>VDFB02058242.1:149476002-150195690 GCA_007258455.2 Sequoia sempervirens
ATGGGGTGATGAGTGGATGAAGATTCATGATGTGACTCGTTGTAGTATTGATACTAGTTTCATCATAAAGACTCTTTGTGCTCTCTATGATGCTTGCTTGAGATGAAGTTGCCCCGATATGGTGAAAGTAGTACCTTCATGCTTTGATTCTTCCTTTTCTGAGATGTATTGTTTGATAAGCGCTCCTTGATAGATAGCCATTGTAGATGACGTTAGTTCAATTTTTTGCTCTGCTAACTCTGGAATATCTCATTTTATTTGACTTGTTTCCTTGAGCAAATAATGTTTCATATCTGCATGCCTAATGTCCACAATCTTAGTATCTCTCTCCACAACTCCACAACTCATCCAAGTTAGCATTTTCATCTGGATCATCGTCCTACATCTTCATATCATTTTCATCATGGAGCTTAGCAAAGGATTGGGAAAAGGGTTTCTTTCCACATCGAAGAAGCACCAATCCACTATGAGATAAATATACTTCATGTTTTTTATATGCTTTAGTTATCTTGTCATTTGTTTGCATTTGGATGCATGGTGTATTATTTCATAGGGATGCTCTATTTAGTTTGCTTAAGTTTACTAACGATGCTAATGGTTGTTTGTTTTTGAGAAAATGTAGAATTTTACATCCACAATTATCGATTATATATTGATTCTAGATCTTTTTTGTGTGTAATAATTGGTGTAAATATTGAGTATATATATATATATATTCCTAATCTAGGTACAAAGGAAGATTTAAAGATGAATTCCTTTTTTCTTAAGTTTTTATATCTAATTTTATGATAAAAAATAATTAAATATTTTAACACAAAGCTAAATTGTCTTAATGATTTTGGAGATTCTGATAAGTGACAAGATCTCATGAGCTCTATGATAATTTATTGTTCTCGTTTTGGTTTTCTATTTTGTTAAGTTTTTATAGTTGTTGGTTTATGAACTAATGTATATGATGAAGAAGATCTATAATATACAACACAAACTTTAAAACATACACAATCATATATGAAATTTCCTCAAAATTAATTACATATATGGAAGATTTAACATTGCATAAAATTCAGAAAAAATTTACAAGCTTTTCTAGACACATCTTGTCTACGAATCTTCAAATCCTCATGTCTTCAAACTTCTTGAATTCACTCAAATTTTGAAACCTTATTTTTCTCCTCATTATGAAGCTCTCATGGCTACCTTGAACATCTAAAAAATCCCTTTTATCCTCCTGTAATTCTCTTCTCTTCACAAGCTAATTTTTTGCACTCCTTGTGCAACTTTCACAAGCAAACTGTAAGTTCTTTCTCCAAACTTGCTGTTTATTTCTACCTTTGAAAAAAATTAAAGGATGTATTTTATATAATATTAAACCCTTTCAAAATCACCAAAATTTTCCACACAAATATTCTCTTTCATTTCCCTCAACTTGACCTTTGAAATTCCTTGACAAATGATGACAAAAAAACATAGCTTTGCTCCAAAATGTGTTATAAATGTTACTTAACCATATAAAAAATATTTATGATGCAAATTACTTTGGAAAATGAAGGAAATACCAAACCAATTCGTGCTCCATTGGTAATTGAATAGTCATTCATTATTTTTCCAAAAATTCACAATTTTTCCTTGCATTTTAAGCACCCAATAAGACAAGAATGGAATGTCAAAGGTCACTTGCCTTATGAAAATTTTATAGGCATCCAAATTGATAGAATGAATATTAATTATCATTTTCAATTTCCATTTAATATCCAAATGGACCCCCTTTAACCCTTCAAGCCTTGAAAATATAGAATACAATAATTTTAAAATCACATTAAACACACTGTTTACCTCTGATTTTTGAAATGAAGTCCAAGTATTGGTAAATGAAGATTTTATCCTTAAAAAAATCCAAAATATGCTCTTGAAGCTCCAACCCATACCAACATGAAAAATTAAACATGAAAATAAAATACTTATTTTTTGGGTTGATGTTGATTGCTCATTCACCCGAATGCTCTTGCATTACTCTATATGGGAATGCATAAACATTATGTTAATTATTATTTTTTAGAAATTTTTTATTTTGTAATTTCTAAATAATAATTGGTGTGAATCTTAGTAATGTAGCTTAGATAAAGGAATACATGGCCAGATGTATTCATTATTAATAAGATATTTTAGGGATTTTCATGAGTATCTGGAGAAGCTTCTCTAAATGTATATACTAGTTTAATTGTATTACTTGGGGAGAGTCAATGATGCTTCATTATACCCTTTTGAAGAGGAATCTCTCCTCTAGTGCACCACATATTTTTGAGTATTTTTGAATATGTTCTACTATTTTTTTAAAAATTTCTAATCAACCTTTTTTTTAACTTTAACATCCTACTAGCATTATTTAAAAAAATAAAATATATTAAACTAATCAAAATATTTAAAAAAATATATTTTTAGATTACCACTCCAAGCTCTACAAAAGAGTATTCTTTTTTTTTTTTAAAACATCATTTTGACTAAAGAAATACTTAGTTGAAGTTGAAAATTTTAGAAAAATCTAAAAAAAGCTAAGTTAGCTGCTAACTAGGATGCCACATAGATAATTTCGATAGAAAGGGTTTCAATCGAAACTTGCACATAAAATAAGCCACATTTTGATGCGACAAAGCATTACATTTGTTGACCATTTACTATTTTCTATAAATCGGTTCACTTAAAATGTTAGTGTGCCTTGATTTTCTAAGTACAAAAATTATTTGAAGTTAATAGATTAGTTTTTGGATCCATTTTGAAAAACACAATGAGGCACCTAAATTATTCCTTACAAAACCCCCAAATTTGATTAATACTATAAAATAAGTATCCTCACAAAACATGATGAGATATGATTATAATTTGTGTGATATGGAAGCCTAAATATTCTATTTATAGAACACAATAATTCTTACAATTTGTGATCAAAGGCTATTTAATTCTTAAAATTACATTGATAATAAAAATACTTGTGACTTTCTAATATGTGTGAAGAAAAGTTTACAAATTTTCTATTAAATAGGATGAATCTTATGCCCTATAAAAAATTAATACAATTATTGGAATTCAAAGGCTAAAAAATAGTTAAAAAAAAAAAAATTTTAATAAATAAAATTTACCATAATGTAGTAGATGGAACAATATTTTTGTCGACCATTTAAGTTTAAAGAAAACCCATTGGTTTTGAAATGATGAAAAATAGGGTGAGTTCACAAAAATGAGATTGATGAACTAAAGTAGGGGACCTATTCTTCATCAATTCAATGGGAAATGAGATTCACAAAATGAGAGGACTATCAAACTTGAGGTGAGTCAAGTTAAAGTGTGAATCTATTGATTTCCTTTTTTTGCAAGAACAGGGTCTTGATTAAACAACACTTCGGGGAGAAAGATTGAAAATAACAAACTAACTCCAAAATGCAATATACAACTTTGATCAAATAGATTAAGCTCAATAATGATGGAACCAAAAATAAAATTATAGATCAAAGAGAGGTAAGATGATGTGTACCAGTCACCAAAAATGCTTTTCTAAAGCTTACAGGTGGGACTCATTTGCCTAGGGGTGAATGGGTCTTGGTTTATGGTTTTTTTGCAAATTTTGAGAGCCCCTATAGCAGATATGAATCTATAAATTTTCCCAAGTTTCAAGTTTGGAAATCCATAAATAAATTTGGTAATTGAGTTTCCATGAGATGACAACTTCATGACAAATTTTGCAGCTTTGACAACTTCATCAAATTTTCTCTTCAAGAGATCTCCAAGATTTTTTTCTGCCTAAATTTGCAAACACAAATCAAGAGGGAATAATGTTTTGTTTTGGTGAATGGGGGTTTTCATTGTTCAAACCCTATTTTGGTAATTAAACCTTGAAATGAAATGAAATAGCATGAAAGGAATGATGAATGAACAAGTCTATGTCACAACTCACTAAACCCTTGAATGAACCTTGGAATGTAGATTTGAAACTTGCATGAAATGGATTCAATGGGTGTGGATCTTGATATTGGAAATTTATTTGAAATAATTCCTTGAATTCTTGAATGGGTCATGAACTCTACATCATCATATTAGCTCCAAAAATATGCATGATGCAAGAAAACATTGATATGACAATTGGATCTTGATTTTTGCAATAATTATTCACTAAATATGCTCTTGAATACATTAAAATGCTCTTGGAATAGTCTAATAATACTCTTTATCTCATGAAAATTGCTTAGATAAAACTTGCTAGGTGAAACATAGTGAAATGACCTTATATTTATAGGTATGTAACATTAATTTCCCGAAATTCAAATAACAAAAGCCGACATATGAATATAGATTGGAATATGTTAAAATACCTTCAAAAACATAATTTGAATTTAGTTACTAGGTCTAAGTGAGGACCCATTCACCCATGGGCGAATGGGTCCTAGGCCACTCACCTAGGACAGACATTGTTCAATGAGAAGTGTTATGTTTAGGAATTAATGAATGTCTAGTTTCCTCTTTGGAAAATGCAATTAATTAGGCTTGGATTTTAATAAAAGGGGCCAATTAAGGAAAATTAACCTCAATAAATTAAAGAATCCCTAAATAAGTATGGAATTGTAAAGAGGTACACTCTACAACACTAAAAATAAGGCACAATTAAGTCCATTTTAATTAATATGGCCCTAAACTTAATGTGAATATGTAAAATACATATTACAACACTAAATTAAGGCATAATTAAGTTCATTTTAATATTAGTTCCCAAATTAAGTGTGAAAATGTAAAAGGGGAACATTTTTCTACACTACAGGTTTGAAAGTTATGATAAAATTAAAATCAAGCTACCTTTTGTAAACACTTTATAGTGATAATTTTTAGCAATAATAATTTTTTAAAGATAAAAGGAAAAGCCTGAATATTATTAATATAAAAAGTGGATAAATACATATATAAAGCAACTTCACTATTGAAAAGGTTTACAAAAGGATTACAAAATAAGAAGGCAAGTGATAGGCTGAAACAAAACCTAATGCCCCAAATTCCAAAAGCATAGACGAGAGGAGGCAAAAAAAACTTAAGCCTTAAACTAGAGAGAATGAAGAAAATTGAGAGAGAAAATTTTTAAAAGGAGGATTGGTTGAAACTACTCAAACCACAAGAGGGGTGGTGTTGAAATCAATAATCCATTGGAGATCTAACATGGGCTCCAAATTGTTTACCTTTTTTTAGAAAGCAACTACCCATACTCACCGGTGCTCGATCATGAGCTAATGACACTATATAGAAATTTCTAAGGAATGAAAGCCATTCCACAATAACACCCTCCTCTCACATGCACTAGATGTTCCACAACCTTGAAACTCCAAAACCAAAGCATGCTACTTCCAGAGTAACCTCAAGCCCCCCTAGATTATGTTTTTTGAACAATTTTTCCACTAGAGTCCCCACTAGCTCCTTTGGTTCTCATAGGTCAAGGAGAGAAGCCAAAAAACATTACATGATATCCAAGTTCACCCTATTGCACTTTGCTTCACTTAGGAAATCCATGTTGAAAATCATCTTTATAGTTTTTATATCCCATCTTGTGGGGTGTTTCATGATCACCTTCAAGCGACGATCAATGATATCATTAGTAAAAACTATCTGGAACTTTAAACATGTGAGAAAAATGAGAGTGTCCATTCTCAATACTCAACCTATTGCCAACCAATTATGATCAAGAAGAATGGTGAGGGTATCACACTGCAACATTTTGATGCTTGCAAAATCGCTATAGAAGTACAAACTAACCATCTAGCAAAAATTATAGATCATCTCCAAAATACAATGCAGCCACCTAGCAATTTTTTTCCCTAGATCATCTTCCCTAGCGTAGGGATGTTGAAAATACTTCAAAGAGCCTTATTATAACTTTTTCATAGGCCAATTTTCCAATAGAGTAATATGTTGTCACTTAATCATAAATAAAAAATCTCTTAAGCATCCAATAATCCCAAAGAAAATGAGCTGAAATGTTGCCAAATAAGCTATCATATTGGAAATTGATAGGTAGTTTATGACAAAAAAATGATCAACATTATTAAAATCATGTCCCATTGGTCCTTTCTTGAATAAACCCAATGGCTTCTTATAAATTGGAAAGTTGAAAAGCACAAAAAGCAAAGAAAACTTGCCATGGGGCATGTGTGTGCAACATGAGGCAGTTCATGGTGGGTGATCCCATAATCGTGGTTTACACTTTTTTGCCAAACAAGACATTGAAATATATTTTTAACTAAATCTTCACTTTCGGGTGCCTATAGATGCTAAACTATAAGGGATTTGAAGATGGTGCAAACTAGTGATTTGTGACATTTTGTCTATAGATTCTAAATATATATATTTTTAAAATTTTGGAATCAAATTGCATTTCCTTTTCCATCTCCTTCAAAAACTAGTTTTCAATGTTAAACACCACTTTTAAAGTGTGACGTGTACTTACTAACACAATTTATGTAGGATAAAATTCTATTTAAAAAAAAAGATTTGTAACTACGATATCTAGTGCATTCAATTGGGTTCATAGTGTTTTATTGAATATTTTTTTCTTAATTAAGCTGTCAAGTCAAACTAGTTACAATTTAGACATAGGTTTACTTGCTAACACATAACTATTTTGTATGTATTGAAATTCAATTTTTTTGGTTGGATCAAGGACATCAATATCAGTGCATAGATATTTTTAAGCTTTTTTTTAATAGTATACTATTTTTCCACATGTGTAAAATAGAGAGCTTGATTTTTGGTGAAAAAACTACATTCACAAAAAATAAAAAATAAATATAATAATAAAATTAAATATATTTAAAATTATACTTTGGACTACATACTTACAAAAACTAAATTTTAAATGAATTCATTTGATCCACCAAAAGTTAAATCAAAAGTGGTTTTTAATTAGCATTTTTGTAGGTGTAAAGGAGACTTTGTTATAGGTATGGTTTAAAACTAGCAGGGTTCTATTCAAGGGGGTTTGATCTAAGATGGTTTGATCAAACCCTCTTCAATTGGAATCCTCTAAATGGAAAATTTCAAGGCTTAAATCATTATATTTTCTAAAAATGTGTGATTTCAAGAAAAGTCAGGATTTTCCAAAACGTGTAAACCACTATTGTGGGATCACCTTGCCAGTATGAAAGGGAACTCAAAATAGTGTGTTGTTGCCACATGTTTATGGTTGTGCTATCGAGGAAATAAAATATTAAAGTAAAACACCAACTTATACTAAAGATCAGATGAATGCAGATGACTGAGCATGAATTCAAATGGTCCTTTGACCACTACAAATGCATAAAATCACCATGCCACCAACAATTTTTTTGTATTTTATGACTGGGAGGACCCACCAAGGGGCCTAGCCAACTGTAAAAAAGAAAAATTAACTAGGATGAGACAAATTTCTCAACTTGCATAGGTGTAGCATGTGGTAGGCTACAAAGGAGAACTATTGGATAAAGGAGACAAAACTAGGCTAATTGACAGAGGTGCACGAGGACTCTACATGGAACTAAAGCACTCCCACAATGCATAAATATTTCTAAAGTGAGAGTGACGTGATTAATGAAACCATCCAATCATGCAGCTAGGCTTTAAAGAAATTTTTTTGGCCTTTTCCAAGGCATGCCAACATGACACTTGGAAATTACACAAGAGATGGGTATTTGGGTATTCCAACAATGCCCAACAAATGGGGGGACACCATGAGTCCCAACAACACAATACAAATTGGGAAAAAGTTGACAAACACAAGAGGGACTAGGAAACATTAACCAAGGTTAAAGGAACCAAAAATGGATGCAGGAAAAAGAACAAGAAAAAACAATAGACCACAAAGAATGAAGATCGTAGGCAAAACCCAATTGTGTGTGAACAAAAGAACATTGATGAGTTTCAGAGAGGAGGAAAACTAGGAAGCTGGTGTGAGAGGTGGCCCTCCATGAAAAAATGCACAGGGGTTATGCAAAGTGGTGGAAAGTACCAAAGCTAGAGTGAAAAGTGGGTCTTTGTGAATGACATACCACTCACAAAAGAAAGAGCCTAACCCAACTAGAGTGGAAACAACCTGGGAAAGACAAGCCACTAAGTGAGAGGAAGAGCCCAATGCCTTAAGAGAGGAAGCATCCCATGAGGCACCAAGAGGTGGATGTGGAGCATAAGGACCATGTCATACTAATGGTTAGATGAGGGTTGGATAGTTATCTTTGACTTTAACCAATGGCATTACATACTAGTGAAGACTAAAAACCTAAAACTTACACAATAAAACACATTGATTACTTAAATTAGGACCTCCTATGAGGGGAAATAATTCTTGTTAGCAAACCATGCTAGCATGGGATTGTAGCATAGAAAAATGTATCTTTGTAAATTTTCATGCTCATTTGGGTCTTTCTTGTGGATGTTGGCTCAGTTTTTCCTTGATTTAATGTTTTAATGTGGTCAACACATTCACATTAGGTCTTGTAACCTTTTGAATTAATAATAACTTTATGATTCCTTGGAAAAGTGTTGTGAAGTGTTGTAACACACTTTCACACTTTTCTAAGACCTTATTAATATATTTCACTTAAATAACCTCTTTTTATCACTTACCAAGCCTTATTTCAAAGTGTTAAAAAGTGTTGTAACAAAATTTCATAATTTTCTAGGCTTGTCATCAATAATTTGACCCTTTCTTATGCTTTAGTTGGCCCCATTTTACACTTACAGGCCTTAAGTGTATTTTTAAAAAATAATATTAATACATTTAATTTCTGACACCCACTTAAAATGCTTAAGTGGGAACCATTCGCCACTAGGGGCGAATGAGTTGCCTTTGGCTCAAAAATCAAAATTATTTCAAAATTCTGGCGGGATATTATTTTCTAAGACCTAAGGTTAGCTTGTGATGTGGTATTTTTGGGAAATTTTACATAATAAGTATAAATATAAGGTTTTTCCTCTCATTTCATCCCCATTCATTCACTTAATCATTCAATCAATTATTAATCATTCACTTAAGAATTCTAGGCATTTCAAGCATTCTCGAGTCTACATCCATTGGAGCTTCACTTGCATATCTTCAGATTTCTACTTGAAGGGTTTGGTGAGTTGAAGCATTGCATTCTGTTCATTCATCATTCTCTTTTAATTTTATTTTATTTTCAAGGTTTTAATTACCAAACCAAGGTTTGACCAAGGTAAACCCCTATTCACTAACCCTCAACAATTTTCCCCCCTCTTTTGCATGTGTTTTGCAGGTCTAGTGTGCATATTTTTCAAAGAGCAAGGTGTGAAAAATTTTCAACAATTTTTCAACATAATCCAAAGTTTCCAAATCCCTAAAAGAATCTTGGAGAACACCTACAGGTCAAATTCTGTGGGTTCAAATGTGGAAACCTGTCAAGAGCCGAAGTGTACTGGGAGCCACGTATTGCACTTTTGAATTTCTCAAAATTTAGAAGTGGACTGGTACGCCATTAGTGGTGTATGAGTCCCATTGCCAAGCCTAAAAAGAGGTTTTTGTAGTTTTGAGTACCCTTTTTTCTGAAACCTGTTTTGGCAGAATCTCCTCAAAACTGGACTAAGTCACCCAACTTGGCGTATGAGTTCTAGTTGGCTTCAAGAGTGACTTCTATATAATTCTAGAGCTCCTCTCCATCACTTTCCAGTTTCCAAGTGCACACCTTTAATCTCATTAATTTTTGTTACAATTTGTTTGCATTTTTAGGACATTTTGCATATCATAGCGTGTTTTCAAACATCTTGCATTTCATTGGTTTTTCATTAGTAGTTAATCTTTTTTATCAATTATTTGCATCTAGGACATTCCCTTTATACAAGTTTCAATCATATTTTCATTGAAATCTCAAGGGCTTATTCTTTAGTGAGCCATTATTACTTTTAGGTAACTCTCTCCTTTTAGGTGCAAAACGCTATAAGTGTAAGAGAGACTCATATAAAAAATAATTTGGTCCATTTTGGTGAACCTACCATTAGGACATAAATTTCTAATTTCAATTGCACGTACATCTTAGGAATAGCTTACTTTAGCATTGTATTGCATTTGTACTGTAGAAAAAAGGCAACTTGCTTGATTTGGGGAATAATTGATGATAAATTGGACTTAATAAGGACTTGATTTAGTGTTGTGAGGTTTTTACACATCCACACTCTAGAGGTCTTGGACCCTTGTAAACTAAATGAAATGCATTTATCAATGTCTTGTAAAGGTGTTGTAAAAGTCTTTCACGCTTTTCTAGACTTCATGGACCCATTTTCCCTTAATTCAACATTGTAAAATATATTTAATGGAATTTTCATATCAATCTAGAAGGCTTGTAAAATAAAATTAGTGTTAATCTAGTGTTGTAATGTGTTTTTCACATTCACATTAGATGTTGTGCCTTTCTAGGTTAAGTGGGCCTCATTTTAGTGTTGTAAAGCATATTTGATCACACTTTCACATTGAATTCTATGTCCCAAACCCTGATTGACTTTCACATCATCATTAATAGGCCCTTATTACCCCATATTGTGCATCTCAAGGCATAATTTGATGAAATACCTGACAAAGTCACCATATAAACTTGATTTCCTCATTCCCCAATAACCTAGCTAGCAAATGGACCCCTTTGGGACTAATTTTCCATCTATGGAGAATTAGTCCTTACTAGGTGCGATAGATTCACCCAAGGTGGCGAATTAGTCCCCATTTGGGTCATTTTTTAGTTTTGAGTAAAAAAAAGTTGGATTTTAAGTTTTATTTTTCTCTATGTCAGCCTTGGGGATCCAATTAATAGGAAAATAAGGTGAATTTCCTATAAAATTAATTCTCTAAACCCTAAATCAAAACCATTCTTCATTATTTATCTATCATTTTTCTATCTCAAGTCATACAAGTTAGGGTTTCATCATCTCAAGTCACCAAGATAGCATTTTTCAAACATTCAAGGGCAGATTTTTCATGTTGTTGCAGCAATCCAAGATCAATAATCATGGAAAAGTATTAATCCCTTAATTTCATGTTTATTCTTCATATTATTTCTTCATTTGGTTTAATTACCTAAAAGGGGTTTGACCAAGCCAAACCCTCATGCCCTAAAATCCAACATTTCTCCTTCTCTTCTTGTGTGTTTGTAGATTTAGAATCTTGGAGGCTTGGAAATCAATGAAGATCAAGTTGAAAAGTTATTGAAGACATCCACATGTTGAAAAATTCAAAAAATCAACAAAAGGTCACTCTCAGACCCAGAAATGAGACTTTCAGAGGCAGACACCTATCGGGAACCAAAAGAGCAGATTGAGGGCTTTGCTTTCCACTTTTGGATTTTTAGAAATTCAAAAGTGCACTGATTCACCATTGATGGAAAATGAGTCCCACTTCTATGCTTGAATAGGGTTTTCTCCAGTTTTGGATATCCATTTGTCTAAAACGGGCTCCCAAACAGTTTCCCAGATCTGGGACTTATTCACCCAAAATGGTGAATGAGTCCCTATAGGCCAAATTTCTAGCATGAGTAGCATTTCAAATGTCATTTCTAGTCTCCATAAAGTTCTTAGGTGCACACTTTCTGTTCCATTCATTTTTGTTATACTTTGCATTCATTTCTAGGTGTTTTTGCATATCATGATGTGTTTTCCAACAAGTTGCATTTCAATAGTTTTCACGTAATAATTAATATATTTTATCAGCTATTTGCATTTATTTTATCTCATCTAGGCACATTTCATTCATATTTCCATTATACTTGTATTAGTTTGAGTGAACCACCTAGGTTTTTTATGTATCTCTCTTCTTTTAGGTGAAAAACCCTAATAGAGCAAGAGAGCCATAGCACCAAAAAATCTATGATTCATTTTAGTTAACCTACTTTTCAAATACCTTCTTTTCTGATTTTGGATTCCTTCATCATACATCTAGCTTGCATTGACCTTGCATTAGGATTTGCATGGATTAATTTGCATGCTAGGTTTCAAATTTTGCATTCATGAAAATTGCATAGAGCTTGCATTTTTGGCATCATTAATCATTGATTTTTTTTGAAATTCTACATTTTTAACTTAGGTCTATATCATAGAACTCAGAAAACATGAAAATCACTCAAAAAGATCTAAAAATTCTGAAACAAATCCCTACTGGGACTCATTTTCCACCTTGGGTGAATCAATCCCTTTTCACCCTTGAAACTACCTTTTACTAAGCTAAAAACCCTATTTTTAAGCTTCTAATTGCTACCATTACCTACCTATATCAGTTAGTTGATTTTCTATAACATACTTTTCATTAGATCTAGCTTATATTAGCTCATTTCATCCATTGCTTAATTTAAATTTTTGTTTTCTTTTAGATTGTTGCATAATTTAATCAGAAAATTACCTTCTTTCACATCTGAAAATTGCATTTAAAACATTTTATCTTAAATCATTGCATTGTATTTTCTTTCCTTTTTCATCATAGCATGTTTTCTTTCAAAAGATGTGGCTTTTATTTAATGGATTACATAAATACAATATCCCCTCTTATGAGTTCAATTTTGATTACAACGATGAAGTCATTAAGAAACATGTTAGTCATCGTCAAACCATTGATACAATCCTTAACATTACATTACCTATTGGTGAGAATGGTAGTGTAGACAATCATAACAATCATACTTGTTCTTCTCCCGATACCTCTCCTATTAGTGATGAAGGTATCTTGGTGAAAGAAGCTACAAGTGTTGAGAGTCTTGATTGTCCCTTTCCTCATTCCACTTTGGAAGACATTAGACAATATGAGGATGAAATCATAGAAACATTTCTAAACATCACCTTACAAGTAGTCTTCATAACCATGATAATCAACATTGTCCTTCTCCTAATATCCCTCATCGATTCCATGAGGATAGGTTGGTGAACATTAGAAGACATATCTATTAAGAGTCATATAATCTTGAACCTCCCTTCCCTAATGCTCCCACCATTTGGGACAATCTATTTGACAACCATAGTGGTCCTTCTCTTAATGCCTCTCCCACTTGTGATGAAGCTACTTTACAAACTTTAACCTTGGATGAACATATTACAAGCTCTCCTAGTAGGGTAGATAATATGGAACATGAGAATGAGACCTTAGGGAAATATGGCAATCAAATGGAGTCTTCCCCTCATTTCCCCACTATTGATAAACATGCAAATTTAACCATTGATCATTCCCCTACTTGTGATGCAGTCATTTTAGAAGAGCCAATCCATGAATGTCACAGACATTTGATTTGTAATTATTCTAAAAACTCTCCTTCTCGGGAGAATATCATGGTGATAGAAAAAGGAAACATTCTCGATTTCCCTTTATTAGAGATACATCAAACCAAGATCGTTGAGGTTATGAATGTGCAAGTGTCCATTGGATTCCTCTCAATTATTGGACCTCATACATACCTTGCAGGACATCCTAAAAACCCTCTAATTCTCTACCCACCTTCACACAAACACAAAACTCAAAATAAACCTGAAATTTTCCTTTACCCTCCTAAGAATAATGTTTCATAGAAATGGAGTCATAATACTATTGCTCATATGTATAACACTCACAACAATCCACAACCACCACAACCAACCCCGACACCCTTACCGTTTCCTAATCCTATCCTACCTAACTGTTTCTTGCTAGGTCGAAAGAAGTATGATCTTGTCAAGAAATTTAAGAATACTCCTACTAAGATATCATTATGGGACCTTATTCAAGTCTCCCCTCACTATCAGAACATGATCCAAACAGCCTTACAACAAGTTCCTATCTCTTCTAATGCACAACCAAATGACATTGCAGCCATCATTCATGGAATAAATAATGATATTGTTTTCCACCAAAGTGAACTCCCCTCTTTGGACATGCAAAAACAACATGATCCTTTCATTATTATAGCATAATACAAATGAAAATGGATAAAGATAAATCATGTATATACTAGTTCTACCCTTAATGTGTGTATTGTGATCCTTCTAGATAGGCTCGGCATTGATCAATCGACCATTCAACTTGATTCTTTATCTATTAAGGGATTTGGAAATGTCAAAAAGAAACTACTTGGGTGACCATTATACCTCTTACAGTTGGAGTGGCCACCTTGAATACACCAATCCATGTTATGCCTTATGAACTTTCATGTAATCTTATCTTAGGCAGACCGTGGATTCATGCAATGAAAGGTGTGCATTCCACTCTTCATCGCAAAATGAAATATATCTACAACAACATAGTCCACACACTTGACACTAATCTTGAACCTTATAGTGTCTTACAACTTGAGAAAAATAAAGAAAATTCCTTAAACACATCAACATCAACTACACCAGTGGAATTAGTACAACAGAACAACAACGGATAATATATTGAAAAAGTCATGAAGCTATTTGAAGATGATTGGGGTTCCTTGTATTTCAAACATGATTTCATGGGCGAATACAAGATCATACACAACAATTCACATAAGGAAAATGAAAAAGAAGATGACCCTTCGAAAGCATCCACTTCAATCACTTTAGACAACGTAACAAACTACAAAACCAACTTTGACGATGATTATCACCGACCATCACCTAATCCCAAAGAAATGAAAAAGCTTTATGGATGAGGTTATGAACTTATGAAACAACTTTGATATAGTGGCAAAGGATGTGGTGCTAATGAACAAGGTATCCACAACCCTATAGACCCTATCACACAACAAACAACTTATGGTCTTGGTTATTGTCCTTTGATAGAGATCACCAAGCCTTGACTCAACATCAACACCCTCACACAACATACTCCTAAATTTTGACCTTAACAGTCATCCATCCTGAACTCCTCAACACTAGTGGTCTTGAAAGTCATCCTTTACACACCATGAAACAAACAACTACACCTTTGCTTAATGTCAATGTCATCTCTCAAAATACTAATGAATTTAATTTGTTAGATTTTACACCCTCCTATAAAGGAGAGAACAAGATCTCGCAATTTGCAACATCTTGTGTAGGTATGACAGCTAGTACTAAGAAAGAGGTATCTTTTCCACAACCCACAAATATACTTTCTCCTATTAATCAAGAGGGTATCTTGTTGAGAGTCCTCCAAGATCACTTGATAACCCTTCCTCCCTGAACTCACAATAAATTCTATTACAAGACATCATTTTGTGCATACCATAGAGTTCAAGGTCATTCTACTAATGAATGTAAAGCTTTGAGTAATAAAATCCAACATCTTAGGGAGATTGGTCTTCTTCCTTATGTGGGGGCACCTAATCATTCTAATTGATATTGATTTTCACTCTAGCATGAATTTATCATTTCAGCTCACCCTTGTCCTACATTCAATAGGGGAAAGGGGTTATGTAGCCTTTTCCTCGTATGTCACTTTTTGTTGCCTCTTTTGACTAGTCGTTAACCTTTCATGAATATATAAAAGAAAGCTTGGGATGTGGATGACATGCCTTAAGTTGGCTTGCATTTGAAATACTTCCCTTTTTCATGATGTCACTTATAAGAAACATATGACTTGGCATAGGGCTTTCCAAATAAGATCTCTTGTTTTCTTCTTCTACTTTAAATCAATTTCTCACAGTATTGGTGTTCGCAACTGCTTTAAAGTGGGGACATACATCACCACTCACATTTCATTGTGCGATTTATTTCTTCATCTTTTTCTTGGTGGTATCACTGGGTTTGATTCCCTCCAAGAGCATGATACTTCTTTGAGACATCCTCTCTTGGAGACATTAAGCACAATGTCCCCTAAGATGAGACCTTGCATGAACAAAGAAAAATACCTTTGAATATTTCTTGTACCATATTGCATTGACCATGTCTATGAGTGTCAAGCATACAAAGTTTTTCTTACATCATGGAGCTCGAAGTTCATTTTCCTTTGTGGTGCCTTATTAAAGTTATTAGAAAGTATAACTTTAGTATGGTTAAGCAGGAAGCCCATTTCGAGGCACGAATTTTCCCCATAGCCACCTTGTAGATTTCCCACCCCATGGACAACCAGAAGTTCTATGGCCCCATAGTGAGTATACTTAGGACTTCTCACCTAGCGGATAACCAAGAGTTTCGTTGCCTCAGAGTGAGTATGCATTTTTGGACAAACAACCTAGATATGATCCACAATGTGTTGGAAAAATGGTTGAAGCTTGATCCACCTTTTCATTTTCACCTTTCTCTTCTTCCTAAGTTCTTTCCATTATATGATTGTGTATCTTGTTTGGTTGCACATCATTCACCTTGTGTGTTTCCTTTTGCACTCATGTTGGTTTGACTTAGGATCTTGGATCCTGGGGGCTTGACTACCTTCTCGATCTTTGTTATCCTAGACCATCCACATTGGTATGATTGGACCTCTCTTGAATGTCTACTTTAGTGTAAATTTGAAGCAAGTTCATCTTCTCACTAAAGTGGGGGCTAAATATATCATAGAAAAAAGGAAACTTGCTTGATTTGGGGAATAATTGATGATAAATTATACTTAATAAGGCCCTAATTTAGTGTTGTGAGGTGTTTTACACATCCACACTAGGTCTTGGACCCTTGCAAACTGAATGAAATTCATTTATTAATGTCTTGTAAAGGTGTTGTAAAGTGTTGTAGAAGACTTTCATGCTTTTCTAGACTTAATGGACCCATTTTTCCTTAATTCAACATTGGAAAATATATTTAATGGCATTTCCATATCAATCTAGAAGGCTTGTAAAATAAACTTAATATTAATCTAGCATTGTAATGTGTCTTGCACATTCACATTGGATGTTGTGCCTGTCTAGGCTAAGTGGACCTCATTTTAGTGTTGTAAAGTGTATTTAATCACACTTTCACATTGAATTATGTGTCCCAAGCCCTGATTGACCTTCACATCATCATTAATAGGCCCCTATTACCCCATATTGTGCATCCTGAGGCATAATTTGATGAAATACCCAACAAAGTCACCATATAAACTTGATTTCCTCATTCTCGAACAACCCAGCTAGCAAATGGGTCCCTCTAGGACTAATTTTCCATCTATGGTGAATGAGTCCCTATCAGGTGGGACCGATTCACCCAAGGTGGTGAATTAGTCCCATTTGGGTCATTTTTGAGTTTTGAGTAGGAAAAAGTTGGATTTTAAGTTTTATTTTTCTCCATGATGGCCTTGGGGATCCAATTAATGAGAAAATAAGGTGAATTTCCTATAAAATCAAGTCTCTAAACCCTAAATTAGAACCATTCTTCATTAAATTCATCTATCATTCTTCTATCTCAAATCAAACAAGTTAGGGTTTTATCATCTCAAGTCACCAAGATAGCATTTTTCAAATATTTAAGTATGGATTTTTAATGTTGTTGCAACAATCCAAGATCAATCATCATGGAAAGGTATTAATCCATTTATTTCAAATTTATTCTTTATATTATTTCTTCATTTGGTTTAATTACCTAAAAGGGGTTTGACAAAGGCAAATCTCTATACCCTAATCTCCAACATTTCTCCTTCTCTTCTTGTGTGTTTGTAGATTTAGGCATCTTGGAGGCTTGGAAATAATTGAATATCAAGTTGAAAAGTTATTGAAGACATCTCCTTGTTGAAAAATTCAAAACATCAACAAAAAGTCACTTTCAAACCCAAAAATTAGACTTTAAGAGGCAGATACCTGTTAAGAACCGAAGAGCAGATTGAGGGCTTCAATTTCCACTTTTGGATTTTTTGAAATTAAAAAGTGGAATGATTCACCGTTGATGGAAAATGAGTCCCACTTCCAGGCCTAAAAAATGTTTTCTG
This sequence comes from Sequoia sempervirens, assembly GCA_007258455.2. NCBI lineage: Eukaryota > Viridiplantae > Streptophyta > Pinopsida > Cupressales > Cupressaceae > Sequoia > Sequoia sempervirens. The sequence goes on from VDFB02058242.1 coordinate 149,493,797, forward strand.
TAGTTTTGGATACCCATTTGTCCGAAACGGGCTCCAAAACAGTTTCCCATATCTGGGACTAATTCACCCAGAATCGTGAATGAGTCCTTGTAGGCCAAATTTATAGCATCAACAACATTTAAAATGTCATTTCCAATCTCCATCAAGTTCGCAGGTGCATACTTTTTGTTCCATTCATTTTTAGGTGTTTTTGCATATCACAATGTGTTTTCCAACAAGTTGCATTTCAATAGTTTTCACTTAATAATCAATAGATTTTATCAGTTATTTACATTTAGTTTATCTCATCTAGGCACATATCATTCATATTTCCATTATGCTTGCATTAGTTTGAGTGAACCACCAAGGTTTTTGGCCTATCTATCTCCTTTTAGGTGAAAAACCCTAATAGAGCAAGAGAGCCATAGCATCGAAAAATCTATGGTTCAAAATTTTGCATTGTTTAATTGGAATCCTATGGTTTTAAAATTTTCATTAGTTAAAAAGCTCATCTAGCTTGCATTTTTGCATTTCATTTCATTCAAAATTACTAAAATTCTGCATTTTCACATTAGACCTACATAAAAATAAAAATAAATAAAAAAAAATAAAAATAAATAATAATAATAATAATAATTAAAAAATTATGAAAATTTTCAAAAAAATCACTACCTGGACTCATTCGCTACTGTAGACACCTAAATTTGGACAATTACATTCATCCAAATTTATCGCTTTTCATCTGAATATCCTCTTACTTGCATCAATTAAGCAATATTGCTATTATTTAATTAATACCCTTAATTCTTCTAAATCGCTAAGGTATTTAGTTAATAATTAAATAAATACCTTACACTTTATTCCCCTTTTCCTCAAAATAATTAAATAAATAATACATTTATTTAATTCCTCACATGTCAGATTTTCCATCACTTTTTCTTAATCTTAGCCCACCTCTTAATCCCATCATTAGGGATGTGCATATTTCTAATCCATGATTAGGATGTCTTACATCCTCCAACTTTTGCAAGTTGGCTCCTAATCTTCATTAGCCACTAATTGTCTTCTAATCATTGATCAGTTAGTCCAATCAGTATCTTAGTCACCTCTCTCATCTTCTAAAGAATATTAAATTCCTTTTATTATCCCCATGTGAATTTAAAATTCACTTTTATTCCTCCAAGAACTCTTCTCTTCCCCATGTGATCATTGAAAAGTCACATCACTCACATGGGTCAAAGTCCTACTTTTTGGGAACCTTGTCTTATCCACAAGATACTCCCAATCATGTGAATTTAAAATTCACCTTTATTATCCCAACAACTTCTCTCATTCCCATGGTCCTCTCACTTGTCACCATCACCCTCATCCCAAGGTATTTGCAAGTACCTCCACCTCACTTGTAATCTCTCCACCTCATTTTTCCTTGTGACACTTCATCCTCCACATGGCAAGATGTGAGGGCTTGTGAGTCCTTAACTCACCACAACCCTTCATCTTGCCCATGTTGGAAAAATCTCAATCATTCAATTCTCTAGAGAATTCTTCCCCAAATATAGAGGATTTCTATTCATTCTCTCATTATGCATTATTCACAATCACATTCAAACTCTCCAACTTCAACTCTCTCGCATTCAAGCTCTTATCCACCACTATTGCATGTTCAAGCTCATATTGCATCCCTTCTATACAGTTATCAAAATACCCATTTGAATCATTGGAATCTCCATTCAATCCTCATCATTTTGCATCCACTTTTAGAACTCTTGCCATCAAGTCTTACACATTATGAAAAATCCAAGGGCCAACCAAAGATCAACTTGAACAAAGGTAAAATATGTTATTTTTCATCTTTTCTTTTATTTGAGTTCAACTAGGCTAATCATTGAGGTGTTTTAGTGTTGTTTCGATCTTTTTACATTTTGTTTTGCATCACTTAGTATAGGTAAACTTTATTGCATCATATTTTTGGCATGCCTGATGGGACCCACAAACGGGTCCCTTTCTTTTATGTTTTCTGATGTTTGACATTTTGTAGGTTCAGGTTGCAAAGAGATGACTCCATAGATAACAGAGGCAACCCCACCCATAGTTGGGAAAACCTACTTTTTAGAGGGGAGAACTTGTCCCAAGTTGGGAAAACCTGACCTCAACAGGGGCGACCTTACCTTGTAGTGTTGCCCATCTGAGCTCTAGTTAGTTTATGCATTCAATTTTCTAGATAGGTGAACCTACCCCATATTTGGGTGATCCTACCCTACAGAGGAGCGAACTTTCCCTATAGGGAGGTGAACCTGCCTAGACGTAGGTGTCTGTGAGGTAAAATAATTATCTAAACTTCATTTTTAGCATATGTTTCTTATCATTTTGAGATACTAACCCCTAACATCGTCTGTTGGCGAGTGTGTATGTTTTTACTAACATTGGTGTAGCTATTTCACACTTGTTGAAGAACGAAGATCAAACTACTAACACTTTTCTTGCAGAATCATCTTTTCAGCATTGTTAGTTTAGATTGTTTATCATTTTTCTAATTAATTTAGGCACATAGATCTAATTAGGGGGATTCAACATACTCTTTGTTGTGTTTGAAAGTAATTTGTGTCACCCAAGGAACACTATATCATTTAAAGCTTTCCCCTTGCACTTCATGTGAGCCTAGGGAGTAGCTGAAAATGGTTAGTGTCCTCTTTTTAGTGAGACTTGGTTGAGGATTTCATCACCCCAACGAAGATCCCAACCACGTGTACCAGTGGGGTATACAAAGGGGGGAGAGCAAAAGCTATACCTCAATCCAGTCACATTATGTCTGGTGGAGCGTCGAAGCTAGGGTGATACCTAGCTAGATGTGAAGAGTTGGTCTGAGCCTTGAGTATCTCATTGGGGTTCTCGACTCACACTGTGATGGGCTGGTATTCACGGTTGTGCCTCACATACCGAGCATATATAAAGGAATCCCTAGTTTCCTTGTTCATCCTAGTTAGAGGACAGTGTTGGCCATACCTTCTTACTAATCTTAGGATTGTGCTACTTGAACTGTCTTCTTCATGCAAAAGTAGTGCATAATTGTTTAGTCAAGTCAGCCTTTTCCTACTACTTGTTGTTTGCTATGTTTTTGGTCCTTTTCCACAGTTGTTTTCATCCAATTCAAGTTCAGGTCTACTAAATAGGGGTGAACCTTCCTTGAATAGGGGCGAACCTTCCATCTATCTCAGTCTTTTCCCAACATTTTTCTATCAGAATTGTAAATTTTTCACTGAATAGGTGACCTTGCCCCATAGAGGGGTGAATCTGCCCTAAACAAGGGTGAATCTTCCCTTTGTTAGTCAAACAACCATCAAATAAGACAATTTCTCTAGTTGGGTGAACCTGCCCCCCAAACAACCATTTTTTCCTTCCGTTTAGTCATTCTGAGCATCCGTCTCCTCATTCCAAGCATCCATTCCCTATTCCGAGCATTCGTCCCCTTGATCCAAGCATTTGTATCCTTGATCCAAGCACCCGTTTACCTATTTTGAGCATCTGTTTCCCACATATCTTTCACTGAATAGGCGACATTGTCCTCAACTTGGGTGAACCTGCCCTATACTTAGGTGAACCTGCCCTTAACTTGGGTGAGCCCACCCTAACTTGGGCGAACCTACCCCTCAAATAGCTAATTTCACCCTCCATTCAGTCATTCTGAGCACCCGCTTCCCCATTTCGAGCATCCTTTTCATTGTTTTAAGCATCCTTCTTCTCATTCCAAGCATCCTTTTATCCATTTCGAGAGTTAGTCTCACATTCTGAGCATTCATTCTCTAGTTTCGAGCCATCGTTCATCCATTTTGAGCTTTCATATCCTTATTTTGAGAGTTAGTCTCCCATTATGATTGTTTTTTTCTTGTTCCAAGCATTTGTTCATCCATTCCGAGCATCCATCTCCCCATTCTGAGAATTCATTTCCCCAATCCAATCATTTGTTTCCTCAATCTAATCATTCATTTCCCTTATCTGATAGTCCATTTTCCCATTCTGAAGGTCTGTTTCTTCATTCTAAGGGTTTGAAAGTAGATAGGTGAACCTACCCAGTGGATAGGTGAACCTGCCCAATAGATAGGCGAACCTTCCCTTCAATAAGCAAACCTACCTAGTGGATAGGTGAACCTACCCAGCAGATAGGCGAACCTGCCCTTCAATAGGCGAACATGCCTAGTAGATAGGTGAACCTACCTAGTAGATAAGTGAGCCTTCCCAACAAATAGGTGAACATGCCCAGTAGATAGGCGAACTTGACCCATAGATAGTTGATCTTGCCCTCAAGATAGGCAAATTTTCCCAAAAGAAGACCTTCATCCGTTTTCCCATCATCATCGTTCCCATTCATCAACACTTTTTGAAAGTCATCGTTTCCTTAATCAAATCATATAGGTGCATCTTAGAACATCATTAGAGTCCATATCCATCATCGGTTCATCTATCCCAATCACCTAGACTTCGTTTCAGGGATTTTGATTTTGATGCAGAAACTTTCAGAGGCCATAACTTTTGACTTGGGTGTCCGTTTGGGCTGAAATTTTACGAGTGGTTGAGTTATGAGGTGGCATGTTGATTCCCAACCCACCTTTAGTTGGTTGGCCCCCGTTTTGGCACATTTTTGGGGCTTCCAAATTTCATCTTGACCCTCAAAATCACAATTTAGTGTTTTTTTTTAGTTTTAAAAAAATCATTCTCATTAATAACTCAAAATGCATGTCTCAGATTTGGGATGTTAGTTGACAATTCATCCTACCTTAGTTTTAGGAAGTTTTTGGTAAAAAATAGGACTCTCAAAGGTATGCCTGTGAAGTTTCCTAAAATGGCAAAATTTTACAATTTTAAAAACTATCAAATCTGGAAAAATCTGATTGTCAGTACCTTACGTCCTCTAGTTAAAACCCATGAAATTGGTGTAGAATCAATCCCATCACATCCTCCAATCATGCTAATCTGAGATTTAATCTAATCCCAATCTAAGCTTAACTTAAACCCCAATCTAAACTTTTTCAAATCTTAAGATCCATTCCTCCATCTTCCAATTCATCCTATTTATCCTTTCATCAAATTATATTTCCTTCTAATTGTCTGTTCCCATCTCTTCAATCCCTATCCATCTAATCTAACATCATGAATCCTTATCCTTCACCAATGCAACCAATAATAGTAGTTAGGGGGAATCCTAATTACATTGACGATGATAATGAGAGTCTTGTGGATCAAGAAGAATATGACATAGATCCCCTTGATGCTATCAGTTCTAGTAAGCTTTCCTCAACCGCTTTCCAAAATCCAATCATCCCTCTGAGCTATCCTGTTACATCTTCATCCACACCTAATAACGCTCCTTATGCTACCTTTGACAAGGGATACCCATTATCTTCTCCATCCGCATATGCATCCCAATATTCCTATGCTAATCCACTATCTTAGTCTTCCCATCCTAATCTACCATCCCAATACTCCTATTATAATCCCCCATCCATGGCCCCCTATCCTAATCCTCCTTACTAGTTTTCCCATCCTAATCCTACATTCACACCTTCTCATCTTAATCCTACATCCCCACCAACCTATCCTAATCCAACATCTGCATCTTCCTATCCTAATCCGCCATCCACATCCTCCTATCCTACACCTCAATCTTCCAATCCTAATCCGCCAACCCAATACCTCTACTATAATCCACCACCTACATCTTCTTATCCTTATCCACCACCTACATCTTCTTATCCTAATCCACCATCTCGATCTTTCCAACCAAATAATCCTCCCCACTATCCTTCCTACAATCCACCAGCCACATCCTCTTATTCTAATCCACCATCCCTATCCTCCTATGTCACACCATCTTCCACTCCACCATGTCCTAATCCTCCATCTACTTTCAGTCCTACATCCATTCCCATTCCTTCATCTAATCTTAGTCCACCAATCCATAATCCTAGTCCTCCACCCATCCAAAATCCTTCATCCACTCCTACCATGCCATCTAAGTCTAGAGTATGCACAATTCTCTCTCTAGAAGTTCTCCAAGGATTCATGAAAAAGAATACATCCCTAACTGCACATCATGAAATCATGGAACCATGCCATCCCAATCCCTCATCCATGGTCATTAGTGATGAGACCCTTCTCCATCCAACACCTATAATTCCTGTTACCACCCCTAGCACGACTCAAACCATTGAAACCATCACACCAACCGAATCCATTGAACACCCATCTCCTACTCTAAGAGTCACCGAACCCATCGAAGATAACCAAACCCCATCGCCATATTCTACTCCTAGATTGACCCAATCCATTGCAAACACCTAAATCCAATCCACTTCTCCCACTCCTAGTATCACCAAAATCCATTCCCATGAACTTCATGAATCCCTCATCCTTCCATCTCCCCCACTTGAGTCTCTTCAACACTCCATCATTCCTCCCGCACATAAGGAGTCATGCTAAGAGCTTGATCCAAAGCATACCAACATATCCTCTTCTCTTGATCAAGATCTTGCCATCCTATCTAGTCCACCTCAAGATCACAATCCCCCATCCATTCCATCCCATGATCCCTTTGACACTCAAGATCCGATCACTCCATTGCATGAGCCCTTATCACCCACTACCACAAATATAGATCTTATCATATCACCTAATCCCTCTCCTGATCTCTTACCACTCACTCCTCCTGATCAAGATGTTGTTACCCCATCATCTTCATCCCATGATCCTCCATCATCGCCTAAACCTACTATCTCCACATCACATTTATATCCCCTTGGTACTCTCGCATTCTTCCATGGTGGTCTCCTTGCAGAAGAAAAAAAAGCATATATAACACCCATTATCCTCTGCCTAATAATGGACTCACATCATTTTTCCACAATAACAAAAATCCTATCATCGATCAAATGCTTAAGAACATGAACTATCAAGGAAAAGGTTTAGGCCTTCACGAGCAAGGTATTTTAGAGCCCATGCAGGTCAAAGAACACTCCTATACTCGAGGTCTTAGACGTACTGCTCGTGAATCACAATCCAAAAATGTTGGTACAACCTCCACAGACCCTCAACAATCCTCTTTTAAAAGAATAAGAGGCTCCTCCCATCACTCCACCAGATCATTTGTTGCCATCCCTCCTCCTCCATCGTATCACCTCAAAACTACCATCCACATTCCTCCTCCATCTACTCCATCCATTTTGGGTCCTTACATCCCTCCATCCACCATCTCCCATCCTTCATCTCCTCTATCCATTTTGGGTCCTTATGTCCCTACACCCACCATCACACATCCTCCAAGTACTAAGTCCATTTTGGGCCCTTATACCCCAAAGTCACCTCCTCCATCTCATCTTATTCATCCTTTTATCCATACATCATGTATCCATATCACCCATCATCAACATCCCACTCTCATGTTCCCTAATCAAGATCAACAAAGGCACATACCCGCACATCCTCCATCCACATATCATCCTCAAAATCCTACCTACATCACTCCATTCATTTTTTCTCCACCTCATCCATCTCCTAGCACCCATCCCATTGCTATCAAAAGCACATTGGATGCTAAAATAAACATGCATAAATCCAAACATCCACATGAATCTAAAGCTCCTCATGTCCCCTTAAAAAGACATGTTGAAGAAAATAAAAATCAAATCCAAAATCCAAATCAAACCCATAGACCACAAAGGCCCACCAAAGCAAAGATCAAAACCATGTGGATTCCAAAGAAAAAAGATGTAATGCCTTCAAATGAAAAATATGTAACAACATCCAAAGTTGTTAATCCCAATGCTACACATTCTCATCCACCATCTCCTAAATCTGTTTTGGGTCCTTATGTCCCAAAATTCCCTATCCCATCTCCTCCATTATCCCCACATTCTCCATCCATTAATCCTCCTATCTTTTCACACACACCACCATATGTGCCAATGTTGGTCCTGAGCTCATTACCCCATCAAACACCCACCCATGATTCCATCCATACCATTTCCAACATCCCATCCATCATCCTCCATATCTCCCTCATCTAATCCCTTTAATCCATTGTCTTGCATAATCCATTTATCGTAATATGGTTGTACCAACATCAAACAGTCACTTCACACATGGGATCTTAATACCTCATATGGAACTTGATGCTTGAGTCCTTCACCCATATCCTTATCGCATATCTTCTAAATCCACTTATCCACATCTCTATCCTTATCCATCTCCTTTCGCATGCAATCCAAAAAATCCAAAAAGTCAAAAAACTAAAAATAAATAAATAAAAAGAAATAATTCGTCCAATGGTGAAAACTTGGCAAACAAGTACCTTGGATAAGTACGATGATGAAAACTTGGTAAATAGGTGTCATGTGTAAATCCCCCATCTAGTTTACTTCCACACTTGGGGGCACCTCATCCTCTTCACCCATCTCCTCCATCCCACTTATCATACACATTTTTCCTATCATATCCCATTTATCCCAATCCCTCCATCCTCCTTGTGATCTTGATATAGATAGGGGAAAATATATATACATGCTTTGGACATCTCTTGGCATACATTCCCCTCACTAATACACTACTGTATTCCTTTTCCATGTCCATCTACCTTCTCTATCCACCTGTCGTGCTACCATCAATCTCCCTTCCTTATCCATGCATCCTATTTACATCCATCTCCCTCCCTCATCCACCCATCATATCCTCCTCTATTTATCTCCTTTCTCTTCCCATCCACTTGTCTTCCATCCCTCCTACCTCATCACACATGACATCTCTCAAGTGGGGTAATCTACCACCTTTGTGACATAGTCCTTGGATACATCCTTCATCCATCATATCATCCCTTCCATCTCACCATCCTATTCATCCTATCCATCATAGCATAACAATCCCTTCCATCTCACCATCCTTATCTTCCTATCCATCCATCCATCATAGCATTCCCTCCATCTCCTCATCCTTATCTTCCTATCTATCCATAATAGCATCCCTTCCATCTCCCCATCCTTATCTTACCATCCCTCAAACTGAATAATCCTTTTCATCTCCCCATTCTTATCTTTCTATCCATCTAGTAACCTTGTGAACCCTATCCAAATTTGTATCCCTTTATCCATCCATCCTAGCATCTTTCCATATCCTTATCTTTATCTATCCATCCCTTCATCTTTATCCTCATCCAACCTCATAATCCATTGTCATTGGTATCTCGCTATAGGGTTCCCTCCATGCAACCCAATGCCATATACCTCATCGTCATCACTCCTGCTTATTTTTCACATCTTTCCAATCTCCTATCACTTCTCATCACTCATATCTCCATCATATCCTCATCCCAATTCATATTTTGATGATTTGGATAACTATCTCATCCCTGAGCTTTTTGTGATCACCATCCTCCTATCTTATCCATCAGGTCTATCTTGTCTCATCATATCGAGTCCATCATTTTATCCACTTATTAGGGTTATCTCATCAACCCTTATCCATTGTTTGTCTTTGGTATTTTGTTGAACTACGTTTCCCCTACACTCTCACATAGGCAAGGTCAATCATTTGATCTGCCCCAGGGAATTTCTCTATCTAGTCATTTTCATCTATCATTGATCGCCATTGTCCTCTTTCTGCTTTTATCCATGGTCAGTCTTCAGCCTTTTATCGAACTATGAGGGCTTTTCGCTTTCACATAGGCAAGGCTAATATGTGATGAACCCCCGAGCCCCTAGGTCTTTAGGGTGTGTCAGTAGCATGTCTTGTCTCTCTTGTGTCATGTCATGAAGTTATGCCCTTATCTAGCTAGTTCTTAACAAACAAGATCCACCAGTATCATCAGATCCAATCAACTTTGAATATCATGTGTCATATTGATCTTTTAGTTTAGTATCCATCTTTAGTCTCAACATGATGTTTCCTTCCTAACAAACCTCATCAATCTCATCCATCCCCTTGATCCTATGGCAAAGGACATTTGTAATTGATTGTGATCTTTTGGTGCTTTTTTCTTTTGTTTATCATTTGAGCTCCCTATCACAACTCGTCAAGATTGCCTTGATCTATCATATCATGGTGTGTTTTGACTGGTTAACATAGGGGAATATCTTGATCTTTTGTTTTTTGTTGTCTTCTTGTTTGTCCCATGTTGTACCCATTGAGATCCCTATGGTCTTGTGTTACACTGGGGCATCCTCTTGTGCTTGTGGTTATCCCAATGCCTGGCTTGACCAAGGTCTTCGCGACTTTGGGGTGTTGGGATAGCCTTCTTGTCTGTTGTGTTTGTTTTATGCATTAGACATTGATCTGCCTTGGTTTCACATACCCTGGCACCTGGTGTGTTATGCTATAGCAAAAATCAGTGCTCCAAAAATGGTAAATCATGTTAGGATTGCATTTCACTCCAGTGCATTGCATGTATTCTCCATCCCTTCTCATCCATCTTTTCATCAATCCTCATTATTTCATCCTCTTATCAATCTTCTTAGAATAATATAGATTGGTTATTTTAAGCATCTTTTCATCCATCTCACATCTCCATCCAATCCTTATCCATTGAATCTAGCATAAATGATCTAATCACATCCTTGGTCTTGTTCCCAACCTTGCTACAAGCCTTGATCCAATCATCATCATCGTCATCATCATTGGGATGTATCCTACCCTCATCAACAACACATTCATCATCATGATTAGGATGTATCATTCCCTATCCTTGTGTTGGTTTGGGATGTATCCTTCCCTCATGAACAACACTTTATCTATCATCAACCCATTTTGGCTTGTAGCTTGATTGGGGCAACATAACCTTTGTCCTTGAATCCATTTGTGCTTCCCAATCTCCTATCGCTTATCATCTTTTCTTATCCATCACTTTGCATCATCTTCCTCATATAACCTTTCATCATCTCATCCATTTTGAGAGCACACCCGTGTTCTCTTGAACTCGCATGTCCTCTTGAGGGGGCATCCTTAATACCTAATCTTGATCTTCACCCCCCATCGTCTTTCTTCCTAGTCACTCCTTCAATGACTGGGGCATCTTTCCCAATCTAACCATCTTATTTTGGGTTCTATGTTTTAATATTCTTTGAAATGATGCTACTTCGTAACACCATCTCAAAGAGGGAAAAAATGTAGACACCTAAATTTGGACACTTAAATTACTTCAAATTTATCCCTTTTCATCTAAATATCCTCTTACTTGCATCAATTAAGTAATATTTTTGTTATTTAATTAATACCCTTAATTTTTCTAAATCCCTAAGGTATTTAGTTAATAATTAAATAAACACCTTACCATTTATTACCCTTTTCCTCAAAAGAATTAAATAAACAATACATTTATTTAATTCCTCACATGTCACATGTCACATCCTCCATCACTTTTTCTTAATCTTAATCCACCTCGTAATCCCATCATTAGGGATATAAATATGTCTACTCTATGATTAGGATGTGTCACATGCTCCAACTTTTGCAAGTTGGGTCCTAATCTTCATTAGCCACTAACTATCTTCTAATCATTGATCAGTTAGTCCAATCAACATCTTAGTCAACTCTCTCATTTCCAAAGGAATATTAAATTATTTTTATTATCCCCATGTGAATTTAAAATTCACTTTTATTCCTCCAAGGACTCTCCTCTTCCCCATGTGATCATTGAAAAGTCACATCACTCACATGGGTCAAAGTCCTACTTTTTGGGAACCTTGTCTTATCCACAAAATACTCCCAATCATATGAATTTAAAATTCACATTTATTATCCCAACAACTTCTCTCATTCCCATGGTCCTCTAACTTGTCACCATCACCCTCATCCCAAGGTACTTGCAAGTACCTCCATCTCACTTGTACTCTCTCCACCTCATTTGTCCTTGTGACTCTTCATCCTCCACATGGCAAGATGTGAGGGCTTGTGAGTCCTCAACTCACCACAACCCTTCATCTTGGCCATGTTGGAAAAATCTCAACCATTCAATTCTCTAGGTAATTCTCCCCTAAATATAGAGGATTTCTATTCATTCTCTCATTATGCATTATTCACAATCACATTCAAACTCTCCAAATTCAATTCTCTTTCATTCAAGCTATGATCCACCATTATTGCATCTTCAAGCTCATATGGCATCCCTTCTATACAGTTATCAAAATACCCATTTGAATAATTGGAATCTACATTCAATCCTCATCATTTTGCATCCACTTTTACCACTCTTGTCATCAATGAGCACACATTATGAACAATCCAAGGGCCAACCAAAGATCAACTTTTCAAACAAAGGTAAAATCTGTTGTTTTTCATCTTTTCTTTTATTTGAGTTCAACTAGGCTAATCATTGAGGTGTTTTAGTGTTGTTTCCATATTTTTGCATTTTTTTTTGCATCACTTAGTATAGGTAAACTTCACTACATCACAACCACCCTGGGTGACTTATTCTAGCTGCACATTTTGCACTGCAATCTTTTTCATTTCTATTTCATTCTCTGCATCTTTTTTTTTTCTATTGTTACATTTTTGCTGCTCTTTCTAGATTTTCTTTTTCATTCAATTTTTTACATCTAGTTTTCTTTCATTCATTTGCATCATGAATATGTGCTTTAATAAGCTTTATATGTCATAAAATCCTTTGTTGATATGTCAAGTTATGCCTTTGGAACTGATCCTAATGACATTGAACTTCCACATGCTCCTTCAACTCCTCATGAATTTCCTCCTCGTGATGTTAATATTATAGGAGAAGATGATGAAAGAATGCATAAGTTCCTAAATGATTGCCTTGAAAAACTTGAAGCCAATGCATCCTTTTATCCATCCATGAAACAACAATATCTTCCTACAGTACCACCTCCTAAAATGTTTGGCTATTCACATCCTAAAACAAAAGATGAACCTAAGTCCCCTACACAAGGTGAATTTTGTTCTTCTAAACAAACAAACACTCAACCATTTTATGATAAGTTAAAAACACTCTAATGAACCTTGAATAAAGATATGGAAAAGGTTTCACAATCTTGAGAAAAGAAGGATGTGACACAACAACTGAACATGGAATCTATCAACTCTTAGAACAAACTTCAAAAGATGACAATACAACGAGGTTAGGATATCAAGATCCCTCTCATAATAGGAAACCTCCTAGACAATATCTATGGCTTCTTGATGATGGCATGGTGATCTTTGACTCCCCTCTTGATCTGAATGCCCTCCTTCCTCGAGATCAACCCTTGATTGATAACAATGACAAGGATGGGAGGATCACTTTGGGTCCTCCTCCTTCAATTCAAGAGAAGGGTGAATCTAGCAAACACAAAAAGTCTTACAAATTAAAAAACTAAATTTTCCTCTATGTCCACCACTTGAATGTGAAAGGAAATTACAAATAATTTCAAACAAATGAATCATACTATTACCACCTATGAAGAGGTTGGTGATATATCCTAAATATTACAACATTCCACATTGTGTGTATCATCACGTTCTTAGAAATTATAGTGTTGAATGTTGTCAATTGAAAGAAATACTGAGAAAGTATCATTTCGATGGTGATAATTGCTATCCAGTGAACCCATAAAACACTATCCAACTCATTGTCATGTCATAGTTGTAGAACATTCCCTTCTCACTATTACATGACCTTTTTCACTCACCTACCTTGGCTCATTCTTGCTTTGCACCCAGTGGGGGCAAGAAGTGGCTTGCCTTGTCCTAGTAATGCATTTGTCATTGTCTCTTAGCTATGTTATTCACCTTTTGCTTATACTGATTGAGATTGGGAAGTGGATAACCTGCTCATAGGTTGAATCACATTTTCCTTTCTAGCCTTTTACATTTTTTTCCTTTCTCTTTGTTTTGTGTTCTTGCATGTGCATCATGCGATCCCCCGTGATGTTTTGTTTGATGTTCTCTCTCTTTGTGACATTCCTCTATTTGTACCTTCATTCTTCTCTATGTTGTACATTTCTTTCACCTTTTTGTCTTTTGTTTTTTTCTTTTTTTTTTTCCTTTTGGGGATGACACAAAGCATTGAGCCATCCATGTCTTTTTCATGTTGACCCAAAAGGCCTTTTCTTTTTCTTTTCCTTTTCTTTTGTCTTTTTCTTGTGTTTTCCTTTTGGGGATGACACAAAGGATTGAGACATCCATTTCTCTCTCATGTTGACCCAAAATCCCCTTTTCTTTTACCTTTTTTTCTTATCTTTTTCTTTTTCACTTGAGCTTTCCTTTGGGGGATGACACAAGGTATTGATACATTCATGTCTCCTTCATGTTGACCCAAAATATTTTCCTTTTTTTTCCCCTTTTCTTTTTCATTTGTCTCGTGTTTTCCTTTTGGGGATAACACAAAGCGTTGAGACACCCTATGTCTCTTCCATGTTGATCCAAAGGATTTTTATTTTTTTTCAAGTTCTCTTTGTTCCATTCTTCTAGTTCTATGTATTTGTGGGATGATGATAGTTCCAAGATCTCTAACAAACATTGCAGAAAAAGAACATATTGGCCCCAAATCTATAGATCCCTTATGTGTTTGGTGTTCTCATTTTGGGAGAAACCCCTTTTCTTTTTCCTTTTTCCTTCACATTACGTAGCCTTACTTGGAAACATATGACTTGGCATAGGGATTTCCATGTGGCTCTCATGTCTTTCTTCTTCTTTGCATTTTTCATTGGCTACTTTAAAGTAATTGCTCACAGTATGGTGATCAACAATTCCTTTAAAGTGGGGGCATACATTGGCATTATTCTTTGGAATTTTCCTTTTCTTGGTTCTTAGTTTAGCCTTCTTACTTCATACAATGCATTTTTTATTTGCGAATGGCATTGGGTATAGTGTCCTTCATGAGCATGATCTCTCTTAGCATATTACATTTGTCTTAGTGGCCTGATGTGACACACTACATCGCCTAAGTTGTGAATCTTCTATTCTTTGATTGGTCCTCTCTTGGAGATATTAGACATAAATTTCCCTAAGTTAAAGACCTCGCATGAACTAAGCAAGAATCCTTTGAACATTCTTTTCATATTATATTTTGCATTTTTTATATGGCCACCTTGCATAACACAACTTGTATGCTTGTGGAGCCATCACATTTGTTCATGAGCTCTAAGAATACGAAGTTTTGCTTGTCTTGTGAAGCTCGAAAAGTAATTTTATTTTGTGGCACCTTATTAAAGTTATCAAGAGGTATACTTTTGTATGGTTGAGAGAGAAGCCCATTTTGAGGCATGACTTTCCCCATAGCCACCTATGTGTGTGTGAGTACATACCAGCCATGAGTGTATGTTTCTCACCTTCTAGGACTTCTTACCCAGTGGACAACCATGAGTTTCGTTGCCTTAGAGTAAGTATGCATTTTTTGAAGAAATAGCCTAGATCTGATCCACAATAGGATGGACAAATGATTGAAGCTTGATCTGATTCTCTCTTTCCTTCTCTCCTTTCCTTTTCTCCTTTTCACTATTTATATCATTTTCATTTGTGCTAATGTTTGGTTTACCATGGGATCTTGATCTTGGGGGCTTGATCATCCCTCTTGATTGTTGTTGTCTCATTTTTCTAGCATGGGTGCATTTGGATCTCTCTTGACATACATGTTTGCCTACTTTAGTGTGAGTTTGAAGATAGTTCCTCCTCTCACTAAAGTGGGGGCTAAATGTAGCGTAGAAAAATGTATCTTTGGAAAATTTCACACTCATTTGGGTCTTTATTGTGGATTTCAGCTTAGTTTTTCCTTGATTTAATGTTAAAATGTGGTCAACACATTCACATTAGGTATTATACCCTTGTGAACTAATAAGAACTTTATGATGCCTTACAAAAGTGTTGTGAAGTGTTGTAAAACACTTTCACACTTTTCTAAGATTTTATTAAGATATTTCACCTAAATAATGTATCTTTATCACTTACCAAGCCTTATTTCAAAGTATTGTAAAGTGTTGTAACAAAATTTCACACTTTTCTAGGCTTGTCATCAATAATTTGACCCTTTCTTATGCTTTAATTGGCCCCAGTTTACACTTACATGCCTTACATGTATTTTTAAAAATAATCCTGATAAACATTAATTAATACATTTAATTTATGACACCCACTTAAAATGCCTAAGTGGGACCTGTTAATAAATATTTAACCAGCTCCCTTTAGGTTTATTTTTCTATGCGCTGGCTCATGCATCTCAAAGTCTGCTCGGCCTTTTTTTAGGGTTTTGTTCTGCCGCTCCACATGTCTACTCCTCGCAACTCTGAGTCTCGACATTCCTTTTGCATCCCAGGAAACTCCACTATGCTTCCATGTGTTGCGGCCATTGGATGCTTTTTGATCATGTTTCCTTTACGCCTCATCAAGCTGCGAAATGATGCCACGAAGCCCTTGTTCCTAAAAAAGGTTTTGGCAGGCCCCACGGTTGCTAACTACGGTGTACACTTGCTACGCATCTACCGTTCACAAATCTTTCAGCGCATAAATGAAGTAGCAACCGTGGGTAGCGAAATGCTGCCATGTGTCTCTTTTTTGCCCAACTGGTAATTGTTCCCTTTATTATTGATGAAGTATTCAGCCATTTCAACACATGTAGCATTTACACAAGTCCTCAGTGGAAAAGGAGAAGTGGTTCATACGGGCAGTGAAAGGCTTCCACATGCCTAGCCAGCGGACCTCATATGGGGGAGATGGATTATATAAATTGAATGAGGCTATTGGCCACTGCATGTCATTATCATTTGCTCAGGAGGGTGACACTTGTCTGATCAGGCCTAGCCGGGACCACCGCTATCATTACAGAGGATGCATCTGTGCCTGGGATGACCTGATGCTTGGTTCCAAATTGATTCTATTGCAATGGATTTGATAATATTTTGATTCTTGCATCATTGTCAGGGATTGCAAAATATTTTCTGTTGCTACTCTCCGAAGCGGTGGGAAGTCTTCTTGCTATATATACTTTCTCTGTTATGAGAAAAAACATGGAGAATTTGAGAAAAATGTTAGTTTTAGTAAAAGATGCCAGGCCTTTATTACTGTTTTATTAATGATTGCAAAAACTCTCAGACTGTGCCAATTGCTCGGCCTTTCTGTTTTTCATACTATTTGATCAAACTATAAACTATGTTTTTTATTTTATGGACACTTCATTTGAGAACTTCTATATATGTTGGATGCAAGTTTGCTTACCTAGATCATATCTAATGACTCTTCTTGGTAGTAGGAATGTATGCAATGCTATTTTATGTCAATGAATGAATTTTCTATAATATAATCTTTAGTCTTTGATGTTCTATAACACTACAACAACATTTAGGCCCTTAAATCTATGATTTATCGTGCCCATCATTAAGTCTTGGCGCATCGCCTTAGGTTAGACTTTATTTTATTATATCTTCTTCCTTTTCCCTTTCCAAACCCCATTATAGAAGAAGTCGAATTCTCTAAAAATTTGGAGGTTACTCAGTTTAGCGCAAAGGGTCCCCATTAAACTGTGTTTCCCATAAGGCTCTGTTACCTCATCAAATTTTGGCATCAACAGTTTGTTCCTTTTTCTGGCACACCTAGTGGGACTGAACTTAAATGAAATTGAGTTTTAGAAGGGTGTATGAGCCATCATCTTGTAACTAGTACCCCCACTAGGAATAGTCCAAGTCACAAATCAGTTGGTGATTGTTCCATTCCCACCACCTGTTCCTCTCACCATGTTGTCAGCCACCAACAAAAATTACATGGCATGGGATGCCGAAAGTCCCCTAGTAGCCCCAGTAGCACCCGTTGTCTGGGGCTCTATCCCAGTTTTGGCCATAAAAGCTATACCCAAATTTATCGGAGATGGATCAAGAATACCAGCAGAACATTTGCAGGATGTGGCAGATGTATTTTTGGTACACGGTATTACAACACAGAATATAGCCTTGAGGCTTCTCACCACACCTTTTAAAGGCAAGGCACTGGATTGGTACCAAACCCTGACACCTAATTCTATTCATGCCTGGGACAAGTTCAGAGATCTATTCTATGAGAGGTTCTCAAATGACAAAGATCGTTCTTCATTGTGTTATCAACTATATGTCATAAAATGAGCCACCTAGGAGGCTCTGATGGACTTTAATGCCGATTTAACACAAATTGGTAGAGGATTCCTGTTACCATATGCCTGAATCCTAAGTTGGCATTTATATTTTATCTATAGTCCACCAATTTTGAAATTTCTGTGATGATCAAGTCTTTGGGAGGAGCTACTCTACCAGATGCTTATGGTATCTCTATCAAAGTTGAGAATCATTTAATAGATTACAGAATATTGCCTCCTCGACCTATTATGCTAATATTTCCTAAAATATTGATCTCCTCGCAAGAGGTCGCATCAACTAGCACACCTACAAATGCCCAGTCAATGTACACATATGCGGTAAGCCCACAAAATGTGGCTTCTACATTAGGTTCTTCCAAAGATGAAATGAGTGACATCAAAGAGATGTTGTGAACCATGGAAAATGATATAACCACTCTTAAGTGGAACCAATCAACACCTCCAAATCCTGCATATCAAAACTATCAAGGCAGGCGGTCTTCTTATTACCAGAATCAATACCAGGGTGCACCTCGCGCTAATTCACCAGCCTCGACTACAAACCAAATGGTTCCGGTGCCTACTTCGCCAATGAGCACATCGTGAAGCTCGAGTAGGGAATCAACTGTAGGGTAGAACAACCTTATTGATGATATCAATCCATGGTGCTTCCCTTGCAGTGATGCGCATATGCCCTAGAACTGTTCGCGTGGAAACTTACAATAAAAGGTGGTGATGCAATGCAGCTGAGGCACGACAATGGAACATGGAGGTTATATATATTTCTCACCACAAATGGAGAGTGTGGTCCTTACCATGCAAATGCAAAGAATGTCTTTAGAACAAGAATCTGATATTGCTCTTAATCATGCACTCTTCTCTTGGATGGAGGAAGAAGAAATGGTGTTTGCTAATGATGCATTCATATCCAAAACACCACAAGTGCAGTCTGATTATAACACATGCTCAAAGAGGATATTCACCGATGAGTTAGTTGTTTCACATCTAGCCAGCTCGCAATTCAAAGGTGTTTCCAATCAGATTCCTAGTACTTCAACTGTCCCATCATCATCTCAATTGTGGAAGAAAATTATTATAGCAAGAAGCAGGAAGCAGAAGCCTCTGAGTTTGTCACCTTTTAATGTGATAGAACAATTGAAGAAATCATCCGCTAATGTATCTCTATGGGACATTTAGGTATCCCAAAACAAAAGACACTATTACAGAAGTCGCTTTAAGAAGAGGTCAACCTGACACCAACTGAGCCCTTCGCCAGTGTAGAGGTTTTTAATCAAATACCATTGGCCAAAGTCCTTACAAACAACACAAAATAATCCCCTACTAAGGTTAGGGATAAGTTAAAACCTCAACCCTTCTTCCTAACTCTCATTATAGGAAAGAAGTCATTACACAATGCTATCATTGATTTTGGCGCTAGTACCACGGTTGTGCCTAAACGAATAGCCAAAAATTTAGGAATCGGCTATGAACCTATGAAAAGGGGGGTAATGCAGCTTGATGGGAACAAAGTTGAAACCGTAGGTGTCATCAAAGTGCTTGCTTTAACTCTATTTGCTTGTCCTAGTATCACGGTCCCGTAGGACACGGTGATCATAGATGTTCCTCCTATGTTTGGTCTCTGTCTATCCCAAGAATTTACTTCAAAGGTGGGAGAATACCTGTCCTTGGATTGGTCACATCTGATACTTAGGACCAACCATGGTTCAAAAGTGAAGATAGAATCAGAGGCTTTACATTTTGAACATGTAGCGGATGAAACCTTGATCAATTTTGAAGTCGCGCATACCTCTATCACCAAGCAAGAAATGTATTGCATGGAATTTCTAGAGGAAGAGAAGGTGAGTGGAGATCGAAATGATAAAGAAGATGCTCTATTGAGTGAACACATAGACAATGATCCTTTCGGAAATTATCATGCTACAAGATTAGGCACATATGTAATTTATGATGAAGACCAAGTGCTTTTGTGTGTCGCCAAAGAATCTGAAGGTAGCCAAGAAAATGAGCTATGGACACTGTACTTTGACAGAGCAAGAAGAAAAGTGGATTCTGGAGTAGGGATATATATAATATCCCCACAAAATAAAAAATTGTTGAGGTCCTTCCACTTTCATTTTGCCTATTCAAACAATGAGGCCGAATATGAAGGATTGGTTCAAGGTTTAAGCCTTGCAGAATAAATGGGAATTAAGCAATTAATTATGTTCGGAGATTTTGAACTAGTAGCCAACCAAGTCTAAGGAATTTCTATGGAAAAGAATGTCCGCATGAGATCCTATTGGCACCGAGTCTGGGACCTGATTGATGGTTTTGAAGCTTTCAACATCAAGACTATTCCCCGAGGACAAAATAGCAACGAAGATCGCATGGCCGTGATTGGTGCTCAGTTTGATCTTGTCTTTGACCTTCTTCATAATAAAAATTCAGTACGAGTACTAGTCCAACCAGTGATCCCTGACAATGATCAGAGTTGGAAAGTTTTTGAAAGTGATGAACACATCGCATCATTTATCCAGCACTCAGGGGAGTTCATCGATCAACTTCAACCAAAGATTAATGAAGCTTATGAAGAACAAATTATGCAGCTCAAATCTAATAAACTTTCGAAAGGATTGGTTACTCTCAATTTTTTTTTTTGATTGCGATGATGCCCGAAATGATAAACGAAAGTTCGTAGCAGAAAAAAGTGACTATGTGGAACTTCAGGTCTCCGATGTTAGGAATCTCCGAGTCAAGAAAAATGTCCCGCACCATGATAAGGAAAGACTCATCAATTTTTGCAAAAAATATGGAGTAGTGGCCTGGTCCTATGATGATCTGGAGGGATATGATCCTGACATCATTCAACACACTATTGAGCTAACAAAAGGTGCAAAACCAGTCAGACAGAAACAAAGGCCTGTCAACCATAAAATTGAAGCCCTAATGGCATAAGAGCTAACTAAGCTCATTGAGTCATGCATTGTCTTCCCAATCAAGCATAGTACTTGGGTATCGAATCTGGTCCCAGTCTGAAAGAAGAATGGAGATATTCATTTATGTGTGGATTTCTAAGACCTGAACAAAGCATCCCTAAAGGACCACTATCCACTGCCTTCAATGGAGTCATTCCTACAAACGGTTACAGGATTGGAAATGTTTTCTCTGTTGGATGGTTTCTCTGGCTACAATCAGATCTGAGTTAAAGAAGAGGATCAGCACAAGACTACGTTCACCACAAAGTGGGGAACATTTTCATATGCTAAAATTCCTTTTGGTTTATCTAATGTAGGGGCAACATTCCAACGGGTGATGGACATCTCATTCAGCGAACTAATCAATAAGTTTATTCTAATTTATTTGGATGATCTTACTATGTTCTCTAAATCTAAGGATGATCATTTTGATTACTTAGAATTAGTTTTTCAAAGTTGCTAGGAGTTTAGAGTTTCCCTAAACTCAAAGAAATGTGTATTCAATGTACCGCAAGGCAAGCTATTGGGGAATGTTGTATCTAGGGAAGGGGTTTCAATTGACCCTGAATGAGTGAAAGCTATCAGGGAGCTTCCCCTTCTGGTGAATAAGAAAAATGTTCAATCCTTCTTAGGCAAAGTAAATTTTTTCAGCAAGTTTATTTCCAACTTTGTGGGGATAATTAAGCCGATCACCTTGATGCTTAAAAAGGATCAGGCATTTAAGTGAATGACCAAATCTCGGGAAGCCTTCAAAAAGGTCAAGGAAGCTATTTCCATAGCTTCAGTACTAGTTAATCTAGATTGATCTAAGGATTTTATAATGTATGTGTTTAGTAGCATGTCCAGTATCACTACTGTCCTAACCCAAAAGGATGATGAAGGAAGAGGAGAACATCCAGTGGCGTTCTACTCCCAGACCCTAAAGGAATATGAGGCAAATTATAATTTCATCAAAAGGTAGGCCTTTGCAATAGTGAAGGGACTTAAAAAGTTTCACCATCTAATTTCCTGCAACAAGGTGCTTGTGTATGTCGCACATTCTAGTGTGTGTGAATATATCATAGAAGGGGAGATCACAAAAAAAGGGCTAATTAGATCACCAAGATCCTTGAATATGACATTGAAGTCAAGCCTACTAAAAATATTAAAGGAAGAGGACTGTGTGAGTACATGGCACAGAATGAGGGGGTACTTGCCATAAAGGAGCAACCAAAACTCATCTTGATAAATGAATTAGAATCAAAAGGTGGTTGGCTGATTGATAGAATGAGGTTCATACAAACCAAAAAGTATCCACTAGGTCTCTCATCCCAAAAAAGGAGATACTACCGGCTGTAAAATTGCGGACATACGCTAATAGAGGGAGTCCTTTTCAAAAGGAATTTCAATGGTGTTCTCCTATGATGCGTCACTTCAGAGTAGGTGAAGAGGATCCTTGATGCATTTCATAATAGCGCTACGGGTGGAAACTTATCTACTAAGACTACCACCATTAAAATCATGCGTGGTGGTTACTATTGGCCTACACTTTTTAATGACTCTCACTCTGTGGTAAAATCTTGCAGAAAATGCTAGTTCTTTACTGACAGAAGGAAAAATTCTGCAATGCCCCTCAAACCCACAGTGGCAGATGAACTATTTGTGCAATGGGGCCTGGAATTCATCGAAATGATCAACCTAGTTTCTAGCACTGGACACAAGTGGATTCTGACCACCATGGATTACTTCATAAGATGGATAGAGGCTATTCCACTTAAGAGCACAACATAAATAAAAATTGTAGATTTCCTCAAAGAGCTGGTGACAAGGTTCAGTCCTCCGAAAACTATCATTTTAGATAATGCCAGAGCTTTCTTAGGCACAAAGGTATGTGACTTTTCATTAAAGAATGGCATATTCCTCAAGACATCATCAAACTATTACCCACCGGGAAACGACCTAGTGGAGTCAACGAACAAGAGCCTAGTTCGACTCCTTAAGAGAATTGGTTTAGAATACTAGAGGGAATGGCATAAAAATCTCTGAGTAGTGCTCTAGGAAAACCACATAACTCTTAAGCAAGTCCTTAAGACTTTTCCTTATGAGTTGGTATACGAGAAAGAGGTGTTGTTACCTGTATCAATGGAGATTCTAACACTCCAATTGTTGAAATCTCTCGAGATAGAAAAAAATGGCGCCATGGAAGTTTGGCTTGTCAAATTGTTAGAAGTATAGGAAAAAAGGGAAAATTCACTGATAGCCATGAAAAATTGTCAACAAGTGGTCAAGCAATGGTTTGACAAGAAGGCTTCTGACCAGGGTTTAAAGTGTGGAGACTTGGTACTAAAGTACGATGAAAGGGCTTCTAATCTAGGTCAGCATGGTAAATTTGATAGCCTATGGGAGGGCCCCTTTAAAATCATTTGGTGCAAAGAACATAACGCTTTTGAGCTAGAAAATATGGAACAGGAACCCTTACAAATCCCCGTTAATGGGATTCATCTTAAGTTGTTCCATTAGGTACTGAGCTCTATTTTGTACATATGTGAATAGTACTTTTATTTTATTTCCGTTTCTTTGGCTACTCTTTTTTGAAATTAGTTTGTGCTTCTGTGAATCAACCCATTATTACGAAGGATGGAATACTAGGATTTCCTTACACAAAACACACCCATGTGTAGAGAAATTACAAAATGAAAGTTGAAAGCCCATAAAACTAAAATATAGAATGAAGAAAAAAGCATGGATTTCTTTAAAAGGATATATATCTATTTATATATATTATTTACATTGCAAAAATGGCTGGGAAGCCATAATCCAAAAATTTACAAGTATTCGAGTTATTATATATGCAATATGATAGCCTTTTTCCAGGCTTATATACAAACTATTAGGCAGGTAGTTTGAGTAGCAATGGGAAATATAGTAAACATGGAGACATTTTTTGGGAGCAGTAAGGGGTTTTCATCTAATGGCATGAGAGGCAACAATTGATGCATCAACAATAGCGTCCACCTCTTCCTCATCAGCAGGTTCTTCGGCAGCACTCGCAACATCATTCGGCACAACCACCATTGGTAGGGGAAATACCAGGTTCCTAAAATCAGTATACCAATCTATATCATAGAAGGGTATTACATTGTAGTTGTGAAACATGAAATGTAAGGCCTGGGTAACCCTCTATTGATGCTCATCACATGTCTAAAGGTAGAATCCGTTGAGAAACGATAGCCAAATGAATACAACTTCTTCCTTGATAAAGTGAAGGAGGTCGTTGGCTGATGGCAGACCCACTCTAGAGGCAGCATGAGCAACAACCTCGCTAAGGACGTTTAGGTAATTTTTGGAAAAAATTCTTTAACAAATTTTAGGATAAGAGACCAGGGGATGTTGATGTCTAGCATGGACACCACAAAGTGAGCATATGTCGGTGTTCACCTAATACTTGTCCTCATACTCTATGCAGTATTTACCCAGAACCCACTTTATGGCTATCAAGACTAAGGAATGCTTATTCTTGGTCATCCATTTCAGCCTCTTAGTAGAAACCTCCCCTAAGAATTCCATATGTGACTTATATGAGGTTAAACAAAAAACTAGAGTTTCCATAGTTTTGACACTATTCCTATGCTTTTGAGCTAATGCTAAAATTTATCTATCACCTAACATATGAGAAGGCTTGCTTAAAACTCTGCTACCAACCTATCACTGCTCAAATGCTAAGTATGATTTCCTCACCACTTACTGGCCTATTTATAGAAAAAATGACAAGATGCATGCTAATCCACTTTGAGAAAACGTGATAATAGCTAGTTGCCAACTTGAAGGGCATGCATGCGTTTGCTCACATTTTCGGGCTAGTTGCATCTACGAGGGTACGACTCAATGCTTGCTAGATTAATAAGAGCTAATTAATTAGCTTTAAAAAGGTGGCACTCATTGAAAGTAAGATGTATGGTCGTAGGCTATTGTGTCATCTCACAAGCATTTCCTAGAGCCCAAGGCAATATTCATATCTTTTCAGGTTGTGATCGTTTTCTTTGGCATAATCATTCCTGCCAGGATATTAATTACTAGCGCATACTAACACAAGTTTAGAAAGCAAATTTTTGGCTCAAGTTCGAAGGGAATCACAAGGTATCAAACGGTTGCCAAACGCAATAATAAACTCTTTCCTCCTCAAAATGGCAAGCAGTTCATTTTGCACGAATTGCAAAATTAACAGTACATGCTGAATTAAATGCAAAAGGCATGCTTTCATCTACCACCTTGAGGAAAGATTGCCAAATATTGCATAAAAAGGCTTAATATTTCAATGTCTTTTCACAAATTCCAAAGCTAGAGGTGCAGCGTTGTTTTTCTTTTGTGTAGCCAGAGTCGAGGAAAATTGCAGAGCCAAGAACTTGCAGAGGTCTTCACCCAAAGAAAAATGTCGGAGACTTCATCTCAGCTAATGCAGGAAGAAATTAGCCAGGAGCTGTTTATAGCTATACACTCTTCAGAGGATGTATATGTGTATGAGGATGTAGTGTATGCTACGCTTGGTATACCTAGTAGGGCAAAGGCCCTATACAGAAGAGCTGAAAAGGCCCAAAGATTGCAGAAATAAGAAAAGGGTTAAAGAGAAATGGGATAATATCTATGATCCACAACTTGCAAAAAACCCTAAGTGCTTAAGAGAAGTAGCCTATGCAAAGTTGACGGCAGCAAAGGCAGATAAATCTATAGCAAAGAAAATTTGGTATAGTGGTCTTTCTTAATACATGGTCCCATTGGTGCACTACTGCCCAGAGGTAGTTGATGCTGCTATCTAGCGTTATAACCTTGATACCCACTACATTGAAGGCTACAACTTAAGGGTGCAAATCACTCCATAGGCCATCTGGCACATGCTATGTATCCTAGACCCAAGTAAAAGAAGATAGAATATTAAGTCCTTTTACCCTGGCAAAGGAGAGAAAACATGGAAGAAGATGAAAAAGAACTTAGAGTTCTTGTTGGAGGAGACTAGTAGGAAAGACATCCCAGCCACTAATCTTCCAAGTATTCCATTGTTTTGGAGTGCATTACACAAGGATCTATAGGATGCCATGTCCATGCTAGCTTTTGTGTGCGGCTGAGACTCCGATGAGAGAGTGGAAACTTTTTAATTGGGATCGGCCTTCCAATTTCGCAAGCAACACGATACCTTCTAGTATGATTTTGCTGAGTTTACGGTAGAGGAGATGATTCAAAAAATAAAGAATTACCCAGCAGAGGGAAAATTTAGGTTTCTTTCTTTCCTAGTCCACATGTTTCTGCATCAAAACCTTGATTTCTTCACCTGATATTTTTCATTAGCAATTTTTGATGAGCAGTGTAACAGGAGGCCAGTGTCCATGTGGATGCCTTTTCTTTCCACAACATATGATTATTATGCATTTTCAGACTATTTCATAGCTCTGGTCTTGTATGATTTAATCAGAAAGGGGGACATAATTTGGCTCAATATGGAGCAAACCGGATATATGCAGACTTTCACTACCGCTTGTGACTAGTTCTTAGGCAAGGATTTCACGATTCTCTGAATGTGGGGATTTACTGGTAAACCTTTCCTACTCCCAGCCTATCACAGATAGGATGCTCACACTGGAAATGTTTCAACTGGTGTGTATAATTGATTTTACCTTCTGTAGTAGCAAAAGTGTTAAGAAAAAGAGATTCTTCTCTTGTTCAAAGAATTTCAAGTCGATAACTCTAATAAAGAAATAATCAGAATAGTTGTTGGAGGATAAGCTAGCTTGTCTAGGGTTGGTGCTGGTAAATGATAAGTGAGAATACAACCCTTTCGATGACTTGTCGAAGCCACACATGAGAGTTACCCATGTTCCCCGACCTTACTGGGAGAAGCGGTGTAACCCGTGGGTAGAAAAAGATGAAAATTTTGTTGAATTGGTGCATATTCCTACGCAAGATAATAGAGGTCCATTGCACAAGTTCTACCTTTCTATGGTGGTGGCCCAAGATAATTTCCTCATGGAGTGCAACATGTACAATAGGTTGAAGAAGGATGAAGAATGGATTGAGGAAAAAATAGAGGCTTTCTAGAAATATCACCAAGAAATAGTACAATTGGATGCTCCTTACAACAATCTGAAGGATGACCAAGAATTTGAAAGATGGTGGAAGGAGGGCCACCCCAGCTTGAGCTCTAGTATTAATAGGAGTAGAGACTCGAAGGGTGATCCCATAATAGTGGTTTACAAATTTTGGCCAAACTGGACACTGAAATTATTATTTTTAACTAAATCTTCACATTCGGGCACCTATAGCGGCTAAACTGTGAGGAATTTCAAGATGGTGCAAACTAGAGTCTCATCAAATTTTGTCTGTACATTCTAAAAATATTTTTTTTAAAATTTTTGGAATCAAATTGCACTTCTTTATCCATCTCCCACGAAAATTGATTTTTTTGAGAAAACAACATTTTTAAAAGTGGCCACCAATAACGCATAAATTTTTTTCCATGAAGGATAAAATTGTAATTCTTTCAAATTTGGATTTGTAACTCTGTAATCTAGTGCTTCCACTTGGTTAGATAGTTTTTTATTGAATATTTTTTCCTTAATCAAGTTTCAAAGTCAAATGAACTACAATTCAGACAGCGGCTGTATAATCGTCTTTTTTTGTATATGTCAAATTTTTTTTTTTTTTTGTTGGATCAAGGACTTCAATATCTAGTGCACTAATATTTTTCATTTTTTTTTTTATAATATTCTATTTTTCCACATGTGAAGAACAAAGAAATTCATTTTCGATGAAAAACCTATGTTTAATAAAACTTAAAAAACAAATACATAACAAAACCAAAACATATTAAAATTATATTCATTGGATAGCTTGTTATGAGGAATATCATAATCATTTGAAATAAATTTTAAATAAATTCATTTGATCCCCCAAAAGCTAAATCAAAAGTGATTTTTTATCAGCATTTTGATAGGTGTAAAGGAGACGCATTTATAGGTATGGTTTAAAACTAGCGAGGTTCTATCCAAGGGGGTTTGATCTAAGGTGATTTGATCAAACCCTCTTCAATTGGAATCCTTAAAATGGAACTTTTTAAGGCTTAAATCATTATATTTTTTAAAAATATGTGATTTCAACTAAAATTCGTTCCTCTCAGGAATTGTAAACCACTATTATGACAACACCCCGAAGGAAGAGTTTGAAGAGTAGAAAGAGGAAACGACGACATCATCCTCATCTGTGCCGAAGGAAAAAGGCCCTAGACAGCCCGCCTATGTGGCCATGAATGTGTGCTTTAATATATCAAGGGGCTTTCATACACTCACTTCGGCTACTAAACTAGCTAGGTTATCACTGCAGAAAATAGAGATGACTGCCGAAGCTAGGGAGACCCCACCTACAAAATAACAGTGCACAGAGAGCATTATTGGAGAAGGTTCGTAAGAACCTGCCAGAAGAAAAATGCTTGTAGCTATCCAGGAGCCTGAGGCTAAGGAGGAGTTGCTGACGATTCTAGAGCCGCCATCGACCAGTCAATAAATAAAATTCACTCCTTCCCTTGCTTCTCATTCCTTGGTATCTGCCACTACCTCACTGGTGATCCCTACCATAAGTACTGGCCCTCTGCCTTCTACTTTTAGTCTGACATATTTAGTAGGCTTCACCTAGTTTTTGCAAACAATTCCGCTTGTCTTTACTCCTCCGCAGACCCTTATGCCCACTACTGCCGCTCAGACTCTCCTTGCCTTGCTTTTGGAAAACTTACCCCCAGTGAGTGCCCCTTCTTTTTTTGCTATTATTGTAGATCCTTTTCCATCGCAACAAGCTAATACCACATTGAAACCCCCACTACCATTCTAGCCTATGAGTCCTGCAGTTGATTCATCGATTCAGTCATTACAAATGATTAGTCCTACTATTGGGCTTCAAACCAAACTATGGAATGTGCCCCACTTCTCCCCACAAACTATCACTCTTCAGAAGAAACAAATGTCCGTGCCTATGAAGATTACCTATCCCTATGCCCTGCCTTTTGGTGCTCCTTTCGTAGGTGGACTAGTTTCGTCACTAGATGAGTTTATGACATATATTGATTACAGAAAGGAGGTATGTGCAAGTAGAATGTGAAATCATAGAGCAAAAAATGACAGTGCTTTCACCGAGCCAAAAATACACTCTTTATGATGAGGCCCAACAATAATTGAAATTTGCGACCATGTACCCGAGAGTAAGCAAGCCTCAGGGGGAAATCCACCCAGAAGATTATGAGATATATGTGGTAGGACTCGACATGAAGGTGTCCCAACTATAGGATAAGGTTGAAATCATGGAGGAAATGCAATGGGTAGTCACTTCCGACTTCCTCAAAACGGGCCCCTAGCTAAAGAAGAAGGATGAGCAGCTTAAAGCAGCAAAGGAAAGAGTTAGTTTTTTGGAGAAAAAAGAAAAATCCTTTGAGGAAGATGTTGCCTGTATAATGGAAAGGGTGCTGGTAGCAGAAGATGAGAGGAACAGACTTCAAGGCGAACTTGCGAAGACTCAGGCCACTGACCCTGCCATAATAAAAGAACTACACTCTAAGAATAAGAAGGCAGAATAGAATCTGCAACTGAAGAATGAAGAACTGGAGCGGCTTCGCCTTGAATATAGTCAAGGAATGGCGTAGAGAAGTGAAGCATCGGAGCACCAACAGGGTTAATATGAGCAGAAAATATAAGAAAAAGAGGCTGAATTTAAAGGCCTAAAAACTCAACTAGAGGAAGAACTCTGAGAGACAAAGTCTTCTTTGGATGAGCACTTAGCAAATCACTCATGAGCTGAGGAGAATTAGAATTAAAAAATGAGCAGCTCTACGGAACAACTAGCGTCCAAGAAAAGGAAAAAGGTAAAATTGGCTGAAGCCATTATTTCAAGAGACGTGTAGATTGCTTCTCTTAAAAGCTCTCTCCTGCCTCCCCCTACAGAGCCAGATATCATTCCATTGGACAGGAAATTGTACATCTCCCACTGGGAAAAAATTAAAGCCTTTTTCATAACACTACAACCTACCCTCTAATTCATTGCCAAGGTGTTAAAGTTGAGCTAGGAGGCCCATGATACAATTGAGTAGTTCCCACAATTCATTTTCGAAAAAGGTTCATGAAGAAAAAGATTTGCTCATCAATCTATACTTGGTCTCTAATGAGAGCCTTGCCAGAGAGAGTATTGAAGATCAGGATGCTGCTGCTCAAATGGAAAATAAGTTTATCCATTGCCACTCCACCTTCCAGCACACTAAAGGAGCCATGACTATTCTGAGTAAGACACTAGATAGCATATGGGGAAGTTTCTCTGAGTTAAGCAAGATGCGATTTCCATTGCCGTTCCTTGAAGATGGCTCTATTTCCATGACCGAGTAGATTGCGAAAAAAATAGAAGAGAAGGAAAATGATCTGAAGGATTTTAAGGATTTCAGTCATCCTCCCACGATGACTGACATTGAGGGAGTCATTCATCCGCTCTCATAGCTACTAATCCATTGTAAAGTAGGGGTCGGTTTACCCAATGTGCTACCTCACAAAGAAACTATTGATCTAAGTGGAGCACAAGAGAATTTGCGCAACATGGTGAAGCCATTTGAGGATGAATGGTCACCTTTGCAGGCAGCTCTTTCCAATCTCTGACTCCATTGACCTAATGAAATGGCACTCTGGTCTGTGAAACTAGAGAAATTTTGGGTTCTTCGTTCCTTAGTCGAAACGCCCCTGATAGTCACCAAAAGCTGTTAATAAATATTTAACTGGCTCCCTTCAGGTTTATTTTTCTATGCATCAGCCTATGCATCGCACAGTCTGCTCGGCCTTTTTTCTAGGATTTGTTCTGCCACTCCACGTGTCTACTCCTCACAACTCTGAATCTTGGCATTCCTTTCGCATCCCAAGAAATCCGCTATGCTTCCACATGTTGCAATCGTGGGATGATTTTTGATCATGTTTTCTTTATGCCTCATCGGGTTGTGAAATGCTGCCACAAAGCCCTCGTTCCTAAAAAAGGTTTTGGCGAGCCCCAAGGTTGCTAACTATGGTGTACACTTGCTACGTGTCTACCATTCACAAATATTTTAGCGCAGAAATGAAGTAGCAACCATGGGCAGTGAAATGCTGCCACGCGTGTCTTTTGCACCCAGCTGGTAATCGTTCCCTTTATTATTGATGAAGTATTTGGCCATTTTGACACATGTAGTGTTTACGCAAGTCCTCAGTGACAAAGGATAAGTGGTTCATACGGGGAGCGAAAGGCTACCATGTGCCTAACTAGCAGACCTAATATGCGGGCGATGGATTATATAAATCGTATGAGGCTATTGGCCACTACGTGTCATTATCATTCACTCAGGAGGGTGACACTTGTCTGATCAAGCCTAGTCAAGACCACCGCCATCATCGTGGAGGATGCACTTGCGCCTTGGATGACCCGATGGTTGGTTCCAGATCGATTCTGTTGCAACGGATTTGGGAATATTCTGATTCTTGCATCATTGTCGAGGATTGTGAATTTTTTTTTGTTGCTGCTTTTCAAAGTGGTGGGAAGTCTTCCTGCTATATATACTTTCTCTGTTATGAGAAAAATGATGGAGAATTTGAGAAAAATGTTGGTTTTAGTAAAAGAAGCAGTCCTATATTACTATTTTTTTTACTACAAAAACTCTTAGACTGTGCCAATTATTCGGCCTTCATGTTTTTCATGCTATTTGATCAAACTGTAAATTGTGCTTTTTATTGTCTAGACACTTCATTTGAGAACTTCTATATATGTTGGATGCAAGTTTTCTTACCTAGATCATGTCTAATGAATCTTCTTGGTAGTAGGAATGTATGCAATGTTATTTTATGTCAATGAATGAATTTCCTATGCTATAATATTAAGTCTCTAATTTTCTAGAACACTACAACACCATTCAGGCCCTTAAATCTATGATTTATTATGCCCATCATTAAGTATTGGTGCATCGCCTTAGGTTAGACTTTATTTTATTATATTTGCTTCCTTTTCCCTTTCCAAACCCTATTATAGAAGAAGCCAACTTCTCTAAAAATCTGGAGGTTACTCATTTTAGCGCAAAAGGTCCCGCTTAAACTAAGTTTCCCATAAGGCTTTGTTTGCATTTTTAGGACATTTTTCATATCATAGTGTGTTTTCAAACATCTTTCATTTCATTAGTTTTGCATTAGTAGTTAATCTATTTTATCAATTCTTTGCATCTAGTACATTCCCCTTAGACATATTTATATCATCTTTGTAATGGAATCTCAAGGGCTTATTCTTGAGTGAGCCATTAAGACTTTTGGGTAACTCTCTCCTTTTAGGTGCAAAACTCTAGAAGTGTAAGAGAGACTCATATCAAAAAATCGTTGGTTTAGGGAGAGCTAGAAATATTTGATTAGTTTAGTTGTAGTGTCCCAATAGCTAAATTACATGCAATATTTTCCAATAGATCTACTACTTTATTTCCCTATCCATAGGAGTGTGAGAGTTGGTAAGAGTCAAAATCTTACAGTACTTTGAGTCCTTCCCTTAGTATGGTATTGAACAACCAACTAACTATGTTTTGTTACTTGCATGTGTTAATTATAATCATGGAATCCCCCTCAATCTAAATGTGTTTGATACCTAATGAATTTTCAATTTTCAGGCCCACATGTAGTGCTTGTGCCTCAACCTTATTATTGATGTCATCTAGAATATTTTTTTCCATAGTGAAAATAATGCTACCTATAGCCATGTTCCTGGGTTAGGAGTTGAATCAGTTCCCACTCAGAAGACATATTTGCATCCCAATTTGAAAATATTTTATGCACACCATTTAGTTTATATATGCTAGACATTACTAACTTAGAAATTATCCTTTTAATTTTGCATTTATGGCTTCAACTGGGTGGTGCCCCTTTTTGAACTTTCTATTATTTCTTTCCCACCATATGCACCATATTACAATTGAGGGGCTAGCTACCCAAATTAAGGAGAATAAAGAGTCTCTATTCATGAGCATCCATGATGAAAAGATTGTCTACAATGATGATTGAAGGGGTGTGGCCTAATTTAGTTTCTTTTGGAGCCATGTCTAGCACTCGTTTGAGAATTTACATGTTACTAGAAGATGGTCTATGTCCACTTCCTACTGGTTGCATAATAAATTGTTGAAGGGGGGAAATATACCTAGTTTCACCTACCTCTCATAGGTGAGTAAACATTTATTTAATTTCAACCAAATAAATGATCAAAATTTTAGGAGAATTACAGAGTTCCAACATAATTTGTGGGGCCAATTTATTGATTTAGCAGTTCCATTTTGAATGATTAAAGAGTATCCTAAGCTAACTTTGTAGTTACTTGATTTTGAAGGGTCCCAAATGAGTCTTTCAGGAACCATCGAAAAGAATATTTGATGCTATTTTAGAAGGTCTGACAATTGAGACTTTTGATTATCAGGAAAGTTACAACTAGCAAAGTTTTTACATTAATATCTGAGAGGAGGTTCTCTTCAAACACAATATAGTACATCTTACTTTTGAACCCCACTACTATTTTAAATATACTATCACTTCTTGTAGCCATTAAATTGTAAATTGTGGTGGAAATCCATTCCAAGAGTTTTCCCAGAACATAGTTTTTTCTCCATTGTTTATGGATTAGGTTAAATGCATTGTGATAAGTGCTCTACAAGTTATGATAAAGTTCCACATTTTAGATACATCAGGGGGATTTGACATTGTAAAAATATATTATGATATTGTAGGAATCCATGTATTTTCTTTGCATGATTCTGACCCATTTAGAATGTGGCTTTGTATAGAATTTCCATGCTAATTTGGCTCCCAAAGGTAGGTTCTTTGCTTCTAAGTTGTGTACATCCGATCCTCCATGTTATTTCTTCATGGAGTTTGTTCCATGAAACTAGTAGAATTTTACTCTTTTTTGTTGTCAAGGTTTCCCTTCTAGAGGAATTTTCTAATGGATTTCTCAATGACCTCTTGAACTGATTTTGGTAGTTTCAAGATTGACATAATATAGGTGTGGATAGCTAAAAGGATTGCTTTTGTTAATGTGAACTTTCTTACCATTGTTAGCCATCTTCCTTTCCCTGATGCAAGTCTATTTTGTATTTGGGACAAAATTTGTTTTAGAATTTAGGTTTGTTTGGACCTAAAGGAATGAGATTCCCAAAAATTGGCTTGGAAATGAGCATCTTGTTTGAAATTAAGAATTTATAAGATACACATGTAGATACCATTGGAGAGGTGTTTTTAAAGAATATGCTTTATTTTTAATCACTGATTTTTTTCCCAAATACCCTATAATAATCATCTAATACTTTTTTAAGAACTTTGGCTTCTAAAAATTGGATTTATAAAATATAAGTGTATCATTTGCAAATAATGAGTGAGTCATGTTGATGTTTGAGTTTGCAGTAGCTATAACTTGCCATGCACCTTGAGTGAAAGCTCTTGATATCACCCAAATCAATGATTCTACCATTAGGATGAATAGGAAAGGTGATAGCGAATCGCCTTGTATAACACCTTGTGAGGAATTAAAGAAACCTATTGGGATACCATTTATCAAAATAGAAAAATTGACTTGTGATATTAAATAATTAATCCAATGGCACCATTCATGGGAAAAGCCTAGTTTTTAAAGCAATTTTGGAGGAAGTCCTAGTTTAGCCTATCATAAGCCTTCAACATTTCAAGTTTAATAACTATTGCTGGAAATTGTTTTTAACTTGATGGAATGAAAAGTTTCATGGGCTATTAGGGAACCTTTTGTAGTATCCTTACCTAGAAAAAAACCTCCTTGCTCGTCTGAGATTATTCTTGGGATGATCTTTGCTAGCCTAGAGGTGATAGGCTTGGATGATTTTTTGTATATGGTATTGTACAATGATATGGGAATGAAGTCTATAAAGGTAGAGGGGTTCTATTTGTCAAGGATTAGCGTTATTAAGGTATTATTCACTTCTTTTAATATCTTACCATTTCTCCTTGATTCCTCTAATGATAGCAAGATATCTTTCCCCATGAACTCCTAGCCTTTTTGGAAGAAAATTATAGTAAAGACATATGGACCTAGAGCTTTGTCAGACAGTATGGAGAAGACAACTTCTTTCACTTCTTCTAGCATGAATGGTTTTAGCAAGAGTGTATATTCTTCCACAAAATATTCATGATGCAATGAGTTTGAAGAATAAAATCATCTACAACAATATTTCTCACTTGTATTTTTTGCTGCTCTGATACGGGTCTGTGCAAGATCATGGGGGTCCAAACTAGGCCCTTAAGTGGTAATGAAAATTTAAAAAAAAGGGTTAGGAAACTTTACATAGAAAATTGAATATAGTTTCTAAGATACTAATCCTCTTTTGGAAAAAAGTAAATCTATTTGGTGAAATTTTGAAATTTCAATACATTAGTACTAAATTTTTAGGAAAAAAAAAGTAGGTGTATGTCGGACCAACCTAATTACAAGAAAATAATTAAATATTTTCTTAAAACTTTCAATATAAGTAGAGGACACATGCCCAGATATGCTATATTCTTTTGTAATTGTTTTGCAAGTAAATAATTAGTTATGAATTTTTTACTAGAATTTTTTTAAAAATATTAAAACTTGTTTGTATGACCACCATAACTTGGTAAATTTTTTATGAAAATCATTTTTTGTTTTTTTTATCCTATAGTATGGGAAGTATAAAATGTGTCACATCTTTCAAATTCAAAAAAAGTAAAATCTTTTGAGAATTATAGCTTTTTTCAATTAACCTATCAATCAGGACTTTAGCCGGAATGCATGTAGAAAATAAATAATAATTATCTATTTAATTCCAAATAAGTCATATTGTATATTGGTGGAAAGCTGACAATTTTATCAATAAACCCTTTTCATTTAATAAAATTTGGATAAGAAAAATGTCGTTAGCCACTTTTGGGTCATATCACCACTTTTTGGACCCTCATGATCCTGCACTCACCCATACACTTACTATATTTAAGAAGAAGCAGAGTAATTCTTGGCTAATAAGTTTTTCTTCCTTTAAATTATTACCTGAGGGGGGAGTAATATTGAATATAATGTTCGTTAGTTTGATTTTTATTGATATATTGAAGAAGTTGGTGTTCTTATCCCCTTCTTTGAGTCATGTTTCTATAGGTTTCTACCTCCAATATATCTCCTCTTGTAAAAATTTCTTCTAGTTCTAATTGTAGTTTTCTTTGGAAGATGAAAGAGGTATTATTCATTCCACAATGTTTGATTTGATCATTTATCTCAACAAGTTGGGCTTGAAGACATATTTTTTGTGAAAAGATATTTTTGAAATGTTGCTCATTCTAGGCATTGATTTTTTTTATATATATTAACTTATTTTGTAGTGGGAATATTTTGGTGCTAGCAATAAAAGATCCATTTTCCCACAAACACTTGAGATGCGGCAGGAAATGGGGATCTCTAACACACATTTCTACAACCAAATCTACAAAGATTAAAAATTTGTCCAAACATTTTGTAATTAAACATAAATCTTTACGTCTATTTTTCCATATAAATGTTCCATTTTGGGGAGGATAATCTAATAATTCATTTTTTGATATGAAGTCTTTGAAGTATTTCACAACCCTTTGAGGGGTATTATGCCCCCTTGTTTCATTGTGATGCAAGATTGCATTGAAATCCAACCAACAATAATTTCTCCTCTTTTATGTTTTATAAGGGTGTTGAGAAAGTATCCTAGAGGTACTTTTTCTTGACAGTTGATGTAGGAACATAAATATGAAATGTCAAAAAATTGTCACTCCTATGTTTTAGGACATGGAACAACTAATTTTCTCTAAGTTTCATTGAAGGAAACCTTAGATATCTCAATCCAAGGATAAAATGAAGGAAATAGATTTGCAATAAGGTGTACTAGGGTATGATTAAAGAATAAAGAGGGTTTCACTACCAAGCTAGGGCTTGGAAAGATAAGGAATGTATATGATATATGGAAGACATAAACAAATGACCTAGAAATGAATTCAAGTCAGAACAATAAACTGGAAAAGTATAGAGGTGCACCTAGAAACCGAATAGGATTGAATGAGGGTCTGAAATCCTAGAAATACTACTTTTTGATGTACACTAGGACTCATATGCCAATAGGGGTGATGTAGTCTCAGTTTACGATTTCAGACCGAAATCAAAATCTGGAACTGCTAAATCAGGATCTATAGAAAAAGTCTAAAAAATAGGTATACTAAGACTCATATGCCACAAGTGGTGATTTAGTCCCAGTATCAGGGTTTCTCTAAAACTTTGATATCCTCTAATGACTTTATGTAGCTTCTCTCCCATCAAATATTTGAGTCTAAATCACCAAAATGTAACCTATAGGTGACTTTTCATGATCTTGCAATGTGGATGACAACTTGACAACTTTCTCCAAACTTGCTCTTCAATGGATCTTTAACCTAAATCAGCTAGATCTACAAATCACACATCAAAGAGAGGGAAAAATGTTGTTTTGTTAGTGGATAGGAATTTTCCTTGGTCAAACTCCGTTTTGGTAAACAAACCTTGAAATGAAATGAATTAGAATGAACAAATGATGAATGAACAAATATGCAATGTTGCAACTCACCAAACCATTGAAAAAAAGGCTGAAAACTTGTATGTAATGGCTAAGAGAAAAACAAACATGATGCATGATGACTTTGACATGATACTTGATACTTGAATAATGCTCCAAAATGCTTGATAATCGCTCTTGAATTCTTTTGAATGCATAGGAATGCTAGAATTCTTGATCTCAAAATGGTGCTAGATGACTTGTAAAATTTCTAAGAGAAAATGAGTGAAATAACCTTGTATTTATACTTTTTTATGCCAAATTTCCTGAAATTACAACACTACAAGCCGACGTTAGATCTAGGAGAATAAAATCCTACCAAGAATTCAAATTTAAATTATGTCTAAGCTAGGTGAGACTCATACACAAGTTAGGGTGTATGAGTCCTATTAGGCTAAGCTTGGGACACATTTTTCAAGAAATTTTTAGTTTTATGTTAAATTTAGATCTAGGCCCGAAAACCTAGGTGGGACCCATACGCACCCAAGGTGGCGTATGAGTCCTAAATTACTAAATATGGGCCATACAATCCAAAATGATTAAATTCTAAGTGGTCACTTGATGTATGCCATGATTATCTTTGGAAAGATGCATTAATTAAGTCTTGTGGATGCAAAATAGTACCAAATAATGCATAAAGAAGCCCAATTTTAGTAAGGATGTCCCAAAGAAGTGTGAAAATGTAATGGACGACACTTTTCTACACTAAAAAATATTAATGAGATAGAAAATTAAATCAAAGGATGTTATCCCCATGAGCATCAAGTGTTACATTGTGAAGATTAATTCCATGTGTGTATTTATGTCATTCCACAACACTACTAGGCCCCTTAAAGAACCTTGTGGCTAGAGAATGTATAAATTGCCATTTTTTCCATTTACTAAAGAATTCTTGTGCTTGGTAATTAGTGATTTTTATTTCTTGGAGCATAATAATGCTTCCTTCACTATAGAGTTGAGTTGACTCTTTATAAATAATCTTTTGTTAGGGGTGTCAAAGCCTCTAACATTCTAGGATCAGAATCTCATTATTCTCAAGGAGAGCAGCACACCCTCCTTGATCTAATGTTTTTTATCTAATGTGGCTTGGATACCAGCAACTATGTCATCCTAGGTTTTATTCCTTTTAGGAGGTCTTTGTTTGGCTAGGGGAGTTACAGTTGGTAGATTTTAGCAATAACAATTAAGGTACAAATTCTATCATAAAATTTACACCTAAATATTCACATAAAATGTTAAATTATGAAAAAAGTTATAATAAATTTTAGAGCAAACTAGTATAAATATTTGTAGTTTTGGTGCAATATATAATTATAGGTTATAATAGTTGTAATAATAAATGTGATGATAATTGGATCCCCTATTACTGATTCTTTTTTAGAAACATGTCATTCTCCTACTCATCATGCTCAACTCTCCTATTTCAAATAAGTGTTTCTCACTTGTTTGTTCCCTTGTCTACAATATTATTGTTGATCTTAAATGTTTTATTAGGAACCCACTTTAGTTCACTCTTCTACCATGTGTGAATGATGACGGGTGTCTATATAGGTTATTTTTTATTTTTCTTTTGCTTGTGGACACTATACCATAGTCTCAAAGTGTTGTATCTACTACTCATAATAGGTTAGTGAATGCTCATTTTCTATATTTCTTTCATTTTTCTATTGGAGTTTCAAATCCTTAAATTGTGGTGGAGATAATGACACTTGCAAATGACCCTTAGAGGTTTATTCAAGCTGTATTTTATGATTTGGTTTGTGGGGCAGGGCCTACTATCTACAGGGCCTCCCCTTCTCATGGATCTTTTTAGATGCGATGAAAAAGAACCTTTTTAAGAGTAAATCTAACCTTGTTTTTGAGATAAAGGGAATTGATGTTGAGAAAGTGGTTAAATGAATAGAAATCATGATCAAAGGACAAAAATTGTATCTTCCCTGTGCTAGTATTGCTCGTATGGTGTCTCTAGGTAGCAAGTGATTGCATATGAAAATTTCATGGCTAAAGGTTTTACTTGTAGAGATTTCTACCTTATGCATTCTCTCCTTAATCTAGATTGATGGATTTATAAACATCAGTCTCCACTAGTTTAGGGTAAAAATATAAATTTACCATTCTTCTAGAGGCTTATTTTTGGTGTCTTTTACAACTTCTGATGATATAAATATTGTGTTAAATGGTAGAGTCGAGATGTGGGATTTGTATCCTATTTTTTTCCCTTGCCATTTCTCTTTTAAACCTTTGAAAGAGTCTATTGACATTATGCCTATCTAGGTGAGACTACCTTATGTTCCTTTATAATTATCATATACATTTATCCTACATGTTCATTGGCAATGCTCTCGGTCAATTCTTGAAGGCTGGCCTAGATTCTAAGAAATTTAATCACGCATCTTTTGCACACATCTTGATCAAATTTTATCTATCAAAATATTTTTTTGGTGAGGTTTTTTACAAGTTAATTACCAATCTTTGTCTCAATTGGTTTCTTAAGAGGGAATTCCTTTTTGATGTAGGTGTTTCTTTCCTATAGGGAACTTGGAATTATATTGTACCTATCTCTCACAAAATCAGTATTCTTGTTCTTTGTGTAAAATTTCTCTTCCCTAACCATCTTATGGTGTTCACCAAATATTTTTGTTTATTGATTAAGGATATTTGAGGTTGATGTCATCCATTTTTGAAAATTATCTTTCTAGGCCTTGTGAAGCTCTTTCTTATCTTTTGGAAAATATCCTTAAATCTTAAAAATCTATTTTTATTGTTCCTAGTTTTTCTTAAACTTTAGACAATCACTTGATTATTCTTGAGACAATTTTTTTCAATCAAAAACTCCATGTTGTTCATGAGATTGTATAGTGCCCTAAGATGGGCCCTCTAAGGATATTTTTCTCCCTTCTTCTCCTGGATCTACATATTTTTATGTCAAATATTCTTGTTTAGTTGTAGAAAGTAAGAAGAAAGCTATTCCTAAGGTTGTCTTGCATCCATAAATGAAGCCTTTTGGTTTGAAAGTGCATAGAATTTGATCAAACATTGTTTAGGCTTGATCTTTGTGGTTATTATTTATCTTGAGATGTGTTTTTACTTTGTGTATCTATTGTACTACTTTTATTTTGTAATAAGGTTTGAGCCTTGTCAAAAACCAAACTTACCTTAATCAAATAATAGTAAATGTGATGGTTATAATAAATATTGAAAAAGGGACAAAAAATATCATAGGTGTTCTAGTCCTAAGATGTTCAATGGTGCTATTAAGGGATCCTGATTCAAGGACCAACATGTAATTTGAGTTATTATAAAAAATATTATGGTTGTTGTGTTGTTGAATAATGGAGGCTATGTGTGGAGAGGTCCCCATTTACCACCACTTCATATAGTGCATATGTCATGTGATTTGGGTGAGGAGTTTTCCCTAACTAATTTATGTAAAAAGGTATTTATTATTAAGACTATGTAGATGCATGAAAGAAAATTTAGATTCATGGATAGAATTGAGGTTGAGTCAAAGTGGCACAACTTGTGTAGTAGGTCATCACTCCCCTTTAACACCACTTCAAATAGGGTTGATGCTATGAAAAATTAATAGGCTATGAGAGTGGAACATAGATTTTTGGGACCCACTTGCTTTCTAACTCTTCCAGGGTTTTTCATCTAAAAGGAGAAAGATGGGTCAAAAATTCATATGTTCACACTCAAATTCAATGCAATATGGATGAAATATGGATGCAATATTCCTAAATATAATGTTTGAATGCAAGAAACTAAAATGATTGATTGACTAATGAATGGAAATTAAAGGGAAACAACTTGTTTGAAAACACATTGTGTAATACAAAATCACATAAAAACAAATGGAAAATTGCAAAAACAATGAATTAGACAGAAAGTGTGCACCTGAGATGTTGAAGGAGATTGGAAATGACACTTGAAATTCTGTTGATGCTGATTTTTAGGCCTGGTGGGACTCATTCACCATTCTAGGCGAATTAGTCCTAGTTTTGTAAAACTATGCCAAAACCTGTTTCTGTCAAAAGGGTGTCTATAAATGCAGAAAACACAAAAATGACCTTGCAGTGGGACTCATTCACCACCCATGGCGAATGAGTCCACTTTTGAATTTTTTGATTTTCAAAAGTGGAATCTAGAGCTTTTGATTTGCACTTTCACTTCCTACAGGTGTCCGCTTTCAAAACTCTGATTTATGGAACTAAAAATGAGTTTTTGTTGATATTTTGACTTGTTGAGTGAGGAGAAGACTTGAGAAACTTAATAACTTGATCTTCAATGATTTCTAATCTCCCAAGAGACCTAAATATGCAAACACATAAGACAAGATAGAGAAAAGTTAGATGTTAAGGCATGGGGGTTTTTCTTGGTCAAACCCCTTTTAGGTAATTAAACCAAAATAATGAAAGAATGGAATGAAACATAAAATAATGGATTTGATTACCTTGCCATGATGTTTGATCTTGAAAATCTGCAACAAATCAGGTAGAATTTTCCCTTGAATGTCTGAAAATTGATGTCTTAATGCCTTGGAATGATAAAACCCTAAGTTGCTTGACTTGAAATGGAATATTAGTGGATGAATGAAGAATGAATGTGTGAGAGATAGGAGAGATGCAAAATGAGGTGAAAATCAATTATTTATACAATCTTGTGCCTTAGTAACCCATTGGTACCTCATCATAGGCTGACATCAAGTGATTTTGAATAAAAACCCAAAAGGAAATTTAAAATATTTTGAATTTGGAGCAAAGGGGGACTCATTCGCCACCCATGGTGAATGGGTCCCACCTAGGACCTAAAAATGGGTGTCTGGAATTATGTCACATTTAGTGTTATTTGTTGGGTTTACATTGAAAAATACACTTAATTAAAGCTTATAAGGGTATAAAGGGGTCATATAAAGCATAAGAAAGGTGTAAATAGTGAAGACAATCTTAGAAAAAAATGAAATATTGTTACAAGACTTTACAACACTTTAAATTAGAACTTGATGATGAATAAAAAGGTAATATTTAGATGAATTATGATAAAAAAGAGTCTAGAAGAGTGTAGAAATGTGTTACAACACTTCACAACACCATCACAAGACATTAATAAATGTATTTTATTTAGTTTACAAAGTTCCAAGACCTGGTGTGCATGCATAAAATGCCTCAAAACACTTGAATCAAGGCCTCATTAAGTCCAATTTATCATGAATTAATCCTATGTCAAGCAAATGGTACTTTTTTCTATGGTACATTTAACCCCCACTTTAGTGAGAGGATGAACTTACTTCGAACTCACACTAAAGTAAACATGAAGAGAGATCCAAATGTTTAGATGTAGTTGAAAAAGAATGAAAAAGATTAAAGGAGGTGGCCAAACCCCCAGGATTGAAGATCCTAATTCAAACCATCAAGATACAAAATCATGCAGTGGCAAGAATGAAAAAGATGAAAATGAAAAGGTGGATCAAGCTTCGATCATTTGTCCAACTAGTTGTGGATTAGATATAGGCTTGTTTTGGAAAGGAACTGTGTACTCACTAGGGTGATGAAACTCTTGGCTATCTGTAGGGTGAGAAATCCATGACATGCTCACTCTAGGGCCACAAAACTTCTGATTGTTCGTAGGGTGAGAAATCCCAAAAGGTGAGAAACATATGCTAGTTGATATGCACTCACCAAACACATGGGTAACTATGGGAAAAGTGGCACTGCTAGATGGGCTTCCCACTCAACCATATCAAAGTTATACCTACTCATAACTTTAATAAGGCACCACAAAGGAAAATGATTTTCAATCTCTATGAGGTAAGAAAAAACTTCGTATGCTTGACACTCATAGACA
Organism: Sequoia sempervirens; assembly: GCA_007258455.2. Classification (NCBI taxonomy): domain Eukaryota; kingdom Viridiplantae; phylum Streptophyta; class Pinopsida; order Cupressales; family Cupressaceae; genus Sequoia; species Sequoia sempervirens. The sequence goes on from VDFB02058242.1 coordinate 149,537,289, forward strand.
TTGTTAATGCATAATAGTGTAAGGATTTTTCAAAGGGATTTTGCTTAGTTCGTGCAGTGTCTCATCTTAAGGAACATCATGCTCAATGTCTCCAAAAGAGGATAAGTGAAAAATGGTCACATCTTGTTTCCAAGAGAGGACAAGTATAAGGTCTTATCCTGGGAAACATTGTACCTAATGCTTCTAAGAGAGGAAATCACAAGAAAAATAAAATCGCACAATGAAATGCGAGTGGTGATGTATTCCCCCATTTTAAAGTAATTGCGAGCACCAGTACTATGAGCAATTGCTTTAAAGTAGAAGAGAAAGAAGAGGACATGAGAGCTTACTCAGAAAGCCCTATGCCAAGTCATATGTTTCCAATAAGCTATGTCATGAAATAAGGGTAGTATGTCATATACGAGCAAACTTAAGGCATGCCATCCACATCCCAAGCTTGATCTTATGTATTCATGAAAGGTTAATGACTAGCCAAAGGAGGCAACCACAAGTGACATACAAGGAAAAGGCTAGAAAACCCCTTGTCCCCACTTAGTGCAAGACAAGGGTGAGCTAAAATGATTAATGAAATGCATGCTAAAGTGAAAATCAATATCAATTTGAGGAACTAGGTGCCCCCACATAGGGAAGCATGCAAAAATCCTTAAGATGTTGGATTTTGTGACTCAAAGCTTGACATTCATTAGTGGAGTGACCATGAACTCTATGATATGCATAGAATGAAGTCTTGTAAGAGCTAAGTTTTCTTCGAGTTCTAGGAGGAAGGGTGATAATGTGATCTTGGAGGAGTTTTGACAAGATATCCTCTAGATCAATGGTAGAAGGTGGTCTTGGGATTGGTGTCAGAGATACATCTTGCTTAGTATTAGATTTCATACTTACACAAGTTTCTCTAGATGGCAAGATTTTGTTTTCTCCATAGGAGGATATGAAATCTAACGAATTATGATCATTTTGCGAGATGACATTGACATTAAGCAAAGGTGTAGTTATGATGTTTGGGAAAGGATGATGTTCAAAACCACTAGTTGTTAAGGATGATTTAGGAATGTGTTGTGTGAAATTGTTGATGTTGAATGAAGGTGGGTAGAGGATGAGAGGGTTCTTAGGGTGTCCCATGGGGTATGTATGAGGACCATTAATTGAGGGGGGTCTAATGGACACTTGCACATTCATAACGTCAAAATTCTTGGTTTGATGTATCTCTAATGAAGGGCAATCAAGAACCACTTGTTTAGTGAAGGAAGAAGCATTATTAGTGTTGCCACATTCTAGCATCATGATATTCTCCCTAGAAGGAGGGTTTCTAAGAGAACAACAAGTCACTCATTCTTGACAAGTAAGGCTTGGTTCTTCTAAAATAACTTCATCGCCAATAGGGGAATGATCAATGACGGGATTATGAAGAGGGGGATGATTAGGAGAAGATGTTAGTCGAGTTTCCATTATCTTTAAGGTATCATTATCTTGTTCCATGTTATCTACCCTACATGGAGAGCTTGAATTTTGTAAAGTAGCTTCATCACAAGTGAGGGACACATCAAGAGAAGGATACTATGGTTTTCAAATAGATTATCCCAAATGGGAGGTGCATTAGAGAAGGGAGGATTAAGGGTTTCATGATTTTTAATAGGGATGTCTTCTAACACCAACCTATCCTCTTTACATTGAGGAGGGATATTAGGAGATGGACAATTATGATTGTCATTGATATGGAGAATAGGTAAGGTGATGTTTAAGAATGTCTCTATGATCTCATGTTCTTGTTGTATAACATCTTCCAAAGGGGAATAAGGAGATGGACAATCAAGACCCTCAAGGCTTGTAACTTCTTGCACTAAGATACCTTCATCACTAATAGGAGAGGTATTAGGAGAAGAACAAGTATGATTGTTATGATTGTCAACACTACCATTCTCACCAATGGGTAATGTAATACTAAGGATTGGATTAATGGCTTGATTATGTTTCTTAAAGTCCTCATGGTTATAATTAAAACAGAACTCATAAGAGGATATAGTATGCTTATAAAATCCATGTTTAATCAAATCAAGAGCATATCTTTTGAAAGAAAACATGATAAAATAAAATAAATTACAATGCAATGCAATTTCTAGTGTTTAAGTAAGCTATTTTTCTGTTTACACAATGCAACAATCTAAAAATGATATGTTATGAATGCAAAAGTGAAATTAAGCAATGCGTGAAATGAGCTAATTAAAGCTACATTTAACAAAATGCATGTTACAAAAATGCAATTAAATAATATGGATATGTTAAGGCACCAAACATATGCTTAAAAATAGAGGTTTGAGTTTTGTAAAATGCAGTTTTAGGGGTCAAAAGGGACTAATTCTCCCAAGGTGGCGAATGAGTCCCAGTATGGACTTTTTTCAAAAAATTCAAATTTTTTTGAGTGAGTTTGATGGTTTATGAGTGCTATGATGTAGACCTAAGTGAAAAATGTAGAATTTCAGAGAATTTGAATGAATTTATATGCCAACAATGCAATCTAAATGCATGTTTTATGAATGCAAAATTTAACACCTAACATGCAAATGAATCATGCAAATCCTAATGCAATGTATATACAATCTAGATCTATGATGAAGAACTCCAAATCAGACAAGACAAGTATTCAAAAATTAGGTTCACTAAAATGGAACATAGATTTTTTGGGCCCCACTTGCTTTCTAACTCTTCTAGGGTTTTTCACTTAAAAGGAGAAAGATGGGTAAAAAATGCTTATGTTCACATTCAAAGTCAATGCAATATGGATGAAATATGGATGCAATATGCCTAGATATAATGTTTGAATGCAAGAAACTAAAAAGAATGATTGAATAATGAATAGAAATTAAAGGAAAACAAATTGTTTGACAACACATTGTGTAATACAAAATCACCTAAAAATGAATGGAAAACTACAACAAAAATGAATCAGACTGAAAGTGTGTACCTAAGATGTTGAAAGAGGCTAGAAATGACACTTGAAATTCTATTGATGTTGATTTTTAGGCCTGGTGGGACTCATTCGCCATTCTAGGCGAATCAGTCCCAGTTTTGTAAAAGTGTGTGGGAACCTATTTCTGTCAAAAGGGTGTCTATAAATGTAGAAAACACAAAACTAACATTGGAGTGGGAATCATTCACCACCCATGGAAAATGAGTCTAGTTTTTAATTTCTATATTTTTAAAAGTGGAATTTAGAGCTTCCAATTTGCACTTTTGACTTCCTATAGGTGTCCGCTTCTGAAACTTTGATTTACGGATCTAAAAATGAGTTTTTGTTGATATTTTGACTTTTTGAGTGAGGAGAAGACTTGAGCAACTTAATAACTTGATCTTCAATGATTTCCAATCTCCCAAGAGACCTAAATATGCAAACACACAAGACAAGATAGAGAAAAGTTAGATGTTAAGGCATGGGGGTTTGCCTTTGTCAAACCCCTTTTAGGTAATTAAACCAAAATAATGAAATAATGGAATGAAACATGCAATAATGGATTTTATTACCTTTCTGCGATGTTTGATCTTGAAAATATGCAACAAAGCATGTAGAATCTACCCTTGAATGTCTGAAAATTGATGTCTTAATGCCTTGGAATGATAAAACCCTAAGTTGCTTGACTTGAAATGGAAGATTAGTGGATGAATAAAGAATGAATGTGTGAGAGATAGGAGAGATGCAAAATGAGGTGAAAGTCACTTATTTATACAATCTTGTGCCTTAGTAACCCATTGGTACCTCATCACAGGCCGACATCAAGTGATTTTGAATAAAAATCTGAAAGGAAATTTAAAATATTTTGAATTTGGAGCCAAGGGGGACTCATTTGCCACCCATGGAAAATGGGTCCCACCTAGGACCTAAAAATGGGTGTTAGGAATTAAGTCACATTTAATGTTATTTGTTGGGTTTACATTCAAAATACACTTAATTAAAGCTTATAAGGGTATAAAGGGATCAAATAAAGCATAAGAAAGTTGTAAATAGTGAATACAAGCCTAGAAAAGCATGAAATCTTGTTACAAGACTTTATAACACTTTAAATTAGTACTTGATGATGAATAAAAGGGTAATATTTAGATGAATTATGATAAAAAGAGTCTAGAAGAGTGTAGAAATGTGTTACAACACTTCATAACAATTTCAAAAGAAATTAATAAATGTATTTTATTTAATTTACAAAAGTCCAAGACCTAGTGTGGATGCATAAAATGCCTCACAACACTTGAATCAAGGCCTCATTGAGTCCAATTAACATGAATTAATCATGTGTCAAGCAAAGGGTACTTTTTTCTAAGACACAGAGAGCTACCTTTTTGGTGATACAACTGATGTAGATGGAGGACGTAGTGAATATTCAATATTTTTTTTGTGGAGTCTTAGAGTTGGTGTTAGTAGCACAAGTAAAACTTGGAACTAAAAAACAACAAAAAAATCATTGTCAAACCAATCAATATAACCAAACTAGTTAATCTAACTAAACTGATTAATCTAGAAAAGCTTTGCAATTTTTTTTTGCATGTGAACCCAAACAAAACTTGTGCCTTATTGTAATGGCTAGAGGAAGTTGAGCATGTGAACACCCTAGAAAATATTAACATGCCCAAATTTGGAATCTTGATTTTTCTTTTAAATTTCTTCATAAATCTATAAACCCATATAAATATTAAATTTAATACAAGCCATATGATCATATGCTATAGAGAGTACACAGGCCTATAAAATATTGCAAAAAATTATCGTGATGAAATTAGACAATTTCACAGGTGTTTCTAGTTGAATTGGGTATTCTAGATGCATTGATAATGTACATTTGGCTTTCTAACACCCCTATGATAAGGCTATGTGTAGGATTCAACAAAAATTGGAAAGGTAATTATGATTCATGACTTTTATAACATCTTAAAGTAGTCATAATATAAATTCAATATCCAAGAACTTCCACAAAATGATTGTGTACATAAAATACCAAAAAAGTGATAAAATTGTATGAAATGTACAAAACAACTCCTTGTATATGTAAGAAAAAGAAGAAGTAGGTAGGTGAGAGTGTAACATTGACTAACTGTCAAAAAGTGTGACACATATAGTGTTGGATATATGAAGTCCAACGAAATTCTTTCCTTTTTTTTCCTGTTCCCTTTTTCCTTCCTTCTTAAGGGCTCTTTCTTTTGAAATGGTTCTTGTAGGAAGACAATATGGTTTTGGATGATTTTTGTATGAATTATTGATTGCTACTATTGAGGTTAATGTATTGTACAAAATATTAATAAAATCAATTTCCCCTACTTTGAGAATAGATGTATTCATTTTTGATGAACCACTATAAAATTCAGTGTTAGACTTCTTGTTTTCATTTTGATCTTTCAACTCTATTCTGTATTTCTACAATTTTCTTTCAATACTGCTTTGTAAATTCATCAATATTTGGTATCAGAGCTTGGTGAAGAAGCTTAGTGCTGAAACATTTTTTTTTAAATTGGTGAAGAATTTCTAGAAGCATGGACAATGTAGATAAATGGAAGATAGAGAATTTTGCAAGGAAAAAAATTGGATTGTGGAAGGTACAGATGGAATCGTTACTAATTAAGCAGAATTTATCACTCACATTGATTAGAAAAACCAAAGGAAAAGGTTCGATGTCAGACAAAGAGTGGGAGAAAATGGATAGGAAAGCAAGGGCCACTATTTTTCTTTTGTTATCCAGCAATGTGCTATTCAATGTTTCAGTTGAGAAGAAAATGAAAGAGCTTTTTGATAAACTCTTTGACATTTATGAGATGGCATCAACATCAAACACGGTATTCATCATGAAAAATTTATACAATTTGAAAATGAGAGAAGGTGGGATTATGCCAAATCACCTCAATGAATTCAATACCTTGGTCACCCAATTGATTTCAGTGGGTATCAATTTAGATGATGAAATTAATGAAATTTTATTATTATTTTCTTTACTGAACAACTGGGAAGGAGTGGTGATGGTAGTTAGCACTTTGATGGCTATCAAAAGTAAATTAAAATTTGATGATGTTGCAGCCACACTTCTCGGTGAAGACATGAGGAGAAAATATCAAGAGCCCTCATTTGGTGACGCTTTGACTATTGTAAGCACTGGAAATAGGGGAAGGAGTCAAGATAGAGGCAAAAATAATAATAGAAGAAGGTCCAAATCCACTCCAAGATCGAAGTCCAAGGGTGGAAATGGTGCTTGAACATTGGTTTTGTGGAAAACCAGGTCACACAATTTTTTTTTTTGGAATTATAAAAAGGCACAAGATAAGGTGAGAAATAATGAAGTAACCACTACATATGATAAATAAGATGGTTTCTTGGTTCTATTAGTGAGTGACACAATTGTAGATTCATGGGTGCTCAATTTTGGTTCCTCTTTTCACGCTACTCCATGTCAGGGGTTTTCACAAACTACCAAGAAGGTAAGTTTAGTAGAGTTTTTCTTAGTGACAACAAAGAATGTGAAATAGTAGTAAAGGGTGATGTGATATTGTATTTGAAGAATGGAAATAAATGGATCTTGAAGGATGTGAAACATATTCCCACATTGAGAATAAATTTAATATTTCTAAGTCAGCTTTATGCATAAGGACGCGATGTCAAATTTTCTTTCGATACTTGGAAAGTAACCAAAGGTGTCTTGGTGCTTGAAAAAGTCAACAAAATGGGTAATCTTTATACATTTTATTGTGCAATGGTGAAGTGGGAGTTGCAATGGCCATTGTGGACAGCAGTTTGGAGCTTTGGCATATGAGGCTCGGGCATATGAGCAAAAGGGGACTTGAATTCATGCTTCAAAGGGATCAACTTCCTAGCCTAAAATCTGCCAATTTTGAATTATGTGAGCATTGCCTTTATGGAAAATAGAGTCAGACTAGCTTCTTGAAGATTGGTCATGACAAGAAGTCTATACCTTTGGAGCTCATGCACTCTGATGTTTTTGGTCCAACAGAGGTAACCTCCTTTAGAAGTGCTAATTATTTTGATACTTTTCTTGATGATTGCACTTAGAAAGTATGGATTTATATGATGAATAGAAAATCAAAGGTGTTTTCAAAATTTAAAAATTTTAAGGCTATTGTTGAAAATAAGATTGGAAACAAAATTAAATACCTACTAACAAATAATGGTGGAGAGTTTTGATCTTCAAAATTTGACACCTTTTGTGCAGATAATGGTATTCATCAGATTAAAGTGGTTTTGTTCACCCCTCAAGAAAACGTTGCAACTAAGAGGTTGAATCGAACAATTCTTGAGTGAGCTTAGTGTTTGCTCTCTAATGCCAGTTCTGGGAAATAATTTTTGGTAGAAGCTTGCAATATAGTGGTGTATTTGATCAATCGATCTCCTTTATTTTGATTGCATTTCGATATCCTAGAGGAGAGATGGCTAGGGAAATAAATTTATTATAATCATTTTTGTGTTTTTGGGTGTGAAGCTTTTGCTCATGTTCCAAAAGAGAAGAGAACAAAGTTAGATGCAAAATATAAAAGATGTATATTTCTTGGATATGGTAAGGGTCAATTTGGTTTTAGGCTTTTGGATCTGATTGCAAGAAAATAATCCATAATCGAGATGTTTTTTAATTTATTTTTTTCCCTAGTTTGCAAAAACAGAGCACATCTTCAAATGATTATATACAGGTTGATCTTTTTTACAATGGCACAAATCAAATACGACAGGGAAATGTTACCCAGACACCAATTGTTAGTTTTCATCCTTTAAATGCTATTGTGCAACCTTCACCTATTAATGCACAACCATCAAATATTTTAGTGCCTTTGGGAAACATTATGCACCCTCCAAATTTTCCAACACAACCATCAATATTTGTTCGCTACCCCCTAAATGTTTCACCATTGCATGTTGGAGGCAATGTGCAAGCCTTTGGGGACCATACACAACTTGGTTTAGTGGAAGGAATTTTAAATTCCTCACAACCATCATTTGTTAGTTCACAGCATTTAAAAGTTTTTTCACAACCTTCTATTGGTATTACACAACACTCACTTGGAAATGTGTTGCCCTTATTGTTGGTGTGCAACCTTCAGCTGCTCATGTGCTGCTTACACAAGGTAATGTGCTGCTTACACAAGGTACTGTGCAACTCTTTCAAAGTACTATGCCACCTCTTCAAACTCTTGGACATGGACATGAAATGTTTTCCACTACTCAAATTGGGAAAACACAACAGAGCAGTGTGCCACAACAAGGCAACTTGTTGCTAGAGGCAAGGCATTGTAGAAAATCTACACTCTAACATAGATGATCTTTAGCATCAACTATATAATTGAATTTGGACACAAATTTATAGTAACAAGCTCCTTAATTAAGAAGGTCTACTCATGAGAAGAAGTGTTTGGGAAAATTTTAAGACTATGAATTGTTGCTCTCTGATCGATTTGAGCCTACAACCTTTAAACGGGCTTGTAAATATGAAAACTCAATGAAAGTGATGTAGGCTATGCAAGATGGAATGGAGTCATTGAGAGAAAATGATACATGAGATTTGGTTACTCTTCCACCAAATTGAAAACCTGTCAAGAATAAATGGGTGTATCATTTGAAAGAAGAAGATGGAGGTAGTAAATGGTACAGGGCCAGATTGGTTGTGAAATGTTTTGACTAGAAAAAGGGGATTGATTTCAATGAATTTTTTTCTCTAGTTGTTAATATGACAACAATTCACGCTATTCTGGGTATGGCAGTTGTAGGGGACCTCAAACTTGGGCAACTTGACATTAAAACAACTTTTCTTCATGGAGATATTGAGGAAGAATTATATATGGAGCAGCCTAAAGGTTTCATTAAATAGGGTTAGGAGCATTTGTATTCTAGATTGAAGTGGAGTTTGTATGGGCTCAAGAAAGCCCCAAGGCAGTGGTATCTTAAATTTGATATCTTCATAACTCAACAACATTTTACTCATTGTGAATCAAACCCATGTGTCTACTGTAAGAAGTTTGCTAATGGTGAGTTTGTCATACTTTTTCTTTATGTTGATGATATGTTGGTTACTGCCACTAGTGTGAAGATAGTTTGTGAATTGAAGCATCATTTGGCTCAACATTTTTCCATGAAATATTTAGGGGCAGCGAAGAGGATTCTTGGGATGCAAATAATCAAGGATAGAAAAAGGAGAGAAATTAGATTGTATCAAGAAAAATATATTTCCAAAGTATTAGATAGGTTCAATATGATGAATGACAAGCCTGTTGGTACTCCATTGGTTGATCACTTTCTCTTATCTTCAACTATGTGTCCAAAAACTATACAAAAGATGAATTATAATTGAAAGGAGTTCCATACTCTTCTATAGTTGGTAGTTTCATGTATTCCATTGTTTGTACACATCTTGATATTGCTCATGCAATGGGAGTTGTAAGAAAATTTATGAGTAATCTAGGTAAATTTCATTGGTAGGCCGTACAATGGATTTTACGGTACTTGAAAGGTACTTCAAATCATGTTTTATGTTTTTTAGGTTCAAGGATACTTAGCTACAAGGTTATGTTGATTCAGATATAGCCAGAGATTTGGAAAAATGAAGGCCTACTGTAGGTTATGTGCTTACCTTTGTCGGGGCAGCGATCAGTTGGGTTTCATAGTTGCAATAGGTGGTTGCACTCTCCTCTACCGAGGTAGAATATATTGCTCTCACTAAAGGAGAAAAGGAAATGATATGTTTACAATAGTTGTTGGGTGAATTGTGGTGTAAGCAATCTATTTTCACCGTAATCTGTGATAAAAACAGTGTTATACACTTGGCCAAGAACTTTAATTTTCATAATAGAATGAAGGATATAGAACTGCAATATCATTTTATTCATCATGTTCTTGATGAAGTTAAGTTGTAGGTGGAAAAAATTGATACAAAAGTGAACCTGGCAGATACATTGATGAAGATTGTACCAAGAGAGAAGTTCGGGTTCTGTAGAGCTTCTCTTGGCATTTTCTAGAAGTAACAATAAAGACCAAGTAGGGGAATGTCTGATATGTTGCAACAACTGTTGGACTTCAAGTGGGAGACTGTTGGATATATGAAGTCCAATGGATTTCTTGTTTGTTTTCTCCCGTGCCATTTTACCTTCCTTCTTGAATGCTCTTTCTTTTGAAATGGTTCTTGTAGGAAGATAATATGGTTTTGGGTGTTTTTTGTATAAATTATTGATTGCTGCTATTGAGGTTTATGTATTGTAAAATTGAGATTAATAAAATTAGTTTCCCCTTTTTTGAGAGTGGATGTAGTCATCTTTGATGAACCACTATAAAGTTCAGTGTTCTTGTTTTTGTTTTGATCTTTCAATTCTATTCTTTATTTATGCAATTTTTCTTTCATTTATACTACTATGTCAATTCATTAACATGTAGAACACTTGGAAAAAATATGAGAGCATTTGTTATGTGCATATTAGGTGATACAACTAAGTCACTAAGTGAACTTAAGTTAGTGTGAATAGGTCTATGAACTAGTATTTTTTTGGCACCCTAGATCTTTCTAGCACTTCTAGGGTTTTTCACCTAAAAGGAGAAAGTAGGACCAAAAGATCTAGCTAGGTTCACTCAAATTATGCAATGTATGGCATTAATTGAACTAAATGAGATGATCTAAATGCAACTAAATGAACTAATTGACTGATTATCTATGCAAAAGCTATGATTTATGCAATGTTGGAAAACACAATGATGTTTGTAAACAATGAATTATGAGTGAATAAGTGCAAAATAGAATAGAAAGAGACTGGATCAAAGTGCACCTAGGAAAAAATTGGAGAAACTAAAATCTTTTGAATGTTGTCTCAAATCACAAAAAATCATGAGTGGGACTCATTTTCCATTGATGGCGAATCAATCCTACTTCTGATGAAAACTATTAGGAACAGGTTTTAGAGTGTCAGGATCTAGAATCTGACAAAACCTAGATTTCCAGCCTTAAGGTGGGACTCATTCGCCATTGATGGTGAATTAGTCCTCTCCCAAAATTCTGAGAAAATAGGGGACAATTCTATAGCACCAGATCTGAGGTTGTCTGCTTGTTGGGTTACTGAAGTGAAATATGTGTAAAACAAACATAATGCCTTCTCCAAGTTTGAAATAGGATGCTATTGACTTGAAACACTTTGTTGACTTCTTGTCCACTTTTCAACACCTAAATTCTTGTCAAATCTACATACACAAGTCTGCAAAAACACATGGAAAAGGGGAAAAACGGTTAAGGGTTAGGTTATAGGGATTTTCTTTGGTCAAATCCCACTTTGCTAATCAAACCTTTAATGAAATAATGAAATGCAGGAGAATGATAAACAAATAACATGCAAAGGCTATCATCTTACCACACCCTTGTTGAGGAAAAATCTGAAGATATGTCAATGCCATCTCTTGAATGCTTGATTGATGCTTGATTATAGGATGCAAAGTGCTCAAATACAATTTGAATGCTTGAATGAGTTAGAAGATTGTAGGAAATGTAAAATGAGGAGAAAAACACTTATTTATACATTCGTGTGCGTTAGTAACCCATTGATACCTCATCACAGGCCGACATCAAGTAATTTTGAATAAAAACCCGAAAGGAAATTTGAAATATTTTGAATTTAGAGCTAAGAGGGACTCATTCACTAGCCATGGTGAATGGGTCCCACCTTAGGCTTGAAAATGCATGTCAGGAATTAAGTCACATTTTATGTTATTTGTCAAGTTTCCATTCAAAAATACACTTAATTAAGCCTTATAAGGGCATAAAGGGGTCAAATAAAGCAAAAGAAATGTGTAAATGGTGAAATTATGCCTAGAAAAGCGTGAGATCTTGTTACAAGGCTTTACAACACTTCAAAATAGGACTTGATAATGAATAAAAAGGTGAGTTTTAGGTGAATTGTAATGAGTAGAGTCTAGAAAAGTGTAGAAATGTTTTACAACACTTCACAACACCTTCACAAGACACCATTATTTGAATTTTATGGACTTAAATGTGTATGTTCAAGCCTGATTACATCAATAAATTAAAGTAAGATAGATCAAACATCGTGAAGCAAGGCCTAAAAGACCATGAAAATGACAGGGGGGCATTTTTCTAAGGCACAGTCTACGAACTAGATAAATGTAAACTAGATGCGTAGTATCCATTTTCACACTAGCAATTACAAGGATAAATTTGAAGCCTAGTTACAAATGAATGGTTAAAAATTTGTCCCTTTTTCTTTGATAATGTGAAGATCTAGGATAAAATTCTAGACAAATAGATATCTTATAACAAACAAAATTCAAAATCTTTTCTATTTAACATCATTCTATGATTATCAAACTATATATCATTATCCATCTCATTCAATTTAAAATACATTACTAAATTTACCGAACTCGACTCTTTACAATTAACAAATCTAGGTTGATTGTCTCCTGTCATGCTTATACAATCATTAATAGTATTTTAAATTTCCACTCAAATGTGTCACTTCTTGGCGTCCAGATACAGTAACCAAGTCCCCTTCTAACGCAGAAAGCTACATGCTATGAAATCAAGAGTGAAAACGATCTCCTGTTGTTGGCAGGAGAATCAGTTTAAAGAAGACATGTTTTCGGGGCTTTTACCAACTGAAATTCAGCAAAACAAACAAGTCTATATGATTGGGAAAGTCACAAGGAAAACTGACCTACATGATAGGTAACAAAACGTTTTAGATCCAATAAACATGGAATAAGGAGACCCTAAATCACTGCGATGGTAACACTCAATTATAAACAACAAAACCGTAAACCCTAATTTTCTGAGTTTTCAGTTCCCATATCACTATCGGCCAAGAAAGGTATTCTCTCTTGGCCTTTTGTGAATCAGGAAAGCAAAGTCTTCAACTAACGAACAAAACCACCATTGAAATAAAAGAAACTCATCTGGACACACCTCTTCACGTGAAAATTCAGTATTCAACTTCATCCCGTGGTTGCACGTGGAAACGATTCCTTTTGCTGGAATTCCTATGGACAACACCACCTCTGTCACTTTATTTCTCACATTCTTTCACCACAGGTGTATGTGAAAATGTGTACCCAACTCAACTATGGTAGTAAATCTAGTCTCTCTCTTTCTTGTTGAAGTGGTGATATCCAGTCAAATCTGGTTTGATCCAGACTCTGGAGCATTGAAACTTTAGTTCTGGTTTATGTCATTGCGCTTATCACCTGTGATTTGTTTTGATTTGTAATCTCCAAATGCCAAGTTGATAAGACTTCTGATACCTACATTAATGAGAGCCAAAATGTTAACTCAACCGGTCGCCCTCTATATTGTACGAATTACACGAGATTGTGTTCATTGCTTTACGACTCTGCTAAAACCACCAAACCTTTTATTGTTCTTTTAATAATTCACAAAAGTATGAAAAGAACTGAATTATTCTTTTTCTAATTTATTTAGGTCAATTAATTAATTTAACAATCAATGTCATAACTTTAGCTAAAGTTGTTTCATTTTCAAATAATATTAAATTGTATATATAAATAAATGTTAAATCCACAAAGAGAGTTGTAATCTATTTTAAGAATGACAATTTTTTAATTTCCCATAAATTTTATGATTTACATCAATCAAACATTAATAGACTGCAAAAGTAATTGTTTTTTTTATTCTTGTTCTGTACCAAATTTCGGACTTTAATATCTACCTTCATGGTCTTGATCTTTTTCTATAATTTTGAACTTATAAATACAGTTTTAAATTTTACACTTTAATTTTTTCAAAATCCGAAAAAAAAAAATCATTGAAAAATATTATGTTAAAGATTGAAAAATCGATTAGCTTCCCACTTTCACCAATCTGTTAATCAATTCAACCCTGAATCTACTAGCCACTTCATCATTGAAATGCAAATGAAGCTGGCACTGTTCAACCCTGAATCTGTTAATCAATGACATCAAATGATTTTTTTTTTTTAATTGAATGGACTCCACATGTTAACATTTATAAACTATTTACATAGTAAGAATTTAAAAACAATATGGCACTAGGCTCACAAGTGGGAGCTTTCTAAGTAATTTTCAACTCATGACGTGAAAGCTCTATAAATGACATCTCTCATATTTTAATGTTTTGATTTTGAGCGCACAAAATCAGAAAATAAAATGGTAACTAGGGTAATTTAGGCCGAAGGCATATCCAATATGAAATGGACAAAGCTAAAAATTAAGATCAACGGTATACGCTGCATAAGCGATGCAAGACTACGATGAGAGTAATCTCATCCATTCACTGCGAATTTGTTTGTAAGAGAGTCGTATTGCTTTTCATATTTCCGCGCAACTTGACTGTTGATAACTGCTCCTTGACTGCAGCAAATATCTTAGTTGCAGTCTCACCCACATGCCTTATTTATACCAAGTCGTATGAGTTATTTGGTGCAATACTTATCAGAACTGAAGACACAAAGATCAACAAAATTCTAATTCAGATTTGGAAGGCGCTGCTATCCTTAATTTTCAACCAGGTCTGCTTCTACTTTTCATCCTTTCATTGTTATGTATCCATGAAAATCTGTTTTGAAATCACTGGTTGAAGATTGAGAAGGTTGCAAGACGATATAATTAATCTCAACCGTCCGTGTCTTTTTCTGTCATTCACCATTTTTCCCCGATGTCAAAAACTCTAGAGGATGTCGAGAATCTGTTTGTGGCATACTTGACAATGGGCAGATGAGTGTAAAATATCTGCAGTGATTTATGGTGGAGATTCAGAGGCAGATTGAGGCCATAGTAATTTACGCCGAGACTATCATTTGTACGCATTTGGGCGTTTTCCACCGTCGCAACCTCAACTCCACACAGTTTTTCAACTTTCTATTCTCCAAGGATCTCAATTCTGCTTTGAGTTATGGTATTCTTGTATTATTTTTCTCTTAAGTCCACAAAGCAAAGTCGTCTGCAGCAGAAAACTGCACATTGCAAAGTGTTGCGGAAGATCTATAACTAGATTAATGGGAAATGAAAGCTTAGTGAACTGCAAAAATCTGCAGATTACAACAAAACCGTGACCCTGCAAGTTGTGACGGGAGACCCTGCCACCTCACAAAACCAAGGCCTCACAAAATCAATTGGGACATGAAAAATTTCATAAATGATTTTGCGATGTAAATCCATACTCCACAAACTCTGCTACCATTCTCCCTACCTGTGCAAAAAATGGGCGCTTTGGAACAACGTATGGACATCCATCAAAGCATAAAGCATGGAGGAATTTTGTCAGATGTTGTAGTTGCAACTGCCCTGGCAGGCATGTATGCAAAATGTGGAAGCATAGACAAGGCACACGAACTGTTTGACGAGGTGCCTCAGAGAGATGGGTTGTGGACTGCTACGATTGCAGGATATGCAAAAAAAAGGCTTTAGAAATTTCCAAGCAAATGCAATTGCCAGGTTTAAAGCCAAATTCCGCAACCTTTGCTAGCATCCTCCCTGCCCATGCCAAAATGTGAGCTTTGGAATAGTGCGTACATCCATTGAAGCATAAAGAACAGAGGAACTTTGTCAGATATTATAGTCGCGACTGCCCTGGTAGACATGCATGCAAAAAGTGGGAGTATTACCAAGGCACGTTATCAATCAGAACCTTTTTTAATAAAACTGACAGACAACAAGATAAAAATAAAACCAACTACTTTTGCCGTGCCAAGACCTAGTCCTATTGTTGCTATATCCAAATGCTCTAAAATCCAAATGAAGCTTGTGGCTTGAAGAAAGGATCCAAAAGAATTGTCTTTCAAATTAATTTAAGCAGCAAGTTTTTAATACCCCCAAAATGATTAGAAATAATTACATCTTCTAAAAACTTTCATCTGAAAGCATAGTTTTCTTGATATCTTTGATACAGTAATCCATGAATAAAACTTCATTATTGTTACATGGTAATAATGTGCGATGGTAGGTACATTTGAGATTAACACAAAAAACCCATTTGACAAACATTCCAAGAATAACTCCATTCTGATCTCACCAAATATTGCTTGTTTAGAAAAGTTCTATCTTCTTTGTCATCTTTAGAATCTATAATATCATAAAATAATTTGAAAGTTACATGTGATTTCTACCACATATTATCAAGAGTAAAATTGATTGTTAGTGGATAAAAATTAGTGAAGAGATAGATAGACCTGATTTGACATCATCACTAATATTGCCTCTTGCCTTCATTTGTCATTCAAGTATTTAGGAGATCAAAACCCACCAATCATTGTGAAGGACAAATAAACATATTAGGAGTGTGTTGAAGAGGTAGTAATAAACATGACCTTCTCCTTTGTTCCTATACAAAGAATAACTTCATAACTACATATAGATACATGCATTTTCATCACTAGTACAATTGAAAAAACATCTATTACCTCTCCCTCTATTTATCACTTCCCATCTCTATTACAATTGAAAAAACATCTATTACCTCTCCCTCTATTTATCACTTCCCATCTCTATCTTTAGCTTTCTATCTCTCCCTCTTTCATTCTCTCCCTTGGCCTTCCTCTCTATATATCTATCTCTTCCATCTTTATCTATCCCTCTCTCCTCTCTACATATATCTCTTCCTCTCTTTCTTTCCATATCCCTCTCCTCCATCTCCATTCTTCTCCTTCTCTTCATATCCCTCTCTATATCTATCCACTGTCTCTATCTCATTACTCCTCCCTCTCTCACTCTTCCCCACTCTCTCCCTCTTTCTATATCTATCCCCTGTCTCTATCTCATTACTCCTCTCTCTCTCACTATTCTCCACTCTCTCGCACTTTGTCTACCTGCCTCCCTATTGTAAGTATAACATGAGCCTATTGGTAAAGGAACTTGATTATTCTCCTAATTCAAAGGGTTTTTTTTCAATCATGTTTTGATATTTGTAAATGGAGGCATAATTGATTTGAAACTATCACTTCTCCATTGAGACCTTTATTGCACAAACATCATTCCCTATTTTTTTTTCTAGATTGACCTTCCATACCTCTTCAACATACCCATTGCACACAAAGGTGCAATTGCTAGTTTTATGTTAAGACCATATTATTCAAAATAGATGTCTGGTTATTGGACGATGATTTTTTATAGCTTCTTTTTTTGGCAGGATGCGAGTAGTTAGGACCATTAATATAGCATTCTCATTATTCCCTATTCTAGTCAAATCAAATCATAGATTGCGTATGGATTTGGTTTGCTATCTGATTTCACTATCACAAATCCTAAAAATTGTTTCCTTCCTAACTTATTCAGATGCATATGTAGTGTGGAATTCTAGTTGATGAATTGATGATTAAGATTGATTCAAAAGTGTCATAATTTAATGGATTTTGGGTTATTTTCAACTTGGTTATTTATGTAAGATAGAAAACTGTCTTCATTAGGCTTTAGGACCTAGGATAACAAACTGTGGACATCAAAAAAGTATTCTTTTTTCCTTGCTTGATTTGGGAATAGTTGATCATAAATTGGACTTAAGGTCACCTTGGTCTAGTGTTGTGAGGTGCTTTACACATCCACTTTAGGTCTTGGACCCTTGCAAATGCATTTATTGGTGTCTTCTAAAGGTATTGTAAAGTGTTGTAAATGACTTTCACACTTTTCTAGACTTTTATTAAGCATCTAAGTCTAATGGACCTATTTTCCCCTTAATTAAATATTATAAAATGTATTTAATGACATTCTCACATTAATCTAGAAGGATTTTAAATTAAACCTAATTTTAATCTAGTGTTGTAATGTGTTTTACACATTCACATTGGATGTTGTGCCTTTCTAGGCTATGTAGACCTTATTTTAATGTTGTAAACTGTATTTAATCACACTTTCATGTTCAATTTTGTGTCCCTAGTCCTAATTACCCTTTACATCATCATTAATAGGCTCCTATGACCCCATATTGTGCATCCTAAGGCTTATTTTGATCAAAGACTCGATAAAATCAACATAAAACTAAAATTCTTCACTACCCAACAATCTAGCTGGAAAAAGGGCCTCTGTGGGACTAAGTTGCCCATCTGGGTGAATGAGTCCCATCCAGGTGGGACTAAGTCACCCAACTTGGCGACTTAGTCCCATTTGGGGTATTTTTGAGGTTCGAGTAGGAAAAATTGTGTTTTAACTTTAATTTTCCTTCATGTCAGCCTTGGGGATCAAATTAACAAAGATTTTAGGTGGATTGCCTATATATACAAGATTTTAAACCCTAATTCATAAATCATTCATCATTCATCATCAATCTCAAGTCAAGCAAGCTAGGGTTTTAGCATTCTAAGTCATCAAGATAGCTTTCTAAAACATTCAAGGGTAGATTCTTCATCCATTGTTGTAGAAATTCAAGATCTATCATCATGGAAATTTTCTAATTCCTTCATTTCATGTTCATTCCTCGTATTATTTCTTAATTTGGTTTAATTACCTTAAAGGGGTTTGACCAAGGCAAACCCCCATGCCCCAACATTGAACATTTTCTTTCTTTCTTTGTGTGTTTGCAAATTTAGGTACTTTGAAGGTTTGGAAGTCATTGAAGAATAGGTTGCAAACTTGTTGAAGTCATCTCCTTGTTGGATAGGTCAAAATATCCACACAAAGTCACTTATAGTGCAAAAATTAGAGTTTCATAACCAGACACCCAAAGGAATAGAAAGTGCAGACCAAGAGCTTCTATTACCACTTTTGAATTTTTTAAAATAGCCAAAGTGGAATAAGTTTCCATCAATGGAAAATTAGTCCCACTATAATTTTTTTTCAAAGATTTCCATAGATTTAGATACCCATTTGGCTGAAACGGGCTCTGGTGCAGTTTTCTAGATCTAAGACTAAGTCACCCAGAATGGCGTAAGTGTCCCAGTAGGTCAAAAATTTAGAATCAACAGCATTTCCAGCCATCATTCTAGTCCTCAGCATATTTCCAAGTGCACACATTCAGTTTTACATTTTTTTGTTTTGTTTCATGGTCATAGGTTATTCAGTACATGTTTGCATACTACACTGTGTTTTCAAACATTTTACATTTTCAAAGTTTTGTGTTATTGATAATCCCTTTTATTAGCTTTCAGCCTTTAGGACAATCCCCTTTGATAGATTTCAATCTCTTTTTCATTGAAATCTCAAGGGCTTGTTCTTGAATGTGAGCATTGTGAAACTAGATCCTCCTTTCCTCATTCCCCTTTTGGTGTGAACAAGGAAAATGTGACTCCATTTCCATTGTGCACATCTTGGTGAACCTAACTTTCAAATTTATTATTTTCTAATTTGGATTCTATCATCATCCTAGAATTAGCTATATTTGACTTTTCATTAGGGTTTGCATTGATTAATTTGCATTCAAGGGTTTCAAATTTTGCATTAGTGAAAGCACATATGGGTTGCATTTTTGGCATCTCAAATCATTAAAAATTTCTAAAATTCTACATTTGCATCTTATGTCTGCATCATACTGCACAAAAAAATCAAAATCAATCAAAAAAATCCCCACTGGAACTCATTCGCCACCTTGGGCGAATTAGTCCCTTTCCGCCCTTGAAACTACCTTTCACAGCAATAAAAACCCTATTTTTAAGCTTTTGTTTTCTATCATTACCTACTTGTCTTAGTTGGTTGAGTTTCTATTACATGCTTTTCATTAGATCTAGCTTAAATTGGCTCATTTCATGCATTGTTTAATTTCAAAATTGCACTTCCAAAATTTAATCTTTCAGGTTGTTGCATTATGTAATCAGAAAATTACCTTGTTTCACATCATTGCATTTAAAAATTTCACTTTAAGTCATTGCATTGCACTTTCTTTACTTTTTCATGATAACATGTTTTCTTTCGAAAGATGTGGCTTTTATTTGGTTAGAAATGGATTGCATAAATATAAAATTCCTTCTTATGAGTTCAATTTTGATTACAACAATGAGGTCATTAAGAAATATGTTAACCATCAAACGATTGACACAATCCTTAATATTACATTTCCCATTGGTGAGAATGGTAGTGTAGACAATCATAACAATCATACTTGTTCTTCTCCCAATACCTCTCCTATTAGTGACAAAGGTATCTTGGTGAAAGAATATACAAGCATTAAGGGTCTTGATTGTCCCTCTCCTCATTCCCCTTTGGCAGATAATGGAAAACAAGAAAATGAGATTATACAAACATTTATAAACATCACCTTACCTAGTCTCCATATCCATCACAATCAAAATTGTCTTTCTCCTAATATCTCTCGTTGATGCAAAGAGGATAAGTTGGTGTTAGAAGATATACCTATTAAAAGTCATGAGAATCTTGATCCTCCCTTCCCTAATGCTCCTACCATTTGGAACAATCTATTTGAAAATCATAGTGGTCCTTCTCTTGATGCCTCCCCTACTTGTGATGAAACTAGTTTACAAAGTCTAAACATGGAACAAGCAAATGAGATCTTCAAGGAAAAGGACAATCAAATGGATCCTTTTCCTAACATCCCCACTTTTTCTAAATGAGGAAATCAAACCATTGTTAACTCCCTTACTTGTGATGAAGTTATTTTGGAAGAACCAAACATTGCACATCAAGAATAGTTGCCTTGTAGTTCTCACAACTCTCATCCTAGGGAGGATATCATGGTGCAAGAAAAGGATAAAAATGACAATAATGATATAGTGTCCTTAAAAGAAGATGATGAGACAAAATTAGACTCTTCTTCACTAAGGGACGTTAATTTTCTTTAACCTCCAACTCAAAACAAACTCGAACTTTTCCTTTACCCACCTAAGAATAATGTGTCACAACAATTGAATCATAATACCATTGGTCATACATATAACACTAGAAACAATCCACAACCACCACAACCAACCCCAAAACCCTTACCTTTTCCCAATCCCATCTTGCCTAGTGCTTCTTGATTAACTCCTAAGGAGTATGGTCTTGTTGAACAACTAAAGAATACTCCTACTAAGATGATCCAAGAGGATCTAGTTCATAAAAAATGAAGCTCATACGGTGAAGATATGGCCAGTCAAAGTTGAAGGTTGACTAGATGCTGATATGGCAGTTGACTAGATGCTGACGTGGAAAGTGCAATAGATGTGGAAAAAATGTGGATCCCCCTCACTAAGTTCACATACCACCACTATACCATGCTTTATTTTTGAGAAATAAAGTGGTGGAGGTTTATTTTATTCACAAAATCCATTTTATGGGATTCCAAGTGGATTTTGTGGGATCCCAAGTGGATTTTGTGGGATTTAAAGGCAATGGATTAAAACCAAATCTCCTAAAAATTAAAAAATTAAACTCTTTAAAACAATAATGAATAAGCCTGAATCTCCTAAGTTTAAGGAATTTAACCCCCAAATAAAATACTATCCCCTATAAATAAGGGCCTAATTGTTTAGAATATTAAAGCCTATTTACATAATATAAAAAAAGGGCTTAAAATAATCTTGAAGATTATTAAAAAGGGATTTGAGTAATATTATTTTTGTAAATCTCATAAAAATAAGAGCTATTATTCAAGAACAAGAAATTTGAATTTTTTTTTTTTAAAGGATATTGTAAGCCCAAAATTATAAGGGCCATGAATTAAAGGGAGAAGGTTATTTCTAAGATATTTATTATTGTAATTTGGGGGATTTTAAAAGATATTTATTTGTAAAAGGGGATATTGTTGAAATTTACTTGTAAAAATGGGAGATATGAAATATTTGTAAATCTTATGGTTTTTAACCATAATGGAAAAAAAATTATGTATAGAAGGGGGGTATAGGCTTGAGAGAATTAATCAATTCTTTTGGGGAGAAATTAGGGAAATTAATTTTTAGATATTTATGTAACAAAACGATTTTGTATTCCTTCAAGTAAAGGAGATTGCGAAAGAGTCCTAAGTGTTGAGAGAGATTATGAAGAAATTGTAATGTAGGTCTAAAGCTTGGATGGTGTACAAAAGAGGTTAAATCTTGTCAATGTTAATAAAGTGGTTCCTCATTGAGAAGAAAACCCATAGACATAGCTCAAGTTGAGTGAACTCCATTATCAAGCTCGTGATCTCTCTTCTTCTCTTCTATCTTATAATTTTCTCTTATTCTATCCAGCTCTTCTTTAATTCCTTCTATGAGATATTAATTATGACATTTAAATAATTAGTTAAGTTGTGTAAATAATTAAGTGAACTTATTTTTGTAATTTCAACAGTTAAGAAACATAACCACACAATTCTGTTTGTGATTGGGATAAAATTTGTAATTCAGAGTAAAGTGCAAATTATTTGTAACCCTTTAATTACAGATCATAAGATATCATTGTGGGACCTTATTCAACCATCCCCTCACTATCATAACATAATTCAAAATTACTTGCAACACATTCCTATCCCTTCTAATGCACAACCAAATGACATAGTAGCCATGATTCAAGGAATAAATGCTAACATTTTTTTCCACCAAAGTGAGATCCCCCTTTGGAAATGCAAAAACAAAATGATGCTTTCATGATCATAGCTCAATACAAACGAAAAGGGATAAAGAAAAATCATGTTGATATCGGCTCTTCCCTTAATGTGTGTAGTGTCGGCCTTCTGCATAGGCTTGGCATTAATAAATCAAACATTCAACTCGATTCTTTATCTCTTAAGGGATTTGATAATTTCAAAAGAAACCACTTGGGGTGATCACTTTGCATCTTATAGTTGGAAAGGCCACATTAGATACACCAATCCATTTTATTCCTCATGAATTTTCATGTAATCTCCTTTTAGGTAGACCATCGATTCATGCAATGAATGGGGTGGCTTCTACTCTTCATCATAAAATTAAATGCATCTACAACAACAAAGTGTACACACTTGATGTTGATCTTGAGCCTTATAGTGTCTTACAACTTGATAAAAAAAAAGAAAATCCCTTGAACACATTAAGATCAAATACACAAGTGGAACCTGTACAACAAAAAGACAAAGAACAAAATATTGAACAAATAACAAAGCTATTAGAAAATGATTGGGGTTCCTTATATTTTAAACATACATTCATGGGTGAGTACAACATCATAAACAATGATTCAAATAAGGGACATGAAAAATAATTAATGTCAAGACAAAACTCAGAAGACCTTTTGCAAGCATCCACCTCAACCACTTTCGAACACACGACAATAAATTACACAACAAAATTTGACAAAATTAACCATGAAAAACTACCCGATCCAAAAGTAATGAAAAAGATTTATGGAAAAGGTTTTGAGCTCATGAAACAACTTAGATATAGTGGAAAAGGATGTGGTGCTAGAGAACAAAGTATCAATGTCCCCATCAATCCTAACAAACAAGAAACAACTCATGGCATTGGTTATTATCCTTTGATAGAAATAAAAAAGTCTTCACTCAACATTAACACCATCACACACAATTCCTTTAAGCCAAATTTAACAATATTGCATCCTGAACTGATAGACACTAGTGTTCTTGAAAGTTATCCTTTCCAAGAAATAAAAAAGACATTTTTTCTTAAAATCAATGTCATCTTGCAAAACACTAATTATTTGAGTTTGTTAGATTTTACACCCTCCTATAAAGGAGAGAAAAAAATCTCACAATCTAAAGTGTCTTGTGTAGGTATGACATCTTCTACTAAGCAAGAGGTATCTTTGTTACAAACTACAAGAGCACCTTCTACCATTGATAAAGATGGTATTTTTTTGAGACTCCTCCAAGATCACTTGATATCCCTTCCTCCAAGAACTTGAAAGAAATTCTATTACACAACTTCATTTTGTGTCTATCACAGAGTTCATAGTCATTTTTCAAATGAATGTAAGGCTTTGAGTAGTAAAATCCAACATCTTCTTAAGGATTTTGTTGCTCTCCCCTATGTGAGGGCACCTAATCCCTCCAATTGATACTAATTTTAACTCTAGCATGTATCTTATCAATCCTTTCGGCTCACCCTTGTCCTACACTAAGTGGTGGCAAGGGGTTAAGTACCCTTGTCATTGTATGTCACTTGTCATTGTCTCTTTTGGATAGTCATTAACCTTTCATGAACATATAAAAGAAAGTTTTGGAAATGGACAACATGGCTTAAGTTGGATCGCATGTGACATACTACCCTTTTCATGATGTAGCTTATCAAAAACATATGACTTGGCATAGGGCTTTCCTAGTTAGCTTTCATGTCTTCTTCTTCTACTTTCAAGAAAATTATCACAATAATGTTGTTAGCAACCACTTTAAAGTGGGGGGCATACATCAGCACTCAAATTTCATTGTGCAATTTTCTTTTTCTTGTGATGTCCTCTCTTGGAAACATTAGTTACAATGTTGCCTAGGATGAGACCTTGCACTTGTCCTCTCTTGGAAACAAGATGAGACTATTTGCACTTATCCTATCTTGGAGACATTAAGCATGATGTTCCCTAAGATGAAACCTTGCACGAACTAAGGAAAATCCCTTTGAACATTCCTTACACCATTTTTCATTTATAATATCTATGAGTTTCAAGCATACAAAGTGTTGCTTGCCTCATGGAGCTCGAAGATCATTTTTGTGTGGTGCCTTATTAAAGTTATAGGAGGTATAACTTTGGTATGGTCGAGCGAGAAGCCCATTTCAAGGCATGACTTTCCCCATAGCCATCTACGTGTGTGTGAGTGCATACTATCCATGAGTGTATGTTTCTCACCTTTCAGTACTTCTCATCTGGTGGACAACCTAAATTTCCATCGCCTCAGAGTGAGTATGCATTTTTGGAAAAACAACCTAGATTTGATCCACAATGTGTTGTACAAAAGGTCAAAGCTCGATCTGCCTCTTTAATTATACCTATTCTAGTTATTTCCATTGCATGATCATGTATCTTGTTCTACTGTAAAATTGTTGACCTTGTGCGTGTTCTTTTGTGCTTATGTTGTTTTGAATTAAGATTTTACATCCTGGGGGCTTGGTTACCTCCTTCATCTTTTTCATCCTATACCATCCGCATTGGTACAATTGGACTCCTCTTAAATGTCTACTTTAGTGTGAGTTTGAAGCAAGTTCATCCTCTCACTAAAGTGGGGGCTAAATATGGACTCCAAAAAAGTACACCTTTTTCCTTGCTTGATTTGGGAATAGTTGATGATAAATTAGAATTAAGGTCACCTTGGTTTAGTGTTGTGATGTGTTTTACACATCCACTTTAGGTCTTTCACCCTTGCAAATACGTTTATCGATGTCTTGTAAAGGTGTTGCAAAGTGTTCTAAATGACTTTCACACTTTTCTATACTTTTATTAAGAATCTAAGTCTAATGGACCTATTTTCCCCTTAATTCATTATTATACAATGTATTTAATAGAATTCTCACATTAATCTAGAAGGATTGTAAATTAAACCTAATTTTAATCTGTTTACACATTCGCATTGGATGTTGTGCCTTTCTAGGTTATGTGGACCTCATTTTAATGTTGTAAAGTTTATTTAATCACACTTTCACATTGAAATTTGTGCCACTAGCCCTAATTACCCATTACATCATCATTAATAGGCCCCTATGACCCCATATTGTGCATCCCAAGGCTTATTTTGATCAAAGACCTAATAAAATCAACATAAAAACTAAAATTCTTCACTCCTTGACAATCCAGCTGGTAAAAGGGCCCCTATGGGACTAAGTCACCCATCTAGGAGAAAGAGTCCCATCTAGGTGGAACTAAGTCACCCAACTTGGCAACTTAGTCCCATTTGAGCTATTTTCGAGGTTCAAGTTGGAAAAATTGGGTTTGAAGTTTAATTTTGCTTCATGTCAGCCTTGGGGATCATATTAACAGGCATTTTAGGTGGATTTGCTATATAAAAAAGCTTTTAAACCCTAATTCATAGCTCATTCATTATTCATTCATCATTCATCATCCATCTCAAGTCAAGCAAGCTAGAGTTTTAGCATTCTAAGTCATCAATATAGCTTTCTAAGACATTCAAGGGAAAATTCTTCATCCATTATTGCAAAAATTCAAGATCTATCATCATGGAAAGTTTATAATTCCTTCATTTCATGTTCATGGCTCATCTTATTTCTTCATTTTGTTTAATTACTTAAAAGGGGTTTGAGCAAGACAAACCCTCATGCTTTAACATTCAACATTTTTCTTTCTTTCTTTGTGTGTTTGTAGATTTAAGTACTTTGAAGGTTTGGAAATCATTGAAGAATAGGTTGCAAACTTTTTGAAGTCATCACCTTGTTGGCTAGGTCAAAATATCCACAAAAAGTCACTTACAGTGCCGAAAATTAGAGTTTCAGAACAAATCACCTAGAGGAAGAGAAAGTGTAGGCCGAGATTTTATGTTTCCACTTTCGGATTTTCAGAAAAGCCAAAGTCGACTAAGTTGCCATCAATGGTGACTTAGTCCCACTATACATGATTTTCAGAGATTTTTGTAGATTTAGATATCCATTTGGTTGAGACGAACTCTAGTGCAGTTTTTCAAATCTAGGACTAAGTTGCCCAGAATGGCGTAAGTGTCCAGTAGGTCAAAATTTCAAAATCAGTAGAATTTTCAATCTTCATTCTAGTCCTCAACACATTTACTGGTGCACACATTTATTTTTAGTTTTTAGTTTTGTTTCATGGTCATTTCTAGGTCATTTAGTACATGTTTGCATACTACACTATGTTTTCAAACATTTTACATTTTCCAAGTTTTATATTATTGATAATCCCTTTTATTAGCTTTCAGCCTTTAGGACAATTACCTTTGACAAATTTCAATCTCTTTTGCATTGAAATCTCAAGGGATTGTTTTTGAATGTGAGCATTGTGAATTTGGATCCTCCTTTGCTCATTCCCCTTTTGGTGTGAACAAGGAAAATGTGATTCCATTTCCATTGTCCACACAAACTTTATATGCTCTACATTCAAGGAAACCCTAGAGATCTCAATCCAAGGATGAAGTAGGGGAAAAAAATCTTGCAATAGGATGTCCTATAGTATGATTAAGAGTTGAAGAGGGGCTCACCATCAAGCTAGGGCTTGGAAAGACTAATTAAATGGAAGATCTAATGACAAAACATAGTGATATGCAAAGCTCAATTAAATGACCTAAAATGCAAGTAAATCAAAACAAAAAGATGTAAAATAAGAAGTGTACACTTGGAAATGTGTAGAGACTTGAATGAGGACCTAAAATGTTGTAAACACTAATTTTGAGGCCGACTAGGACTATTACACCAATCTGGGCAATTTAGTCCCAGACTAGGTTTTTTGCACCAAAATTGGAATTTGATAGTGTTGATTCAAAATCTCTAGAAACCCTAAAAATTGGTTGTACTAGGATTCATACGCCCAAGGTGGCGTATCAATCCTAGTGTTCTTTTTTTTAAGGTTAAGGTCTAATTCTACTCTCCAATCTCTTCTCTCTTTTCCACACTTTGTTTTCGAACCTAAAATACTAATTTCGGACTTGTAGCTGACTTTTTGTGAAGATAGAAACCTTGCAAATAAGGAGAAAACTCTAAAAACCTTCTCCAAGGTTGTAACCTAATCTTGAAGGGATCTTTGAGCTCCAAGACATGTAGATCTACAATCACACATCAAAGAGAAGAAATATTTGTTGTTTGCTAGAGAATAGGGGTTTGCCTAGGTCAAACCCCTTTTAGATAATTAAACCAAATGATGAGATAATGGAATAAGAAAATGAAACATGAAACATGAACAATGATACCTTGAATGATGTCTTGTCAATCTACAATCTAACATCAAATGGAAATGAAGAATGTAGATCTAGATCTTGAGATAAGAGTAGAATAATGCTTGACCTTGGATCTTGAATGCAACATCACAACACTAGCTCAATAACATGCTTGATGCTTGATAATATTGAGATGATGATGGATCTTGAATTGTTTCAATAATTGATGAAGAATTATTTTTTTGAATGCCTTACAAGTGATCTTGTAAACTCTCTTGATTCCCTTGTGAAGTCTTGGAATTCTTAACTCTTGAGTGCTTGACTTGACATTATGAAGGCTTAATCTTTCTTAGGTGAAATAATGATTTGAAAGCTTGTTTATATAGGAAATCCATCCATGTTACCATTTATTAGATCCCAGAGGCTAAAACTAAAGAAATTTGAATTTAAAACCTTTTTTCCAACTCAAAACCCTAAAAATGGGTCAAATGGGAATCATATGCCACCTATGGTGTATGGGTCCCACCCGGATAGGACTCATATTCCCAAGGTGGCATATGGGTCCCACAAGGCCTTTTTAGAGAGATAAACTATCGAGGAGATGAGAAATAAGCCTTAGGATGCATAATATAGGGTCTTAGGGGCCTATTAATGATGATATAAAGGTCATAAATGCAAGAGGGCCCAAAACTCAATGTGAAAGTGGAAATAAATATACTTTACAACATTAAATTAAGGAAAAATTGGATCATTTAGCTTAGAAGGACCCTAAATCCAATGTGAATGTGTACAACACATTACAACACTAGGTTAGGTCCATTCAATTTACAAGTCTCCTAAATTTAATGTGAAGGTATGAATAAATACACTTTACAACATTAAATTAAGGAAAAGTTAGGTTTATTTAGCTTAAAAGGGGCCCAAGACCTAATTTGAATGTGTAAAATACATTACAACACTAGATTAAGGAAACCTTAGGTCCAATTTATCATTTATTATTTTGAAATCAAGCAAGGAAAAGGCCTACCTTTTTTGTTATTACAATTTATATGTAATTTTTTAATTTTGTAAGGGATTGGATTGTAGGTTGTTTTCATAACTTTATTTATTGATAGATGATTCGAGAAGATCAAAACTTGTAAGTCAATACTAGTTCGTGTATTAATTTGTCTTATAAACTCAAAGAAAGCATAGAAAAACAAATTCCTCTCCACCTTTTAGATGTCTCCATAATGAATATATGTATTTTAAGAATCTCGAAGAGATTTCCACATGATTCTTCATACATCATTTTTTTTTCATGGCGTATTATGAATTTATCATTCTTAGATTATTAGTCATTGTAAATATTTTTTGATGAGTTTTTTGTAATACATGTGGATTATTTATAGTCTATTATAGATTTGCAAGTGTAAATAAATGTGTGATGACTTTTGACTTAAATGTTGCATGAAGGTGAAAAGATGTAATGTATTTCTCCTTTCATCTCTTGTAGATTTTTACACTCTTATCTCTACTTGAATCTATTTATAATTTGATAAGAACCAACTTTGATGGTCTAATGTTCAATTCTTCATTATAAAACAAATACTATTTTTTCCCTTTAGTTGGTGTAGCTAGGAATAGTTTAAGTTCCACATGCTTTCATGAATCATTGATATAACTTGTCCTACATTTTTAGTGAGTTTAAACTAATATGGTATTTAGAGAATTGAATTTTCATGCTCATAACTTGCACTTGCAAAGCATAAGGAGACTCACATAAAGGAATGAAAAAATAATTTTGATATTTTGGTCCATGTGTAAAATTAGTTTTACTTCAATGAGGTCTTTAGGGTTTGTTCACAATTACCATAAGGTATGACCAATCAAATCCTACTATGTAATCTTTAAATTTTCTTTAATAATTTTGTTGAGACCTCATGGAAACACCTTCCTAGGCTTCTTAAATTCCATAGAAGAGGAAGAGTTTTCCTCTTCTATCACTTGCTTTCAAAACATTTATTCTCCATAGTTCAATTCTACCTCTTTACTTAGGATAATTGTGTTCTCTTTGTCCTCATTCTTGATGTAGGCTCTGGGAACTTAACTCTATTAAAGAATTCAACTCAAATCCTAACATTTCTAAGCTACTTTATTTGTAAGACTCTTCTAGTGGTGAGTGACCCTAATGATTTCACATTGCAAGGTTTTGGCTAAAATTACATAGTTTATATTTTAACTAATTTTCAAAGTGTAAAGATTTTGAAAATTGATTTTTGAGTGTACTCTAATCTTAATTTTTCTTAAACTTATTAAAAAATAATTTAAGTTTTTAATGTGTATAGAATGGAATCTAGAATGTACAAATGTATTTTGTTTCAAATTTGGATGAGTACATGTGAAAATGACATTACAGATCTATCTATAGGTTTTGGTGAATAGTGAAGACACTAACAAAATAAATTGAAGATGAAAACCTTAATGTATTAATATTATATAAAAAATTATATGTTTAATAAGGTAACAAAGATATTGGCATTCTCCTTCATGATATTCTCTTAGAATAATTTTCTAAAATGTGCAAGCTTGATTGAAATCACAATAATTGTTTTCTTGTTTATGTATGTTTTATATAAAACACATATTTGAGGTCCTCACATGTAAGCTAAATCCTAAAATTTTGAATTTTACATATAATTTACAATATTATAAAAATATGCATGATATAACACACACATTTTGGTGGACACTGAAAATATAGAAATAGTTTATAAAAAGAAGAAACTTAATATTTTTGACACATGTATTTATTTTTCCATGTGATCTACATATTTTCTTATGTATATTCATACTTTATAGTAGTTTACAGAATCATAACCATTGTTTGAAAAAATAACTACTTTGTTTGGGTATATTCAGCTAAAAGAATATAATTCATTATTTTTATTAATATTGATCATTGTTTAATTTTTTTTGTAAGATTTTGAAAAATTATTTAACAAAGAAAAATTCTATTTGTCTCATGTAATGGCATAGACCATTCTAATTATATGTTTGTTGTTTGAATTTGATATTGTCAACCATTATTTTCATTACTTTAATACATTTATATTATATTGATATAGAACTAAACATCATGTTAAAGATATAAAAAATGTTCAAACATTAGAGGAGAATTAATCCAATAATACAAAGAAAATATGATAGGTAAGAGAACTTAATGAAAATAGGAAATTAAAATCAAAATCCCTTTTTAAAAAAAAAAAAGGAGAAATGGTATTTATGAAATTGAATCTACATCCGTGATTATAAAATATATATTTATAGCTAGATATAAATTTTAATAAATTGAAATAACTAATATCTAAGGGAATTTCTGAATATACCACCAATCCCTCAAAGCATAACAATACATGTGCTAAATAAGAGTAAAACTCTAATTAGGCTTAAAAAAAAAACTAATCCTAATCATGATGAATGAAGTAGAGAAGTTTCTTGGATTTAATGAAGGGAAAATACACCCAATTATCTACATTCCAATTATGGTCAATATTAAAAGTCCATTTGACCAAACAATCATCCACTCAATTCCATTCCATAGGAATATTGACAATGGAAATATAATAAAAATGTGTAGTGAGATAGAGAATCTACTAAACTAGAGAAGCCAACTTCCATGAAGAATCATTAGAATTAACCTTATTAAAATGAGAAACCAAGATCATTGAATCCATATCATAAGTAAATTTCTTCCTCCCTAATTTACAAGCTTTTTTCAATGCCACAAGAATGTTATGGGCCTTAAATTGATTATTTGTGATACATACTATAGTAGTAAAGAAAAAAATAGTCAAAGATCAACTAGCAAGACCTATTCCTTGAATATCCATAGCACCCAGGTCACCACTTGATGATTGAATAGTATAAATTTTGTAGAAATAAAGTGGTGGAGAAGTCCACTTAACAATCCTATTCAATTTATCAATTTTCTTCAACCAAGCATCATTTTAAATTTTTTAAGTAATAAAAGGGAAATCTATAGAAGACATGAAATATGAGAATTCGATGGGGAAAGTGATTCATCAAGAAAGAACTTGACCTTAATTATTTCCTTGACTAAATTCCTTATATTTTTCTAAACCTAAATGAGAAGACTTTATGATTTTTAAAATTTTTATGATTCCTCTAAAAAAAGATCTACTAAAGAATAAAAATATGACCAAGATCTAATGTACACACTACAAAAATAATTGATGTAGAGGGATGTCCCCTAATTTCATAAAATTTTGATAAAGAAGTGTAATTAGTTTTAGGATTATTCCACATTCTCCACCATAATATCTATATGTCTAAGGAGAAATGAAATTGAAAGAAAATATGAGCATTAATTTTTTCACTAATATCACATAGAACACATCTAGAGGGAACATGAAATCCTCTACTTTTGATATCATTCCATGTGAGGCATTTTTTTCTAACTTAATAACTGCATAAAAATATTAAAATTGGTTGAACTAAATCTATTGCAAATTTTTCTCCACTAACTAGTTGCATCAATAACTAGTGAATTTTCTCTTATACCCAAAGTCAAAACTCCCATCTCATTTGTAGAGTTTAGACCTATTTCCTTCTACAATAGCATATCCAATTTTTTTCCAAAGCTATCACCCTAAGGTTTTCCAAACTCATTCCAAGTATAATCTTAGAGGAACAAGTTGGTTTTCTTCTAAGGAAAGATACAATTGAAGCAGAAATAATAGCTCATGAAATCTTGCTCTCAATTCATCAAGAAAAAATTCCAACTATGGTCATAAGACTAGGTTTTGCTACAAAATGGTGCAAATGTATTCTTTCTTGCCTTAAATCAGCTAAATTCTCAGTGATTCATAAATGGCTCTCTAGCTAGCTTGTTCTCTACCTCTCCAAGAGTTACACAAGGATACCTTCTTTCCCCTTTTCTCTTCATCCTGATGGTGGATGCATTGAGATGGAAAATTTCAACCTTCCATGCATCAAGTAAATGGAATGACATAAAGATACCAAGGTCAAAAATATCCTACACTCATTCCTTGATTTCAGATGACACATTGCTATTCGGTCATCCCTTAGTGGGTGAAACCAAAAACATAAAGTATTTGTTGGACAACTATTATCTGATTTCAAGCCAAATGATTAATTCAGGGAAGTCAAAAATATTTTTCAGAATACTAGCACTCTAGTAAAGGGCCATATCCTCTCTATCTTATAATTTAGATAGAATACATTATCTTGAACCTAACTAGGTACTTCATTCTTTGCAAGGTCTCAAAAAGCCTCATTTTGGCACAATATCTTTACAACTATAGAAAGTAGCGTAGCATCCTAGTGTACTATAGAGAAAAGGCAACCTATTTGATTTGGGGAATAGTTGATGACAAATTTGACTTAATGAGGCATTGATTTGGTGTTGTGAGGTGTTTTTCACATCCACACTAGGTCTTGGACCCTTTCAAATGCATTTAATGATGTCTTACAAAGGTGTTGTAAAGTGTTGTAAAATATTTTCATGCTTTTCTAGACTTAATAAACTAATTTTATCTTAATTCAACATTATAAAATATTTAAATGCATCTTCACATCAATCTAAAAGGTTTTTGAATTAAACTTAATGTTAACCTAGTGTTGTAATGTGTCTTACACATTCACATTGGATATTGTGCCTTTCTAGGCTAAGTGGACCTCATTTTAGTGTTGTAAAGTGTATTTAATCACACTTTCACATTGAGTTTTGTGCCCCAAGCCCTAATTGACCTTCACATCATCATTAATGGGCCCCTATTACCCCATATTGTGCATCCTGAGGCAATATTTGATGAAATACCCAACAAAGTCACCATATAAACCTTATTTCTTAACTTCATAGCATCCTCGCTATCAACTGGGCCCCACTGGGACTAATTCTCCACCAGTGGTGAATGAGTCCCATTTGGCTCAATTTTGACCTATGAGTGGGAAAAACTCAAATTTAAGTTTATTATTTTTACACGTCGGACTTAGGGATCCAATTTACAAGTGAATAAGGTGAATTGCCTATAAAATAAACTCTCTAAACCATAAATCATAAACATTCTTCATTATTCATCCATCATTCTTCCATCTCAATTCAAGCAAGTTAGGGTTTCATCATTTCAAGTCATTAAGATAGCAATTTTCAAACATTCAAGGGAAGATTTTTCATGTTTTGCTGCAAAAACTCAAGATCAAACATCATGGAAAGGTATTAAATTCATTATTTCATGCTTCATTACATCCTTTCATCATTTTTGTTTAATTACCTAAAAGGGGTTTGACCAAGGCAAGTCCCCATGCCTTAACATCCAACATTTCTCTTCCTTGTCTTTTGTGTTTGTAGATTTAGGCATCTTGAAGACTTGGAAAACATTGAATATCAAGTTGTAAAGTTTTTGAAGACACCTTCCTATTGACCAAAGAAAAATATCAACAAAAACTAACTTTCACATTTAGAAATCAGACATTTAGAGGTAGAAACCTATCAGGAGCCAAAGAGCAGATCAAGGACTTCAGTTTCCACTTTTGGATTTTTAGAAATTAAAAAGTGGCCTCATTCACTATGGGTGGAAAATGAGGCCCACTGCCAGGTCTGATTTTGGTTTTCTATAGTTTTGGATACCCATTTGTCTAAAATAGGCTCTGGTTCAATTTTCTAGAACTAGGACTGATTCATCTAGAAAGGTGAATGAGTCCCACTAGGCCTAAAAATCAGGCGTAGAAACATTTCAAATGTCATTTCTAGTCTCCATGCAAAGTATCAGGTGCACACTTTCAGTTTCATCCATTTTTTTTAATAGTTTGCATTCATTTCTAGGTGTTCTTGCATTACACAATGTATTTTCAAACAAGTTGCATTTCAATAGTTTTACATTCCTAATCAATCAATTACATCATCTAGTTTCATTTAGATAAATTTTTTTAGTCATAATTCCATTATACATTCCTTTATTTGAGTGAACCACATAGATTTTAGGTGTGGGATCTATCTCTTTCCATTAGGTGAAAGACCTTAATTGAACAAAAGAGACATAGCATTTTCACACACCTTAAAATCTTTGGTTCATTTTGGTGAACTTGCTTTTGAACACTTTCATGTCTATTTTGGAGTCCTTCATCATAGATCTATCCTTGCATTGACTTTGCATTAGGGTTTGCATTAGTTACTTTGCATGCTAGGTTTCAAATTTTGTATTCATACAAAGTGCACTTAGGTTGCATTTTTGGAATCTTAAATCACAAAAAAATTCTAAAATTTTGTAATTGTATCTTAGCTCTGCATTATATATAACATAGAAAACATCAAAATCCATCAAAAAGATCTGAAATTTTTGAAAAAAATCCATACTGGGACTCATTCGCCACCTTGGGCCAATCAGTCCCTTTTCACCCCTTAAACTACGTTTTATAGAGGTGAAAACCCTACTTTTAGGCTTTTGTTTGGTGCCATTTCCTAGTTGTATCAGTTGGCTACATTTTTGTAACATGCATTTCATTAGATCTAGCTTAAATTAGCTCATTCCATGCATCTAGTTTCAATTTCACATTTGCATTCTCATATTATTACATAACATAGTCAATTATTATCTAAAAATTACATTTCATTCAAGCCTTTTACATTACATTTTGAGTTAGCATAGTTTGTTATTTCAAAATGCTAGTTTTAATATTCTCCAAATTTGCAAAGAAAAAGCTAGTTACCAAGAATTCTAGTCCTTCATTCAATGCATTCCCTTGTTATGATAGTCTCTTAACACAAGAGAACGGAAATGTTAACAAACTTACACTCCCTCCTATCTCTCCTATTTGTGTGGATGATGTGTTAGAAGGGAATACAAACATAGATAAACATGATGATTGTAATTGTACTTCTTCTAATACCTCTCCTTTTAGTGACAAAGGTATCTTGGTGAAAGAAGGTACAATCATCGAGAACCTTGAAGGTCTTGTTTTGCCTTCTCCTCATTCCCCTTGGGAAGATAGTATAACAATACAAGATGAATGCATTGCCACCACCTTACCTAGTCTCCATTCATCTCCCAACACATCCCCTATTTGTGAGAATTCTTTTGAGAATGATCATGAAAAATAAATTTGTGAGGACGATATGTTGGTATCAAGAAACCCAATGATTGAGAGTTATAACTTTATTTCTCTCCTTCCTAATGTTCCTAACAATTGGAAGGGTCTATTTAAACAAGAATATCTAATCATTGAAACACATGAAAATCCTAGTTGTCCTCCCCTTGATGTTTCCCCTCTTTGTGATGATGCTTCTTTACAACATCTAACCATCACATGTGATGAACCTCTTGACATATCTCCTACTAGGGTAGATATTATGGAACAAGACAATGAGATTATGGGAAAAAATCAACTTTTCCCCTCTCCTAATATCTCTCCTATTAGTGAAGATGATATTATGATATTACATGATCCAATCAATGAAAATCATGAGAATATTATGTGGGAAAACATCATAGAAAAGGATAATTCAACCATGGATAGCTCCCTTACTTACAATGACAACATTTTGAAAGAAAAAATCCTTGAATGCCAAGAACATTTGGATTTTTGTTATCCTAACAACTCTCCTCCTAGGGAGACCATTATGGTGCAAGAAAATG
Source organism: Sequoia sempervirens (assembly GCA_007258455.2). Taxonomy (NCBI): domain Eukaryota; kingdom Viridiplantae; phylum Streptophyta; class Pinopsida; order Cupressales; family Cupressaceae; genus Sequoia; species Sequoia sempervirens. The sequence continues at coordinate 149,573,593 of VDFB02058242.1, forward strand.
ATATGTCTTCCTTAGGGGTACTTCAAACCAAGACTTTTGAGGTTATGCATGCACAAGTGTCCATTAGATCACCTTCAATCAATGAACCACCTACATACCCCATGGGACATCCAAAGAATCCTCTAATTCTTTACCCACCATCACACAAGCAACAAAATCAACACCAACCCAAACTCATCCTTTACCCACCTAAGAATAATGTTTCATACCAACCAAGTTCCAATTACATTGCTCACATATATAACAAAGTATATACAATCAAATCCAATCAAGCTGAAACTTTTTTTACTTATCAAAATAAATAACATTAATTGCTGCTCCTTACCATGTAATAGTTGTAGGATAATCACATACTCACTATTGCACTAAGTGGGGAAAAGGGTTAGAAAGCCTTATCCTTGTATGTCACTTGTTGTCTCTTTTGACTAGTCATTAATCTTTCATGAATGTATAAGAGCAAGCTTGGGATGTGGATGGCATGTCTTAAGATTGAATCACATGTGACATACTCCCTTTCTTCATGATGCAACTTATCGAAAACATATGACTTGGCCTAGGGATTTTTGAATAAGCTCTCATACCCTCTTCTACTTTAAAGCAATTTCTCACAGTAATGGTGTTAGCAACTGCTTTAAAGTGGGGGGATACATAGGCAACATATTTGTACAAATTTCACAGCATGATTTACTTTTTCTTGTGACGTGTCCTCTCCTTGGTGGTGTCATTGAGTTTGGTGCCTTCCAAGAGTGTTCGATCAACTGAAGTGGTCTGATGGGAATGATTCATCCCATGGATAACAATATAACACCTTGAATTTTTCTCTCTTGGAGACATTAGACATAATGCTCCCTAAGAAGAAGACCTTAGATGAACAAAGTAAAATCCCCTTTAGAAAATTTCTTTACATATTCAGAAACATCTACAAAAAGCATTACATTGGGATGCCTTATCAATGTTATTAGGAGCATAAATTTGGTATGGTTTGTATGATGGGAATCCGACACACTAGCATTAATTTCTCATTATACGGTGGGAAGCTAACACAATGGCATGAATTTCTCACTAAACCACTTCTTTGGGATATCTTAGCCTATGAACGACCTAATGTTTTATTGCCCTAGAGTGAGTGCATCTTTTCCACCCCATTCTCCTTTCCTTTAGTTCTTTCCATTCCATGATTATGTATCTTAGTGGTTTGACTTAAGATCTTTGATCTTGGGGGCTTGATTTCCTTCTTGATATTTTTCATTCTTTTTCATCTACATTTTTACACTCAGATCTCTCTTGAATATCTACTTTAGTGCAAGTTTGAAGCAAGTTCATCCTCTCACTAAAGTGGGGGCTAACTGTACCATAGAAAAAAGGAAACTTGCTTGATTTGGGGAATAGTTGATGACAAATTGGACTTAATGAGGCCTTGACTTGGTGTTGTGAGGTGTTTTTCACATCCACACTAGGTCTTGTACCCTTTCAAATGCATTTAATGATGTCTTGCAAAGGTGTTGTAAATTGTTATAAAAGAATTTCACGCTTTTCTGGACTTAATCAACCAATTTCCCTTAATTAAACATTATAAAATATTTAAATGCATATTCACATCAATCTAGAAGGTTTTTGAATTAAACTTAATGTTAACCTAGTGTTGTAATGTGTCTTACACATTCACATTGGATATTGGGCCTGTGGATGTCAAAATCTGCAAATGGTTAGTTTAAAACAAAGCAACATTTCAACATCCATATGAAATAATGAAACATGTCAATCATGCAATAAAATGAAACAATGAAAGTTAAACAAAGCATATAAAAGACATGATCCAACTTTATCTCATAGTTGATTGGTGCTATTGTAGAAAATAGCCCTTTCCCAACCCTTGCTTAAGCTTGATGTTAAGATGCTATGAAGATGATGATAAGATGGGAAAAATCAGTTCTCAAGGAGAGTGACTTTGCAAGAGATTGTGGAGATTTGTGGAGTGGATGAACAAAATTAGTTCTCAGTTTAAGAGAGTGACCTTGCAAGAGATGTAGATCAAGTTGTGGAGTTGTGGAGGATTTGCTAAAGAATGATGCCTCTATTTAAATATTTTCAAATGCTAAGAGTGCCAAACATGGAGGATGTGGGACTAAAGATAAGCCAATGGGGAGAGGCCACTTGTCATCATGTGAGTGGTTGATGCATGTGCAAGATTTGGGAAATGTGCCCAAGAGGGGGAAATTTGAAATTTGAAATGAGAGTTAATGCTGAGCGGGGGACATGTAAGAGTTTATTAATTGCTTTGTTGGATGTACATGCCCACTTGCTTTTGAATTCAAATTTGAGGGAAGATGCCATGTTGAGTGAAAATGTTGATTTTAATAAATCAATAAATTGATTTATTTGTGCAAGTGGTAAAATCTAGAGAATGTGACATGCATTAGATTAGATTAATCAAGTTTAGATAAACTTAATGATGATTAGGATGTTTGACCTTTTTTAATTAAATATTTGATTTATTTAAATCAGAAAAGGATGGAATATGACTTGGAGATTTAATTAAATAAAGCTTTGTTTATTTAATTAAAGGTTGATGTGAGACAAGTTGATTTATTTAATAGTCCCGATTTACCTAGTGAATGGATTTTTTGCATTTGATTTATTTAATGAGTAGATGAATGTGAATTGGGTTTATGAATGAGCGAATGGATATGAACTAAGTGCATAATGCTAATTTTGCATGTCTACATTTTTCCCCTCTTTGAAGCAATGTACTTGTTGTGTTGGTTCAAAGAAAAAACTTGCCGCAATCAAAATTAAAAAAATTTCTAATTTTTCAGATGCCCCAGTGGAAAGTACACTAGTACATTGCCCCATCGAGAGATCGAGCGAAAAGATTCGATTTGAGGGCCGATCTCATGATAAAGAGGTTCGAAATGGATGGTTATGGATGATGATGCAAATGAGATGATTTTAATATGCTTAGAATAACAAATCTATATTATCCTAAACAACTTAAATGATGATATGCTGTGAAATGGATGAGATTGATGATGTGATATGCTGTGATTATGCAAATGTATGTTTTTATGAGATGCTTAGACTAACAGATCTATATTATGATAATGATATGCAAATGCAATGCATGTGAAATGATGGATGTTTCCTATTATGTATGATATGAATGATATGTGGTATGCTGAGAGTTTGTGGATGCAAGATGTATGCATGATGGATGCACTGGCGATGATGGTTAACTATTCATGACATGATGTTAGTATGGAAAACAAGACATTAGATGATGACAAGAGGATCCCACAAGCCAACTTTATGAGAGATGAAGATGATGATAGATGATGATGATGATAAATGATGATGATTGGATGATTTGCTTATCAAGGATTGGGATTTTAAAAGGGCTACTTACCTTATGTTTGATTACACACGTAGGTATGATGCATCAAGGTAAAAAGAACTAGGATGACATTGTACCTAGTGCGATGGAATTTGAATCGACAAATAGATAGGAGTATTCTTGTTCACACTTGACATACGGAAACCTTGCTAGGACATACCTAACAAAGCAAGTATTCACCTAGTTATTTTACAAGAACATCCAACAAGCATAGCAGACAAAAGATAATGATCATTGCCCCATTCCTATCTCTCTAAATCCTACATTTGGATATCATCGAGAGGTCCTTGGAATGAGTGCAATAAGATAAATCAAAAGAAAAGATCATGTACACAAACAAGCCAATGTTCTTCTACCTTCAGCCAAAGGGATTTGTTTTGATAGGACAAGAATCCAAAGTGATATCCAAAATGATGCCCATTGTCGGAATGATATATCCTAGGACATGCATTGTATAGGATGATGATGGTTTGATAAGTTGATTGATAGGATATTGATATAAGTTTGATTGACATGTTTGAAAATGATCAAGAGTTTGATTTTGTTTTAAAGGTTTGTTGTTTCAATTTTGATTTTACAATTGAAGCTTGCTATTGCTAACTACTATGATTGTTTCTATTTGCATTGCCAAAGGATGAAGATGATGATCAGTTTATTATGGATGATTGATTATTGCGAGTGAAAGTGAAATGAGATGGGTGGATTTTTTCAAATATTTGGAATTTTTTGATGTTTTTGGAATGTTTTGAGGCTGTTTTTGATATTTTGGATTTTTCAAATGTTTTGATTTTTGGTTTTTCAGTGTTTTGTGGTTTTTTGAGATTTTATGAATGTTTTTGGATTTTGATGTTTTGGATGTTTTTGAATTTTTGATTTTTTTAAAATGTTTTTGGATTTTTATGTCTCGGGGGCTGATAAAAGATTAGCCTTGCCTACGTTTAAGCTCAGAGATGACGTAGTTCGGATTTGATGTTTTTCATTTTTTGAGTGTTTTTTTTATTTTGCAATGTTTTGGATGTTTTTGGATTTTTTGCATGATTTTGACGATTTGAATATGGATATGATATCAGTGCTCTGTTTGGGAGTTTGTTGAAGACCAAGCTAAGGTTGATTGATCGAATCGATGGATTGATGATGATGATAACATTGTTGAGGATACACAACAATGCAAAGATAGTGTTAAGCAACACAAGGATTGAGATGTCGATTGGATTGATGATGATAACATTGTTGAGGATACACAACAATGCAAGGATTGATTGATTGGGATTGATGATTCAATAACATTGTTGAAGATGTACAACAATGTAAGGATAGTGTTAAGCAACACAAGGATATCCCAAGATTGATGATGTTTTGATTGGATTTGATTGATCAAGATTGTTGAAGCTTGGTTTGGAACAAAAGTTATTCGAACGATTTGACGTAATGTTTGAAGTGTAAATTAGATGTGACTGATAGTGATTGTTTGGATTGGTGTTTGATGAAAGATGTAGCTTGATAAGGAATGTATTCTCGTCAAAATATGCCATGGGCTAGTGATTTGGATTTTGGATCACAAATGCTTTGAAAAGTTTGATTCCACATTTTCCAATGTTTGTATCACCACATAAGTTGGAGGATATAGATCAAGATTTATTCCTGAAGCAAGATGTCAATATCTGCCCCAGTGTCTAGCAATGTATGGAATGTGATGTGTGGATGCTCAGATAGGTGTATGGATGGAGGGATATGGATTATCTTGCGATAAGATAAGGTGTTCAGATAAAGAATGCTCATATGATAATACTTCATGGCTCAGATAATGCTGCATAGGATAGGGTTATTAAAAATGACCCATGTCAAGATGTTTTACCATAAGGAAGCGTAAAGTGTGTTCCAAAATTTTATCAAGATCAAGATCACTTGGATGATGGATGTAGATATATGCACATGGATTGGATAAATGGTTTATGGATGGATAGATTTATTATGGATAAGATGGATGGAATAGTAGATTTATTATGGATGGGATAAGATGCTTTCACCTAAATTGGCACACGTAGATGCTTGATTCTACACATGACGCCTGTTTGCCAGGTTTTCATCATGGTCTTGCCCAAAGTGCCGCACATGCGGTTTTCACTAGAGGATGATTTTTCTCTTTACTATTTTCAATCCTTTTCCCGATTTTTTTTGGATTTTCATATTTTTTAATTTTTTTTGGTTTTTTCTGAAAGATCTTAAACTCATGTTGAATCACAAGGTGTTGCTGATGTAGATGCCCCTATCATAATGTGCCATCGATATCCTACTTGAAGAAGTTGCTTTGCTAGAATACGTGCACTTGAATGCAACTTTTGGGATTCTTGATCTACTTTGTCGATACCGAGGTTAACTCTGTCTCTGTGCGCACATCGCGATAGAGTGCCTTTGAGATCCTTATGATGAAGGGTTGTTGCCAATACATGGTCAATGTGAGAATTGGATATCATGCATGGAGGCATGGATGGAGTGTGTTTAGGGATAAAAGATGGATTGGTTGACAGTTTGGAATCTTTGACTCTCCAAACTTGGGAAGATGAGCAATGATGGGTGGATACAAAAGTGTATGTGGAATTAGGACCAACTGCTTGATACACTTTGTACGTCGCTTGAAAAGCCTGCTTTTGCTTTTGTGGACATCCTTGATGTATACTTTTCCCATTTTTATTTTTCCTCATATTTTCTTTGATTGATGGAGTTTGATAGGGATAATCCTTCTTTGTATTCTTTGGTATCCATTTGTATTTGATTTGTCCATTATGCATTCCAACTTTTTCTTTGATAACGTTATTCATACTTTGATTCAAATATTTCTGTTGATGTTGGTCCCAATTCATGGATGGGGTGATGGGTGGATGAAGATTTATGACATGGCTAGTTGTAGTATTGGCATCGGTTTCATCACAAGGATTCTTTGTGCTCCCTATATTGACACTTGCTTGAGACAAAGTTGCCCCCAGTATGGTAGAAGTAGTACCTTCATGCTTTGATTCTGCATGTTCTAAGAGCTCCTGTTTAGAGTGCATTCTCTGATAAATGACCACTATAGATGACATTGTTTCAATTTTTTGCTTTACTAACTTTGGATTATATTATTTTGTTTGACTTATTTCCTTGAGCGGATAATGTTGGATAATCGCATACCTGATGTCCTCGGTTTGAATTTGGGATACCTATGATCCTGATGTTGATAACTCAGTTTGACTATAGGAATTAATAATTTGCTCTTTTTGTGTGACAAAATCTTATTCTAGATGAAGATCATCTACGTGTCCATCTGTAGAAAGCATCTCATGGGTAGATGGAGGAGTATGTGCATCTTGCATAGATAGGAGAGTGCCCATTAGATCATTATAGTATCTTGAAGATTAAAATTCTTGATCTTGAATGATTTCAAAGTTGCTTTCGACATGCTTTGGATCAAGTTCTTGACATGGGTCAGTTTCAAAGGATGGATTGCTTACAAATGGTTCTTGGATATCTTCATTAGGCATGAGAAGTGGCTTAATATCTTCTTGATCTTTGAGTGGACTTGGATTAGATGTTGAGTTGAAGATTCCTTCAATATCGGCAATCATGAGGTCAAAGGATGTCAATATGTCTTGGAAAGGACCATTGCTAGACTTTGGTGAAAGACATTGATCATACTTTAGAATAAATTCTTGAGATATGCCCTCTAACTCATTAGGAGATGTAGAGACATCTTCAAAATGATCATTGGTTGATGCCTCATTGGATGAAGCAAAAATATCTTTATTGATGGATAGATCTTGATCATTGTTTTCAACAATTGTGGTGGAGGAATTTCCAATGTCTTCAACCATAGGGTCAAATGATGTTGACATTTCTTGAATTGGATCATTGTTGGGTATTGTTGGTGGATTTTGATCATGATTGAGAAGTGAATCTTGACATATGTTCATTTGATCATTGGATGGAGTAGACACAACTTCAAGGTGCTTAGTGATGGATTGATTTTTCTCCTTGTTCTCCACAGTCATGGTGGAGAGATTTCCAATGCTATCATTGCCCCCAATAGTGATTATCTTTTGATCAATCAGGTCTTGGATGAGTTTCTCGAGTCAAACACAATCTGATGTTTTGTGTCCCTTTATTCTATGATAATCACAAAGGTACTTCTCATTATACCCTGGTGGTTTTATGGATGGTTCTTGATAGTTCACATAAATAGGGATTTTGATGAGATTTTCTTGTACCAATTGTTGTAGGACTGATTCGATTGGTCTCCCAAGTGGTGTGTATTTTCGCTTGTTTCCTTGTGAGATTTTCACTTTAAATTGACCTTGTGGTGATTGATTTTGGAGGTGTGGTGATTGATCTTTGAGATGTGGTGATTGGGTTTGTTGTTGATGTTGTTGATCTTGATATCTAACTTCTTGCCATTGGAGATGTTGTTCTTGATGCAATTGTGGATATAACTCAATGCTTTGATGACATAGTTCAACAAATGGAGGAATGTATTGATTTTGGAGAGAAGATATCTCTTGGCTCAATAATTCAATGAGTTTGGCATGTGAAGCAAGTTGTTCTAGCAAAATTTGATCTTGATTTTGACTCCCTTGATTTGGCTTTTTTTCAAGCAGATTTGGGATGTACACTTGTGGTGTTTGAATGGGATCATGGACTGTAAATCAATTTTGGACATTGTTCTGACTTGGGATGATGTCCAGATTTGGCATGATAGGTTGAAATTGAATATTGTCTTGATTTAGGTAGCCTTGATTTTGCATGGTGTTACCTTGCCTTGGAGTCGTTAACATCTTGTTTGGACTCTGAACAACATTTGTGTGATTCACAAACATATATATCCCAAATTTTGTCAAACTCATGTTTGGTAAAGTTGTACTTGGTACATTCACATTTGGCATGCATGGATTTGGTGGGATGATGTTGGTCGTTTGAAGGCTCATACATTGATTGTTCGGTTGATAGAATTGTAGGTTTGGACTTGGATTTAACATCAGGAAATGTGTTCCAATATTTGATTTGGGAATACTCATGTTTGTTGTTCCATTTACATTTGTAGAAGGTAATGATCCCATATACAGATTGTATAGATGTGAGTGTTGATAATCAATCGACGTTGTAAGGTTTTGATAGCTTAATTGATTTGGATTACTCATGATGTATGGATCAAGTTTGTATTCCATGTTCCTCTTGTGTTTTGACCTTGTTACAAAAGTGACCTCTAAGGTTCTTAGGACCAATGACAAGATGAAGGATGAAAAGGGGAAATGATATGAGTTTTGAATGTTTAGGGACTTTGGATCAATGCTAGACTTAGGGTTTGATTTTGATTGTTTGATTGGATAATGAACTTGTAAACCCTAAGATGTTGGATGTGATCTTAGGATGAATTTTCTCAAAGGATTGTTAATTCAATTAAATGTATGAGAAAGGATGCATTCCCATACACCTAACTAAACAAGGTGATTTTGAATTTGATGATGTACCCAAGTCTAGATAATGATGTTTCCAAAGATCTAAAGTTGTTTAGTGGGATGAAGATGATAAATGTTTGGGATGGATGAAGTGTTTGATTTTGACCTTAAATGAATCTAGGAAGGACTTGTTTACTAGACCAAGATAGTAAAGAACATGCCTTTCTCTAAGAGTAATTCAAAATCAAAAGATCAGTGTTTGCATGAAAACCATAAGATCAAAAGATATCAAGCACATGTGTGAGGTCCAATTGATTCAATCTTTTCTTAATGGATTTTTTTTTAACCACAAACACACTCTTGATTAGGTTTTCAACTGAATGTCCAATGTCCTAATTCCCTGTCATCCCACAAAGTGCATTATGCGAAAATCAAGGAAATCAAGGCAAAGATTGCCTAAACTTGACTTTAGTAGAAGCAAATTGAGATGAAATCCAAATTCTTAGAATCCTATAAGGATACGAATCCCAAGGGAACATAATAACATGTGAATTTATTCAAGGATATTTTCCTCTCCTAAAGGGTTTGCAATTTTGATGATTCGTTGAATGTTGGTTTCGATGTTTTTGATCAAAGCACTATGTTTTCAAACCACAAGCAATATGACATCCTAGCTCAATTGGTACATTTTTCTCAGTGGGCTTGACTCATTCCCTTCATAGAATAGATGATTTTACACGCAACCAAGGAAAGAGTATAAAGGTATGTTAAGAATGAAGTCTTAACCTCTATACTTCAACCAAGATTGGACATGGCAAGTAACTTCTTGGAATCTAAGTTCCAATGCACCGCTTTGATAAACTCGATGAATGGGTTAATAGGCCACTACAAAAAAGGGATCTAGTTCAAACTTTCCATTCGTAGAGATTGACCCATACGTCGATAGTCCCCTTTCATATCCATTTCGTTGGAATCAACTGCGTGATATTGGCGTTTCTTCCAATACCCACATTTATATCCCAGCTGGAAATACTCTTCGCTTTAGAGTGTTACCGGTTGAATCATTCCCTTGGGTGAGTAATTTTTCCCCAAGGTAGGCCCTCTAGGATAAACAAAAGCAAGCAATGAAAAAATCCGTAAGTCGATCAATCTTTGACGACTCAAAGAAAGAGAATATACGCGATGATGCTCTACTCACACTCGCACAAGATTTTGTTCAATTTTAAACCCAAATCAAAGTGTGGAGGCAATATTTTATGCAACTTAATGTCATTAAAAAGGATTTTGATTCTCAAGATCACCGTGAAGCATGAGAGAAGTGCATACACCCTTTTAGATGAGATTATTTTTCATAAAAGATTACAAAAAATAAAAGACACATGTTGATTTTAAGCCTCAAAGCAATGATTTTGATTCTTTTTAATGCACCAAGATGAAGTGTGAAGTTTATTTGTTCAATTTTAACCCAAAAGTGAAGACTAGTTAGTTTCTAATGTTCAATTTTAGACCAACTTCAAAAAGATTAAAGCAATGATTAATTTTAAATCCCAAATTAATTGGTCTAAAACAAAAAATAAGAGTAGCAAATGAATAATTCAAAATTAAAACAATAGAATTTAAAAATACTCTTTTCAATTTCACTACCCACTTTTCCAATTCAATCTACTTGTTATTTGATTCCCTTGCCTAATTCCAATGCCAACCTGCAAACAATAAAATTATCACAAATAAGAAGTATGATATTTTAGGCAATCAATGATATAATGAATACAATTTCAAACATAATGAATGCATTCATAAGGAATATATTAAATCATCAAAAGAAAGGTTACTTCATTCCAAGCAATTAATGAGTTAGTGTGAAGTAAAATTGTATCTGATTCAAGTAAAAAATGAAAATTTTAAAACATTCCACACAAATTTCAACACTTGGTCCCACGTTAAAGCCTCGTTGTTTTGTCCATGTGACTTTATGATCTTTTCACTTCTCCCACTTGGTGAGTTGCATCTAGCATTGAAAATCGATAGAAATCATCCACATAGGAAGATCTATCCTCAACTTTGCACGCAGCTCCAATGTTAAGTAATGAGATTGTAGCTGTATACGTCTCCACTGCAAGTTGTCTACCACATTCTTGCAACTTGTGCTTTTAGCATTTAAGGAACAAATGAATTTGAAATGCCATTAACTAGTCAGTCACATTAAAAAACAATGAAATGATCATAAGCATCAAAGATATTAGATTCGTATTGGGGCATTTAATATAGACTACATATTGGAGTTTAAACAAACATCGCAACCATACAAATCACAGTCAACTTAAAAGCAAGCAGAGGTCAAATAGGAAAGACAAGGTGGTGATTTTGGGCATATCGACCTAGATTTGTCAAGGATTATATGAATTGAACATAGAAAGTGGCGCAGATATGCATTTTTTTTTAAAAGCATCACATCAATAGTTATATTCGTTGTTTCAAGAATCTTATCAAAATCAGCTTCATAAGATGTAAGACAAAGGATTAAAGATGGCAGTTGGAGTCTTGTCAGACTTAGCATTTTGAAATCATTAGATTTCTCTTAAAATCATGAAAGCATATAAGGAAATATCAGAATGAAAGTAATGATCAAATTTCTACAAGCCATGAAAGCAGCGACCAAATAAACTTTGACAAATAGTGCCAATAAATGCAAATATTTTCTTGGCCTCAATAAAGATTGCACAGATCAAATCAATAGTGAAGGCCTCAAGAAAGATTTATAACTTGTGAATGTCATTGAAATGTTTTGCAAGTTGGCACTGACAAATCAACAAACAATATTTTTCAACCCATCTAACAAGCAAATACGCCAAAATGAGTTCTTCGTGGCTATTGATAAGGGACTGTAGAAAGATGGCAATGGGGCATCAAAGAGGATTGGAATTCTCTGCTTTTCTTCTATCACCTGTCTGTCATAACGGCTGTGAGGAAATGATTATATATCAGGCCTATGTAAACTATTTAATGTTGGAAAGCTTCACGCTAAAAGATGGTGTGAGATCACTGAATGTCCACTCCTGTAGCAAATATTTCAACGACTTAATGCAAAGATAGGACTGTCATATCTAATCAAAGCATAGAAATTTAAAACAAAATTTGAAAGTCTCCACCAAAAAAAAAACCATTTAATTCTAAATCTAACAGAAATCAGAATAATGTCAGGGAACTTGACTCATTTTGGATTGCTTTAACTATTATTGATGTCACTACCACTTCTGCTAGGTTGCCTCCATTGACTCTTGTGCCATACCCATATTTTCTACCCATGTTGCAAATTTGAAAGAATAATCTTTTTCCTGCATCAATTTGTGTCTTAAACTTTGATAGTTTTGTCCCTTGCTATAGAAATTTAGTAAAAAGCTCAAATATATGCCTCCTCCACTGCTTGTCAGATATTAGACATATAAAAGATATTTAGAAAGGAAGTCTACTTTAGGAATGATCCATGCCTGCAAAGATTGTATGTCACTGTCAGAAGCCAAACATTTTATGGCCGCTAATGATTATGAATTGAGAGACTGTTTGATTTTTGACCAATACTAGCTGTGAATGAAATAGCAATCTTATACATGCCTTGCACTGCATCTTATTGAAGAAAGAGATCCGCGTCATTAATTTTTGATTGATCCGACATCCTTTTAGGAAGTCCACATGTCAGTAGTGGACTTAGACATCGATTAAAGTAAATGACAGATATAAGCAAAGATCTTCACAAAAACATAAGGTGTGTTTGGCTATATTCAGAAATAGTTCACAGACATTCCTAAAAAAAAAGGTGGTACACTTAAATGAATCTGTCAAACAATGACTTATGACCAATGAACAAAATTCTCAACCTGAGTGGGCAAATAAAGTTTCATGAACAAAGTCTATGCTACCTTAGTGTCAATTACCAATTATGTTTCAAAAAGAAAGGCTTAGGAATCTTCAAGCAATACTAATTGACATACAAGGGAAGTGACTTATAGCATTCACAACCAGCCGTACTTGGATGCAGCAACTTCCTATGATCAGATCCTAGAAGAAATAGAAACTCACAAGAGAGATACGTATTTTATACCAAACTCGAAAGACATAATACAATATGAATAAAGTCTTAGATCTAAACTTGAAATATATATGTGAATCTCAGAGATTGTAGTATGGATATAATCTAAACTTAAAGAAAAAAATATAGATATCGTATGTGAAAGGTATGAATCTCTGCAGATACAAAGACATAATGTGCAAAAGAACAACTCAACCCTCCCTCTAGCACCATTTTGTGGATGTCAAAATCTACAAATAGTTTGTTTAAAACAAAGCAACATTTCAACATCCATATGAAATAATGAAACATGTCAATCATGCAATAAAATGAAACAATGAAAGCTAAACAAAGCATATAAAAGACATGATCCAACTTTATCTCATAGTGGATTGGTGCTATTGTAGAAAATAGCCCTTTCCCAACCCTTGCTTAGGCTTGATGTTAATATGCTACGAAGATGATGATAAGATGGGAAAAATCAGTTCTCAAGGAGAGTGACTTTGCAAGAGATTGTGGAGATTTGTGGAGTGGATGAACAAAATTAGTTCTCAGTTTAAGAGAGTGACCTTGCAAGAGATGTAGATCAAGTTGTGGAGTTGTGGAGAATTTTCTAAAGAATGATGCCTCTATTTAAATATTTTCAAATGCTAAGAGTGCCAAACATGGAGGATGTGGGACTAAAGATAAGCCAATGGGGAGAGGCCACTTGTCATCATGTGAGTGGTTGATGCATGTGCAAGATTTGGGAAATGTGCCCAAGAGGGGGAATTTCAAATTTGAAATGAGAGTTAATGCTGAGTGGGGGACATGTAAGAGTTTATTAATTGCTTTTTTGGATGTACATGCCCACTTTCTTTTGAATTCAAATTTGAGGGAAGATGCCATGTTGAGTGAAAATGTTGATTTTAATAAATCAATAAATTGATTTATTTGTGCAAGTGGCAAAATCTAGAGAATGTGACATGCATTAGATTAGATTAATCAGGTTTAGATAAACATAATGATGATTAGGATGTTTGACCCTTTTGACTTAAATATTTGATTTATTTAAATCAGAAAAGGATGGAATATGACTTGGAGATTTAATTAAATAAAGCTTTGTTTATTTAATTAAAGGTTTATGTGAGACAATTTGATTTATTTAATAGTCCCAATTTATCTAGTGAATGGATTTGTTGCATTTGATTTATTTAATGAGCAGATGAACATGAATTGGGTTTATGAATGAGTGAATGGATATGAACTAAGTGCATAATTCTAATTTTACATGTCTATAGTGCCTTTCTAGGCTAATTGGACCTCATTTTAGTGTTGTAAAGTGTATTTAATCACACTTTCACATTGAATTTTGTGTCCCAATCCCTAATTGACCTTCACATCATCATTAATAGGCCCCTATTGCCCCATATTTTGCATCCAAAGGAAATATTTCATGAAATACCAAACAAAGTCACCATATAAAACTTATATCTTATTTCCCTAGCATCCCAGCTGTCAAATGGGCCCCACTAGGACTAATTCACCACTTGTGGTGAATGAGTCCCTACAAGGTGGGACTGCTTTTCCCAATGTGGCAAATGAGTCCCATTTGGGCCAATTTTGACCTTTGAGCGGGAAAAACTAAAACTTAAGTTTATTATTTTTACATGTCGGCCTTAGGGATCCAATTCATGGTGAATAAGGTGAATTTCCTATAAAATAAACTCTCTAAGCCCTAAATCATAACCATTATTCATTATGCATTCATCATTCTTCCATCTCAAGTCAAGCAAGTTAGCGTTTGATCATTTCAAGTCATTAAGATAACATTTTTCAGACATTCAAGGGTAGATTCTTCATTTTTTGTTGCAAACACTCAAGATCAAACATCATGGTAAGGTATTAACTTCATTATTGCATGCTTCATTACATCCTTTCATCATTTTGGTTTAATTACCTAAAGGGGGTTTGACCAAGGAAAACCCCCATGCCTTAACATCCAACATTTCTCTTCCTTGTCTTGTGTGTTTGTAGATTTAGGCATCTTGAAGACTTGGAAATCATGGAAGATCAAGTTGTAAAGTTGTTGAAGACAAATTCCTATTGACCAAGGAAAAATATCAACAAAAAGTCACTTTTAGGTTCAGAAATTAGACTTTCAAAGGTGGACACCTGTTAGAAGCCGAAGAACAGATCGGGGAATTTAGTTTCCACTTTTGGATTTTTAGAAATTGAAAAGTGGACTGATTCACCATGGGTGGTGAATGAGTCCCACTGCCAGGTCTGATTTTAGTTTCTTGCATTTTTGGATACCCACTTGTCTGAAACAGGCTGCGGTTTAGTTTTCCAGAACTAGGACTGATTTACCTAGAATGGTGGGGTGATTGCACAATATTGGTTTACAATTTTTGGCCAAACTTGACACTAAACTGATTTTTTCTAACTAAATCTTCACTTTCGGGCACCTATAGTGGCTAAACCATGAGGAACTTGGAGATGATATAAACTAGTGATTTGTGACATTTTGTCTGTAGATTCTAAATATATTTTTTTCTAAAATTTTGGAATCACATTGCACTTCTTTTTCCATCTCCTTCAAAAACTAGTTTTTTTCAATAAACACCATTTTTAAGGAGTGATGCTCACTGTATAACACATAAATTTTTTCCATGAAGGATTAAATTCTATTTTTTTTGAATTTATATTTTTAACTATGATATCTATCACTTCCAATTGGTTTCATAGTGTTTTATTGAATATTTTTAACCTAATCAAGTTTCGAAGTCAAAAAAATTACAATTCAGACATAGGCAGACTATATAACACTTAAATTATTTTGTATGTATAAAAATTCGGCAGACTATATAACACTTAAATTATTTTGTATGTATAAAAATTCATTCTTTTTGTTGGATTAAAGACTTCAATATCTAGTGCACTCAAAATTTTCAAATTTATTTTGATAATCTTCTATTTTTCCACACGTGCATAATAGAGAGCTTGTTTTTCAATGAAAAACCTACATTCACAAGAAATAAAAAATAAATATAATAATTAAATTAAATTTATTTAAAATTATACTTTTTTGGAAGCTTATAATAAGGAATACATACTTACAAAAATAAATTTTAAGTGAATTCATTTGATCCCCCAAAAGGTAAATCAAAAGTGGTTTTTTATCAACATTTTGATAGATGTAAAGGAGACCATTATAGGTATGGTTTAAAACTATCGAGGTTCTATCCAAGGGGGTTTGATCTAATGTAGTCTGATCAAACCCTCTTCAATTGGAATGCTTTAAAAGGAACTTTTAAAGGCTTAAATCATTATATTTTCTAAAATAATGTGATCTCAGGAAAAATCAAAATCTCCTAGAAATTGTAAACCAGCTTTGTGGGATCACCTGGTGAATGAGTCCTGCTAGAACTAAAAGTCAAGATTAGTAGCATTTTAGATGTCATTTCTTGTCTCCATCCAAACTCTTAGGTGCGCACTTTCAATTTCATCCATTTCTGTTACAATTTGCATTCATTTCTAGGTGTTATTGCATTACACATTATGTTTTCAAGCAAGTTGCATTTCAATAGTTTTACATTCCTAATCAATCAATTACATCATTTAGTTTCATTTAGATCATTTCATTTAATCAAAATTCCATTATACATTCCTTTATTTGAGTGAACCACCTAGATTTAGGTGTGGGATGGGATGTATCTCTTTCCATTAGGTGAAAGACCCTATTTGAGAAAAAGAGACATAGCATTCCACACCTCTTAAAATCTATGGTTCACCTAGAAGGGTAGATGGTTATCTCTAGAAAGGAGATCTACTATGATAAGATCAATGTTATGTACCATTCCAAATTATCTCTTATCAATACTCAAAATACCAAGAGGGATTCATGAGGACATTGTCAAAGCAACTAGGCAGTTTTTGTGGAGAGGCAATTTGTACAACTCAAAGTTTCCTTGGAAAAAATATGCAAGGATAAAGTCTTTGAAAGTGTTAGTGTTCAAAATCTAGAATTGAGAAACCTAGCCTTAGGTGCGAAGCTAACATGGAAACTCTATGCAAACTCTTCTTCAAAATGGAGCCAAATCATGAGATCCAAGTACCTTGATTCATCATCTTGAAAAATAATCTTAACTCTAGCAAATCCATTGGAATGATAAAAATATGGAATTTTATTGTCACATGTCAAGATGTTATCTCACCTTTCCTTTCATGGACCGTTAACAATGGTGAAAAGGTAAACTTTTTGGAAGATTCTTGGAATGGTAACAATGGTAATAGGATAATTTATAGTGAAAATTCATTGAACTGGCCTATTGAATGCAACTATGAGTTCCTTTTTATGCCAAAGTGCACCTAAAAATCACCCACATCCAAAAATTGTGAAAAAATAATGGAGATTCTAGATTTGAAGCCTATAACCCTTGTTGAAGAAAAAACCTCATAAATTGTGAAGGGGTTCGTTGAATCCACACTTTGATACCATGTTAGAATTGTGAATAACACAAGATGAAGGATCAAACAACAAACAAAGATAGCTTCCACACAAGAGATCTACAAAACAAAAATTTTATATTCCTCAACAAGAAAAAACTTTTAGAATCTCAAGATAGATAATATAATGAGGGTTGAGTGCTATATAAGAGCAACCCTAGATGATAAAGAGATTAGATCATGACAATTTTCAGCATCACATGTGATGAGATAAAATGATCTAATAATAGCTCACTTTAGTTAACATAAAAATGAAATTAGTTAACAAAATAAAGCACTCCTAAGTTTAGCTTAAATGTATGAAATGGATTAGACTATTAATCAATAGAATATTGATTAATTATTAGTTAGTACATGATTACTCTAACAATTTAGCATTCTCCACTACTTTCTCATGTTGTTTTGTAGGTTGAAAGTGGTTATAATCATCTTCTTTCAAATATGAATCTCCACTTATCTCCTTACCTATTTTCTTCTTAGTTTTATCGATATCAGTCCCTTATTGGGTGAGTACCAGTACTTTATCTTTTTTATTACTTTTTCCTATTTTAAAAAAATCTTATCTCTGGTAGGTATTCTTCTCCAAAATATTCTTAATTATATGAGTTATGAATTTTTTTTCACTCTTTGACATCCTCTGGCCCCTTGCAAGGGGATTTTCCTAATAACCCTTGCTCCCCTATTCAACCCTTGAAGATCATCACTCTTAAATCTAGGTGGAGCATTATGAAAGTATTGTTGGACCCTTTCACAATTATAAATCATGTTCTTCATTACCACAAAATGCACAATTCTTCTTTTTTCAAATCAAAATTCTCTGAAATAGTGTCCAGACATATTATATTTAAAAAATTTGTATTATCTCTTATGCATTGCACCTTCCACATCCTTAGCCTCCTCTACAATTGAACTATCTATTATCCTCCTGGTAATTTTGTGATGACCAATTTTTCACTCTTTGACATCCTTTGACCCCCTACAAAGGGATTCTCTTAATAACCCTTTTCCACCTATTCATCCCTTGAAGATCATCACTCTTAAATCTAGGTGGAGCATTATGAAGTACTATTGGAACCTTTCACAATTATATAAATCATAGTCTTCACTACCACAAAATGCACAATTCTTTTTTCGAACCAACACTCTATGGTATAGTAGCTAGACTTATTGTATTTATAAAAAGTTGTATCATCTCTTATACATTGAATCTTCCACATCCTTAGCCTCCTATATAGTTGAACTATCTATTATCCTCCTAATAATTTTGTGAAGGGTTATTTTTTAATGCATTGGAATTCCTATTATTCCTCCATCAGGGTTTTATGTATCTTGCATCATGTGTAAGGGTCACTCCACAAGTCCCTTGATATAGGCCATATTCTAGTCTACATCTCTCTTGTATCTTGATTATAATAGAAATCTAGGGTTCAGATGATCATCTACATTTTTATATGGAATTCCATGGATGAATAAATTTTTGTCTCATGGTCTTCCCATTCTTTATATAACCCACAATACACTTATTAGAGTTTCTATCAGACTATTTGGATCTGCACTTTGATTTTTTTTGTTTTTTCTCTCAATGTTATTTCAAGCAGTCACTTCTAAAATGGCCTTATTTTGAACATTAGGAGTAATAGATGCTCTATTTTACCTAATTGGCATCTTCTTTTCCCACTATGTCCTAGCACATAAAGTAAGTTGTGTTGTGCATGTTTTGCACACATGCCCCGCCACAGGTAGGGACCCCCTCTTTTCACTCTTGTTGGGTCATTTTGCTCCTACCTAATTTTGTGTGCCCCTATCCCTGAGTCCAAGTGGGTCACATGCCTTAGAATGATCAATTTTCCCTTGACGAGATTCACTTACCTCAATTTTGCCAAGTCTTTTCCTTTGGCGGAAATGCCCCTCTGGGTTTCCCTTCATCTATTGCCCCAACATCCTTCAAGCCTCGTGGACCCGTAGCTATGGGTCGTCTCATGCGGGTCGCCACTCATGTTTTTCCATTGAGTAGCAACTGATGCCCAAATTCTGCCCACATGGCGGGATCCGCATTTAGTTTCCCCGTCTGAGTCTTGACCAAGCATCCAAACGAGCGTGGGTTCCCGCATCTCACCTAATCTGGGTCTGCCATACAGAGAAATCAATGCATGCCATTAATGAAAATTGGCTTATAAACACTGCTCCATTCCCTTCATTTTGCTTGGGGTGTTCAAATCTGAGGGAGAAACAAAGTCCTGCCCTTCCTTTTTTGCTTTTTTCCTTGCTCCTGCTAACTTGGCCCCTTCTCACATGCTTCACATTTTCCATCATTTTTTTATTTTGGGGACAGGTTTCCTATGGATTTGGCATGTTTTTGTGATGCCTAAGTGAACTGCCAAGGTTCTGTTAAGTTTTGGGAAGTTGCAAAAATTTCATGTCAGGCTGCCGTCCCTCTGTTGCCATCAAAACTTCCTTGTTGGGCTGTCGTCCCTTCGTCGCCATCAGAAATTCCTTGTTGGGTTGCCATCCCTCTGTCGAGCTATCAAAAATTACTTTTCAAGCCACCATCCGTCCATCACTTTCAAAATTTTCTTTTCAGGCCACCATCCCTCTATCATCGTTGGAACTTCCTTGTCGGGCCGTCATGTGCTCATTACTGTTTCGAAAGGGAGGCGACCCTCTAGCTTCCCCCTTTTAAATCTCTACATTTATGGAATAGGTACAAACTTCAAGTTTTTGTCATCTAGGGCTTGTAAAGTGAGTGACTTCACATGCCTAAAGGGGTTTGGATCAAATTTTCCATGTGTGTAGACATAATAGAAATTCCTTGTCAGGTCGCCATCCCTCCATGGCCATTTGGGAACTTCCTTGTCGGGCCACCATCCCTCCGTGGCCATTTGGGAACTTCCTTATCAGGCCACTGTCCCTCCATTACCATTTGGGAACTTCCTTTTCAGGCCATCATCTCTCTGCCACTGTCAAAACTTCCTTGACGAGCCGCCGTCCCTCCGTCATCATCAGAACTTCCTTGTCAGGCCGTTGTGTGCTCATTTCCATTTTAAAAGGGCAGTGACCCTTTGGCTTCTACCTTCCAAATTTCTAAAATTTTCAAAGTGAGTCAAATCTAAAGGAAGTATGTCTCGGAACTCTTTCTACCCCTTTTCCCATGCGCTAAAATTGGAAAATATAAAATTTGCTAAGTTTTTTGAAGTTTCAGAACTTCCTTGTCAGGTCGACGTCCCTCTGTCGCTTTTGGAGCTTCCTTGTCGGGTCGCTGTTCCTCTATCACCATAAGAACTTCCTTGTCAAGCTGTCATTCCTCTATGGCCATTTAAGAACTTCCTTGTTGGACCATCATCCCTTTGTGGCCATTTAGGAACTTCCTTGTTTGGCCGTCATCCCTCCATGGCCATTTCAGAACTTCCTTGTTGGGTCGCCGTCCCTCTATGGCCATTTAAGAACTTCCTTGTTAGGTCATCGTCCCTCCGTGGTTGTCTAACTTTTATCTGATGTCATCCTTCCATCTGTCATCCGCCTTTTGTTTTTTGTATGCCATTTGCCATTCGTCCACCATCTACATTTCATCTGCTATCCACCCACCATCTGTCATTCATTGTCCTTCTGGCCTATGGCACATGTACACTTGAGCCCGCATTTATGTGTGTGGTCCAAACGAGCTCCAAATATGAATATTATGATCTTTTTATGATGCATGGATGGATCTAACAAGGAGTTTGCAGGATTTGACTAAAATTTGCCTTGATTTGTGTATGAAATCACTTATGGTACTTCATGTATGCAAGATTTAAGAAACCTACCGCAGGTCCATTGAGGAGGCCTGTGGA
Source organism: Sequoia sempervirens (assembly GCA_007258455.2). Taxonomy (NCBI): domain Eukaryota; kingdom Viridiplantae; phylum Streptophyta; class Pinopsida; order Cupressales; family Cupressaceae; genus Sequoia; species Sequoia sempervirens. The sequence goes on from VDFB02058242.1 coordinate 149,594,791, forward strand.
GAAAGCTGAACAAGGAAAATGTGCATTGCTCTTGTCACCATTCATTTTATGCCCACCTTTCCTTGTAGCACCCATCAATAGAGTGAGCATTTGAAGTAGGCCTATGTCAAGGGAGTCAGTGAAAAATCTATAAAGGGTGGCCTTGAAGGTGGTGGGAGAGAGTGATTGCTTCCTCTCTCCAAAAAAATGATCACAATCCATCAGGAGCTATCTCATCAGATCATCAGATCCATTTAACAATGATGCAAATCTGTAAACAAGGTGTACTTGATTGGTTGAAGGATATTATAGATGCACCAACAAGAAGGTAGCTCTTGAATAATTTCAGCTACAACAAAAGGGAAATTCTCTAGAAGACAAAATTGCTACAGTGACTGGCCACTACAAGACAAAATAGGGAAAAGAAAAAAGGTGTATTTTAAATTGCTGAATAATGAGGGGTAGGTGAAGCCCTAGTTCAATCAAACCTGAGCCACACAATGTAAATCAATCCTATCCATTCATTTGAGCTTTGGAAAACTATAAATAGGGTCTCCCCCTTATTTGTAAATGGTTGGAGAGCTGATGTAAAAACATTCTGCAGGAATAGAAAGTAGCATTGCATGATCTATGGGTGTTCATTTTCAGTTTGCTCATTATGTGTGCATGGTTTTGCTTCCCTTTTAGTTTAGTTGTTAGTTTCTTGAATGGAAGTGATGATGGTGTTTGTTGTTATGGTATCTGATGAAATTTCAACCCATACTTTTAGCACTTGTTGATGACAAATTGTTGTGTAAAGTTAGCTCGGGCTTCTTGATTTCAATGTTGCAACTTAGTTCAATTGCATGTTCATGATGTGCATGTGCAATCTGAAAGTCTACAGTCCTTAGAAGATTACACTAGTTTTGTGTATCTATAGGATCCTCTTGGCAAAGAAAAACCCAGTTTAGGGAATTTTTCTACTGTAGGAGCTTCCATGATTACTGTTCATTCATGGTTTCAGATCCAAGAACTTCCTCTCTTCCCTACCCTTTTTCCTTTTTTTTTAATACATGACCTAAGCTAAGGTTTATTGCACATTGTAAAGCCAAATATGAAGTTGAATTTTGAGTTCTAGACTGTTGTTTTGATCCTGAAGCAGCTGAACAACAATTTCTACATCCTAAGAACTCCATTTGTAGACCCAACTTCCCACGCTTTGTAACTCATTCGTAAGTCTACCTGGTGATTCCAACAAATCACATGAATCAATTGAGGTATTCCAAGCACTGTCAAGACATGCCATTAGAGACCTTGAGATAATGTTCGACAATTTGATTCTGGAAGATTGTCTTTCAAGAGAGGTGATGCAGTTATGCTTTACCTGTGTTGAGAAGTGCATAAAAACACATCAACAAGTTGTCTAACTGCTAACTATAATTTCTTTATTGTTTTGGTTTCATTTTCACTTGTGGTTTCTCTAATTTGCAGGTCACTTTCTTAAATCTTCTCTCATAGTATTTTACTGATTCTCCCCTCCTTTATACTATTTCCCTTATCTTTTTTACACTCTTTAATTGTATTTTCTATAAGAATTAGGAGATCATGGAGATTAAAAAATAAGGACAATGAATAATATAAATATTGTATTTAGTTGACAAAAAATATTATGATGAGGAAGTCTTGAATATATAGGCAAGGAAGAGGAAATCCACCTCTCATATGGATTGACAAGTTCCCCATTATTGGACACAAATGAGTAGACAAGTGTCCTATAAGTGTCAACCTTAGGATCACTAGGAGTGTGCAAACCAACAACCTCTTTTACCAAGTCAACAACCTTGATGAAATGTGTTGAGTGACCTTTGAGGTGAGATGGAAAGTCTTCCAACCGAAAAAAGTTAGCACATGAGATTTACCAAATAACTTGGTAACCTCTAGAGGCTTCGAGGTTGAACATTCAATTAGACAAGATGTTGTCTAAAATCATCAACTAAGTACACATAAGTAAAGTGAATAGATAAATTATTCAATCCAAAAACCCCCTTAAGTGATACTTGGGGAGATCCCAAAAGTTAAAATGGAAATAAATGGATCACAACTATGAAGCCATGCTGGTACCCATGTATAATACATTCTATCACAAATGAAGAAAAAGGAGAAATCCTAGTTGGAACAAAACTCCTCTCCAAAAAAGAGAAAGAGAATGATTTGAGATGTTCTGAAAATATATCCCTTGATGCTAGGAAAATCATCAAGAAGAAATCCTAAAGCATGTCAAAGTTGTAAGCTATTCCTAAGATGAACTGGTGTTTGAGAGAATCAATGAACCTCTAAGACATATAGATCAAGATGAGAGATACAAAATACTACATGTGTGAACATATGAACACAACTCAACCATATACAAAAAGTTTTAATCAAACTCTGTGAAGTTGAAAATATAGATGGTACTATGATTAGGAGTACTAGAATCTCAAAATATGATCCACTAAAATAATCCCCCATATGAGAGATGAAGATACAAGGTTCATGAGACCTCCCAAAAAGAAGATTCCTCCATTGCTTCATTGAAAGAATCATTAGCATAAGACCATCTAAATCCCCCCTCAATGCTAAGAGAAATAAGAAAATGAACTAAAATCGGACACAAGAATGTGCAAAGAATGTAGAGATGTACATTAAAATAATAAATGGTGTACACAAAGGCACACACGAATGATGAGAGAATCACAAGGATCAATTGTTGTGATGGAAAGTTAAGGAAACACACACCACATGTGTACAAAATCATGAGGATCCACTACTATGATGGCTAATCAAGGCTCAACAAAACCCCCCATTATACTTTATAATTAAGTATAAGTATAAAATTACCAAATTCCCTCCATATAGAACACACATTTAGTTTGAGGCACTTTATGTGAGTGCATTTACAAGCATAGTTGTTATGAGTTTTTACAAGTTTATTGTCATGAGGTAGATTAATTTATTTATTAAAAACCTCAATAAAAGACAAAAACATAAAATTGAAACCCCCTTGATTATTTCTTTCTCCTCTTAATTTGGCACTTTATATGAGTGCTTTGTAAATAGTCCAAACGAGGCATAAACTAGTAGTTTATAGTGAGAGTGTGATAGTATGCTTGTTGGATTTATGACAAAAAAATATGCACTTTTGCAAAAGTGCCACTCAATTTTGAGCTATGAAGAAAAAATTATTAAGCTATGAATTTTTTTCACCTTTAAAAATTAAATTTCCTTGTTGCAAAAAAAATCAAATTGTTTGAAAAAAAAATGTGCACTAAAAATTGAAAAAAAAGAGAAATTTTTGAGGATATTTTAAAACCCGCTTGGGTTGTGGAAAGAACAAAGAGCTAAAAAATACCCTTTACTTCCATAAGCACTAGTTCACATTGAGGTCAACTATTTGGCATAAAATCCAATGAACAGTGGTCCTTTTCCTTACCCAAAATTTGATGGGTGTCATGGGTGAAATGAACGTTTAGACTGCGGATTTGGGCATTGAAGGAGATTTGCAAACCTATTCTGTACCTTTCATAAAGAACCACTTCTATGCCCAATATTTATGCCCTCATGCCAAAATAAAATTCATGTCTTTCAAAAATCCGCTCAAGCCAAGATCATATTAGTTGTTAATGCCAAGCCAACAACAAACCCACATGCCCATAAATTGGTCTGTGGAAATGAATTTCTGGTAGGAAAATTGTGAGGGAAGATAAATCATGTAGCTTATAATTCATGTGACTTGCATATGAAAGGTACGTGGAAATTCCATGTGTGGAGAGATCAAATGAAATTGGTGCAATAAAGAGTTCTTATGCCTCTAGATTGTAAAATCATGACCTCTTGGACTATCATGCCTTGCTATGCATGCCTATGCTTATCAAAGAAAACCCACACACCTCTACCTATCCAAAAAAGTGTCTTAGTAGCTATTGGGAAAGGATCCCAATTGAAGTGGGAAAAGATGAAAATGCACATAGAGAAAAGGAGAAAACAAGGAGGTAGAATAATATTATATTCCATTCAAATACACAAAAATATTACATGAAAAAATGTTTGCATACAAAAATTAGAGTTATGGCTCTATATTTCCTTCACAAAAAAAATTCCTAGATTCCAACACACTGGAGCTTTTTGTGTTTTTCTCTATGTTGTTGCTGCAAATATTTTGGAGCACTGTAGCTCTACACTTTGTGCAATATCTTCTGTTGCTACAGGTTCTTCTTCTCCTTCTTCTATTATATTCTACTAGACATTCCCTCCTTGTCCTTCTACTAGCTTCTCCCTGTCGTTAAACATTCCTTTGTTTTGTCCTTGTTTCCTTTTCAATAAAATGTCACTTGATTTCAAATTCAAGCACTAGAATTAATTCACTACTAGAAAAATTAACTAGGGCAACAAATTTCTAACACAACAAATGGGGGAAATGATCTAAAATGAATGTTTGAGCCTCAATCTAATACTCCCCCTTAATATTGAGCCTTTCTATTTTTCATCACCATTCAAAAATTTTGGAGAAAAATTTTTGGAGCAAAATTTCCAGAGCACTCCTATTTGCACCTATTCTATGTTCTAGAGCTATCTTTCCTAGACTTGCTCAAATTTCTAGTGCATTTCTGAGTTTCTAGAAATGAAGTTTCAAAGGATTCCATAATGCCAAGCCTGTCTCTTATGCATTTAAAGGAGTTTTTTGAAAAATTCCTTTGTAAAAATATCAGTGAGTTGCTGCTCAAATCTATAGTATTGAAGTTCAATCTCTGCATGCTCCACCAACTCCCTTATGAAATGGTAGCAGATTTCAATTTGCTTGTTTTGTCCTTGAAAGAGAGGATTCTTAGTCAAGGAAATAAAATACATGTTGTCACAAAATATGGTTATACCATCTTCTTGCTCCTCATTCAATTCTGCAAGGATTCTTTTAAGCCAAATGGCTTGACATGCTACTACATTTACTGCTATGTACTCCACTTCAGCTGTGGAGAGAGAAACTATGGGCTACTTCTTTGATGCCCCTAATATTGCTCTTGAACCCATGTGGAAAAAATATCCCAATGTGCTCTTCATGTCATCTATATTTTCTTCCCAATCACTGTCTGTGTACCCAAACCAATTGAAACTCATTGGAGGAAGTATACATAATGCCATAGACTTTCGTTCCATTGACATACCTCAAAAAATATTTCCCTTCTTACTAGTGTGTGTCCTTAGGTTGCTCCATGAGCCTAGAAATTAGGCTTACCACGTACATCACATTTGGTCTTGTTGTTGTCAAATAAATGAGGCTTCCAACCATGCTCTTGTAGGGGGTTGGGTTAATATCACTACTGCTATACTCTTTTCTTAATTTCAGACCTGTATCTGTTGGGGTTGGGGCTGGTTTGTTGTCCAACATTCTAAATCTCTTCAAGATTTTTTTGGCATAATTTTTTTGTGAAATGAAAATTCCATGCTCTATTTGTTGGAAATCTATGCCTAGGAAACATTTTAGTAAACCTAGATCTATCATTTAAAACTCATTTTTCATTGCTTTTTTGAAATCAACAATGAAAAGATTACTATTTCCTATGAAAATTAAACCATCTACATATAAAACAACAATAAGAATCTCACCACTGGATGCCTTGATGTAGAGTGTGGGCTCACTACCACATTCTCTTTAGAAAGCTATTACTCAGTAGGTACAAACCAATTCTATTGTACCATGCCTTTGGTGCTTGTTTAAGCTCATATAAAACTTTTTGGAGCATATATACTTTGTCTTCATGTCCTCAGACTTCATAGCTAGGTGGTTGCTCCACACACACCTCTTCTTTCAACACTACATTCAAGAAGTCTCAATTTACATCCATTTGAAATACTTTCCATTTGTGCTGGGATACAATTACTAAGACTACCCATACTATTTGTAGCCTTACAACTGGTTCATATGTCTCATCATAATCTCTCCCAAACTATTGTTTGTACCCCTTGAAAACTAATCTTTCCTCATTCCTCTCTATTCTTCCATCATCATTGCTCTTGGTCTTATAGACCCACTTAACTCCAATGAGTGATTTCCCTTTGGGTAAATCAGTGAGCTCCCATGTCTTGTGTTAAACAGGCATAGGACAACTGAGAGGGGGATTGTGAATCTGTTGTCACACAAATTCAAACTTAAAACTTTTATCACTTATCAATTATTCAGCCACACTATTCTATTATTAAATATGAGCATGAAACACAAATAACAGAAAGTAAATAAACACAATAAACACTAGAATTTTACGTGGAAAACCCAATAGGGGAAAAACCATGGTGGGGGTTAACTCACAATATAAAGATTAAAAAATGGAATACAGAGGCTCACTACCAAGGGCTCACTACCAAGAAGAGGACTCATTGTCCAAATACAAAGGCTCACTACCTACAAAGGACTCACTATCCAACAGGGAGGCTCCATTCCTATAGATACAAAAGAGAACAAAAGATCCACCACAACATTTAACACACCTTCATAGCATTGAAAAAGAATTGCAAAAACCTTTAGCTCACTGCCTTTAGGAATCTGACACAATATAACCAACTATCACAACTCTCTCTCTCACACACACACTTCTGCTCTTATGATTTGTGGCTTACTTTCATCACTTTGCATGACACTCATGCAACTCTTCAAAATTCAACTTACTCTTATACCATTCTCAACCTTAGAAGCATTTACCAAGGTCAGCCACAAATAACTCATTTCATAAATTCAAATTAGGTCGGAAACTCAAAATTCCAATGGTGGAAAGGAATAAGAGTGGACTAGTAAAATTATTTTTCAAGATAAAAAATAACATTCTCGAATCAATCACACGCTTCCTTAATTAAATTTTATTCTTCAATTGAAATGTAAACACCAAGTTAGCCAAACCTAATGAAAACACAAATAAACAATGATTCAAACACTTCCCAGCATGAAGATGACACACAAAAACCTCAATACACTTCATTATTCATGAGACTAGATCTCAGACTTCTTCAGATATATCCACAACAAAAAAATATACTTCATACACTGAATACTTTTCACCAGATCATCCAAACTACACAAACATGTACTGGAATATAGAAACATGACTTCCAAATTACCAAAGTTCAGCCTTTTTTCCAAAACATAAAGAACACCATCATAAGAAAAATCCCAGATCTGCAAGATCTAGAACAAACAAACGAAGTACTATGGAGCAGAAACATTTCTCCCAGTCCACAAAAGATCAACTCTACCGATAGAACACACATACTGGTGGACATAACTTTCACATACAATCTCACCAAAAATTGAAACTTAGAATATATCATCATCAGATCAACACATGAGAAACACAAAGGACATACCAAAGAACAATCTGAACACATTCATCACTCTGACTTCTCTTCTTTATTAATTTTCTCAAAAGCACTTGGAAACTCATGAACACAACACATCTGCAACCATATAAGATAGCTACATGTACTCACAACATCTCAACAACATCCCAACTATACATGTACAATATGCAACATACTGAATAGTATTGACATCAACGAAAACACCACCAGACTATCCCCCTTTGTCATTGATGGAAACATATGGTGTGAAAAACCATCAAAGAGAACAACTTACACAATATTCTGGGAGAACACCTTCTCTTCTACTGCAACTATTTTTCACATAAATTTATCTCCCACTTTAACATCAATGGCAAAGAACAACTACTCTGATTACTCCCCCTTAGTGGTACACCCATCCTACAATAATGAAAACCTTTTCTACTCCCCTTGCAGAGTAGACCCATCTATCAGTCTAGGTAAATAAATAATCTATGAATTTACTGGACTAATGCACCTTCATGTGCACTTAGTTCAGAGGGCTAATGACCCCCAACCCCTCCCTAAGATATTTCCTTCAGAATGGCCTTAGTGAATATGTCTGTAATCTATTCCTTTATAGTCACATACTCTAATATGACTTCATTTTCCAACACTTTTTCTCTCAAAAAATGATATTTGATAGATATGTGTTTTATTCTTGAATGCATAACTAGGTTCTTTAAAATATTTATTGCACTTGTGTTACCATAGAAAATAGAAATAGGCTCATCACATACCACTCCAACGTCTTTTAGAGTTTGCTTCATCCACAGAACATGTGTGCAAGAGGATGCTGAAGTAATATATTATGCTTTGTAGTGGATAAAGAAACAAATTCTTGAGTTTTACTCAACCATGACACTAATCTTCCACCAAGAAAGAAAGCACCACCACTAGTACTCTTCCAGTCATCTATACATCTAGCCCAATCAATATCTCTGTAAGCACTTAGAGTAAAATCATCACTCTTAGGATACCATAATCCATATTCTAGTGTACCTTTAAGATATCTAAATATTATCTTCACCATTGTAACATGCATTTCCTTAGGATTTGCTTGGAATCTAGAAACTAAACATACTACATGCATAACATCTAGTCTGGTAGCAACTTAAGATATAGTAGTCCGCTAATCATCAATTTGTATTTTCTCTTATCAGTCTTAGTAGATTCATCATCTTTGCTTAGTTTACATCTGGTTACCATAGGAGTACAAACCGGTTTAGAATCCTCTATCCCAAACTTCTTCAAAAACTCTTTTACATACTTAGATTGTGAAATGAATATCCCTTTGTCAGTTTGATTCACTTGCAGACCAAGAAAGAAATCCAATTCACCAATCATGGACATATCAAATTCTTTCTACATTGCCTCAGGAAAATTTTTACACATTCCATCATTTCCACCAAAAATGATATCATCAACATACACAACTACTATCAACATTTTGTTACCTTGTACTTTGAAGTAGAGATTGTTTTTAGCAAAACCCTTGTTGAATGCTTGCTTTGTCAAGTATCTATCTAGTCTTGCATACCAAGCTCTAGGAGCTTGCTTCAGTCCATACAATGCTTTCTTCAATTTACAAACGATGTTCGCTTTGTTAGACAACTAAAACCCTTAAGGTTGTTCCATATACACATCTTCCTCCAATTCACCATTCAAAAAAGTTGACTTAACATCCATCTGATACACTTTAAATTCCTTGTGGGCAGAGAATGCCAAAAACATCCTAATAGCCTCCATTCTAGCCACCGGGGGAAATGTTTCTTCAAAATCTATTCCTTCAACTTGTGAATATCCTTTGTAAACCAAATTTTCCTTATTCCCTACAACTTCTCCAAGTTTTCATTTAGCTTATTCTGGAACACCCATTTCAAACCAATCACATTCTTATTCATAGGCCTAGGGACTAGTTCCCATGTATGATTCTTTTCTATCTATTGTAGCTCTTCTTTCATTGCTATCATCTAGCTTTAATCTTCACATGCTTCACTTATAGTCTTAGGTTCTATTTTAGAAAGTAAACAAAAATTTACCTCAGCTACAACTCTACTTCTTATCTTCATGCCTTCACCCTTTTTTCCAATTATTTGTTCTTTTGGATGATTCTTTTGTACATACTTAGGAGTCCTAACAATAGGTTCCAACACATTATCTTCTTCTTCTTCTTCAGTTTGTCCTTCCTTCTCTTCTTCTTCCTTATCTTTATTCTCCTCTCATACATGTCCGTAGATAGGATCATTAAGTTCAACCTCACTTATCCTAATAGGTTTGTGTATGTCTTCATCAACTTTCACATTTCCACTTTCTATAATCTTCCTCAATCTTTTGTTGAAGCATTTGTATGCTTTGCTAACTTAGTAGAGTATCCAAGAAAGATTCCTTCATCACATCTACCATCAAGCTTTCCAAGGTGTTCATCATCCCTTTTAATATAACATCTTCTTCCAAATACCTTAAAATATTTTACAGTAGAAGTCTTACTAGTCCATAGCTCAAAAGGTGTCTTTGTGCTATTGTGTCTAATCTAAACTCTATTAATAACATAAATAGCAATATGTATTGCTTCTCTCCAATATACATCTGGTACATTGGACTCTTTCATCATAGTTCTAGCAGCTTCCTATATAGTCGTGTTTTTCCTTTCAACTACTCCATTCTGCTATAGGGTTCTCGGAGTAGAAAACCATCTTTTTATGCCATGCTTCTCACATAATGCATTAAATTCACCAAAAGTGAATTCACCACCTCTATTAGATCTCAAACACTTGATTTTTAAATTTACTTCATTTTCCACTCTTGCTTTGAATACCTTAAATCTATCCAGAGCTTGAGTCTTTTCTCTAAGAAATGCAACCCATGTCATTCGAGTATAATCAACAATAAGAAACATAAAATGCCTATCTCCATTCAGGATTTCAGTTCTAGTCATACCACATAGATCAGTGTGAACTAACTCCAACATTTTAGTAGTACAATGTTCTTTTCCCTTAAAGATGCATCTGCTATGCTTCCCCAACTAACAACTTCTACAGATAGTATTAGTAGGTCTTTTTATTCTAGGTAGTCCTCGAACAATATCCTTTGAACTGATCTTGACCCAGTTATCAAAATTAAAAAGTCCCATTCTCTAGTGTCATAACCAACTTTCACTAACTTGAGATACCATGAACTGACCATCAACTCCCTTCAACTGATAGATGTTTCCATGAGTTCTTCTAGCTACAACCATATCTCCATTTCCAGATCCTTTCCTAATTTCATAGGTATTGTTCTAAAAAACAAGTTTAAAGCTATTGTTACACATCTGACCAACAATTAGAAGGTTATTTCTCAAACCCTTCACATAATATACATCATCATTATTATGCACTCCATCAAAACTAATTGAACCTGTACCACAAATCTTAGCTCTTGAATCATCATTGAACATAACTAAACCACTGTCATATTTTTACAGTTTAGTGAACTTACTCTTATCTCTGGTCATGTGATTGGAACATTCAATATCAATTACCCAGTAGTCTTCATCCTATCTTGCATGAAAAGTAGTAACCAAAGTACCTTCCATCATATTCTTCTTATCCTCTAGAGCCTTCTTAATTACACATTTTCAAGAATTAGTGGATATAGATTTACTTTCTAAAGTTAAGAATAAGCATTCACTATCATCAACTTCATTATCAGATTCATCATTAGAAATACCCGCCTCTTCCTTAACATAGTACAACTTCTTATTCTTCTTATCTTTTATATCCTTATCCTTATAATCCTTGTTCTATTTATGTGTAGCCCTATTAGGACATCTCGAAGCATAATGATCAATATTACCACAATTGAAACATTTGAAGGGTAACATACCTTTATATTTTCTGGTACCTTTCTTCAATTTCTTGGTGAAGTTTGCGTCAACTCTTCATCATTTCTATTCAGTTATTCAATCTTCAAAGCCTTAAATTTCATTTTGACCTTTTCTTCTATCTTGTCGTCTTTCCAAAACTTCCTTATCTCAAATGCTTGCAAGGTGCCAAACAACTCTTCTAGAGTGTACTTCTTAGGATCATACATTTCCTCAATAACAGAGATCTTGTCACTGTAGCATTCCGGTAAGGTTATAAGGATCTTCTTTATTATATCTTCATCTGATAGTTTCCCTCCTTGATTTCTAACTTCCATCTTTAGGTTCACAAATTTACACTTTACCACCAGCCTCTTTGTCAATTTCACCTTTTCATTTCCTTCATACATGTCTTCCGACTTCTTCTAGACTTCATATGCAGTATCCAAAAAATTAACCTTAACTCACTCATTTTTAGATAAATCACTGCAAATCGCATTCTTCGCCTTCTCATTTTCTTCATAAGTAGAGATCTCATGTATAGAATTAACACCACCAGACAGAGATGTATACTTTGTCTCTATAGCCTTATAGGTCTTGAAACCAAGAGAGATAATATATCCTCTCATTTGTCCCTTCCAATCATTGTAGTCAGTTCCATTGAACATAGGGATTTCCAATTTGTGTGCCACAAATCTTCCTTAAGCGGTTAAGCTCTACACAAGGAACCAAAATCTCTTATACCAATTGTTAAATAGGCATAGGAAAATTGAGAAGGAGGGTGAATCAGTTTTCACAAAAATTCAAACTTAAAACTTTTATCACTTATCAATTCTTCAACCACACTATTTTGTTATTAAATATGAGCATGAAACACAAATAATAGAAAGTAAATCAACAAAAAGAACACCATATTTTTATGTGGAAAACCTAATAAGTTAAAAACCATGGTGAGGGTTAACTCACAATATAAAGAATATAAAACTAAATGTAGAGGCTCACTACCAAGGGCTCACTACCTAGAAGAGGACTCATTGTCCAAATACAAAGGTTCACTGCCTACAAAGGACTCACTATCCAATAGGGAGGCTCACTGCCCACAGATACAAAATAGAAAAAAAGATCCACCAGAACATTTAACACACCTTCACACGCTTGAAAAAGAATTGTAGAAACCTTTAGCTCACTGCCTTCAAGAATCTGACACAATAAAATCAACTGTCACAACTCTCTCTCACACACGCACTTCTTCTCTTATGATTTGTGGCTTACTTTTGTCACTTCGGATCACACTATCATACAAATCTTCACAATTTGACTTGCTCTTATACCATTCTCAACCTTCAAATAATTTACCAAGGTCGGCCACAAATAACTCATTTCATAAATTCAAACTAGGTTGGAAACTCAAAATTCCCATGGTGGAAAGGAATATGAGTGGAACAATAAAATTATTTTTCAAGATAAAAATAACATTCTCAAATCAATCACACACTTCCTTAATTAATTTGTATTCTTCAAATGAAGTGTAAACACTAGGTCAGCCAAACCTAATAAAAACACAAATGAAAAATGATGCACACGCTTCCCAACATGAAGATGACACATGCACACCTCAACATGCTTCATTGTTCACAAGACTAGATCTCATACTTCTTCAGATACATCTACAGAAAATAAATATACTTCATACACTGAATACTTTTGTGCTAGATCATCCGAACTATGCAAAGTTGTATTGGAATATAGAAACATGAATTCTAGATAACCAAACTTGAACCTTCTTTCCCAAAACACAAATAACACCATCATAAGAAAAATCTCAGATCTGCAAGATTTGAAACAAACTAGTGGAGGAATGTAGAGAAGAAAAATTTCTCCCAGTCCATAGAAGATCAACTCTGCTAGTAGAACACACATACCGGTGGAAACAACTTTAACATACAATATCACTAGAAGCTGAAACTCAGAATAGATCATCATCAGATCACCATTATGAAATCTTCAGAACTGCATAGGCATAGGATCAACATAGGAGAAATGTGGAGCACATGACAAAGCATAATCTAAACACATTAATCACTCTGACTTCTCTTCTTTATTAATTTTATCAAAAGCAATTGGAAACTCATCAACACAACACATTTACAACCATATAAGATAGCTCCATGTACTCACAATATCTCAGCAACATTTCAAATACACATGTACAATTTGCAACATACTAGACAGTGTTGACATCAATGACAACATCAATGAAAACACCACTAGACTAGCCCATACTTGCAACATCTTGTTTCTTTCTATTACATTTTTCTCCTCATCCATGCCTTCACACCATTTCTTTTCTTTTACAACATCCTCAAAATAAATTGGATCACTATGATAAAATAATGCAAAATTCATACTTTCATCAAACTCTTCATCATACCTTTCATTTTAGTATATCTCCCTTAGACTATTGGTCTTTCTTGGAATCAATGATGCAAGCGTAGGGTTAGAATTGTTAGAGATACTTGACTCCTAGACTAATGAAGAAGATTGTGCACCAAAATTTTCACCCTATTGTAAATTTTTGGAGCAACTGTTCTATTGAAAATTTCTCAAGTTGTTTTTTGAACTATTACCTTGTTGTGGAGTTTTGGCACTTTGAAATTGTGGAGCTTCTTCATCCTCAAAGTGTATTGTGACATAAATACCTATGTTTTTTTTTATGGTTCCATCCCATGATTTATTCTTTAAGCACTATACATCTCTATTGATAACAATTTTCGTGGTGACTTGGTTATACAAATTATAGGATTTGGAATCTTCACTATAGCCCATGAAGATACACTTCTCACCCTTTTCATCTTTTTTCCTCTTCTCTTTTGGCACAAGTGCATATTCCACACACCCAAACACTCTCAAGTGCTCAACCATCCACTTGCATTTTTTCCATGCCTCTTGTGGAATCTTGTCACAAATTTCCTTTGTAGGACTTCTATTTATCAAATATACCGCTAATGCTACAACTTCACCCCAATATTAATATAGAAGTCTCTTGGATTTAAGCATACTTCTTTCCATCTCCACAATGGTTCTATTTTTCCTCTCAGCCACTAAATTTTGGTACAAAGTATAAGCTACTGTTAGCTCCTTCTTAATGCCATGTTGCTTGCAAAAATTCACAAAATAATTGGAGGTATACTCTCCCCCTCTATCTAACCATAGGACGTTGATGAAATGTTCACTTTCCTTTCCAGCATGGGCCTTAAACACTTTAAACTTATCAAATGCTTCAAATTTATGTTGTAAGAAATAAACCCATGTCTTATGGTTGTAGTAAACTATGAAGGTCATAAAATATTGGCTCATACAAATAGAAATTATTTGCATAGGGCCACAAAAGTTAGTGTACACCAGCTCCAATGGTGCTCTTTCCCTTCTAGAATTGCCTGGTTGAAAAGGCTTCCTATGTTTCTTTCCTAAGACTTCACATTTACCACTAGACTCTACAATGGTTGGCAAATCTTTAATCATACCCTTCTTTGACAAAAGATTCAAACTAGTGTAGCCTAAGTGTCTATACTTGAGACACCAAAGCTTGGAGGGGTCTTGAATGACTATCTTGAGAGTTTCTTGGTGTTGTACTGTTGTACATTTTCCATTCTTGGAGGTTACAGCTATGGAATGAGCTAAGAAACACCTCTCTAACCTCAAAGGAAACATTCTATTCTTTTTCATTAGCACTACTGCAACAATTTTCTTGCTTCCATCCTTCTCATAAATGATGCATTCACCCATTCCCATCAACGATTTGTAGCCTTTTTGGATCAATTATCCAATACAAATGAGATTGTGCTTTATACCAGTGGAAAAATATACATTGTCAATCTCCTTCTTCTCACCTTGCTTGGTTCGAAACATAATAGACCCATTTCCCACAACTAGAGCTATTTCATTATTCCTCATTTTTATCTCAGACTTGACATTTTTGTCAATGAAAGAAAATAAACGAGCTCATTACCACTCATATGGTTGCTACATCCATTGTCTAAAAATCATACCTCATTACTTCCTTGCTCAACAATTTTGCACATGATGAAGGCCTTTTGTTGATTACTTTTAGCTACTTTTTCATCAGCCACATTTGCATTTTGACCTCTTGGTCATGTTGTTTCTTCCTATATTCACTTACGAGGTGTCCATAGTTGTGATGGTAGTAACACTACACATTTCTCTTATCATACCTCTAATTTGAGTTTCTATTCTTTTTTGTGTTTTGGAAGTTAGATTGGAAGGCGCTAGCCTCCTCTTGACTATTTGAGCCTCGTCTTCCAAAGTTTCTTCTACCTCTGCCTCTTGAGCTTCGTCCAGAGTTGTTTCTACCTCTCCCCTTGCCTCTTGCATTGGCTTGAGTTTTGAAAGCTTCTTCATGGGAAAAAATTCCAGACCTATTTAGGTGTTGTTCATGGGTTTTTAGGGAGCCCATCAGCTCATCAATGGTCAATGTTAAGAGGTCCTTTGCCTCTTCAATGGAAATTACTACTATATCAAATTTTATGGGTAAAATTTGGAGGATTTTCTCCATAATCCTCTACTCTTACATGGTTTCTCCATTCACCCTCAACTGATTTATCAAACTAGAAATTCTTGTGTGAAATTTTGAGATAGACTCACTGTCCTTCATTTGGAGAGTCTCAAAATCTCTTCAAAGCATCTAGAGCTTCACCAATTTGACTTTATCAATCCCTTTACATAACTAATTTTTAGGATTTCCCATGCTTCTTTTGCATAACTAGCTACTGCTATTTGGGGAAAAATAGCCTCTTTCAAGGCTACCTCAATCAAACTTAGGGGTTTAGCATCACTCTTTCTTGTCTCCTTCAACTGATTCTTCTGATTATTTGTGATGACTGCATACATAGCTTGATCAATCACATATATGAACCTATTTGCTACTAACTCCCACAAATCATTTGCAACTAAAACAGTTTTCATTTTCTTTTCCCAAACGTCATAGTTTTTACCATCAAACATAAGTGGTTGTTGCCAACTCCTATTATCTCCTCCAGTCATTTTGCTAAATGGGGGGAAAACTACAAATACCTAAAAAAAATTTAGGGCTATTCTTCATTGCCTAGAAAACTAGGGCTCTAATAGATATGACTCTAATACCAAACTATTGGGAAAGGATCCCAACTAAAGTGGGAAAAGATGAAAATACACAAAGAGAAAAGGAGACAACAAGGAGGTAGAATAATGTTTTATTTCATTCAAATACACAAAAATATTACATTCAAAAATGTTTGTACATACAAAAATTAGAACCATGGCTCTATATTTCCTCCATACAACAAACTTCCCAGATTCTATCGCACTAGAGATTTATGTGTGTTGCTCTGTGTTGCTGTTACAAATATTCTAGAGAACTAGACTTCTACACTCTACACAATATCTTCTATTGCTACAGGTTCTTCTCCTTCTTCAATTTTTTTTTGTTAAACATTCCCTCCTTTTCCTTCTACTAGCTTCTCCCTTTCATTGAACATTCCTTTGTTTTTTCCTTGTTTCCTTTTCAAAAAACTACCACTCAATTTCAAATTCAACCTCTAGAATTAATTCATTGCTAGAAACATTATCTGGGACAAAAAAATGTCTAAGACAACAAATGGGGGGAATGATCTAAAATAGATCTCTTCTGAAATTGCATTAATTGTAGTTGGTTGGTGTTGCTCAAGATTACAAATTCTAATAATAGCTACCTCACAAGTTTTCCAAATTAGAACATGTAGATAAAGGTTTCAGATGAAAACCACCATGGATAATGCAGTGATTGCAATTTAATCTGTGATAGGAATTTAATGTGCAAGTAATTCACACCTCACTATGGCTATGGGTGAATGTGAGATGAGGTTCCTGCTAATTCCACAAAAAACCTACATACCATTGTTTGAATCCTCATGCTACTTTGATAGATTATAAACTTCACACCTCAGGTAAACATACCTTAGATCTTCCTTCAAATTCTTCCCTCTTAGATCTCTGAGATGAAAAATCACATATTGGATGAAGGGGGTTTCAAATCACGAGCCGATTGTTTCCATCTATGATTAGATGTGTAGGTCGACTCCAAATGGTGACATTAAATACTTTTATAGAAACACATATCCATCTTCCTATAATTGTTAAAACATAACAATGGAATCTAGTAAAATACAATAAAGTCACTCATGTTTTGGCCTGAACTATCTCCCCCCATGATATCATATAAGAATTAGTTGGTGATGGAGTAAAAAAAAAAAAGCATAATTAAACAATATCAAAGATTGTATTTAGTCAACCTGAAATATAATGATGAGGAATCCTTGCATATATAGTCAAGGAAGATGAAATCCACCTATCATGTAGATAGACAAGTTACCCATGATGTGGCACAAATGAGTAGACAATTGTCTTATAGGTGTCAACCTTAGGATCACTAGTAATGTGAAAACCAAGAACCTCTTTGGCCAAATCATCAACCTTGATGCCAAGTGTTGAGTGACACTTAAGGATAGATAGAAAGTCTTCCAACCTCAGAAAGGTAGACCATTAGGTTTACCAAATAACTTGGTAACCTCTAGATGCTTAAAGGTCGCACATTCAATTAGACAAGATGTTTCCTAACCTCATCAACCTTAGTACACTTAAGTATAGTGAATAGATAAATTATGCAGTCTAACATTTTCAAAGTGTCAAATTTTTAAAGGAATTCCTCTTTCACTTCTTCCCAACCCTTATCATGT
Source organism: Sequoia sempervirens (assembly GCA_007258455.2). Taxonomy (NCBI): domain Eukaryota; kingdom Viridiplantae; phylum Streptophyta; class Pinopsida; order Cupressales; family Cupressaceae; genus Sequoia; species Sequoia sempervirens. Next base: position 149,612,761 of record VDFB02058242.1, read on the forward strand.
TTTCGGTAAGTCTTCTTCTACCAATATAATGTATTCTTCCTTAAGAATACCATCAAGGCCAATATCTTAATTGCATCTTCATCAATATTTTTTCTTTTCCATAATGATTTTAGAAGGAGTTTATGCTTTACAATTTTTTTAGTTTTTTCTCATATACCAAAAGCTTGAATGATGACTCCATTATATTTTTGGTTTCTTCTTGTTTCAGTTTACAAATTGGTGGAGTTTCTCTTATTTTATTATTTATACTTCTTACTATCATGGTCTTATGTTCTTTTCCCTTGTTTTTGTAGGGTGGGAAAAAGTATTCCTTTTTCACATTTAGTTTTGGAATGAATAATTAATAATAAAATGAGCTTAATGATGCCTTAATTTAGTGTTGTAATATGTATTTTACATATTCACATTAAGCTTAAGGCTCTTTTAATTAAAATGGACTTAATTGTGCCTTAATTTTGGTGTTGCAAGGTGTACCTTTACACTTTCACACTAATCTAGGGCTTATTAATTAATTGAGGTTAATTTTCCTTCATTGGATCATTTAATTCAAATCCAATCCTAATTAATTGAAATTTCTGAAGGATAAAACCTGACATTCATAAATGCCTTAACATAAGGTTTAACATTGAGTAATGTGTCCTTAGCAAGTGTCTTAGGACCCATTCACCATAGGGCGAATAGGTCCTCACTTGCACCTAGGACCTAAATTCAAATTATGTTTTCAATAGTTGTTCAATGATTTCAAATCTATATTCAAATGTTGGCTTGTGATATTGTAATTTGGGAATTAATGTTAAGATATGTATAAATATGAGGTCATTTCACTAAGTTTCATATAAACAACCTAAAAATTTTGATGAGAGCATTCCTAGAGAAATTTAATGAAATCAAGAGCATTCAAGAGCATTTTTAAGGCATTCAAGAGTAGATTTATTGAAGATTATTGCACCAATCAAGATTTCATTGTCATTGTTACCTATTTTTTGCTACTAGCTCAAATAGGTAGAGCTAAAGTGATTGCAAATGAAAAGACATGTACATTTTATTTCTACTATATTACATTCCATGTGCACAAAGATATCAGAAGACTATTCTACCATATTAAAGTATGCAGATGCATATAACATAAGAGAAGATTGCACAAATATTTTCAAAAACATAGTCTTTATTGATAATGTAAATGCGTATTGTATCACACAAGCCATGAGACTAGCTCTTTTACTATAAATGAATCAGGATAATATACATTTATAGATATTAAAGTCAAAGAATGCACATATAGGGAAAAGAGACCAGTCATTGCCTGAATGACTAGTTCTAGTTGAGTTTCCTTGCATCGTCTTCAGTCGTGCGCTTGCCATGCTTCCATCTTTTTCTTTCTTGCCACTCCTAGTTTCCTACATCTATGAGAAAGAATGTTGTTAGAGAAATGAAAGGTCTACAGTCACTATATGCACATACCTCTATAAAAATATAAATTGATCAGTCATATACATTAAAATAAACAACTTACTACTCATATCAAAGAAAAAAAGGAGCATTATCAAACACATTTGTCATATGCACATATTTTTCTAACATGTTTGCTTCCTGTGCAGGTATAGGAAAAATAATGTTGTTGTTTTGATTCATCAAATTATAGCATGTGGGATTAAATATGGCTCCCACAAGGGTTGAGCCTAGCATGCTACCCTCATATGTTTAGAGGGATAGAATTGCTATTTGTCTTAGTGCCTTAGCTCTATCTTAAGTCATTTTTGCATATTATGCTAGGGATCAAAGTATAAAATAATCATCCTATCATAAGCATATCAACCTCTCTAGTCCTAATACTCAGGTACAAGTGCATGTGAATAACATTATTGAAGAGGTGAATATTATTATTCTAAATACATCTATCATTATCCCTTGGAGACTTCATTAAAATATATCAGAAATGAGTGAATATAAGACAAATGGAAGTCAAGTACTATCTTTTAGATCATCAATGCAATAAGCTTGAAAGGATTGCAATCATATCTTATACGCTATTCAACAAGGACAACAGTTAGCAAGAAGGAAGATCCTATAATAGTAAGATGACAAGTAATTAGTACAAAGGTCAGAGTGGTAAACACAAAGGAAATGATTATGCCATAGTCATTTCAAGAGTGATGCATTATGACAGTCATAAGTACAAGGTCATAAACAGTAAGAGTTCTAAATGCCAATTTTATGGTCACAATCAGAGGCCAAATGATATCATTGGATCACAGTTATAGAGCTCAAGGTGGGATCCAAAGTCAACATCTCCATGAAGAAAAGTCATGAGAAATAATGTGATATGGTAAACACAGTGGTCATTCCATAAATACAACCCATTACATAGCCATGGTGACAAGTGATCAAAACATAAAATGTTGTGTTTCCACAAGCACAAAGTAATTAGGAAGTAGGATATAAGGACATAGGCATGAGGGATGGCTTCCAAACCACCAAATACAATGCATTGTTCTGAGGTAGAACAGTCAATCTCCTTGGTAATGGATAACATAGTGAATTATAGGACAATAACTGTCATATTAAAATATAGTCTACAATGAGCATATGGCTGGTTATTTGGTGTTCTTATGGGCTACAGGAACAAGGGGGAGTTTAGAAATCAATACAGTGATAGGAATACAAAAATATCAAAATGAGAATGCATGATTATCATAAAAGGGGGTAAGGTACAACAAAGAATGATTATCATAATACATGGAGTTTCTTTCAAAATTTCAAACAATTATGGGATTAAGTAGAAAAACAACTTTGAATATAAATTAATGCATAATAGAGTGGTATTGAACACAAAATAAAGCTAAGTATTGAGCTTATTCCTAGTCACAATCATAGCATTGAAGAGAATGGAGGAACAAATCCATGATCTTTTTGATAATAACCTCTTTAGAATGCATTTCAAATAAAAGCCCTCAATTTTGCAAATTGTGAAGACTAAGGACAATAACATGAGGGGTGAAAATTATGCTAAATTTCTATTATGAAAAGGCAATTTTTTCAACTAAAGGATATAGTGTTATGATGATATAAATAGTTGCTCCTTAAAAGCAAAACAATGTAAAAATGAATAATACAAAAAATGCTATTTCAGCATTTAAGGACAGATTTTTCACAAAGTCAATGTCATAGTATCATAGTGCACAAAGATTCTAGAATGAAAAGCTATATGTATAAAGTGTAGATCCTCTTATAGTAATCTCAGTAAGAAACCATCTTTAGAAAATACAGAGTTAGTGACATTGATACATGAAAGAGTTCTAGATCAAACAATATAAGACAGTCCTCCAACATGAATGAGCATATATAGTGATTGATCTTCTGAGATAGTCAACACTGTGAAAATAAGTATGATCTTATGCATAAGATAAGCTTCCAGTTTAAACAATGAGTATATAAATGTTGAACCCATGATGGTTGATACATATCAAATGAAGAAGGCTCATGAGAAAGTAGATGTTTCAATTTGGAAGATCTCATGGAATGAATCAATTAAGTATGATACAAGGTCACCTATTGCTACAGATGTTATCATCATTCCAAGTGAGTGCTAAATAGAGGATACATTACTTCTTCTCACTACTAAAAGGAAGAATATCACCCTTTCAATGATGCAAGTGTGGTAGGAAACAAAAGAATGATGAGGTAGTGCCTTTCACTTTAATGTCAATGCAAGGTATGATAAAAGATAATATCACAGTCCTTGGGATTATTTTGTTTCAATCTAGAATATACAGAGGTACATAAGTATGTATAGAGATCTCATAAATTAATTCATAAAACTTCATTTCTGAGAAGGGTTGGAATCAAGACCCACAACTAGAACATATAGAGGAGAAATAGTGAAATGGAACTCAGGTTTGCAATCCATATGCTTTTACCTATAAAATCTAAAACCAATTTGGGGTTTCAAAAAGTAAACTGAAATATATAGAGGATATAGCATTTTCCTCATTCAAGTTCATGAAAAAATGAAATCTATAGGAGGAGAGCTTATTTTCTACAATACTTACAAACCCATTTGGGGTTTCAAAGTTTTAGGCCCATAATAATCATTTCAGCAGTTGTCCATGAACAAAACAAGGCTATTTTCACCTATGACATGTGTAGCCACGACTGTTTGAGGGTTTTGAACCTATAATTTTCCATGGTGGCCAGTTAATGGGTATAAGAACAGGAAAATGAAACAACAAAATGCAAGAGATTTTGAGTAGGGGTCGGCTATGTATGAATGGAGGCTTATGTTACTTGTAGAAGCTTCAAGAATCTGCAAAATGAAATAAAAATGAGGAGCTTTATTCATTTTTGTATACAAAAAGTGTTACCCGTCTGGTCTTGTTCTTGTTTTCCAACTTTCCTTTTTTGGAAAATGGTTTCCTAAGACTTAAAGGGAGTTCCTCATGGTAGCCAAATGTGAATATGTCAAAAGAAAATAAAACAAATGAAGAACATATTAGAGAAAGCTATAGGAAGTCATAGCTTGAGAGGCCTAAAATCATTAAAATGAAGCTTTTTTCTTCAGTAAAATGGCTTACCACAATTTTGTGGAGTAAAACCACGAGAGTTTTATATAGGAGAATCTCTACATCTGATGAAATCCACCATGAAAATCTTTCCATAGTGCTCTGGTGAAGCCCTCATTGGAAGCCAAGCTTCCTTGAGAAGCTTCAACATACAAATCAATTGAAATGTTTCATTTTTAGAATCTTTTTGTTTTAGGGTTTCACCCTAATTGGCTGATGGAAGAAAGGTATTTTTTCCTTTAGTTTTTAAAAATATACATGGAGTCTAATGTGCATCGAGGGCTAAGACTTATGTCTTATGCCTTAGATTTTTATAAACCTTGTATATACCAAATTTCCATTTGAATTTGTAAATGTTTGCATTGATTCATCTTATGGATGAGTTAGGGCCTTGTAGTTTTTGGATTGGTTTCTACTTGTAAAGATTTTGACTAGTGATATTGTTATAAATCACATAGTCAAAATGCTATTTTAAATGCAAAAATAAGGTAAATTAAGCCATGTAAATGCCTTTATGAGTGTTGTTAAGGAGTTATGCTTTTGCAGGAACATAGGGGGTCTTTATTCATCTTATTGGAGGATATGGAGGGAATAGAGGGGTGTTTTTCCATGCCTAGATGCTTGGCATGGTCAAACCTACCTTTTCCACACATGGGAGTCCATTTTGGAGGGAATCTAGTTGCTTGATTATAGGTTTTTCTGAGGGATCCAACCCAAGTTAGTTGACGGTTCCTATTTTGGTGCAACTGCTTGGGGTTGATGGTTATATTCTCATTTTGACTCATTTTGTGAGTTACTTCTTACTATGCAATTTTTGGAGTTAGTGATTTTTGCAGTCCTTTCTTAGACTTGAGCATGCTTTGCAACTCATTTTGAAATGTGACACAATGAGTACCTTGGTTATTAATAGCATTGAGATTTTTTCCTTGTCTTTATCTACTTTCTTGTGTGCATCCTTTATGGTGATTGATTGAATTACTTGTGAAAACTTTCTTTTTCCTAGTACTTTTGTCTCACTAAAAGAACCTTGTTGTAGGATAGTATATTATTACAAGTTATAAGTTGTATGTTAGATGTGAAGCTTTTAGTTGTGAGATACTCTTTTCCTTTTAAGAATTCATATCAAAACCTCCTTATAAAGTACTTATGTGAGAAATATACAGAAAATGAGTTGTGCAAGCTTCTTCTCAACTATTAATTGAATTGTGTGATCAAGTTGTATTTACAGTTCTCATATAGTCTGTTTGGTGTATCACCATAGAGATAGTATTTTCCAATTTTCATTTTAAGAATTCCTTCTCCCTTTTCCTCTACAAATTCAGTGTTTTTTAGGTGATAACTAGCTAGGAGCCATCCTTATCTAGAGATTCACTCCAAATTTTAGGTGACCCATAGCCTAAGATTGATTCAATGTTTCTCTAGAGTTCTAAGTTTTGCAACTTAGCTAGGGTGCAAATTTAGTAGATAATAGTCATATCAACGATTTATTGTATCATGCATGTTGTTTGAGTTAATATGATGATGTAGTATTCAAGGTCTATTCAAGCATTCAAGGACATTATTTCTAATCAAGTTTCATGATCAAGATCTACATCCATTGAATCAAATTCATGCTAATTACAGATCTACAATCCAAGGTTCAAATAAATGTTTGGTGAGTTATTACACAATATTATTCATTCATCATTCCTTCATGCTTTTATATTTCATTTCAATGTTTAATTACCAAAATGGGGTTTGACTAGGGAAAACCCCCATTCTCTAACAAACAACATTTTTCTCTTTGATGTGTGATTATAGATTTTACGTGGAAGATCCTTTGAAGAGAAAAGTTGAAGAAAGTTGTAAATTTGTAAAAGTTGCAATAAAATTTTTGATTTCATGGAAAATTTCTTCTACATAATTTATTTCTGGTTGTTCGATAGTGAGAATCAAGAATCTAGGAGTGCAAACACAATAGACGAGAACCCTAACTAGGACCCATTTTCCATAGAGCGAATGAGTCCTTAGTGAGCTTCAAAAGGTGAATTTTGGTGAAAAGTACATATTATTTTCCCCTTTCTAGATTTTCCTTTTGATTATTGTTTCTATTAGATTTGAATACTATTCTTCATTTGCATTTTGTATCTTGCATTTTGGAGTGTGTTTGATGGTTTTGATCTTTCTCCCCAAAGTAATATTTGAATTTTTCCCCTGTCCTTGCATAGATACGAAATTTGTTGATTCATACCTTGATTTGACTCACCTTATTGGTTGTTAGTCACATCATTGTTTGTATCTCATTTCCTTGAATGAAATTAGAGAAATAGGTGATTTTTGTGAACCCCCCTTTCATAAGATTTCCCCCCCCCCTATTTTTTGTTAATTCATTGTGGTGAACCTGAGTTTGATTATTTCATTTTCTGATTTTGGAGTCCTCTTTCATCCTAGATTTAGATCTTGAATTCATTGCATCTCTTTGCATTGAATTGAGTCTCATTTAGGGTTTCTAGCTTGCATTTAAATTTTCATTTCATTTAAGGGTTTTAGGATTGTATTTTTTCATTTTTTAAATCTAAAACTTAAAAAAATCAGTCATCTTGCATATCATTTAGTTAGAATTACATCATATTCTTTTGTATTTGAAAATTGAAACAAAATTTCATATCAAATTAGGTTTTCCAGGTTGTCATTTTGTCACATTTTGAATTTGCATTCAATCCTCATTTCACTGAGAATTAAAGCTATACCTTGTTGTATCAGATCAAAATTTGGAAACATCTAAAATATAATTATAAATCTATAAAAACTTATTTCAAAACCCTCACCTAGGATTTCTCATATTTCTATTTCTATTTGCAAAATTTTGGTTTCTTCAATTTGATCATTTTTAGCTTCATTTGATAAAGTTGGTGCATTGTGTGATTTCAAAATTGCATTTATAAGACATTATTTTTCCAAGTTTTTGCATAGTGTAATAAATTTTTTACCATGTTTAGAATCTAAAAATTACATTTATATATTGCATTCTAGGACATTGCATTGCATTTTACCCTCTTTCCATTTTGGGTTGACATTGAGTTGGTGAAACTTGTATGAGATTTACAACTTAGTGTCTTATTAGCAATACTGTTGTGAGATGTAGTTTGAGACTCATGTCATCCCACAATACACCATTCACTATGGATCTTTGGTTTTCTAACTCTTTCACTAATAGTGTTGATAATTAACCCCTACAAATCATAACCTACATACCTCATTTCTAATAACTTCCTTACCTACAACCAATGTGCATGATATTATTCATACCCCACAAAAAAACATAAGAAGAATAAATGAAGGCTTAGAAAAAATAAAAAATATTGTGAGTCTTGATGCGGCTCCTATGATAGCTAACCTAAGAAAGATGCTTAAGAGTAAACACATAATACAGATTTTTGTGGCCTCATTGACCTCATTAATGAGACCCTCAAATATCAAGAGAATGATAATATACACACCTCAACCAACTTTATTGAAGCTAAACCTTGTAAGGGCCAAACCAAAATTCTCCTTGATATTACCTTCTCACAAAATGACATAATCAAACATGCACTTGATGGTCCCATTTACATAGCTAGAAGAATCAATGATAAGCCTAGGACTAATGGGATATTAATTGATCCCGTGTATGTAGAGAATTTGATCACTAAAGAATTCCTATTTGTGCATGAAATCTATAAGGATATATATGAATGACCGAAAGCATGGATCAAAACACATAATGGTTTTGCTTGCCCTGTGATTGGCTTGATAAATCTCACTCTAAAAGTTGGTCCAAAAACACTAATGTATCATTCACCATCATCCCAATGTTAGATCAATTTCTTATGAAGTTAGGCTATCTGTGACTTCACTCCATGAATGTCGTCCCATCAGTTGTGCATAAAATTTTGTAGTTGACCTTTTGCAATGGGATCTTCACTGTGCATCATAGTAGTTTTAATCTTGTGTCTTCCCATGGGAAATTTCCATTGGATTTCTTTTGGCCTAAGCCTACTGAACCTATTAGACCCCATGAAGACTTCTTTTTCAAATCATATCAAAAGTTTAAGGCAAAGCATATAACAACTCATTATCTATTATAAATATGCCTCAAGTAGTGATTGAGCCACCCATCCTTGATGAAACTATGATTGAACCAAAATTGTTTCCAAACATCCAAGAGAAGCCATTACAAATCCTCCTACCATTTCATATAAGAGACTGCAAAATAATTGAAATAATCCCATTGTCCCTCCTAAAATAAAAACAATTTACAAAACTAAAGAGAAAGTGATTGAACAACCTGCCTTGGTTCCTTTTGTTCCTCCCTTAAGGGAAGAAAGGAAACCTATGGTTGACAAACTCGCTCCTACACAATCAAAAATTGAAAATAAAAAGAAAAGAAACTAAAATGCTAGAGAGCATAGGTGTAGACATCGTGTTGTTGCTCGTATATTACAAACCAAAGAAGAAAATAGCAACATAGAAAATTAAAATACAAACTTTTCCTGAAGCAATGCATGATGATTTTATACCTTTTCCGTAACATAAACAAGAAACTACTAGAGACATTATCATTCGACCACCTATTGTGATTAATCTGGAAGATGATATTGATATTGTAAAGATCCATGAACAAGTACATAATGAGTTGAATTCATTTTCATTCTCTTCCATCAGCTTAAATGACAATTCTCCTAAAAAGAGTGTTGAACTTGGTGTGTGTCCTAGTTCAGCACTTGAATTTTTCCCTTTGGCTAGTTTTCCACCTTCTGTATATACTAATCAAGATTGGGATGCAAACGACATACTATAGGTTTACTCACATGTGCCTTAATAGTATTTTTCTTTATTTTATTTTTCATGTTTCTTTATGTGATTGCATGTGCATAATGTGATCCCCTATACTATTTTCTTTGATGTATCTCTCTCTTTTTATCTCTTTTTGTGCATTCCTCTATTTGTATCTACATTATTCTCTATGTTGAATTTTTTTTATCTTTTCTTCATCTTGTGTTTTCCTTTTGTGGGTGATGCAAGGCTTCAAGATATTTAGGTCTCTTCCATGTTGACCCAAAATCCTTTTTATTTGTTTTCACTCTTTTTGTTTTATTCTTCCAATTCTATGAGTATTTGGGGAATGCTGACATTTTTGAGCTTTATATCAACATTCTAGCAAAGATATACTAACCCTGAATCCTTAGATCCCTTATGTAATTTTGGGGGAAACCCATCCTTCCTTTTTCATGATGTAGCTTCATTTTAGTAATATGACTTGGTATAGGGATTTTCGAGTAAGCTCTCATGTCTTAGGATTCAACATTTGCTACTTTAAAGAAATTGCTCACAAAAATGGTGTTAGTAACCGCTTTAAATTTGGGGCATACAACAATAATATCTTTTGACATTTCTCATGTTTCATGGTGCGATTTTATTTTTTCTTGTGATGCATCCATTTATTGGTGGTGTCATTGGGTTTGATGTCCTCAAAAAGTGCAATATTTATTAGTGTACAACCTTCCTCTTAGTGGTGAAGTGGCGCACTACATTCCTTATGTTGTGAATCTTTTATTCTTCACTTGTCTTCTTTTGGAGACATTAGACGCAATGTTCCCCAAGAAGAAGACCTTACACAAACTAAGAAAAATCCCTTTGAAAAAAAACTTTTACTAGAGCTAAAATAACCCAAAACGGGAGATTTCTTTCGTATGGTGTAGAACATAGAGCAAAACCCACTTTCACAATTATCTCATTGAAGCGAAAACCAAAAGATCTCAATCTAAAGTATGCAAGGGAGAAAGAGATCTTTCAATAGGGTTGTCCTAGGGTATGATTATAAACTAATGCGGGGTTCACCACCAAGCTATGGATTGGAAAGACTAATGAAATGCAAATCAAAATGCTTAAACCTAGTGCAATGTTATTTTTCACTAAATGACCTAAAAATGCAAGTAAAACATAATAGAAAGCTACAAGATGAAATGTGTGCACCTAGAAATCTGAAGATGACTGGAGGGTACGTGCAAGATCATGATGGGCCAAAAAGTGGCGATATGATGGGTATGTGGCTGATGACTTTTTTTACCCAAAATTGATGAAACAAAAAGGGTTTTTAAAGGAGATTATCAATTTTCCACCAATATAAATTATGCTTTACTTTGAATTTAAAAAAATATTATTATAATTCATTTTCTATTTGAATTATGACTAAAGTCCTGATTGATAGGTCAAGTAAAAAAAATCTATAGCTTTCAAATGGTATCACATTTTTTGAATCTAAAAGATGTGTCACATTCTATGCTTCACATACTATAAGATTAAAAAAAAATGAATTTCATGAAGTTTTGACCAAGTTAAGGTGGTCAGACATACGAGTTTTTATATTTTTTAAAAGTTGTAATAAAAAATTCATAATTAATTATTTACTTGGAAAAAAATTACAAAAAAATGTGCATCAAATCGAGACATGAGTTCTCTAATTATATCTAAATCTTATAAAAAATTATTATCATTTTATTGTGGTTAGGGTGGTCAGACAGACACCTTATTTTTTCCCTGAAATTTAAGTACTACTGCATTGAAATTTCAAATTTTCACCAAATAGATTTAAAAATAAATAAAATCTAGTAGTTTAGAAACTACATTCAATTTCCTACAAATTCTATTCTTGCATATTTTTAAAATAATATAGATAACTTATTCAAATTTTTACGTCAAGTTGCCTAACTCTGATTATTCTAAATTTTGCGCCACTTAAGGGCCTATTTTTTCCATGATGATGCTACACATACCCTAGATGAAACTCTCAAATGTTGAAAACAATGATTTTAAAGCTTGTTGGGAATCATGCGCTAGACTGGGTAATTTAATCCCAAATATGTGTTTCTGTGTAGAAAATGAAATCTAGCAAAAGGGTATCTAAAACTGCAAAAATCTAGAAAATGAGCTAAATTGGGACTCATACGCCAGAACTAGCATATCAGTCCAGTTAGGATTTTTTGAATCTTCAAAGTTTGAATCTACTCTTCAATATTTGCTATATCATTTTTAATTGATTTCTAAATTTAAAACCTTGATTTTCAACCTGTAGAAGTCTTCCAATGATCTTCAATGCAAGGTGACAACTTTGACAACTTTGAACACTTTGACAACTTTCTCCAAACTTTCTCTTCAATGTGTCTTCAACCTAAACCTACAAATCACACACTAAAGAGAGGGAAAAATATTGTTTTATTAGTAGAAAGGGGTTTTCCTTGGTCAAACTGCATTTTGGTAATCAAACCTTGAAATGAAATGAAATAGGAATCGAGAATGATGAATGATGAATGAACAAAATATGATGTTACAAATCACCAAACCCTAGCAATAAAGTGTTGCAAACATGTATGAACTAGCTCCAATGGATGTAGATCTTTAGTATTGATTGAATAGGATGGATCTTTCAAGTTGAATGCTAGGTTGAATCATGAAACCCTACATCACAATTGTTAGCTAAAAAAATACATGATGCATGAAGACTTTGACATGATGCTTGATGCTTGAATAATGCTCCAAACTGCTTGATAATTATCCCTTGAATTCTTTTGAATGGTCTTTTAAACACTTGAATGCTCTTTTGAACTCCATTTTTATATTATGAATGCTCTCACAAAATTCTTAGGTGAAAATGAGTGAAAGAACCATTTATTTATACTTAATTATGCCCAATTTCTCAAAATTACAACACTACAAGCCAACATTAGATCTAGGAGGATAAAATCCCACAAAGAATTTGAATTAATTTTGATTTTGGGACACACGAGACTCATATTCCAGAGGTGGCATATGAGTCCCATTAGGCATAAATTATGGAACCAATTTCAAAATTTCTTAGAAAGGTGTAAAATCCATATCGGGACCCAAAACCCTAGGTGGGACTCATACGCCCAAGGTGGCATATGAGTCCCAAATCAGTAAATTTAGAACACATAACCTAAAATCATTTGAATTGTGATTGAATGTTGATCTATGCCATGATTATCCTTGAAAAGATACATTAAATGAGGCTTGTGGATGCAAAATAAGGCCAATTAAAGCATAAAGAAGCTTGATTATTTAATAAAACCCTAGAAATTTGTGAAAGTGTGTTACAAAATTTTACACCACTCCAAATAAGGTACCAATTAATCTCATTTAGCTCACAAGGGCCCAAGACCTAATGTGAATATGTTAGACATATTACAACACTAAATCAAGGCCATGTTAGAGAGTACTTTTTCTATCATTAGATCTAGCCCCCACTTTAGTGAGAGGAGGAACTTGCTTCGAACTCACACTAAAGTAGACCAACAAACATCAAAAGGGGTCAAAATGTACCAATTCTAGTAAGATAGGATGACGATGATCAAGAGGGTTGTGCAACCCCCCAGGGCCAAGGTCTTATGACAAACTAACATAGGCACAAAATAACACACATGGAAATGAGATAAAGAGAAATAATAAAGCACACACATACATTGCTAAAGATAAAAAGGAAAGAAAAATTGAAAAAAGAGGGGGGATAAAGCTTTGAATTTTTGTCCAACACGATGTGGATTAGATCTAGGTTTTTTTTTCTGAAAGATGCACACTCACTCTAAGGCAACAAAAATCTAGGTTGTCTACTAGGTGAGAAATCTAGGAAGGTGAAACACATACACATCCAGCCGATATGTACTCACACACACACATGGGTGACTAAGGGAAATTCATGCCTCAAATCATCTACCTATCAAACCATACCCAAGTTATACCTCTTGATAACTTTGATAAGGTGCCACAAAACAATGAACTTCGAGCTTCATGAGGAAAGAAAAGCTTCAAATGCTTGGAACTCATGAAAAAACATGATGGATCCATAGGAATGCAAAACTTTTGTTATGCATGGTGGCCATATAACTGAAAATGAAAATGCAACAATAAGGGACGTTCAAAAAAGTCTTGCTTAATTCATATGATGTCTTAACTTAGGGAACATTGTGCCTAATGTCTTGAAGAGTAGACCAATCAAGGAATAAAATATTTGCAACTTAGGGGATGTAGTGTGTCACATCAAGCCACCAAGGGGTGATCCCACAATAGTGGTTTATAAATTTTGTCCAAACTAGACACTAAAATAATTTTTTTTAACTAAATCTTCACTTTTGGGTACCTATAGTGGCTAAACCATGAGGAATTTGAAGATGATGCAAAATAGAGTTTCGTGATATATTTTTTATGTAGATTCTAAATATATTTTTTTCAAAATTTTTGGAATCATATTGCACTTTTTTTTTCATTTCCCTCAAAAACTAGTTTTTTTCAGAAAACAACATTTTTAAAAAGTGACGCTCATCATATAATCCATAAAATTTTTCCATGAAGGATAAAATTCTAATTCTTTTGAATTTAGATTTTTAACTCCCATATCTAGTGCTTCCACTTGGTTAGATAGTTTTTTATTAAATATTTTTTCTTTAATCAAGTTTTGAAGTCAAACCAATTACGATTCAGACATAGCGTGACCGTATAATGTGTAACATTTTTTGTATGTATCAAAATTATTATTTTTTTGTTGGATCAAGGACTTCAATATCTGGTGCACTCATATTTTTCAAAAAAAAATTTACAGCCTTCTATTTTTCCACATACATGTAGAATAGAGAGTTTGATTTTCAGTGAAAAACCTACATTCACAAGTAATAAAAAATAAATATAATAATTAAATCTAATTTATTTAAAATTATAATTTTTGGGAAGATTATAATAAGGACTACATATTTACAAAATAAAATAAAATTAAATGAATTCATTTGATCCCCCAAAAGGTAAATCAAAAGTTGTTTTTTTATCAGTATTTTGATAGGTGTAAAGGACTCTATTATAGGTATGGTTTACAATTAGTGGGGTTCTATCCAGGGGGGTTTGATATAAGGTAGTTTGATCAAAACATCTTCAATTATAATGCTTTAAATGAAACTTTTAAAGGATTAAATCATTATATTTTCTAAAAATATGTGATTTCAGCAAAAATCAGAATCTCCTAGAAATTGTAAACTAGCTTTGTGGGATCACCCCAAGAGGGATATAATATGGTAAGAGAGATTACACTCTTGAAGGAAATCACACCTAATGCCATACATAAAGAAAAATACACATCAGATGAAGTAAGAATACTACACCATGAACCTAAAAAAGAATAATGCAAAAGAATAATGGCAATGTATGCCCCCACTTTAAAGAAATTGCTAAACACCATGCTGTAAGAAATTACTTTAAAGTAGCCAATGATAAATGCTAACAATAAAGAAGACATGAGAGCTTATTCAAAAATACCTATTCCAAGTCATATGTTTCCAAATAAAGCTACATCATGCAAAAGAAAAGGGAGGGGTTTCCCCCAAAATGAAAATACAAACACATAAGGGATCTATGGATTTGGGGCTAGTATGTTCATGCTACAATGTTTTTAAAGAGCTTGGAACTATCATCATTCCTCATATAGACATGGAACTAGAAGAATTACACAAAGAGAGTGAAAACAAAAGAAAAATCCATTCAACTCAACATGGAAGAGACATAAATGTCAGGTATGTGCAGGATCATCATGGAAAAAACAAGCCCTTAAGTGGCAAAAAATATAGAAAAATCAGAGTTAGGAAACTTGACATAAAAAATTGAATAAGTTATCTATATTTTTTCAAAAATATGTAAGAATAGAATTTGTAGAAAATTGAATGTAGTTTCTAAAATACTAGGCTTATTTAAAAAGAAAAAAAAATCTATTTGGTGAAAACTTGAAATTTCAATGCGGTAGTACTTAAATTTCAAGGAAAAAATAAGTAGGTGTATGTCTGACCACCCTAACCACAATAAAATGATAATATTTTTTTATAAGATTTTAGATATAAGTAGAGGACTCATGTCCCGATGTGATGCATATTTTTTTGTAATTTTTTTCAAAGTAAATAATTAATTATGAATTTTTTATTACAATTTTTTAAAAATATAAAAACTCATATGTTTGACCACCTTAACTTGGTAAAAACTTCATGAAATTTAATTTTTCTTTTTCTAATCCTATAGTATACGAAACATAGAATGTGACACATGTTTTGAATTCAAAAAATGTGATATACTGTTTGAAAGCTATAGATTTTTTTCAATTAGCCTATCAATGAGGACTTTAGTCGTAATTTAAATAGAAAATTAATAATAATCATTTATTAAATTCAAAGTAAAGAATAATTTATATTGGTGGAAAGCTGAGAATCTCCTTAAAAAACCCTTTTCATTTCATCAATTTTAGGTACAAAAAAAGTCATTAGCCACATACCCTACACATACCCATTATATTGCCACTTTTTGGCCCATCATGATCCTACACATACCCTGTCTCAACGCCTTGTGTTATTTCTGAAAGGAAAACATAAAACCAATAAAAAGAAAAAGGAAAATCTCTTCGGTCAACATGGATGAGACATGAATGTCTCGACACCTTGTGTCATCCCAAAAAGAAAAACACAAGACCAATGAAAAAGACAAAGGAAAATATTTTGGGTCAACATGGAAGAGATGTGATTGTCTTGACGCCTTGCATCATCCCAAATGAAATAACAAAAAAATGGGAGATTGATTTTGTATCATGGTTTAGAACATAGAGAAAAACCCACTTTCACAATTATCTCATTGAAGGGAAACCCTAAAGATCTCAATCTAAAGTATGCAAGGAGAAAGAGATCTTGCAATAGGGTTGTCCTAGGGTCTGATTATAAACTAATGAGGGGCTCACCACCAATCTAGGGCTTGGAAAGACTAATGAAATTCAAAGAAAAATTCTTAAACTAAGTGCAATGTAATCTTTCACTAAATGACCTAGAAATGCATATAAAACTGAATAAAAAGATACAAGATGAAATGTGTGCACCTAGAAATTTTAAGATGAATTGATGAAGCTTTGAAATGCTGAGAAAATTGATTTTAAATCCTACTAGAACTCATGGGTATGTGTAGGATCATGATGGGCCAAAAAGTGGTGATATGATGGGTATGTGTAGGGTATGTAGCTGACGATTTTTTTCTACCCTAAATTGATGAAACGAAAAGGGTTTTTAAAGGAGATTCTCAACTTTCCACCAATATAAATTATGCTTTACTTTGAATTTAATAAATAATTTATTTATTTTTGAAAAAAGTGGGCATGCCACAATATTATATTAATATATAAAATATGTACATAATCTTGGTTCAAAGGGCATACCGGTAGGAAAGAACCAAGAAGAAAGCCTCTTGTTATAGCCCATTCAATACAAAAAATTAATTTGAATATTTCATTCAATTACAAATTTATCCCACATGTAGGGGATGAAGATTCAAATTTGTCAAAAAACTAACTATAGTACCACCACCTTAGCCCTTCTAAGGATCAGAAACATGATTTGTACAAAATGAGGCATAATTTTAAAAATGTGTGCATGCAAATCCTCAGCTAAAAAGAAACAAAATAATTTATCTTCCTTTCTTCTACTATTCCTCCATTGTCTTTGCACAAGTTGAGTTCTAATCCTACACTACATCTTACATATTCTACTGCTCAAATTTGTTGGGAAGAGGTGTCTCCTTTGCAAAAAAATCATAACCTACAAAAGGAGCTTATTCATCTATTTGAGCCACCATTTCCAACCGATTGGTTGCCTTAGAACCCTAAAGTAGGATAATGGTGCACTCTGCATTTGATAAATCATAAACTTCTCTGCGCACAAGAGCTACAGAATCAATTTTTACTGGATGTTTCCCAGTTGAAAAATGACTTAAGGATGATTTTTGTGCATAATCCCAAAGGAAAGAGCCATCATAGAACTTTTCTTTAATTTCAGCCTCTAGAGATACACAAATTCCCTTATCATGCTTGTTTAGAACAGACAACAAGACATAGTCATTGTGAAACTGAAGCTCAAATGGATGGCCTCAAATATTTCTTCATACCCAAATTTTTCTTTTATGTATTCACAAGGGAATACGCCTCCAATGTATCCCTCCCCAGAGAATAGGTTATATTTTTGCACAAGATAAAGTAGCTCATTCTTATCACACAATTGAGGGCTTACGAATTTAACTACAATTTTCTCTAATTCCCTCAAATATTGAAGCAAATCTATAGCATTTGCCAAGAAAAATGAGAACACTTGAGAAGGGAATAGTAAGCAGCGAGCTCTCAGTTGAACGATTTCCATTCCCAGTACTGAGCGAATCACATCTTCCTCATGCATACAATCTATTTTAAAGATGAGGTTCAAATCTACTTGAGAGAGACTATCTTCAAATGGTCTCTCCCAAGATTGGATAGGGAAATTAATTTACAAATTCCAGGGGTGAAGTGCCATGTTTCCACTATATTTTCACTTACTATTGAATTCAGAATTGGTTACTCACAGAAGTTTCATGAAAGAAACTACTAAATATTATTATGATTAAAGCCTTAATTGATAGGATGATTGAAAAGAATCTATAGCTTTGAAATGATATCACATTTTTTGAATCCGAAACATGCGTCACATTCTATGCTTTGCATACTATAAGATTAAAAAAAAAGAATTTCATGAAGTTTTGACCAAGTTAAGATGGTCAAACATACAAGTTTTTTATATTTTTTAAAAGTTGTAATAAAAAATTCATAATTAATTATTTACTTGGAAAAAAATTACAAAAAAATATGCATCACATCGAGACATGATTCCTCTACTTATTTCTAAAATCCTCTTCTTCTTTTTCTTCATTTTATTGTAGTTAGGGTGGTTAGATATACACCTACTTCTTATTTTTTCCCTAAAATTTAAGTACTACTACATTGAAATTTCAAATTTACACAAAATACATTTTAAAAATAAAAATAAACCTAGTAGTTTAGAAACTACATTAAAATTGAGCTACATATTTTATTCTTACATATTTTTGAAATAATATAGATAACTTATTCAAATTTTTACATTAAATTGCCTAACTTTGATTTTTTTGAATTTTTTGCCACTTAAGGGCTTGTTTTTCCATGATGAACTTGCACATACCCTCATATGCTAGACTAGATGATTTAGTCCTAGATCTGGGTATCTATGCCGAAACTAAAATATGGCAAAAGGGTATTTGAAATTGTAGAAATCTAGAAAATGACCTAAACAGGGACTTATACAACAAAACTAGTGTATCAGTCCAATTAGAGTTTTCTCAAACTTCAAAGTCTAAATCTACTCTTCAATATCCACTCTGTCCTTTCCAATTGATTTCTTGATCTAAAACCCTGATTTGTAACCTATAGAAGTCTTCCAATGATCCTTAATGCAAGGTGACAACTTTGAACACTTTGACAACTTTCTCCAAACTTTCTCTTTAATGTGTCTTCAACCTAAGCTTGCAAATCACACACTAAAGAGAGGGAAAAATATTGTTTTAGTAGTAGAAAGGGGTTTTCCTTCCTCAAACCCTGTTTTGTTAATCAAACCTTGAAATGAAATGAAATAGGAATGTAGAATGATGAATGAACAAAATATGATGTTGCAACTCACCAAACCCTAGTAAGAAAGTGTTGCAAACATGTATGAAGTGGTTTCAATGGATGTAGATCTTGAATCTTGCTTGAATAGGATCGATCTTCAATTGAATGCTAGCTTGAATCATGAAACCCTACATCACAATTGCTAGATAAAAAATAAATATGATGCATGAATACTTTGACATGATGCTTGATGCTTGAATAATGCTCTAAAATTCTTGATAATCATCCATTGAATGCTCTTGAATGCTCTTTTAAACACAACAATTCTCTTGTGAACTCCGATTTGATATTATGAATGCTCTCCCAAAAGTATTAGGTGAAAATGAGTGAAAAAACCTTGTATTTATACTCAATTATGCCTAATTTCCTAAAATTACAACACTACAAGTTGACATTAGATCTAGGAGGATTAAATCCCTCCAAGAATTTGAATTAATTTTTATTTTGGTCCACACAAGACTCCTACACCAGAGGTGGTGTATGAGTCCCATTAGGCATAAATTATGGGACCAATTTCAAAAATTCTTAAAAAGCTGTAAAATCCAGATCAAGACCCAAAACCCTAGGTGGGACTCATATGACCAAGGTGGCGTATGAGTCCCAGATCACTAAATCTGGGCCAGAAAACCTAAAAACATCTGAATTATGATTGGATGTTGATCTATGTCAGGATTATCCTTAAAAATATGCATTAAATGAGGC
This sequence comes from Sequoia sempervirens, assembly GCA_007258455.2. Classification (NCBI taxonomy): domain Eukaryota; kingdom Viridiplantae; phylum Streptophyta; class Pinopsida; order Cupressales; family Cupressaceae; genus Sequoia; species Sequoia sempervirens. Next base: position 149,632,570 of record VDFB02058242.1, read on the forward strand.
TTGTGGATGCAAAATATGGCCAATTAAAGCATAAAGAAGCCCAATTATTTAATAAAACCCTAGAAAAGTGTGAAAGTGTTTTAATTATTTTTAAGAAACTCCAAATAAGGTACCAATTAAGCTCATTTACTTCACAAGGGCCCAAGACCTAATGTGAATATGTTAGACATATTACAACACTAAATCAAGGTCATGTTAGAGATTATTTTTTCCATCATTACACTAGCATTATTATTCATAAGTGTTTAACATAATGCATCTTGCTAACCTTATGAAGCTCAAACCCTAAATTCAATGCCACCTAGCATAACACACCTTGCTTGCTTATGGAGCCTTTCCTTGTTCATGGGTGTTTAGCATAACACAACTTATTAATCCCTATGAAGCTCAAATTATAAATTCAAGGGCACCTAGAATAACACACCTTGCTTACTTGTGGATCCTTTCCTTATGGTGCCTTATTGAAGTTGTTAGGAGGATAGATTTGATATGGTATGGGAGCCTAATATGATTCTCTCATTTTCCACCCTTTTGGGATATGATTATTTAGTGGATAGCCTAAAGTTTCACTACCTTGGAGTGAGTGCAAAATTAATAGCTTAGATGTATTTTGCACTGATTAGACAATCTAGGCTTGATCTTCCTAGTCTTTGATGTTATATGATTGTGCATCTTTATCATTTCCGCATAAATAAGTGTCTTGAATGTCTAATTTAGTCTGATTTTGCACTTGCGCTTATCCTTGCACTAAAGTGGGGGATAAATGTAGTGTAGGAAAAGTATTCCTTTTTCACACTTAGTTTGGAAATGAATAATTAATAATAAAATGAGCTTAATGATGCCTTAATTTAGTGTTGCAATTTTATTTTACATATTCACATTAAGTTTAAGGACATTTAAATTAAAATGGACTTAACTATCTTATTTTTGGTGTTGTAAGGTGTACCTTTACACTTTCACACTAATCTAGGGCTTTATTAATTAATTGAGGTTAATTTTCCTTAATTATCCCTTTTTAATTCAAATCCAAGCCTAATTAATTGTAATTTTTGAGCAATAGAAAATCGACATTCATAAATTCCTTAACATAAGGTTTAATGTTGAGTAATGGGTGTCCTAAGCAAGTGGCCTAGGACCCATTCACCATAGGGTGAATAGGTCCTCACTTGCACCTAGGACCTAAATTCAAATTATGTTTTTGGAAAATTTTCAATGATTTCAAATGTATAGTCAGATGTTGGCTTGTGATATTTGAATTTTCCGAATTAATATTAAGATGTTGTAGTAACGGAAGTAATATCCTTTTCCTTAATTTGGGAATAATCTTCATTGAATTAACCTATTTGTTTCCTAGTATTAATGTTGTAATATGTTGTAACACATTCACATTAATCTTGGATCCCTTTTTAACAAAATGCACCTAATTTGTACCCTCTTTTAGGTGTTGTAAAGTTTTGTAACAAAATTTCACACTTATCTAGGATCCTATTAATTAATTGTGGTTAATTATAGTTAATTATCCACTTAAATTAAATTTAAGCCTTATTTGTGACACCTTCCGAGGATCCATCCTAAAACCCATGATTCAAATTGCATAACATTTAATTGGGAAAATCTAAGGTCCTAGAAATTAGTGCTAGGATCCATTCACCATAGATGGCGAATGGGTCCTCCCTTTATAGGACCCCCCTTTCTTTGTAGATTCTACATGGGTTTTTGATGTACTTTCATTCCCTGAAGGCAAGGTCCTAGAAAACAGTGCTAGGACCCATTCACGCTATGTGGTGAATGGGTCCTCCCTTAATGAGGACCCTCTTATTGAATTTCATTATGGTAGGATTTTAATAATGTTCATTTCTAGATCTGGAGTTGGCTTTAATTGCTTGTGTAAAGAAAATTTTTCTTTTAAAATATTTTGGGTTTTCATCTTTTACCTTTTTCAGCTTCAAGAAGAGTTTGCACTTAAGAAAAGAAGATTGCTCCAAAAAGTACACAATGTGCCACTTGGTGGCTACACATATTTTATATATCACTTTTCTTTTTGAGCACGAGCTAAGACACGTGTCATCTTGGCGGGGTTTTTTTCCAAAGCCATTCTCTTTGTTTTGAGATTGTCTACCCGCTCGACACATCATCTATTCATCCAAGTAGTTATTTTTTCAAAGAGGTATCTTCAGGTGGAGTTTTCTAGAAAGTGGTGGATGTCTTTTCTTTAGGGTGAAACCTTCATGTCTGTGCCATCAATCTATATGATTTCACATTGATCATATTTTTTCCAAGCCATGTCAGATCCATTTTTTTCAGATTGTAATCTTTGTTAAATATCTAAGTCATTAATTAAGTAGTTGGGACTTAATGAGAAAATATTGTTATGATCTAATAAAGATCTAAGATCAGATCGTGGGCTATTGGGTGCAGGCATCTGGCAGTTTCTACTTTTGGAATGTTGGTGGTGATGTTCTCTTCTTCCAGGTATAAATAGGGGTCGACAACATATGCAAAGAAGGTTTTTTTAGTTTTCCTTAATTTTTTAGAGATATTTTCAGAAGTTGAAAGTTTACAGAACATAGCTATTCTCTGGAATGCTATATTTTTACTCAAACTATCATCGGATTGGCATCCAACCTTTATTTTTTAATTCATTTGATATAAAAATTTGATCTATTTAGAAGAAATATTTGAAACTATGCATGTTATGGCCTTTTTCAATTTCCTTCTTTATGTTTTTGTTCATGTTAAAAACATTGTGTTAAGATTACTTTGATATTTTGGGTAGCTAATTTTCATGCTATGGGCTTCCATGTTGAATGATAGCTTTCAGAAATTAGATTGTGTCTGTTGAACTTTTCCATTTTCTTTAAGAGTTGTTATTTTTCATATTATGTCATAAAAGAGGAAGGGTTTCTACAAATTCTGAATATTTTTGTTAACTTTTGGAGCTTTTTTATGTTTGATCAGACCTTAATGAGTGCTTCCCATGGGGAGATCTAAAAAACTGCAATGCTCTTTTACTTAACCTTTTTTGTTCATTCTCTTCCCAAAACTGAAGGGTTTGTGGCATTATGTGTCTATTATATCATTCATAGGAAATATGTTGAGGTTTGAAATATTGTAAAAGCTTTGGTGCATTTCCATTTTTGTGTTTTATTTGCATTTCCTTCTGCCTTTTTCTCCCAACACAAAGAAGAGATGGCTTTCTATAAAAATCCCAGAGGCATTGAGTGAAGCACAAATTAGTCCCCCACTTGTTGAATTTCCCACAAGTTTTTTGAAGAGGTGCAAGCTTTGATGGTCAACAATTTGAATTTTGGGGTTAATCTCTTGATTTAGTATAAATATGGGGTTAATTCACATTGTTTCTCCTAACAAGATCTAGAAAGTTCAAGTTATCATAAGAGTACATACACAAGAGAATTAGATCACTTCAAGAGCATTTTCAAAGGCATTTCAAGGAATATTATCAAGGTTTTATTGTAGCGATTGAAGATTATTTCATCATGAGAAGGGTTTAGTGCATTCATGCATGTTGTTGAGCTAAGATAGTTGATGTAGTGCATTGAGGATCTACTTGTAACCATTGTTATACATCTTATTTGAGATCAAGATCTATATTCTTCATGACCACTTCATGTTAGATTGTAGATTTACATTCCAAGACAACTTCTAAGATATCAACACTTCATTATTTCATCATTTGGTTTAATTACCTACAAGGGGTTTGACTTAGGAAAACCCCTATTCACTTACAATCAACAAGTTTTTCTTCCCTTGAGTGTGTGTTTGCAAATTTATAGGTTGAAGATCAAGTGGAGAAGAATTTTAGAGAAAAATTGTCAAAATTGTCAAGTTGCAAGATTGATCTTCATAGTGCAAGAATGAAGAATTGAAGATAAAAATTTTGTTACAACTTTTTAGGAGTTGAAAACCAGGAATATGAGAGTGCAAATGTCAAGGAAAATAACCTAGATCTCAGTTTTAGAAACCCTAACAGGGACCCATTTTCCACTAAAGGCAAATGAGTCCTTTGTGCCGTTAAAACATGCTTCTTATAGCAAGGTACACATCATTTTGATCTATAAAACTCCCCTCATAGTTGATATAATAGTTAGGGTTAGTCTCTAATTGTTATTTTCATCTTATCACACTCATAATTGTATGTTTCATAGCACTATAAATTAGTGGTTCATTATCTGATTGAATCATTTGGGTGAACCCTATATTTTTACATGAAACAAATATGTATAAATATGAGGTCATTTCACTATCTTTTATCCAAAAATCCTAGCAATTTTTATGAGAAAATTCCTAGAGAAATTTTATGCAATCAAGATCATTTTCAAGGCATTCAAGAGTAGATTTATTGAAGATTATTGCATCAATCAAGATTCCATTGTCATATCAAGGATTTATTACATTATGCCTATTGTTTGAGCTAATATGGTAATGTAGTGTTCAAGATCTATTTACACGTTCAACAACATTGTTTCTAACCAATTTTCATGATCAATATCTACATCCATTAAAGCCAATTCATGCTAATTATAGATCTACAATCCAAGGTTCAGATAAAGGTTTGGTGAGTTGTTACACAACATTCTTCATTCATCATCCCTTCATGCTTTTCTATTTCATTTCAAAATTTAATTACCAAAATGGGGTTTGACAAAGGAAAACCCCCATTCCCTAATAAACAACATTTTTCTCTCTTTGATGTGTGATTATAGATTTTAGGTGGAAGATCCTCTGAAGAGAAAAGTTGAAGAAATTTACATCACGATGATAGTGCATTTGATAATACACAGCCTCTATGAATGCCTCCCTGTACATATGTGCAAACACTTTCCATCCCTGAAATGTCGATGTGACAGCCTTGAACTGCTACCTCCACCCAATCTCCTAGGCCAGCTATAGGTCCAATTACTACCACAACTGAACCTCTTTGTCTCTCTCTACAATCATAGCCTAAAGCTACTAATGCAGCTATTCTCTCTCAGTTGTGAGAGACTATATCTGAGCCTGTAATTGTTGATCTAGCTATCATGGTGGTGGAGGAGGTGGTAGTGCCCCTAGAACCTATCCATCCTATTGATGTTCTGGGTCTTGGTGACCCTAATCATGCCTAGGATACTCTCCATCCCTATGCACTTGTGCCCTATCCTACTCTGGTTGTTGTTTCCATTTTCATCTACCCCCATCTCTACCTCCATCTTAGCCTCTACCCATGGCTCTTCCTTTAACTCTGAGGTATCCCCCTATTGGGGTTGTCAAGTACACGAGTGGCCTGAACCATGCATCATAAACCAAAGTAGTCCTCATATTTGGTAATCCCTAATCATAGGCCCAAGGCTATGGAACCAACTATCAAAAGTCATTGACCACCACTACAAGACCAATCTAGGCTCCCCACTAGACCTCTCTCTGAGATCTCACAAACATAGCTATGTAATAATTAGGAGGTACATCCTGTGCCTCCTCAAACTGTCTGGCCATGTAGTTTGGAAGGTACTGCTCTATAATAATGTGCTCTCACCCTTGCATGTAGCAAGTATGGTAAGCAAAATAAAATTGCTACTGGTCATCATACCATACAAGAACCTCTAGCCATAGCCTCCATTTGAATATGATCATGTCATCAATGAAACGACACCAATTGGGTAGACTTGTAGGGCAGGTGTGATGTAAATTCATCGAGACCCTATATCTAAATGTAATGGGTTCATCCTCATGAATATCTACTGAAACAACAAGGGGCCTTAAAAATGCAATGTGCTCATATGTCCAAATATAAAGCAAAGTCACACCTACCTTGATGCTCCTTCCCTCATAGTAAACAACTTGATGCATGTGTGATACAAGGAATCAAGTAGAACTAGACCCCATGCATACATAGTGGATCGATGGATCATATCATATCATGCCATGCCATGCCCAACCCAAACTAAAACCTCTACCCCATTGGTTGGGGGAAATCAGTCCAGCAATGAGTGTCACAATGAACAATCTAAAGATAGGTAATCGAGCTTTGTAGAGGTCTAAGTCAATCTATAAACTAACCAAAATTATTTTTTTAGTTTGCAAGAGTGAGCAACATGCATCTCTCTTGAAATCTATGTCATAAATAACTCACTCCCCATGGATGGGAAGCTGCACGATCCACCACACATCCTCAAGTGTGATAATGGACTCACCAGTGGGAAAGTGGAAAGAAGAGGTCTCACTATGCCACCTCTTAATAAGCACCATCATCATGGATAAGTGGATCCATACCTCTGGTAGGAAAACAATGAAACCTAACCCTAGCATCCCCAACTGCTCCACCTCCAGGTCATCAAAGTCATGTCTCGCTGTCAAAATATTAGAATGGTGCTCTTGTAACATCAATGGATGGTGGATCCTCTTGCACGCATCACACACACAGTGTCAATTTCCTTAAAAGTCAAAAAGCTAACCAAAATTAGGACTGCATCCCAAAACATTAATTATGTCGCTAAAATCAATAGTGTCTCTATTTTAAAGGTATGTCACTATATAAATTTTAGGGGTGCATAGCCAATTTGGAAATACACGTCACAATACTCAATTGTGAATTAGCATTTGCATGCATCCCTATAGCTAAAAAACATGGTGCATCACTATTTGCAATGTGTGTTTCCCACTGCATTTAAGTGTTGCTAAACAAAAAATTCTCATGTTTTTCTATTTTACAATCGCAACCCCCTAATCAAATGTGACTCTCAACCAAAAAATAACATTCTTCATTCATCATCCCTTCATGCTTTTCTATTTCATTTCAAAGTTTAATTACCAAAATGGGGTTTGACCAAGGAAAACCCCCATTCCCTAATAAACAACATTTTTCTCTCTTTGATGTGTGATTATAGATTTTAGGTGGAAGATCCTCTGAAGAGAAAAGTTGAAGAAATTTGCAAAGTTTTCAATGTTGTAAGAAAAGTTGTCATTTAGTGGAAACTCTTCTACATAATTTATTTCAGCTTCCCCACATGAGAATCAAGGAATTTGGGAGTGTAGACATGATAGAAAAGAACCCAAAAATAAATTTTAGAGAACCCTAGATGATCCGGGGGACATTTTTTCAGTGAAATTTGAAGTGTCTCCAATACTCTAGAATTTAGCACCATCAGAAAGAGAACGACGTCCCGATTCCAACGCAACTTGAACGGGGCGAAAAGGACTCCATTTGTGCAAGTTACAGCCAGTCAAACTGGCTTCAAGGGCATCCATAAGGCAAAAAATAATCTTAGAAATTGACGGAACTAGCGTCATCGTGAAGAGCTCGTTGAGACGATTCCGACGGCATTCGTTTCATCGAAATTTGACATCGTATGCTCGAATTACAAGTAGTCAAAGTTCGGTTGAATTAGGGTACAGATGACGTCATCATGCTGATGTGTCTCATCCATATTGTATGGACACAGGTGTGTGAATTCTGACCCAACATGTGGCAGGTGACTCACTTGCATGGACCAATCATTGACTACCACGTGGCATCCGTACGTCAGGTCAGCGGCCCTGTCAACAGTCCATTCGGCATACGGATTATCCTCGTTAGCATATACGTTGGCAGGTTTTGGTGAATTAGATGGTGACACATGTCTTCATATCGGCGTATAGTCTGATAAAAGGTAGTTAGCCGGGTTTGAACCTGAATCTTGGCAGAAATAATGGGGTCGGTGCACCGTTGCACCGGCGGACGTTTACACTAACAATGTATGAGCGGCGTTGCTTTTGTTAAGATTCGGGTGGCTCGTTCAAACAAAATGGAGGCTGGTGGGTATGGAACTGCCGACCTCACTTATAGCAAAAGATTCTTCCACCATTGAGCCAACAAATACCCGCTGAATATTATAGGAGCTCGGCTTTGTTTTGTAGGGTTGTTGAAGCCGAAATTATAACAAATGGCTTTTTAAAGCCAAAACAAACTAAACCCACCTAACCAAATGCCAAAAGGGGTTATGGGAAAAAAAAAAATCAACTTGTACGAAATCGCTAAGGAGATATCATGTGGTTAGGCATTAATTTTTATGGTTAATCCTTTTTAGGAAAATTTTATGTATAAAAAGAGGGGTAGAGATGGGATTTTCCAAGTCCAGGTGGTGAGAATGAGAGAATGCTCGGGAGATTTTGAAGAAATTTCTGCACATCAGAGTAATGTCATGCTGCTGTGCTTGAAGGAGATAGTCTTGAAGCAATTGTAACTGTTTTGGAGTATAATCGGATCGGTCACTCCGTTGGAGAGGGGCCCAGAGACGTAGTCCATAGGGACGAACTCCGTTATCAATTGCATTTGTCTCCTCTTTATCTTCTCTCTTTCTTTTTTGTTCATTATCTTGGAAATTATATTATGTTCATTTTTTTATTTGAGCATTGTAATTAAGTGATCATTTACGTTAAGCATTCTATAAGCAATTGTCCTAGATCCTAAATAGATCACTAGCCAAGACCCATTCACCATAGGGTGAATGAGTCCTCAATGAGCTTCAAAAGGTGACTTTTGGTGAAAGGTACACATTGTTTTCCCCTTCCAGATCTGCCTTCTGATTACTGTTTCTATTAGATTTGAATATTTTCCTTCATTTTCATTTTTTAGCTTGCATTTTAGAAATTTTTTTATGGTTTTGATCTTTCTCCCCAACGTGCTATTTGAATTTTACCCACGTCCTTGCAAAGATAGGAAATTTTTTGATTCATACCTTGATTTGACTCACCTTCTTGGTTGTTAGTCACTTCATTGCTTGGATCACATTTCCTTTAATGAAATTAGAGAAATAGGTGATTTTGGTGAACCCCCCTTTCATAGCATTTCCCCCCCACCTATTTTTCCTTGATTTAGTTTCTTTCTAATTTAATATTAAAATACATTTTTCCCAAAATCTCTACCAAAAATTGACTATTTCTTTATGTTGTAGAATGCATTCTCCATTTTGATGTATCTCTTCAATTGATATCCTTCTTGTTTTAGAGGGCATGAGGAATGGGTCATGGTATATGGCTTTTGAATTTTTATAATATTCCTTCATTTTTGGTGATGTTCTTTTATTTGTCAATAATATTTCATGGCTTAATGTTGATGATTATTTTCGTAAGTTAAACATGATATTGTTATATTTTTCTATCTCTTCCCTTATATTTCTTACACTTCTATTAAATAATTCTTCCAAATACTCTTCTTGGATACATAAAATTTTCTTCTAAGTTTGTAGGAATTCAAGGAATATGTCACCAACTTGATTGTGATGTTTGATACATCTAGTCTGGTTATTAGAATGTTGGGGAGATGCAGTAGGTTTGGAGCCTCCATACTTCTACAACCCTCTAATAATCCATTTTTATAGTTTCCATATTCTTTTAAGCTCTTCTCTAAATTTTTCAAAATTTGGCCTACTTTCCCTCAATGTGAATTAATTTTTTTTGGATTTCTCTATTCTTCTACTTTTGGTTTATTTTCCTTTCTCACTTTTGGAAATATCCATGTTGGAATGCTAAACAAAACCCACATTAGTACACTCATCCTTTATCTTCTCTGCATTCTCCAATCTTCTATAGTATCTTTCTTCTCTTTCAATGTTTTTTTCTCTATCTTTTTTCTTCACCATTTTGGCATGTTATATTATATTTCTTGGTCAATTCAATTTCCTCCTTAATATTTCTTTATTTCTTCTTGTCTATATTCACCATTGTTGTTTTTGGTTTGGTGTTGTACATTACTTCTTTATCTTTTCCCATGGTATTTATTTTGTAACATCATTTTATAGGTTATGTTGATCATCAAAGCTTGTGCCTCCCAATAGTCTTATGAGAAATTCAATGAGTGGGGGACCAATTTGTGCCTCATTGAATACCTTTGGGATTTTTATAGAAATTTTTCTCTTCTTTGGGATTTGGAGAAAAAGGGTAGAAGAAAATGTAAACATAAAACATAAAATGGCAATGCACCAAAACTTTTATAACATTTCAAACCCAATCATTCCTATGAGTGATATAATTGGACACAAAACACCACAACCCCTTATTTTTGGAAAGAGAAAAAACAACAAAGGCCAACAACAAGTGCAGTGCAAACTTTCAAATCTTTCTATAGAAACTATTCATTAAGGTACAATCAAACATAAAGATCTCAAAGGGTGATAGAAAAATATTAAAAAATTGCATAAACTCTTCCTCCTAATACAACATAATATAACAAAACAACCCTTTAGAAAAATAGAGAAGTCCAATGACATAGTCTAATTTTCACAAGTTATTATTCTACTATATGAGCATACAACATGAAAATAAGCCACTTAAACTATTTGAATTTAGCTTGCAAGACACAGTGTTTCATTCAAAATGAAAAAAATGGAGAAAGAAAGCTTGATAAAGGCCATACATGCATAGTCTCAAAGATTTATCCTCAATATCTTGTGCTTTAAATATCAAATAAACTTTAAAATAGAGGTTGGATGCCAATCTGGCAATAGTTTAAGCTTTAAAATATATAACATGCTAGAGAAAAGTAGTTCTACAACTTTCACTTCTAAAAGTAGCTCTATATCCTAAGAAAACTAAAGAAACTTTTCCTCAACAAAGGAAACTGAAACTTGAAATCCAACCCTTTCATCTGTCACTACCCTTCCTTTATAGCCGTAGAAAGAGGAAATCTCCACCATAACACAAAAGTAATTACTGCCAGATGTTAGCATTTGATAGTACATGATCTGATCATAGATATTTAGTTAGTTCATAATAATCTTTGCTCATCAATTCTCAACCACTACATTAATGCTTTTTAGATATTTAGCAAAGATAGAGGTTTGTAAATGATCAAATCCTAGAAAACAGCTTGGAAAAAGGTCTAGTTGACCAATCACATCACCCAAGGGCACCAACTCAAAGCTTCCATCCTAAAAACCAAGAAAAGAAAAAGGCTAGCAAGCTTTGAAAAACTCCCAAAAGATATCGATTCATAAGAAGTGGAATTTTCTTGTAATGAAGGATGAGGTGTCGAACAAGTGAAAAATTTTGAGCTCATGAATATAACTCCTTGAGAAAATATCTAACGATTTGACACATGCCCCGAATCTCTCCCAAAAGGAAGGAAAAATTAAAAAGTTGTGTAGCCACCACGTGGCACATTGTACACCTTTCTGATAACTCTACTTGAGTGCAGGCTCATCTGAAACTGAAAACATTGCACAAGCCAAAAATCAAAACAATTAAGGAAAAAATGCTTCACTTGTGGAGGAATGAACCTAGGCCTTTGGTAATTCTTGGAGTTTGAGGAAAATGGAATGTTGCATCTCCCAATCTACATCATTCGGCAGGATGAGGGTATAGATCTTCCTGTATGCTTTCTCTAGCTCGAAAACATCTTGGAAAGAGACAAATCCCCATTTGGAAGAAACTGCTCGAAGATGATAGTAGAGTCGAGAAAGAGGAAAAATATCATGCTCAATATCATCAACCATGGGCATTGCACTTGAACTTGGGAGTTCTGTAGAAGTTTAGACCTTGCATCGGATTGCATCCTTGACCTACTCAATTGTCAGCACATCTCCATTTGATTAAAGAAGGGGTGGAAGCCTGAAGTTGACCAAGATGCTGAAATATTTCTTGATTTCATTGACCCATTTGTTCAGTGTTGATTGAAACTCCTTACACTTTCTTGCTACCCTATGATAGTTGATGATCTCATCAACTTTAATGGAGGTGACCCTCTGAATGGGAATCCCTGCACTTTTTAGGTCCTTATCAGTGGCTATACACAACTTAGAAATGAAGCCTTGTGATTTTTCCACTTGGGGTGAGCATGTTTGCATAAAATGATTGACCATTAGGCCAACCTTAACATTCAATTCTCGAGCATCTCTTAAGAACTGTAAAGTGGGCCCGAGAATGGAAACAAAAACTATGATCCACTCCCAATGTGTGGATATCAGCTTCTTCATTATCAGGAGGGATTTAGATCCTTGTGTAGTAGTGAGCTCTTGGTTAAACTAAGCCTCTCTTTCTCTCACACTTTCCTCCATTTCACTTCTTTCTCTAAGGGCATTTGTCAATTCTGAGCTCAGCCTTTCAATCTCCTGTTTTGACTCTTTTACTTCCACATGGGCCTTTCGAAGATCATCAAAAGTTTGAGATTGAACACCATCCAAATCTCTTTTCATATTTTCCTAAGTTTGTTGGTACTCAACATTCGTTTGGCACTCAATATTCAACTCACCTTTCAATTTTTCAATTTCAGCATGGAGTTGAACCTGTTTACTCTAAGCATTTGCAAGTAACTTAGATGTTTCTCCTTGCTGACCTTGAATTTTCCTTACATAGGTCATCTCAACATCTCTGGCTCTGATCTCACTCTATAACCTACTCAATATTTCCTTCACATTTACTAACTCTGCCTCGCACTTCTTCAACTTTTTGTCCAGCCTCTCGTAATCTGCATATACTACCTTCTGAGTGGCCTTACCCAGGACCACTTTGTCGTGCGGGCAAGTTTCTTTCAAATCCAAACCCATGGCATTGAATTCATAATCCTCCATCTACATATGTACTTTAGGCTTGGACACAGGAAACTTCATGGTAGTGATTAGTAGAGAGTTTGGATCTTCATTGAAGCAAGCTTCAATCTTCTTGGTGGTGAGAAACTTGACATTCTATAACAATATTTTCTTCTAATTTCTGGTATGTTAGGCCTGCTTGGTAGTATCAAAATGGCCTTTGAGAGTCTGAGGGACATTGATGCTCTATGCTATAATGGAAACACTAGGAGGGAGTCCTAAAAGGGTGATAAAAGGGGAGATTTTGGATGTATGAGCATGCATGGATGCAAAAGGGAGCGTTATCATTGAAAAAGGCAGGATGCCAAATTGAGATTGGGTAGGGGAAAGACCAGTTGGGGTAAAAGAGAAACAGGTTGAAGGAGAGGTTCCTTCCCCAAAGTGGATGGGTCGGGAGTGATGGGTAACATGGAGGTTTCAACTGTTTAACATGGATGGGTCGGGAGTGACAGGGTGATTAAATAGTCAATAGCGGTCAAAGCAGATGATGCTCGTTAAACACGTGGGATGACTTTGGATGATTCATTAAAAGTGGCATGGGGTGTATTCAGGATTATCAATTCAAGGTCCTAGGATGAAGGATTCCTTTCCATGGGAGGAGGTAGAGGAGCAACCAAAGATGCAGAAATAGGAAGAAGAGAGGGATCAAAACTTACCTGGGCTGCTATAGTTAGAACATTTTGTAGGGCAGACTCCACTTCTTCTTCCCCCTGGCTCGACATGTTGGGTGCACCTAGATCTTGGACCCATCTTCTCTTTGCATGATCGAAACTAGTATGTTCCAATCCTCTGGCAGTTGATCCTTTTGAAACTTGGCCTTCGACGACCGTAGTGGACCCTCTTGGGGACCATTGGGTCCTTTTTCCTTCACTTCAGGCACTAGGGGAGGGTGAAGCCTCTGATTCCATTCACCTTGATTCCATCTGACTATCGGATTCCCAAGGCCGAGAAGCCCGATGCGGAACTTATTCCTCATCAATTTCATGGATGGTCTCTAGATTTTTTTTCGAAGTTAACCTATCGATCAAAAATTTCCTCAAAATCCTCATCATGTGGCTGGAAGTTACTGAATGGGGCACCTGGGCATCTCATCTCTTATTAGAATCTCCATAATTTTTCCTTTTTCCTCTTTGACCATCCCCTACGCTTCAGCTACATGTTGAGGGATTTTCCCATCAGGACGTCCCTCTGATACTCCACTTGAGGCTCATAGAAATTAGCCATTTTGGTCAGTGGAATGGAATGAGAGCCAAATCAATGTATACCTATGGTCTTTCCTGAGTCGGATTTCTCCTTCTCTCAAAATATTCCTGACTCTCATGTTTCAAACTATAGTGCTTTATCGAGTTGTAGTCCCACTTGTCACAAATGAGAACTAATCCTAAGGCCGCCAGTAGATTTGTGAGCTCACCCTCAACCTGCTGCTTGTTCAGTGTTACCTAACTATTAGAAATGGAGAGGGGAAGTGAATATATCTTTGTTTTATTTCTTCCAGGGCCATAAACATTGTCAACAATGGTTTCCTGATGAAATTCCTCCAGTGTGAAAACTTTATCTGTTACGAATTTGGTGAGTTAGAAAGGCTCCCTAGTAAAAATGTGAAATTTGATAAATGTAAAATCTTCTCCTAGGAAATAATCCATCAGGGTTGGTGGATCTTTCATCCATTGTTTGACCTCAGGAGAGAAATGACTAATATTTTGTGGCAACAAATCTTGAAGCATTTACCTTAGAAAATGATCTACAAACCAATAATAGTCCCCTATTTTTGAAAGCAGATCAGTCCACATAGAAACTAGTTGGAGACAACCCTTTTCATCCAACTTAGACACTCGTACATTCCTCTCTAGTCACCCAGATTTTTGATGCAAAATTAAATGAGCCAAGAAAGAAGAATACTTGAATTTAGACTTAGTACTATAATTCTTCAACTATTCTAGCATGTTTCCAGCTATCACCTCAGCCAAATCATAGTACCTTTGGTTCTTTTCCCTCTTTAGCACAAAATCTAGGCCAAATTGAAAATGGTTGACCTACTCATCATTATCAAGTCCAACAACCCTACCAACATTGAGAACGTAGACTATGTGTCCTTCTTGAATTTCCTACGTGATAGAGGAAAGAGGAGATGACTTCTCTTTGGTTGTTCCTTTTCTTCATTCTCATAAAAAATTGTTTCCCTAGCCATTTCTTCCCTAAATATGTCCATCTATTCTTCATCAAAAATTTCAGCACCCCAGGTTGTAGGGATACACAACATATCTCATATGGCTTTGGCAGAAATAGTAACTTTGATCCTACTGCCCTCAATGGCTTATGTCCTTTTATTGAATTTTTTGGTGCATGCATTGACTAGCTCTAGGCATGGATGTATAGTAGGCACTATGAACTATGGCAAACCACAATTCCAAAGCCAAGACACAAAACCCTCTAATGGTCCATGCTCCACCATTCTTTGGAACGCACCTTCCCTAAAAATTTTAGGGTTTGCTAATAAATTGGGGTAGAAAACATTGTTAGCTATATCCTATACCGCCTCTCTTGGGATGTTTCTATCAGTTAGCACCTTCCTACATAATTCAAAAGGTCATTCCTCATGTGTTGGGGCATTGGCGAATGAGTTCCCCCCAAAAATATCGGTGTAACCAAGCCTTTTGTTTGAAACTATAGCTTTTCTACCAGAGGCTGATGGCTCCGACATGGATATATGAATAAGTTGTAGAGAATTTCCTAAATGAAAATGACCACTTGCCTTTTTCTTGTTTAGAGAAACCTACTTTTGAGTGTAAGTAATTCCTTACTTGTACATGAAATTAAGACTACACTGTTACGACTAGTCCATTAAATGCTACCACCAAGGTGATATGTGTGGATTTGAGATTTGTATCCCTTGAGAATGCCAAAAAAATTGTGAGAATGGAATTAGTACATTCTCCCTACCCGCTCTCTTACAAATAAACTCATTACATTGAAAAGCGTGCTATTTGCTATGTGAAATGTGCTAAAGTAATGCAAGGTACCCTTGAAAAGACATGACCATTAATTTTTCAGAGCTTAGCACATTAATCCATATCTTTTCTCATTAGTATGTTGGCTAGTGCTGATGATGGAAAAGGACACACATCAACAATCAGCATATGAGAGAATTTACTCCCAATGCCCAAATTTATTTCTCAAGACATTCTGTCAAATCCCCCATATGATTTATCTACCTTTCTCTATTTTTCTTTGACATTTTCCATTTGTCGTTCGCAAAAAAATAGACTATTCGTTGGTTGGGTTCGTTGGCTCAACTTTCTATATATATCTATGCAACCTTATGCAATATTTATTCAAAAATATAGCCTCTTAAGTTTAGCAAGCTTTTTGTTGTCTTTCATTCTACCATAGTTCGCTACTCTTTCAGATTGTCTGCTAGCTTGGGCACTCCTATTTGGCTCCTCCCATGGAGGCCACAATACTACTTTGTGGGAGAGGTCATTAGTGACCAAATTAAGTTCCTAGTGAAGAAATGCAACTACCTTTGCATGGTTGTGTTCAGGTGGGTAGTTGGCCAGGACTTCATTAACAACAAGAACCATCTCCAAAGCAACTGCAATGTCCTTTCCTACTTCGTGGCCTCATTGCTTGACTTGAACATGGCCAAACCCATGATAATTGATTTGCGCCACCAAATGTTTGATTTTGCACTAATGGAAGGGCTTGGCATGATAGTGCAAGTGGCCATCCCTAGCGTTGGTATCTTGAGTGCCATGGATCTCCGCAGGCACATGGACTTTGGGATAGACATACCCTGGTTTCCCTTCCTTTAAATGACTTCTGCACTATGGACCTTGAGACACATTGCTTCTCTTATTAACCAACAACCACCTATTTACTACTGGAGTATGGTGTGGAGTGCATTCCAGGATTTTCCTGGAGGAAGCACTTCAACTTTTTGGTGTAGAGTTGCAGTGAGTAGGCCTTGGGTCTGCATCATATGGAGCTCGTGGGTGTTGTGTTTTTAGCCCCTTTTTGCACCCTAATACACAAGAAGAAGAAGAATAACAAGAAGAAAAAGAAGAACAAGAAGAATAAGAACCTAATAACGAGCCTTTTTGACTTCCTGAACAACAATTGGAGGCTTTTCTTTACTATTTTTTGCACGTTTCCTCCTTTTAACATCTTTTTGCTTTGTAACTCTTTTTGGGACTGATCGAGAGAGCCTCCTGTTTAAATATGAACCTCAAGCCTTGCATTATATTGTTATTTTTTTGATGAATATAATATAATACAACTTTTCATTTATTCTATGTTATTCTCATATGGCTTATTCTCAAAATTTAAAACATATTTACAATTTTTTTTACATATGGTACATAACTGTTAAATTTTTTAAGGAATTGCATGCTTTAATGGAATAACTTTAGATAAATACTGTTCACAAGTATATCTAAAGTGTTTCCTTCCATATCTTCAAGTTTTTATGCATTCTTTTCCTTGCACACACTAATTCAGAAGGGACCCTTCTATAGCACTTCAAATTTTGTGTGTTGACTTGGTTTTGCAGTTCATTCATCATACTTTAGCACTAAGCTCCCCTCTTTGAATTCTATGTTAGAGGTCTTTTTGTCAAACCATCTCTTTACTGTTGGTTGACAGTTGATCATGGCTCCATAATCCTTTTCTCTATCTTCCTCCAATTTGAGGAGTTCCACTAGTCGTACCTCCATTCCACTACTTTCTTCAATTTCTAGGGCTTTTAGTAGTTGTAAGGCAGGAATTTCTATTGAAATGGGTAACACTAACTCTTTTCTGTACACCAATTCATAAGGGGGGTTCTTCAAAATTTTCTTGGGAGTAATCTAGTCCACCCATAAAGCAGCTCACAGATGCTTGTACAAACCCCTTTGTCATTTCGACCCAATAGTCTTTATTAACCTAATTAGGTTTTTTTTGGTTGAATCTGCTAAACCATTTCATTGTGGGTATTAATTCAATATATTTTTAAGGAAAATCCCATGCCTGATAGGAAAATGTAACACCCATAATCCAACAAAAGCTTGGGCATTGTCAGATATGATGGTTTTGGGTGGGCCAAATCTGGTTACTAGCTCTTCAAGGAAATTAACAATTTCCCCCTATGTGGAATTATTTAGGGCTAGGGCCTTCATCCACCTTGTGAAGTAGTTGGTCACCATGACGATCTACTTGTGTCCAATGCTAGAAATAGGATTTATCATTCCAATAAAATCCAAACCCCATTAAGTGAAAGGTTTCTCAATCACAATCGGGCTTAGGGGAAAAGTGACAATCTTTCTTTTTCCAACAAAAATTTTCCACTGGACAAAATTTTGCACTAGATGGTGTGCTTCAGAAAGAATAGAGGGCCAATAATACCCTGCTTGCATTATCTTTAAAGCAGTAGTCTTAGCAGAGAAATTTCCACCCTCGGGACTATGATGGAATTCATTGAGAACTCTTTTCGCTTGTAACTTTTCTAAACATCAGAGCAATACACCATCATAATTTCTCTTGAATAACATACCCTCAATTAATACATACTAGTGCCTTGTAATCAGTAGTAACAAATTTTATGCAATGTAAGGCTTTTTTGGTAGTACCCCTTTTGCATATACTATGTTCGATCAGCCACCCAAAATTCATCAGACTCAAATTGGTTCAAGTAGACTTTATCGGTATCTTTTTTGGCTATGGGACTTGATTCCTATGTAATGTATTCACACAAACCTCTTACTCAAACCAGCTTGGTTGGTCTAATGTACACATCATATTCTAGGATCTTGGTGATCCAATTTTCCCTCTTTTCTATTATTTAACCTTCTGTGATATATTCTTGCACACTGGGATGTGCCACGAGAATAGTGATCTTGTTGGCTGACACCAAGTTTCAAAACTTCTTTAAGCTTTTAATAATGGAAAAATATTGATTTTCTACAAAATTATACCTAGCTTCATGATGAAGAGCCAAGGTGGATAACTCACAATCAGACCAAAATAACTAGACTTCAACAAGGATTCAACCTTCAAAACACCATTCAATAAATCTACCCAAGACAACACCTAATGCTTCTAGCCTCCAAATATCAACAAATGGGCTTATCTTTTAGAGAAGGCCACAAAAATACCAACTCAACATCAATTAAGCAACCAATCAGACCCCAATACAATTCCTCAACCAATCACATAAGGTTTATTTGCAACATTATGGAGAACCATCAAACTGACATGTAGAAAGGCTACTAGAATTAGCCCTGTTTTACAAACGAACTACCTCAAAAACACCTCCCCTTCAAAAAATCATACCAAACAGTCAAAATTCATGTGTCATAACTCCAAATTTTCCAAATTACTTGCTACTACAAGGCCTTTAAGTCAATGATAAAAAAACCCTAAAATTACACAAAAACACTTAGGGTTTTTAATATTTCCACAAATTCGGGCTCTAAAACCTAAAAAAAAGTATCAAACACCTATATTTAGGTCTACACAATCCTTCCACAACATTACAAACTTAATTTCATCACTAGCTCTCAAAAACCCACCTCAAAACCTCCATTTTCATGTGCTTCCCTTAACAAAAAGACAACAAAATAGTAGGTTCATCTCCTTTATTTCTTTTCCAACACTCTAATCACATACCTACATTCTACACAAACTTCCTAGGGCCCATTACACTTGTTATAGTGGATACAGTTGGTGTAAGGGCCCTTAAGACATGGTTTTTGGTCACAAAACCCCAAATAGGGTGTTCTCGATTTGATGCAAGAAAATAGTGATTTCTAACACAAAACACTATCAAATTAATTCAAGCTTGAAAAAATATAATTCTAATATAGAACACCACAAGAAATGAAGGATTACATTACAAGATTAGGATGTACGGGTTCCTATAGATCTGCCAAATGTGAAAGAACTCATAAAATGAATGAAAGTTCAGAGATTTCTTATTGTCAAATCTTCAAAACTTCAATCCAACATTATAAACAATGTTCTCATGCATTTTTGAAGGTTCTCCCACTTCAAACAACCAACCAAATACCTCTCAACTAATTTTTAAACTCCTAATGACCGTTGGATGCCAAATTACACTTGTTACATATCTTTGTTAACAATACTTTGATTCTTTTTACATCATTTTTCCATTTGAACCTCCTAAACATTTGAAACATTTGTGACAGTCTATTTAGACCTTATTGAAAGAAAATAGACTCAAGACACCAAAAATTCACCATATCAAATTTTGAAACATGGTTGTAGGTGCCCCTGCACCATACAACCCCCCTAAAAGAGATTCATGCCCCATGAATTGGGGTTGATACCACCATGCCCAAGTTTGAGTAGGACAACACTATTCCATAGGCCATTGCCATTGTCCCATGCCTTGTGCTCCATGTTTCTTTATCCTCATACTCTACCCTACAACACATGCCTTCATCCTTACACACAAACAATTGTTAGTCATTGCATAATTTTCTTGCATCTTTGTCTTATTCTCATACTTGGATATGTCCTCAACAACTAGGCCACACTGTCCTTTCCTTACTGTCCTTTGCCCCACTATTTTAACTGCATGTACTACCACTGTACCTACAAATTTATCACTCACTATACACCCTACACTGTTAGATTTATTGACCTTTTTATCTTCAAATATAACTTGCTTTGTAAACTCACTCTCCACTATGGGACACTCAATAGTTCCTATCAAAACTTTGTCATTCACACTCACTGCCAAACTAGAATTTACCCCTGTTGCACATGTGTTCTTAGTCCTATACCTGATTGCATATCAGAATTCTTATTTTCTTCTACAACCTTTATCAACTCCTTCATACCACACATGATAACCTTAGCTTTACCTTTCACATCCTCTACAAGTGGAGTCAAAACAAAATAACATCCATCCTTGACAATTGTATAAGTATTGGCCCAACCATCATACATGGAACACCTGTAAAACTTCCAAGGTCTTCCTAGGAGTCTATGGAAATAGTCCATTGGGAGGATATCACAAACAACACTATGCTTATAATCTCCAATCTAAAAATCTACCATAACCTTCTCATTCACTAACAAATATTGACCATCACTTAACCAAGATACCTTGTAAGGAAATTCATGAGGAATCCTTTACAAGTTTAACTTGTTCACCATTTCAAATGACCCCTTATTTTTAGTTGGACCAGAATCAACCACAATTTTACATACATTTCCCTTGCTCTTGCAAGTGGTTTTGAAAAGGCTCTTCCTATGCAATGTTTCTACTTCTTTGGAAATCTTCAAAATTTGTTTGTGCAACATCAAAGCTTCTCGAACTTCAGGGTTTGTAGGATGGATTGATGAAATAATGCTCTCCTCTTGATCATCTTACACAAGTTGAACCCTTTTATCACCTTTACTTCCCAGTGTGTGTAGGATCATCATGGAAAAAATAGGCCCTTAAGTGGCAAAAAATTCAAAAAAATCAGAGTTAGGAAACTTGACGTAAAAATTTGAATAAGTTATCTATATTATTTCAAAATGTGTAAGAATAATATCAGGATAAAATTGAATGTAGTTTCTAAACTACAAGGTTTGTTTGAAAAAAAAATCTATTTGGTGAAAATTTGAAATTTCAATGTAGTGGTACTTAAATTTCTGGGAAAAAATAAGTAGGTGTCTGTCTGACCACCCTAACCACAATAAAATGATAATATTTTTTTAAGATTTTAGATATAATTAGAGGACTCATTCCCTGATGTGATGCATATTTTTTTGTAACTTTTTTCCAAGTAAATAATTAATTATGTTTTTTTTTATTACAACTTTTTAAAAAATATAAAAACTTGTATGTCTAACCACCTGAACTTGGTCAAAACTTCATGAAATTTAAAATTTCTTTTTTTAATCCTATAGTATGTGAAGCACAGAATGTGATGCATGTTTTGGATTCAAAAAATGTGATACCATTTGAAAGCTATAGATGTTTTTCAATCAGCGTATCAATCAGGACTTTAGTCATAATTTGAATAGAAAATGAGTAATAATTACTTATTAAATTCAAAGTAAAGCATAATTTATATCGGTGGAAAGCTAGGAATCTCCTTTAAAAACCCTTTTCACTTCATCAATTTTGGGTAAAAAAATAGTCGTCAGCCACATACCCGTCATATTGTCACTTTTTGGCCCATCATGATCCTGCACATACCCTTCCACTTGATGAAGTACCGATCTTTTTAGGACACTTGTAGAATGGATGGCCAAATTCATTGTAAGTGTAACATCTACCTAAAATTGCATTGGAACTCCTACCTCCTCCAAATATGCCCCTTGTGCCTCTCCATCCACCTTTAAAATTAGATTGCTCTTGTCCTTTCATGTCATCTTTTGGATTGTCATTGTTTGGCTTTGGATTAGGTATAGATCCTCTACCTCTTGATGCATTACCTTTGCCCCTAGCTACTTTATCTTTCCTTCTTTTCATCTTCTCCTCCACCCTGATTTCCATTTAATAACATTCCTCTACACTCCTAGGGTTACCCAAAACCAATTCATCTTGTATGTTTAACCTCAAACCACCCATATATCTAGAAAATTTTTCATCTTCATTCTCATGATGACTAGACCTCAAACTTAGTTTATAAAATTCCTTAGTATAGGACTTAATATCTATTTCTTTTTGTCTTAAGATTTTTAATTTATTAATCATTTAAACTTGATGATCCTTGGGTAAGAATTTACCTTTGAGTTTTGATACCATCTTGTCCCATGAGGTGATTTTGGACTTTCCTTGCTTCCTCCTCTCTGATTGAAAGTAGTCCCACCATACCAAAGCATGGCCCTACAACTTTGTCTTTGAAATCTTTACCCTTTGATCCTTAGGAACCTAATCACATTCAAAATGATCATCTAATGCAGCAATCTAATGACGTAACTCTTCATCATTTAGACTCCCACCATACTTTTGAACATCAATCTTTACCTTAGGCTTGTCATTCCTAACTGCCTTCACCATTTTGCAATTTTTTGATCCTCTAGGTCAAGCTCTTCTTCCATATCTTCAAACTCATCATCTTCCTCTTCATTTGACTCACTCTCTTCTACATCCCTTCTTTTGTTTGTTTCCAAGGCTATGATTCTTTCCTCCAACTCTTTGATTTCTCTAGCATGTATGTCTTTCATCTCCTTCATCTCTTTAGCCATATCTTTGTTCTTTGGAGGCATCTTTGAATACTAAACTCTTCAATTCTTCCTTGCTCTTCACAACCTGCAAAATGCAAAAAAATATACTCCATGATGCTCTGATACCACTTTGATGTAGAGCCAAGGTGGATAACTCAGAATTAGACCAAAATAACTAGACTTCAACAAGGATTCAACCTTCAAAACACCATTCACTAAATCTTCCCAAGACAACACCTAATGCTTCTAGCCTCCAAATCTCAACAAATGGGCTTATCTTTTAGAGAAGGCCACAAAAAGACCATCTCAACATAAATTAAGAAACCACTTAGACCCCAATACAATTCCCCAGCCAATTACACAAGGGCATGTTGCCACAATAGTGGTTTACACTTTCTGGGAGATCCTGATTTTTGTTGAAATCACATATTTTTAGAAAATATAATGAGTTAATCCTTGAAAAGTTCCATTTAAAGGATTACAATTGAATAGAGTTTTATCAAACCACCTTAGACCAAGCCCACTTGGATAGAACCCCGCTAGATTTAAACCATACCTATAACGGAGTCTCCTTTACACCTATCAAAATGCTGATAAAAAACCACTTTTGATTTACCTTTTGGGGGATCAAATGAATTCATTTAAAATTTCTTTTTTTGTATGTAGTCTTTATTATAAGCTTCCAAAAAACTATAATTTTAATTATATTTAATTTTATTATTATATTTATTTTTTATTTCTTGTGAATGTAGGTTTTTCATTGAAAATCAAGCTCTTTGTTCTGCGCATGTGGAAAAATAAAAGATTATCAATTTTTTATTTTTGAAAAATATGAGTGCACTAGATATTGGAGTTCTTGAATTTTGATACATATGAAAAAGGTTACACATTATATGGTTGCACTATGTCTAAATTGTGATTGGTTTGGCTTTGAAACTTGATTAAAGAAAAAATATTCAATAAAAAACTATCTAACCAAGTGGAAGCACTAGATATCGGAGTTACAAATCTAAATTCGAAATAATTAGAATTTTATCCTTCATGGAAAAAAAGTTATGTTTTATACAGTGAGTGTCACTTTTTAAAAATATTTTTTTTTGAAAAAAACTAATTTTCGAGGGACATGGAAAAAGAAGTACAATTTGATTCCAAAAAAAATGAAAAAATATATTTAGAATCTACAAACAAAATGTCACGAAAATCTAGTTTGCATCATCTTCAAATTCCTCACATTTTAGCCGCTATAGGTGCTCGAAAGTGAAGATTTAGTTAAAAAAAATTATTTTAGTGTCCAATTTGGACAAAAATTGTAAACCACTATTGTGGGATCACCCAAGGTTTCTTTGCAATGTTATGGAGAACCATCAAACTGACCTGTATAAAGGCTACTAGAATTAGCCCTATTTTACAAATGAACTACCTCACAAACACCTCCCCTTCACAAAATCATACCAAATAGTCAAAATTCATGTGTCATAACTCCAAATTTTCCAAATTACTTACTACTATAGGGCCTTTAAGTCAATGGTCAACTAAACCCTCAAATTACACACAAACACTTAGGTTTTTTAGTATTTCCACAAATTTTTTGCTCCAAACCTAAACTCAAGTATCAAACACCTATATTTAGGTCTTCATAGGCATTCCACATCATTACAAACTCAATTTCATCACTAGCTCTCAAAAAAATATCTCAAAACCTCCATTTTCATGTGCTTCCCTTAACAAAAAGACAACAAAACAAGTTCATCTCCTTTATTTCTTTTCCAACACTCTAATCATGTATCCTACATTCTACACAGACTTCCTAGGGCCCATTACAATTGTTATAGTGGATACAATCAGTGTAAGGGCCTTTAAGACATGGTTTTTGGTCACAAAACCCCAAAGAGGGTGTTCCTATTCTACTACAAGAAACAGTGATTTCTAACACAAAACACTATCAATTTCCTTCAAGCTTGAAAAAACAAAATGCTAATATAGGCCACCACAAGAAGTGAAGGGTTAATTTTACAAGATCAGGCTATACGGGTTAGTACAGATCTACCAAATGTGAAAGAACTTAGAAAATGAATGAAAGTTCAGAGATTTCTTATTGTGAAATCTTCAAAACTTCAATCCAATGTTACAAAAAAAATTCTCATGCCTTTTTGAAGGTTCTCCCACTTCAAAAAACTGACCAACTACCTCTCAACTAATTTTTAAACTCCTAATGACCATTGGAGGCCAAATTACACTTGTTACATATCTTTGTCAACAATACTTTGATTATTTTTACATCATTTTTCCATTTGACCCTCCTAAACAGTTGAAACATTTGTGATGGTCTATTTAGACCTTATTAAATGAAAATAGACTCAAGACACCAAAAATTCACCATATCAAATTTTGAAACATGGTTGTAGGTGTCCCTGCACCACTTCATAACCTTTAAGGATCCTTGAGTGGAATATAATTTAGAATGCTCTCTATTATCTTCCTCATACTTTTGAGTGAGCAAAAAAGCTATGCTATGTTGGCCATTGTACACATAAAGTAGAAAATATTTGGAAAATTCAGGGTTGAACAATATTGGGGATACAGAGATGGATATCTTTAGCTACTATAAAGTTTCTTTTCTTTTGGAGGTCCATTTAAAAATTAGGTTTTTCTTCAACATTGGTGTGATTGGTCTCACAATGCCTACGAAATCTGATATGAATTTGCTAACAAAATTGATCTTCCCCAAAAAATATTGCAGTCCCTTTTGGTTGATTGGTAGGGGTAATTCCATTATAGATCTAACCCTTTCAGGGTCTATTGCTATTCCCTCCTTTGATACCACAAAGCCAAGTGACTTTCCTTGAGGTAATCCGAAAACATATTTTTTGGGATTCAAAGAAATCTTGAATTGTTGACATTTCTGGAAAACCTTCTCTAGATGATTGAAGTGATCATATTTTTATTTTGAAAAGACTATTAGGTCATCCAAATATATTAGGATAATCAGGTTGATCAATCCCTTGAAAGCAATATCCATTGCTCATTGAAAGGTTGTACCATTCGAAAGTATGAATGAAATTTTTGAATATGCAAAAGTTCCCCACTTCGTGGTAAACATTGTATTATGTTGATATGATTGCTTCACATATATTTGGTTATAGCTTGAGAAACCATCCAACAATGAAAATATCTTTGATCCAACCACAATCTGCAAAATATACTCCATCAATTGAAAGGGGTAATGATCTTTTAGCGAGACTTTATTCAAATATCAGAAATTGAGACAAAGCCTAATATCTCCATTCTTTTTTTAGACTGGTACCAGATTTGACACCCTGGTGGAATGTTTGGTTAGATAAATGATTATTGACTCAACAAAATTGGTGAGCTCCTGCACCATCAACTCCTCAATCTTCGGATTGACTGGCCTTTTCTTTTGTCGGATGGGTTTAGATTCTTCCACCAAGTCAATGGTATGTTGAATTATGCCTGAATCATACCCTCTAAGATCATCATAGGTCCAGGTGATAACTCCATCATATTTGAAACATAGATCCTTCAGTCTTTTCTTGTCTTTGTGAGGAACTTCTTTTCTAACTTTTAACTTCTACTGCTTCCGACAATCAAGCTCTTCATAGTCCCTAGCATATGTCCAGTGATCCTTTTCTTGTCATTTCTCACATCTTCACAATAAAAGAGATTCTCAAGGGAAATTAATCCTCGAGGAAGCTTGTTCCCTTTTAACTGGATGAACTGCTCTTTGAGAAATTATGCTCCTGGTGGTGAATAGTCAAAAGTTGTTCCTCCTTTCTCTATGAAGGCAACAATCTGAATGTCATCATCAAAATCTTTCCAATTTTCATCATTTTTGAGAATTGAGGGTCAGACGATGACTTGCACCACATTCTGCTTGGTTGAATTGGAAATTGGTTCAAATTGTGAACCGACAGAAGCCATCAGATCAGTAGCATTGTTTTGAGATTTAGGAATAACTTTTATATTGAAGACTTCAAAGCTCTTAATTAAGTCCCAAATTCGATGTTTGTATGACTTCATCCTCATGTTTTTTGTAGTTGCTTGCCCATAGACCTAGCTCAATAGTAGCTCTAAATATCTAAAATCTTGTACTCTCTTTATACCCATTCATTCTACAAGGATTAGACCATGGACTGAGCCTTCATATTCAACATCATTGTTTGAGCATGAGAATAAAAAATGGTAAGCTTTGAGGGTCTCTGATCCCATAAGAGATACTAGTCAGACACCCGCTCCAGAGCCAACTTTACACTTGGTTCCATCAAAATACAAGGTCCATAGATGATTACCACCTAGATCATCATATTCCTCCTGATCTTTCATTAATTTCAGAAAGACTTGATCATCATTGAACATCATATAAGTGCCTAGCCTTATTGTATGAAAGTTGTCGAATGGATCTGTTGATGTGTTTTTTATGCACTTCTCAACACAACTAATGCATAGATGCACTACCTCTCTTGAAAGACAATCTTCCACAATCAGATTTCAGAACACTATCCCAAGGTCTCTAATGTTAGGTCTTGATAGTGCTTGGAATATCTCAATTGTTTGATGTGATTTGCTGAAATCACAAGGCGGTCTTATGGGTGAGTTACAAAGCATGGGAAGTTGGGTTTGCAAATGCAGTTTCAAAGTGCTAGAAGTGAATGAAAAATGGCTATCCACTCAAAACAGCAAGTTGAAATTCATCAAGTTAATCTGATTTAGCTTCATGGTGATGTTTTGGGTCCTACTCTAAGCAAGGATTAAAAGAAATAGTAAAAGGAGAAGGGTTAAGAAAGTTATTCTAATCCTAAGCTACGAATAAACAGTAACAATGGTGGCTACTAAAGTAGATAGACTTCCTAAACCAAGTTTTGCTTGACGAAGAGAAACCTACAACTACATAAAACCAATGCAATCTTCTAAGGACTACAAATTTTCATATTACATACACACATCTTGTACATGCAATCGAACTAAGTTGCAACAATAAAGGAAAGAGACTCAAAATAGCTTTGCAAAGTGATTTATCATCAATGAACCACAAAAAGCATGAGCTAGGAGTTCATCAAATACTATAACAACAACACCATAATGGAAGCCATTCAAGAAACTAATACCTAAACTAGTAGGGAAGTTGAACCATGCATACATAAAGAGAAAACTCAAAAGGAACACCCATAAATCATGCAATGTTACTCTCTATTGCTACATAATGTCTTTACAACAGCTCTCTAACCCTTACAAATGAGGGGAAAACCCCTATTCATAGTTTTCCAAAGCCCAAATCAATGGCTAGGATTAATTCACAATGAGTGGATCAGATTCAATTACATTAGGGTTTCACCTACCCCACAATATTCAGCAATTAAAAATACATTACTTGTCTTTTCCCTGTTTTGTCATCTAGTGCCAGTTACTATAGCAATTTTGTCATTTAGCTGATTTCCCTTTTCACTGTAGTTGAAACTGCCTGAAAGATGTCTTTTGCTTAATGTGCTTGCAGTGTTCTTCCTTGGATCAAAAGAGCTCATCGACGATTGGCATCGATGGATTGGTTGCCCCTGATTCAGGTAGAAAACTCCTTAGAAATCATCATCATCTGGAAAAAGGGTAGGACAACTCCCTCAATGGGCCTCTCTGATAGACCTACAGAAGGCTTCTTGACTCCTAAAAACATGAAGTATCGTAAGTGCATTTATACATGAGTTAAGGAAAAGGTCAGTCAAACCTACAAATTCCCTGCTAGATCTATCCATGCATCATCAAAAGATCTTGATATTCATATTTGGAGATCATTTGGACCATAAAAATTAATGCGTGCTTCAAGGGTGCGAGCGCTGGAGGGCAGAAAGATGGTAGAAGAAAGCCATAAGGTAGACAACGGACGAAAGCCAAAACAACCGAGAAGGAGGCGGGCTCCCGGATGTTCAAAACAACCAGGAAGGAGGTAGGCTCCTAGATGTTCAAAATAGCCAGGAAGAAGGGAGGCTCCCAAATGTTCAAAACAGCCGAGAAGGAGGTAGGCTCCCGAATGTTCAAAATAGTCAGGAAGGAGGCAGGCTCCTAGAAATGGCCATGGAGGGGTTGGGCTCTAGAGGCCGGAAGGGAGGTGGCCACTAGATGTCCCAAATGGCCACAGAGAGGTGGAGCCACGGAAACAACCATAGAGGGGCCGGGCTCCATAGGCCGGAAGGGAGGTGGTCGCCAGATGTTCAAAACAGCCACGGAGAGGTGGAGCCCTAGAAATGGCCAAGGAGTGGTCGGGCTCCAGAGGCTAGAAGGGAGGTGGCTGTCGAATGTTCAAATGGCCATGGAGAGGCAGAGCCCTGGAATTGGCCACAAAGGGGCCGGGCTCAGGAGGCAAGAAGGGAGGTGGCCGCTGGATGTTCAAAATGGCCACAGAGAGGCAGAGTCTTGAAAATGGCCACAGAGGGGCCGGGCTCCGAAGGCCGAAAGGGAGGTGGTTGCCGAATGTTCAAAATGGCCACAGAGAGGTGGAGCCCCAGAAACGGCCACGGAGGGGCTAGGCTCTGGAGGCCGGAAGGGAGGTGGACGTTGGATGTTCAAAATGACCACGAAGAGGCAGAGCCCCAGAAATGGCCATGGAGGGGCTGGGCTCTAGAGGCCAGAAGGGAGGTGGCCACCGGATGTTCAAAATGGCCATGGAGAGGTGGAGTCCTAGAAATGGCCACGGAGGAGCTGGGCTTCAGAGGCCAAAACAGAGTTGGCCGTTGGATGTTCAAAATGGCCACGGAGAGGTAGAGCCCCAGAAACAGCCACGGAGGGGCCAGGTTCCAGATGTTGGAAGGGAGGTGTCCGCTAGATGTTCAAAATGGCCACAGAGAGGCAGAGTCCTGGAAACGACCATGGAGGGGCCAGGCTCTAGAGGCTGGAAGGGAGGTGGCCATCAGATGTTCAAAATGGCCACGGAGAGGCGGAGCCCCAGAAACGGCCATGGAGGGGCTGGGCTCCGAAGGCCTGAAGGGAGGTGGCCACTGGATGTTCAAAATGACCACGAAGAGGCAGAGCCCTAGAAATGGCCACGGAGGGGCCAAGCTCCGGAGGCCAGAAAGGAGGTGGCCGCCGGATGTTCAAAATGGCCACAAAGAGGTGGAGTCCCAGAAATGGCCATGGAGGAGCTAGGCTCTAGAGGCTAGAAGGGAGGTGGCCGCTGGATGTTCAAAATGGCCATGGAGAGGCAGAGCCCTGGAAACGGCCACGGAGGGGCCAGGCTCGAGAGGCCGGAAGGGAGGTGGCTGCTGGATGTTCAAAACAACAAAAGGGGGATGAAGCTCTAAAACCACCAAAACTTAACCAAACTTTGATGAAACCTTGGAAGTTCATTTACGCACTTCAAACACATCCCAGATCCAAAAAAAGTTGCTCCCAAAGTAAAAAATGTGGAAACGGGAGTGACAGGGGTCCACGGATGTTTCCAAACAGCTAAGGAGGAAGGGAATTCCATAGGGAAAGTTCCAAAACCATTGAAGCTTAACAAAACATTGATGAAACCTTGGCAGTTCATTTATGCACTTCAAACACATCCTAGATCCAAAAAAGGTTGCTCCCAAAGTGAAAAATGTGGAAACGGGAGTGACGGGGGTCCACAGATGTTTGCGAACAGCCAAGGAGGAAGGGAATTATGGAGGGAAAGTTCTGAAATCACCGAAACTTAATGGAAAGTTGACAAAACCTTGGAAGTTCATTTATGCACTTCAAACACATCCTAGATCCAAAAAAGGTTGCTCCCAAAGTCAAAAATGTGGAAATGGGAGTGACAGGGGGTCCACAAATGTTTCCAAACAGCCAAGGAGGAAGGGAATTCCAGAGGGAAAGTTTTGAAACTACCAAAATTTAACAGAACATTGACGAAACCTTGGCAATTCAGTCACGCACTTCAAACACATCCCATATCAAAAAAAGGTTGCTTCCAAAGTCAAAAATGTGGAAACGGGAGCGACGGGGGTCCATGGATGTTTCCAAACAACATGAACAAGACAAAAGGCAGAAAGGGGATGGGCAACTTTATTTCTTCACATATTTGAATACCCTAAGTAGGTGAATTTGGTCAAGCGAATTTAATCGTTTGAATGCATGTGACCAATTCGGGATTGGAAAATGGGGCATGCAACACAAGACAGGAGCAAAGCAGCCTACCAAGAGCAAAAAAAAGGGGGTCCCTGCCTACGGCGGGGCATGTGTGCAAAACATGCACAACAGGATCAAATTCAATGAATTCATTGAGTAGCACCTCTTCTTCAGGAGTTTGATCACTTGTATCTTCTTCATCTTCCAACATTTCCACACAATATCTCTCATACTAAGAGATGGAGGTATGCACTGCTTCAAAGCAAAGGACTGAATTGTCTACAATGTGTTCGATATGCCAAGATTCAGGAAAAATCTTCATCTTTTCCCTGTGCTTGGTTCTCAATATTAGGTGGGACCAGTCGAGTGCTAAGTATCTACCAAGCTTCATAGTGAAATCTCTTGAAAGACACATTTTGAAGACCAGGGGAATGCCTATCACTACTATTTCTTGTGTGACTGTTTGGCATGGACATGAGAAGAAGGTTAGAGATAGATATTTTATTTGACCGACAGTCAGAACCTTCTTCCCATCTAGTTGCATGATATCTTTCTCAAGGGGTTTATACTTAAGTTTCAGGGCATTGGCCACTTGTTTTGGCATGACAGTTGTGTTATCCCCCAAATCAATCATAGTATTATGCAAAATTTTATCTCCCACAATAAGTTTCAAAAAAAAAAGGTGTGGGCTTTAGCTTTCTTACCTCTTCCTCCTTTACATTTCCCACATCGTTCACATAAGCTGTACTATTTTCATAACTTGAGGAGCTGGCGTGGATCCTTTGTCTTTGCTTTGGCTACACGATGGGTCACATCCATCTACGACATTTGTTCTTCTTTCTTTAATTCTTCTTTAAGTAAGGTTTTTTGTTTGGGAATAGATATGGTGTCCTAAGAGATACATTGACAGGCACCTTCTTCAATTATTCCACCATGTTAAGTGTTCTGACTCATTGGGTCTTGGGCTTGAATGGTGGTATTTCTCTCACTTTCAGAAGAAAATGCTCCATCATGACTAGGCTTGGCACCTTGCTTTCCTCCTTCTCTATAAATGGCCGATTATGCGGTGGTAGAATAGGAGGGATTCTAGGAAATGGAACCTTCTTTTCTTGTAGTGGTGGTTGAAGTGGTTGAGGGCATGGCAAAGCTTGTTGTGTGTATTCTACTAATAGCCTTCTTTTGGATCTTGTGTTGTAATTCAACTGTACTCGTGGGGCACTAGTCATCAAAGCTTCATTCATGAACACTGCATCTTCTTCTTCCATCCATGAAAATAGAGCTTGATCGTTCGTGAGATCCAGCTCTTGCTACAAGGAGATTCCTTTCATTTTCACTTTGAAATTATCATTTTCCATTTTAGAAGACTCATATTCATCTACATTCGGGAGCACACCCTTGCTTCTTTGTTTTGCTATCTTCTATTGCATTTTCCTCCTTGGACAATTTTGGGGCATATGACTATCACTGCATGGGAAGCACCATACATTCTCGTACTTCACCAAATTGTTTGAGCCTTGAATTAACTTGTTACTTGGGTTGTCTTTGACTATTTGTAGTGGCATGGTGACCATAAAAATCTGGTTTGTGGACATCACCTGTTGAGCTCCTCCTTTAGGAGATCCCTGGTATGAATTCTATTGATAAAATGACTTTCCCCTGCCATAGGCTTGCATGGTCTACTTCAGGGGAGTTGCTTGCTATCATTTGATAATGACCAACTCATTATAAAAATTCTACATGAGACTCTTCATGTCATTGATGTCTGTTGTGATTGAGGAAGAACTCGATGTGCTTGTTTGGGAAACAGGATACACATACATAGACTGCGGTGTATCTGATGTCAATTGTGTAGAAAAAGCGCTTGGAGTAGCTTCTTCCCAAATACCACCGGAGATTTTTGTAAATACAAGCATCGGAGGTCATGGCGGAAGCTTCTCGACATTAATTAAATTGTTTTCCACACACACAACCAACTCATATGCATTAGGCAAGATATCCCCTCGCATGAACATTATCATCAATACGATGTCCAAGTTGAGGGCCTTCAGATAGAACATGAACTCCATTGTAGCATGGGGTTGAGCAGTCAAAGGGATCTTTTGCAAGGTCTTATGAAACTCAGTGTTAAAATCACTCATGGCCTCTTGCAGAGCTCTCTTGATGGTAATTAGTTGTTGCAACAATGAAGAATAGTCTCCTTTCTTTAAGAACCATTCAAACAACCTTTCTTCGAGTTGATCCCAAGAGATGATAGAGCGCAAGGCCAAAGAATAATACCAATCTTGGGCCTTTCCTTTGAAAGATGTAGCTAATAGCCTCAAGGTGATGTTCTCCTCTGCTATATCCTAAAGGTGTTCAGAAGGGGTTTTGAAGTCTTCTCCAGAGAATTTTGGAATAACCTTGAGGGCGTTAGTGGGTATGGTGGGATATACATCTAGGGGTGTGGGTTGTCATAGCGGAATATCACTATCCCAGGTTACAAAATTTCTAGGCACGGGGGGAGGTACATGAGCCATAGAGAAAAGATTCCTATGAATCGGGTATACAGGTATTCTAATTTGGAAGGTTGAGCCTCCAGGTGGAGTAGATAAGGATCTGGATATTGGGATCTTACTTCTTACTCTATTCCTCCTTATAGGTGATACAAAACCTATAATTCTCCTCCTAGCTATCGAGGCAGGTAACTGAGAGTACTAAAAGTGGCCTCTTGAAGATGCTCTTGTTTGGACTCTAGGCATGAAACTTTTAGTTTCCTTCCTTAGCTTGATTTAAGAAATATTTCTCACTTCTAATCAAGTGTTCAAAAAACTTCATGTCCCACCAGGCGTGCCAAAAAAAGAATTGTTGATCATCAAAGCTTGTGCCTCTCCAACAATCTTATAGGAAATTCAGTGAGTGGGGGACCAATTTTTACCTCACTAAATACCTCTGATATTTTTATAGAAAGCTGACTCTTCTTTGGGGTTTGGAGAAAAAGGGTAGAAGGAAATGTAAACATAAAACATAAAATGGCGATGCACCAACACTTTTACAACATTTCAAACCCAATCATTCCTATGAGTGATATAATTGGACACAGAATGCCACAACCCCTCATTGTTGGAAAGAGAATGAACAACAAAGGCTAACAACAAGCATAGTGTAGACTTTCAAATCTTTCCATAGGAAGTGTTCATTAAGGTTTGATCAAACATAAAGATCTCAAAGGGTGATAGAAAAAAAATCAAAAATTGCATAAACTCTTCTTCCTAATACAACATAATATAACAAAACAACAACCCTTTAGAAAAATAGAGAAGTCGAATGACATAGTCCAGTTTTCACAAGTTATTATTCTACTATACGAGCATACAACATGGATTTCAACCACTTAAACTATTTGAATTCAACTTGCAAGAGACAATGTTTTATTTAGAATGAAAACATGAAGAACGAAAGGTTGATAAAGGCCATACATGCATAGTCTCAAATATTTCTCCTTGATATTTTATGTTTTAAATATAAAAGGAACTTTAAAATAGAGGTTGGATGCCAATCCAACAATAGTTTAAGATTTAAAAGATATAACATGTTAGAAAAAAGTATTTCTACAACTTTCACTTTTGAAAATAGTTCTATATCCTAAGAAAACTAAAGAAACTTTTCCTCAGCAAAGGAAAGTAAAACTTGGAATCCAACCCTTTCATCTGTCGCTACACTTCCTTTATAGCTACAGAAAAAGGAAATAATTGCCACAACACAAAATTAATTACTTTTAGATGTTGACATTTGATAGCACATGATCTGATTATATATATTTAGTTAGGTCACAACAATTTTTGCTCATCAATTCTCAACTATCACATTAATCCTTTTTAGATATTTAGCAAACATAGAGGTCTATAAATGATCAAATCCTA
Source organism: Sequoia sempervirens (assembly GCA_007258455.2). Taxonomy (NCBI): domain Eukaryota; kingdom Viridiplantae; phylum Streptophyta; class Pinopsida; order Cupressales; family Cupressaceae; genus Sequoia; species Sequoia sempervirens. Next base: position 149,667,284 of record VDFB02058242.1, read on the forward strand.
GAAAACAACCTAGCAAAAGGTCTAGTTGACCAATCACATCACCCAAGGGCACTGACTCAAAGCTTCCATCTAAAAAACCAAGAAAAGAAAAAGGCCAACAAGCTCCGAAAAACTCCCAAAATATATAGCTTCATAAGAATCGTAATCTACCCGTAGTGAAGAGATGACATGTCGAATAGGCGAAAACTTTTGAGCTCATGAATATAGCTCCTTGAGAAAATCTCTAATGAGTTGACATGTGTCCTGAATCTCTCCCAAAAGGAAGGGAAAAAATGAAAGTTGTGCAGCCACCATGTGGCACATTGCACACCTTTCTGATAACTCTACTTGACCATGGGCTCATCCAAAACTAAAAACATTTCACAAGCTGAAAATCAAAACAATCAAGGAAAAAATTCTTCACGGGTTACATATTTTTAAGGATTCCCTTTCATAGATGCCCCCTTTTCCATTTCCCATTCCTTTGGTGCATAGACCCCTCTGATGATGCTGAAACCAAGGACTTAGTGTCATAATTTATGAAAAAAGTCCTCCTAAATATTTTGTCCAACTTAATATTTGAATTTTTCTCTTATTTTTCTTTGTACAACCTAACTCGGGTTACAATAATGAATCCAATATTAACAAGAGAAATGGGGAGACATGGATCAAGTTGTGAGCCCCAAATAATTAATATGTGTTATATTTATACCCTAGACTCATTCATACAAGAGGAGCAAAAAGTTAGTTCGAACAATGCATAAACTAGTTATCAGAATGAAATATACAAAAAAATATTAACCTAAATCATAATACATATCAAATATAAGTCCATATCTATATGTATATATATATATATTATTTCTTATTCATCATATACATATTCTATGGGTCTTACCCTCTTTAAAATCCATTTACTATCCTTCTATTATTTCCTATTCTATCTTTCTTCTTATCACTACTTATTTTGTACTACTTTCTTCTTTGTTACATTTTATCTTATCTTATACAAATATATACTTGGTGGAACATTTCCCTTACACTCTACTATTATCTTGGAAGGTGTCTTCTCAACTAGAATATCCATGACTACTTTGTGGAGGTTTGTGGTAGGATCTTCATGACTGCTCTAGCATCTACTTGATTCCCTACCAACAAGGGTCACCAACTTAGTAAAGGATATGATATGTAAGGTTTTATAACATTATATCAAAATATTATATAAATTTTATAATGTTATGAACTCTAATAAACATGTGTTCTAGTAATCCCCCTTGATGTTAATACGATACATCACTTAGTTCTGATTTTTATAAAACAAAATACCAAGAACCCTAATAGTGTAGGTATTTTTTGACAATGATAAATATAGAGACACATATATACTAAAATGAAGAATATATACCATAGATAACACCAAAGTCATCTTTTAATAATTTAGAATCCCAACATTTTAAAAATGATTCTTTATATGAGGTCTTGCGAGGTCTTTAATTATATCCTAGAATTCCTCAAACCACCCCCCTCCCCAAGTGCATAACTTAGTGTCCATATGTCTTATATAATTCATTGATTTTACAATATAATGCCTAGACATCATATGTTATTCTTCTCATTTATTACATCTAGGATTTATCCATTAGGAAGTATCATTAACAAGAACACTTTTTATCATTAACAAGATTATTATTATTTGATATTTTCACCATGCACAATATATTTTTTAATTTTCATACAAGTTTAATTTTCCAGTAAAGTAATTTTATTAGCTTGAATACAAGATTAATACCAAGAAAATATTTTAATGGTTTGAATACAAGTTTAATTTGCTAATGAAAATATTTAATTGGTTTGAATACAAGTTTAATTTGGTAATTAAAATATTTTAATGGCTTGAATACAAGTTTAGTTTACCAATTGGTTTGAATACAAGTTTAATTTTTTAATATTTTTTTTTTATTGGTTTCCATAGAGGTTTAGTTTGCCAACAAAATTTTTTATTGGTTTGCATGCAAGTTTAATTTGCCAAGAAATTTATTTAATTATTCTAATAAAAGTATAATTTTCCAATATTTTATACCAATTTCTAGTGATTAAAAAATATTCATCAATTGAATTAATATTTTTTTCTCAAAAAAAAGGAAATTTACGAATAGAATTAATATCTTTTCCCATAATAATGCAATAATTGCTATGTTTTTATAGTTTTTCCCAAGGGGGGTTTCTTAAAGTTATCTCTGCATATATTTTAATAGATTACAATCTATTAAAAATAATAGAATCTTTCATTAAACTCATAGGGAACAATGAACTTGATTACAAATTGAACATTTTTTTTCGATAAGTTAGAATTTTTATTAAAATATTAAAAATAGATTACATTTTACAATATTGTGATTTTTAAATGGCAAGATCCATAACTAAAACAAGAAAAGAGAAAATAAAAAAAGCTTTACCTTTATCTTGAACCTAATAGAAAAATAAATAACTAAAATCACCAAATCCACTGAAATGGTGAAACTTCTTATTCCTCCATAATCTAGTCATCACGAATAATCTAGAAATCTATAATGATTTATTAGAAGGGAAAAAATATAAATTAAAAAATGCTAATGATGATTTTTTCTCTTAAGTCCATTACCAAGGCAATCCACTAAAACATTTCATTCCTTTGGAATATGAGAAAAATAGATAGCCTCAAAATTCTAAGAGAGATGGAGGATCTTGTTCACCAAAGAAAAAATATTCTAAGAGGACTACTTATATTAAATAATAAAATTCACAAATAACTTTCCACCAACCCAAATCATAGGTCTTTTCAAGAACCATAAAAATAGCTTGAACTTCTATCAAATTGTTAGAACCAATTCTCATTGCATGATAGAAAAAAAAAAGACTATACCATCACTAACATTATCATCTCATTAATTCCACCAGAATTTGAGTTAGCTTGAAAAGAACCATAAATATTAATTTTGGAAAACCTAAAAAGGGAAGGACACCACTTACCAAACCTACTGACCTTTTTAGAACTCAAATTTAAAACCAAATTAAAACCAAAGATTTGAAAGCTCCAAACATTTATATTTTTTTGAAAAAAAATTAAAATCTTGGAAGGACTTAGAAATAAAATAAAACCCCCTCAAATGAATATTTAGTAATGATAGTTTCCTATCTACAATCTTCATCCAAAATTGTTGAAGAAGACATTAATGATCCTAAAAGATTCTAAAAATATAAGCTAAATTAGTATATTAGTTTTGTGTTGAAACTATAAAAGTTTGATCAAAATGCTATTAGAAATTACAACATCTTCAATTGATACAATATTTTGGCCAGATAAATGGAATTTGAGTTCCATAAATGAGAAGCAATCCATTGTGGAATATCACAGCATTTGAAAATACTTTCGACCAAAAATATATTATATCTAAATAGCACGCCTTCAAGGGCCGGCTTAACTGGCACACTCTAAGGGTACACTCCCTTAGGTGGCTTGGCCTATGGGTCCCATGAAGTGACATTTTTGTTCTCTATCATTTCCAATTTTTCATTTTTCGTTGGATTTCATCCCATAAACATTCTCACATTTCTGTTTTCATGTTAGTTGTTTTCATTTTGGTAGTAATTCATTTTACTCCCACATTCCCAGGGGATTAAATATGGTGGAATAAACCACTATGAATACCCCGCATGAAGGAAAATTGAACCTTAGGAGTTTAACAAGAATTTTTTTATTTAAGCTTGTCCTAAAATTATGTTTATTAGTTATTTTTGAGAGATAGATTAGGTGTGGTAGCTTAATTAGAGCGAATAATTATGTTTTACTAACTTTTTATTATTAAAGTATATAATAAAGCTTATATTATATTATAAAATTTTAAATAATTTATTTTAAAATATTTAATAATAAATATATAATGAAGGATTAGTTATAACAATGTTTTTGAAAAGGAAAAAATAGGTTTTACAGGGACCTAAAACCACAAAGTTAAAACAACAAAAGATAGAGCAAAACAAGTCCAAACAAACAGACAACTGTCCCAAAAAAGAAACGATAGCACAAAGAGACAACAGGGTCCAAAAAAAGGACTGCCAAAAAGACAGAAACAAACACCACCACACTACTCCAAGGTGTTCATCAACTCCTCAGCCTCTTGTTCAACATCCTTCATATTTTGTAACCCTTGCTTGAGGATTTGAACAATATGTGAAGAAATTGAGGTCTTCCTCTTCGTATTAGCCCGGGTGCGAGTCGAAATCCCTTCAATAGCAGATCTGCTGCAACCTCTGTCCGCATCCAAATCCATGACCAGCGAGCCCTTTTGATTTTTTTTGAGCTTTTCCACCATAGCATTGATGATAATAGTGTTATGCCTAGCAATTTTGTGATTATTCGCCACAGTGTCCCTAATATTTTGGCCTATCTTGGACATATTGCACTCGAGCCTAGTCAATCTTTCCTCCTACAAATGCTGTCTTTTCCTTGGTAAGGGGGTTTCATGTCCCTTATTCTCTTTACAACTCCAGCTAATCTTCTACTCCAAATCCATGACTCTGTTGCTGAGATCTCTATTACGGCCTTTCAAATCATAGACTTCCTTTTGGGTCCACTTGAGAACAATGAAAAGGCCATCCATACTTTTTTCTGCCACACTCACAATGTCCTCTAGCTTGAGCTTATTCAAGGCAGAATTAATTTCTTCCTAATTAGGGGAATCATTAGGGGCATTCCCAAATCTTCCAGATGCAGGGGCACTAGGGGCTAACTCTTTACTGACCATAGGTTTATCAAAAAGAATTTCCATAGAATTCCCAGAGTAACAGACTAATTTCGTAACTGAGGTACCTTTAAAACCAGAGACCAAACCCGACGTAGGGTAGCCACGAGACGGCTGGGGATTAAGAAAGGGCGGCGAGGCAAAACCCGGGATAGGGCAATCATGCAAAGGCTACAGATTAGGACATGAAGGCAGAGCAGAATCCATAAGGGCATTCCAACAAGACAAGGACTGGTGAGCAATGGTATTAGGAACAATAGAGGCACAAGCACGAGGGGCCAGGGGGTCGTTCTCCCTGCTACTTTCAGTATCCTCATCATCCAATTCCCCAATATCAACAATTTTAGGCAAAGCAGGTAAATTTTGATAATGCTCATAGATGAGCCTAACAAGACCAGGGTGAATAATAGAAGTCCTCCTAGGGTTTCTTTCAACTTCATCAAAGAAATTCTTCAAAGAAGAGAATAAGTAAAAAGGCAAAGAGATACGAACCTTGTGACAGAAATGGTTCAGAATGGCAAAGTGATAACCACCAACCGTGATATACTCCATTATTACTCTTAAAACTTTCCTCTAGATTGATTTAATGGACTCCACATCAAAGTAGCTATTGGCAACCTTAACCAACTTAGCCTTCTCCTTGTCTTTTTTAGGAAATCTTATGACTGCTTCATCAGAGAACCGACGGTCTCGATAAAATTTCACACCCTCTATGGAAAGACCAGTAATCTCACCAATTATTTTCTCATTCAGCTTAACATTCCTACCAAACAACACAATCTCACCATTTTTCCAATTTTTGGCAAAATAGTTTAGCATCCCCTCGTCAGTACCAGGGAGCTTTTCAAAAAATAGGACTAAACCTCCCTTTTCAATTCTTTCCCAGGCTTTAGCATTCTTTCTATGCTCTTGAAAGCTGCTCAGCTCCACATGTTTTCTCTCTCCCCCCATCTTCAAAGCTCTGTTATACCACACCCTATAGTTGCTCTGGGTCTCATTTAAGCATATTTTATCAAACACCCAGAAAGCATGCCAGAGACTCTTTTTGAAAAATAAAATGACATCGGTCCCATCAAATCTAATGATATCGATGTACCTAATCTTTATCCTCTTCATCATGATGAAGACAAGCTTCTCTTTCATGCATTGAATTATAATAAATTAGCGCTTTCACCTCAGAATGGAGGTAGTCATTCTTCCTCCATGTGTTTTCTCTACCCTTCTTAACCCCTTCATTGGCAAAGTAATCAGCCACCCTATTGGCTTCTCTATAGGTGTGGGACACTTTCACTTTATCGAATTTACTTAATAAGATTATTGTATATTCGATCCACTTTTTAATGGTCCACGAGGGAGGGGTAAGCCCAAGAATACAATTTATTATATTCATTGAGTCACCCTCCAACCAAAGAAATTTCATCTTCATCTTGAAAGCTAAGTTAACCACATGATAAGCCCCTACAGCTTGCGCACCATAATTAGTTTGGGTGCCGATGTCCACAGCAAAAGCTGCAATAAAAGCCCCCGAGTTATCCCTTAAAACACACCCACTGCTAGCTTTCCCAGGGTTGCCTTTAGCAGCACTATCAAAATTGGCTTTCAACCAACCCAAAGGCGGCAAAGACCAACTAGCATTCTCCCTCCCACAAACATCAGGCATGGGGACATTTAACACAGCTAATTTTGAGTTCCACTTTTCAGCCATAGCAATATCGAAAGGAGATGAATTAGCTTTATCAACCATTTTTCTTGGGATTAAAGATAAATTTTCCTTTATTTCCCTTATGATTTTTTCAAGCAAGTCCCCCTCCAACTTCTCTTTTTCCCTAAACACTCTATTGTTCATTTCCTTCCAAATATTCCATGACACAAAAGGTAGAACAAAAGACCAGAGCTTTCGCACAAAAGGATTTTTTGAAGGAGCTTTCCATTGCAAGAAAGTCTTCGAAAAAAGCAGGGGAAACCCAAACCAAATCAAAAAGCGCAAAATTTTTACCCCATATGTGCAAAACAAAAGGGCAATGAAGAAAAAAATGATTAACAGTCTTAGCATCGTTATTGCACATGTAGCACCTGTTAGGTAATTGAATTCCTCTTTTTCCAAGATTGTCCAAAGTGAGAATCTTATTCTGTAGCATTATCCAATAGAAAATATTGATTTTAGGAATCAGGTGATTAATCCAAGCCTTAGCCCAAAAGGGTAGAGGCTCCATCAGACTATCCAGCATAGAAGTAGCAGAAGAAACTGAAAAAATGCTAGACGGATTGTCTAACCATACAACAAGATCATCCACCTGGTGTTGAGCTAGTCTTAGGGCCCTGAAGGCAAACTAAACAGGGCTAAGATCCTGACTGATGGCCTTCAAATCAACCCAACCCCCATTCCTCCAGTAATCTTTAACCAAGACCCCGAATTCCCTTTTACAATCATTCATCCATTTACTGAATTTCTCATTTCTGATTAATGGATCTTTAAAAATCCATCTGTCTTCCCAAAACCTAACATAATTTTCTTTTCCAACTAGCCAACCAGTTCCCATTTCTAGCAACTTTCTACCTCTGCTCATATCATTCCAGCAAACAAACCCACGAGGTAAAAGAGAAGAATTTATAACCTCATTAAGAGACTCACAGTTGCTAAAATATTTGGTTTTTAAGGTATCTCGCCATTCCCCTCTCAAAGTAAGAGTTCTCCAAAGTTGTTTAGCAAGAAGGGACAAATTCAACACTTTAATTTTCCTTAAGCCTAGGCCCCCTCTCGATTTAGGTCTACAAACCAGATCTCATCCAATGAGTGGAATTCTCTTCTTATCCTCCACACCAGACCAGAGAAACCTTTTCTAAATTTTTTCAATGGCTTCAACATACTTAGTAGGAACTTTAAATAAACTAAGAGCATACACAGGAAGATTTTGCAAAGAAACCTTTAAGAGCTAGTTTTTTCCAGCTTGACTGAGAAGAGTTCCTTTCCACCCCAACAACTTCTTATTGAATTTTTCAACCAAAGAGGTCCAGAATGAGTCCAAGGGTTTAATGCAAAGAGGCAAACCAAGATAGGTTGACAGAAGAGGCTCAATCCAGCATCCAAGAATCGAAGCAAGTTTAACTTGTCTATGCTCTGGAGTATTGAGGAAGAAAATTGAACTCTTAGCCCTATTAACAACTTGCCCAAAAGTAGATTCATAAAGATTCAGAATTCTTTTGAAAGTCTTAGCTTCAGCCATAGTAGATCTTCCCATGAGAGTGGTGTCATCAAAAAATTGTTAGTGGGAACAGGTTAGAAGAGAAGAGGAAAGTCTTAAACCAACAAGGGATCTTTGATCAATAAGCTTTTTAATATTTCTTCCCAAACTCAGCCAAAATTGTAAACAGAATAGGAGAGATAGGATCTCCCTGTCTGAGGCCTTTGGAAGTCTAAAAAAACCTCGAAGGTGACCCATTCACAATGATAGAAGAAGTAACTGTCGAAACTAGCTGGTTCACCAGCTGAATGACTCTGGTATTAAAACCAAACTTGACCAAGATTTTAAATAAAAAAATTCCACTCAACCCGATCATAGGCTTTGGAAATGTCCAATTTAAGAATGAACCCTTCAGTCTTCGACACCATTAAAGAATGTAAATTCTCATGAACAATGATAATAGAGTCCAGAATGTACCTACCTAGCACAAAACCATTTTTCTATGGAGCAATCATATGAGGAAGAATATAAAGCATTCTTGTAGTTAAAACCTTTGAATTAATTTTATAGATAGAATTGCACAGGCTGATTGGCCAAAAAGCTTGAAACTCTGAAACCCCAGGTTTTTTTGGAATAAAGACCACAAAAGTAGCATTAAGTTCTTTCAAAAGATATCTTGATCCAAAGAATTCCTTGACAGCATTCTCAACATCCACCTCAACAATTTCCCAAAATACTTGGAAGAAGAATAAGGGAAAACCATCTGGTCCAAGAGCTTTGTTGCCATCAAAAGAGAAAACAACTTTCCTAATTTCAGCCTTGGAAGCAATAGTAGTGATCATAGAATTTTCATTGTGACCAATCACCTAGGGTATAGCCTCAATCAAGGATTCTTGAGCTTTAGGAACAATCTCTTCATTACAAGAAAGAAGGTTGCTAAAAAAAGGACAGCCTATTTCTTGATATCATCTTCCTCCTCAAACCTCGTCCCATTAACATCAATGTAAGTGATTCTGTTAGCAGCCCTATGTTTCGAAGTAGACAGATGAAAAAAATTGGTGTTCCTATCTCCCTCAGTCAACCAAGACACTCTAAATCTTTGCCGCAAAAAAACTTCCTCTTTAGCAATGATGTCATGCAATTGAATGAGAAGTTCATTTTCCTTTTCTCTATAATTATCAATGTACCCCCATTTTTGGATATTAGCCTGGATCTCCTGAATTTTACCCTGAATTTCTGTCTTAGTTCCAAAAATATTCCCAAAGGAATCCTTTTTCCATCTCCTCAAATTAATTTTCACTTCCTTTAATTTTTTAGTAATCCTGAACATAGTGCCAGTAATATCAATATTCCACCATCTACTGATTTCCTCAAAGATTCGAGGATGAGATAGCTAGAATTTTTTGAATCTGAAAAGGGAGTTCTTTTTCACCTTAGTAGGATCCGCCATTAGACAAATGGGAAAATAATCAGATCCTACCCTTGATAAAGCTCTCAAAGCACAAAAATAGTCTATAAACCATTGACCAGAAACAAGGGCCCTATTGAGTCTCACTTGGATCAAATAAGGTCCTAACCTCCTATTAGTCCAGGTATAAGAAGCACCTTGTAGGTCAAGGTCTATCAAGGCATTACTGTTAATGAAGTTGGAAAGACCTGAAATACTATCCCAGTTAATTTGAGAACCCCCAAATTTTTCATCATTCAGGAGAGGAGTATTGAAGTCTCCCATGACCACCCAGTGCTTATTAGCAAAACATTTTTGAAAACCAGACAACTCACACCAAAAGGAATTTCTAGCATTCTTACAATTCGAGGCATATATATTGGATTGAATCCAGCAAAAATTGTCTCTTATGTGGGTAAATTTGGTGGCTACTAAATTACCATTCTCCATTAAGGTCTCACTTTTAATAAACAACTTGTTCCAAAACGTAACAATTCCCCCCGAAGCACCCGCAGAACTATTTCCGTGAGCCCCACAGTTCTAATTTTTTTTAAAGCATTCTACTTTATTTATAGGCATTTTTGTTTCTTGAACAAGAAGAATATCATGTTTGTGGTCCCTAACAAAATTTTGCAAATCATCCTTTTTATGATGGCTATTCAGCCCTCTTATATTCCATGACATGATTTTCATTTCTTACCTGGGGATTGAAGTATCTCCGGGATGGTCATTTGGATCCCATCCACTATATCCTGAAGGTTGCCTTGTTCCCTTTGCCATTTTTCTGATCTCCTTCCCTAGCAAGGCTTAGTATTCCCACAGTCCGCCTTAGCCCTAGTTCTAGTGATCATTCCACTTGAGGTTTCCATCCTCTTTTTTTTTTCCTTCTATGACCTTGAATGTGAAATAACCTCCTCCCATTCAGTATCATCTTGGCTTTCCAGCTCTCTTCCTGATTCCCAGTCCTTCTTAGGAAACAACCTCTGATCCCAAGGAAGGGTTTCCATTAAGCCATTCTTGGCTTATGAAGTATTAACATTAGGTGTTTTCATTTTCACGCTTTGGGTCTCATAAGTATCCCTCACAACTTCCAAAGTGGCGTTATTCAGTTCTTGTTCCCCTTTTGAGCAAGGGTTATCAGCAGGAAAGTGAGAAGGGACATGTATTCCTATCTCTAGGGACAAGCCCTTAATGGGTATTTTCTCTAGACCAGGTACATTCATACTACCAGCCATCACCAAAGGTGAAGGCAAAACAAAACCCGTTTCTTCACCTCTTATTTCAGCCTTCTTCTGAGTATCCTGGGCTCACAGAATAAGTTTCTACCTTTCTATCCACCTGTGGTGAAATCAAGTATTTAGGATCCTTAGGATCTGAAGAGCAAGTGCAATCCAAACCAGGGAAAGCATCATTTTCCGAACATCTATGGTTCTCCTTCAGATCTTGAGTAGAAGTGTGTCTTTCAAGATTCTTCTTCACACTTGGGACATAAATTTGCTTCTCATATTTTTTTCTCCAAATAGTCTTAGGGTTGGAAACTTTCTCCTTTTCACTTTTATTATTAATCGGGCACTATTTCGCCCAATGCCCAGAATTTCAGCATTTAAAGCAAACAAAGGGTGTGGTCTCGAATTCAATAGCTTGCTTCCAAACCCCCAGGTTGGATTGGATGTCAATTGAAAAAGGGAGATCAGCATTTTGAGAAACCCCAACATAGATTCTAGCAAAGACCAAATGCTTTCTAGCCGCGGTCATTGAGTCAATGGACAAAAGTTCTCCAAAAGAACTAGCAATCCCATTGAAAATATCCGTATTCCAATACTCTAAAGGAAAACCAGACAATCTAGCCCAGACCAGCACCATTTCAAAGATGGAGTCAGACAGATCAACCCTAGCAGACCACTTCTTCAGGGCCAAGGAAGACTTTTCGATAACCCAGGGGCCACTGCTCCTGACAGCCCTGGAGTCCTCTTTGCAAGTGAACTAAAAGGAAAAAAAGCCTCTAGGGAGTGCCACCACTGAAACCAGTCCACTAGTTTTCCATTTATTCTTAACAAACTCCCTTACAACTTCAATATTAGGTCTAGGACCCAAAAATTTTCCAACCAAGACATTCTCCATCTTTTCAATATTATGGTCTATGATTTCATCTGGCATAGAAATAGAAAACTTTCCAGACCCCAGGTCAGAAAGAATACGCACAGGGGGAAAAGATGATTTGTCATTTGGCTTAACACCAAACAACTAAGTCCACGTTTTACCCTTTTCATCCCCTTTTTCTGTCATTTCCATGGCAGCCTTGGATTCTAAAATCCCATCCTTTCCACCTGGGTCCACCTGGACTTTTTCGCGGACGTCCTTTTCAATAGAGCATGACTTACCTTTCTCAGAACTTGAAGAAATCTCCGCATTTGCCTGAGATTCCCTATTAATTATTTAAAAAATAATAGTAATTATAAAAATTTTAAGTAAATGAAAAAATATAAAATAACTCTTAAGTAAATAAAAAGTTTAATAATTTTTAAATAATTTTATTTTTTTTAAACATTTAATTGTATTTCAATTTTTATATATGATCATGACATATAAAATAGTTCTTAAATAAATAAAAAATTAAATAATTCTTAGATAGTTTAAATTTTTTAAATATTTAGTTATGTGGCATGACACTTTATATAAATTATTTTATTAAAACTCTAGAGGTACAAGTATGTGGTTCTAATGGGGATAATCATTATTGTTTAGCATTTGCAATTGAATAAAATTCAAATATTTTATTATGAATGAATAAAAGAGAAAGAAAATGATATTAAATTTGAATATCATAAATTTGCTTACAATTCATGTTCATTAACATGGACTTTAGAAATATTTTGTCCAAGAGAATGCTTTTATGAATTATAATATTTTGAAAGTTGTTTATATTTGTATGTTATTGTTATTTTTCATTTAAGAATTATTTTTTCACAAATCATTTTAAGATGTGTTATTAATTAGTTTTTGTTACAAATGTTAGAAATTATAATTCACACTAATCAGTTAAAATTATTATTAGAAAATATTGATTGTTGTAATTTAATTTTTTGAGAGTTCTTTATAAGAGTTATTTCAATTAAAAAAATAATTATAAATAGAAATAAATCTTAACTAAATAAATAAATAAATAATCTTGAATAGTTGTAAAGTAAATAAATAAATGGAGACAACTTGTTCCCCTACATGTATTTGAATGTTAGGATAGAAATTTTAGCTCAATCAAAGACTCCTAAAAAATTTTAGCATAAAAAATTGTGTTGTGTATTAATGTTCTCTGTCAACATATTCCATTGACCTTAGTTAATGTTTATTTGTGATTTGCATGGGCTATTATCTAAAGATGTAATATGTCAATGGTTCCTTTTATTGTACATATTGTAATTATGATAATGAAATATATGGTTTACGAAAACTCTGGAACTAGTCATGTCATATGTTGAGGTAAAATTGAAAATATTATAAATTGATAATCTTATATTCATAGGGAAAGTTTGAACTTGGTAATTTTCACTTTCCCCTCTAGGAATATTTACTGATATACAACATAGGGAAGAGGATTTGAGTAGGGATCTATAAAGTCAACTTGGTACTTCATCACTCCCAACAAGTAAAATGTTGATTTTGGTGACCATAGGGGTTTTGAGCAACATTTTTGGGAACAATTTGAGAGGGAAAATAATATAGAAGAAAGTACTTGTGTGCACATAAAATAAGAGATAATACATAGTTATGTGCATATTTTAGAGATTGGGAATTCAATAAGTAATATAGGTACCTAAGTTAGGATAATTATAAAAAAAATAAACCAAAAAGAGAAGGCCACATGATAGAGGAGACAATGTTAAGACATGGACAAAACATACAAATATAAATATAAATATAGGTGCCTTTTTGTTTTGTTGTGGTTTGATGATTTATCATACAATGATTCACCTAACTCCATGCATTATTCATGATTGATTTAGAATTAAACATCATGATAAGGAAGCGACCAAAGAAAAACATCAGAAGAGGATGGAATTGAAAATACAAAGAAAAGGGAATGAATGAGGAAAATTTTTGAAAGTAAGAAATTGAACACATAGATGAAGACATCATGGATCATCCATTCAATACATTAAAGAGAAGAATTTGGAGAATTAAAGGAAATGAATGTAAAAATTTTGTGCAACAAAGAAATTGAATCTTAGAGTTGAAGGTCACTTTGTTGCTTAGTCCTTTGTTGATGCAAGTCTTCAAACCTTACCTCTATCTTTTGTACTTATTTGGATTTTGGTCATGCTTAGAAGTATGGTAGGAATTATTCCAAGATTATTCTTTGGCTACCATTGATGAAATTCAAGAACACAAAATAGAATAAGGCATCACAAACATGCCAATAAGGTACATGCAAATGCAAAATATGACATGCTAGTGGACTAGTGTAGTATAAAGAATCAACTTTTGAATATTTTTTCAAATTAGATTTTATCTTTTGTGATTGATTCATTGGTAGATGGATTCATGTGTCATAAGAAATTTCCTTAAATACATGTCCATGGTCATTAATTGGAAATATATGGCATGAGATCCAATATGCTAATGAATATTTTGTGAAAGGTTTGACTTTTGGGGAATAAAAAGTTGAATTTAAATTTGGTAGACAATACCCCACAAAACAATCTAGTCCAAGGAGGCTAAATTTTTTAGATTGTGCAATAGAAAATCTTAAGGTGGTTTATAATGGTAGATTACTAATTGTTGTTGTGCACTAAATGGATCACTAAGTATTTATGATGTATTTGAAAAATGGTATAGAAAAAGGTGTAAGTTCTATAATATACACTTTTATCCCTTCAATTACAAAGAATATCATAGTTTGACTTGCAAAACTTGTGTGATTTGTAAATTGAATACTTCAATAATACACAGTTTAATTTATTTTAATAATTTAACCATGCATGCATTAAGGAAAAATGGTTTTGATGAAAAATGTTAATTAAGAAGTATATATTGATGACTTTGAGTGTATTGTAAATATAATAGAAAACTTAAAAGATCACATCAAACTAGATTTATATAAAGAAGCTACGTAAAAAAGACAAAAAAAAGGGAACTTATAAAAAGAGGACATGAAAATACATGTTCAATAGATATATAAATGCATGATGAAATAATACAACTTATAATCATATTTTACAATTGTTTAATTTTATTTTCGAACAAGAGAATGGACCCATTAATAAAATATATATATATATATATATATATATATATATATATTTACATTTAAGAAACCTTTTGCAAATTTGTTTCAAAACTTCTCTTTCATATACATTGTTATAATGTTCTAATTTTCCCTTTTAACCATTTATCTCTTGAAAAAAATCTCCAAATTGATGGAATATCATTATTTTTTGTTATGCAAAGCCAATTAAGGATGTTAATTTAATGAATTACAATAGATAATTTAGTTAGAAATTAGACTTGTCACTCCTTTTTAAGCACAAAATATAAATGCATTATTATTCATTGACCTTGTAAATCCTCCTAGGATGAGAGATAATTGAATGTGTGTGTTGTCTGAAATGAATGGAAACAAATCCTTTTATACCAATACATAATAATTTACATAAGCACACACACACACACACAACTTTAGGTGAGAAAGGAAAAGGGGGCAATAGGTCAATTTGAATTTAGGAAAGTTGAGTTCATTCTTATGTGGATCACCCTATGATTATGGACTTGACCTAGGATAAGATAGATGGAATAGATCATGATAAACATCGAGTTTGCGAATCAATGCATATATTATTATGGATAATTAGAAGGATGGATCAAATGTACGAGAACATTAAGTGATATTTTGTGTAGATAAAAGTGAGGTAAAATCTATGTAAATGTGTCTAAATTTACATTAGAATATGGCATTTATCAAAATACATATGTACCAAAACATTGTCCAAAAAAATATTTACACTTGCATTTCCATTTATACATGTTTTTCGTGTTATTTATTTAAGAACTATTTTATGTCATGATCATATATAAAAATTGAAACACAATTAAATGTTTAAAAAATTAAAACTATTTGAAAATTATTAATTTTTTTATTTACTTAGAAATTATATTATATTTTTTCATTTACTTAAAAATTTTATAATTACTATTATTAAAAAATATAGATTATGTTTATATCTATTTTATTCTATAATTAAAAAAAATCTACTGACATTTTTATAAATAATCCTTCATTATATATTTATTATTAAATATTTTAAATTATAATATAAGCTTTATTACATACTTTAATAAAGAAGGTAGTAAAATATAATTATTCGCTCTAATTAAACTACCCTTACACCCAATCTATCTCTTAAGAATAATGAATAAATGCAATTTTAGGATAAGCTTAAATAATAGTTTTCTTGTTAAAATCCTATGCTTCAATTTTCCTTCATATGGCATATTCATAGTAGTTTATTCCACCATATTTAATTCCCTAGAAATGGGGAGTAAAACGAATTACTACCTAAATGAAAACAACTAACATGAAAACGGAAGTACGGGACAGAATCCGGTGAAAACAGATATGTGGAAAGGATAGAGAACGGAAATGTCACTTCATGGGACCCACGGGCCAGACCACCTAAGGGAGTGTACCCTTAGAGTGTCTCAGTTAAGTCCGGCTCTCTTTCAATATCAAACTTCAGAGTTTAGAGTAGTATAGCATTAAACGACGTGTATTTACAATACATTCTGATTCTGAGTAAATTAACAAGCATCCTGGCCTGATTGAGTGCGGGAAGGATTGTTAGCAGGCCTTCCAGATTCCAGAAAATCAACAGTGGATGATAAATTTGATTGTCCATAGCTATTCGAGCAAAAGGGATCCTTGTATGCAACCGCAGATTTTAGTTCAATATTTTGCATCTTCAAATCAGTGCGTCGGATATTATTACTGCAATCCAAATAAAGTGGTTTGTCTGTGTATGTGCCAATGATCTTTGTGTTAAACATTGTAGCTTGGACAAGTGTTCTAGTCTTAAAAGGTGTCACTAAGGCTGGGAACACAGAGGAATGCAGAAGGTCAATCATTTTCTTTAAGAAGATTGTGGAAGTCCTCTAGTTAGTCTTAACCACCGATTGGGTCTCTTCAACTTCCATTCGTGGCCATTCACTTCTGAATGAGAGATTATAAAAGGGAGTCGAGGATTCTAGTTTTCTTCTTCTTTTCTGATATGGAATGATTGAGTCTTCAGGGGATGACACTAGAAAAGTTTTTCAGCAGTAATTGAGAAGTAAAGCTTCCAGCTTCTGAGTTTTAGAGGGAGGTTCGAATAGTGGCAGATGAAGAGTGCCTGAATTGCCAGTATTAAGCAAACTATTGTAATCGTTCTCAATTACAGATTTGATAATAAAGTTATCAAACTAGTTTTCCCCAGATTGGGGTTTTTCCAGGGACATTTGTCCAAAAATGATTTATGTTGTGTTATCTGTGTTTTTCAATTTCTTTTATACTCCACTGCAAATTAAGATTGGTGAATGGTGCTATTTTGTTTTTATTCATTCTTTCCAGCTAAGAGTTTAATTTGCTGTACATAAAGAATAGGGATAACTAATTGGTTAATAGCACCTTTAAGGTAAAAGAAAATTCACATGGTATCAGAGCTATAAAGAACAGAAGTTGGATTTCTTCTGAGCAGAAAATTTATTGGAGTTATTGTTCGTGGGTTTCAGAAAATGGCTTCAGTTGGTTTGAGAGATCAAGACAGACTAGATGGTGCATCTAACTTTGGTATCTGGAAATCCAGAATATTACTGTTGTTGGAGGAGCACAACCTAAAGGAATTTGCAACAACCAATGTTACTGTACCCACAGATCTGAAGGATTTAGTAGTCTATCGTAGGCAGGATGCCAAAGCTAGGCATATTATCCAAGACAAAGTTACAGATCATATTGTTCCTCATATTGTAGAATTAGATACCTGCAAAAAGATGTGGGATGCAATCTTGAAACTATTCCAGAGTGCCATTGTCAACAGGAAATTGATTCTTAGAGAGAACCTACGAAACACCAGACAGAACAAGGGAGAAGGAGTTGTCAATTACCTCACCAGGGTCAGGCAAGTCAAAAATGAGTTAGCAGCTGTCAGAGAAAAAATAAGTGATGATGAGCTTGTGAGAACAGCCCTGAATGGGTTCTCAAAACAATGAGACATCTTTGTCCAAGTGATTAATGGTCGGCATGACCTACCTGACTGGGATCGCCTTTGGAGTGATTTTACTCAAGAAGAGCTCAGGTTGAGCCTTGTCTGTGTAGGCAGCAGTAAAGGCCAGAAGGGTGAGGATGACAAAAATGTTGCTCTTGTAGGGAAGGGAAAACCCAAGAAAGGCTTGAACAAAGGGCCTAACTCCAAAGAAGAGAAGGGAGATAAGAAAAAGAAAGACTTAAGCAAAATTAAGTGCTTTGGCTCTGATCAACATGGACACTATGTCAGTCAATGTCTGAATAGAAAGAAGGGTGACAAGAAAAAAAACAACACACAGCAGCTTCAGCAGATGTTGATGAACTATCTTCAAGACTTGAAGATGAGTTCACTCTTGTAGCTTGCCTATTGAGCTCGACCACTACAGGAGTTTGGTACATCGATAGTGGGGCATCATGTCACATGACAGGAGTTAGAGAGCATTTTTCAAGCTAGAAAGCAGTGTAGATAGACTTCCAGATATAGATGGCCAACAAATCCTAGTGTACTCCAGTTGGGAGAGGAATAGTCATAGTTCAAAGGGAGTCAGGCAAGAATCTCTAGATTACAGATATGTTGCATGTACCAAGAATGGGGATGAATTTGATTTCAGTATCTACTCTTCAAGACAAAGGGTACAATGTACTCTTTCGAGGACATAAGGTGTATTTGAAACACCAAAATTGGAAGTTAGCAAAACATATTGGAGTCAGAAGCAATAAGTTATATAAGCTGTAGGTTGAAGATCTAATGGCACTAGCTAGCAGCAACAATAACAGAAATTTGGGAGAGTTGTGGCATAGAAGGATGGGTCACATTCATCATGAAGCACTTAAGTTGCTTAGGGAGACTGTCATAGGAATTCTAGAAGTAAGTACAGAACATGATGATGTATGCAAAGGATGCGTACTTGGAAAGTTTTCCAAGGCAGCTTTTCCTAGGAGTGATAGTAGAGCCAAGGGAGTTTTAGAGTTGATACACTCTGACATTTGTGGTCCCATGTCCACTAAGTCTCTCAAGGGTTATGAATACTTCATAACCTTTATTGATGACTTCTCCAGGAAGACCTGGATTTACTTCTTGAAGACAAAAGATGAAGTCTTCAGTCACTTCCAAGAGTTTAAGGCTCTTGTAGAGAATTTGACAGGAGAGAAGATAAAGGTTCTTCATACAGATAATGGGGGTGAATACATCGAGAAAACCTTCAAATATTTCTGCACTAAGGAAGGAATCAAGAGAGAGTGGACAACTCCATATAATCCGCAATAGAATTGGGTCTCAGAACGAAAAAATAGAACAATAGTTGAAGCAGCTAGGGCCATGCTATATGATCAATACATGCCTAGACATCTTTGGGCAGAAGCATGTAGCACAACAGTATACATTTAGAATAGAATTCCACACAAAGTATTGGGAAAGATGACACCCGAGGAGGCATTTACGGGGAAGAAGCCAGAAGTTGGTCATTTTAGAATTTTTGGCAGCATTGCTTATTGTCACATTCCCAGTGAGAAGCGTACCAAACTAGACTCAACTGCAGAGAAGGGGTATTTCATTGGATACATGGAAACATCTAAGGCATACAAGATCTACATTCCAGGAACCAGGAAGATCGTTGTGAGGATGTTAAATTCCTAGAAGAGAAATCCTTCATGAGATCTCGCGCACTGCCAGTAGTCAATCAGAGTCAGCAAGAAGAAGCTCCAAAAGCTGATCAACAACTTCAGGCACAAAATTTAGATACAAGTGTTGAGGAAAGTTCACAACATATGGAGCAGCAACATGTTGAGCTTGAAGCTCCAACCACTATAAGTGGGAATAGCAATCTTAAGGAACTTCAAACATTGAGAGATGGACAGGAGTTCATGGGAGCTCCTAAATTAAACACTAGGGATAGGAGACCACCTAAGAGATATGCAGATTACGTGGCTTTGATGAGTCAGCTCATAGATAGTGAGCCTTCCAACTATAAGGAGGCTGCACTACACCAAGTGTGGCAGGACGCTATGGTAGAAGAATACGACTCCATCATGCGTAATGATGTTTGGGAGGTGGTACCTAGACCCTTGGATAGGAAAGTGATTGGTTCCCGTTGGATCTACAAAATCAAGCATGTTGCAGATGGCAGCATTGACAAATATAAAGTCAGATTTGTAGCCAAGGGTTTCTCTCAGAAAGAGGGAATAGATTATGAGGAGACGTTTTCTCCCGTAGCTAGGTATATTTCCATCAGAGTCGTGATCTCTCTTGCAGCACAGATGGGATGGCAGATCCATCAGATGGATGTCAAGATGACGTTCTTGAATGGGGTCATAGAAGAGGAGGTGTACATCGAATAGCCAGAGGGCTTTGAGACATTTGGGAGAGAAACTCATGTATGCAAATTAAAAAGAGCACTATACGGACTCAAGCAAGCTCCCAGAGCTTGGTATGGTCACATTGATAGCTACTTGTAGGAGATGGGCTTTGTGAAGAGTGACACAGATTCAATTCTATACTATCTTATGGTTGGAAATGAACCACTACTTCTTGTGTTGTATGTAGATGATCTCTTTTTGACTGGGTAACCAAGGCTGATAGAAGATTGTAAGAGGGACTTAGTAGCTGAGTTTGAAATGAAAGACTTGGGGTTGATGCATTATTTTCTAGGACTTGAGGTGTGGCAGTTAGATGGAGAAATCTTCCTTGGTCAAGGAAAATATACCTTGGAGATCCTAAAGAAATTTAGGATGTTGGAATGTAGACCCATGTCTACTCCTATGATAACTAATTGGAAGAAAATTGATGCATCAAAGCAGGAGGCAGTAGACCCCACATTATATAGACAACTCATTGGCTCTCTCATGTATCTAGTCAACACAAGGCTAGACATTTGCTTTGCTGTCAACACTCTTAGTCAGTTCATGGTGGAACCAAAGAGAGTACATTGGACAGTAGCAAAGCATGTGCTGCAATATCTATGAGGTACGATTGAGTATGGATTGAAATATACTCAAAGTGATGGTGTCAGGTTGGTAGGTTACACTGATGCAGACTGGGCAGGTAATGCAGTAGACCGGAAAAGCACCTCAGGGTGTTGCTTCAGCATTGGATCAGGGGTTGTTTCTTGGTACAGCAGGAAGCAGAAGTCCGTTGCATTAAGCTCTGCAGAAGCAGAATACATGGCAGCAAGCATGGCTACTTGTGAAGCAGTTTGGCTTCGAAAACTGTTAGTGGCATTGTTTGGTCAGAGGATGAAGTCGACCATTATCTATTGTGATAATCAGAGTTGCATTAAGTCATTTGAGAATCCAGTATTCCATGATCAATCAAAACATATTGACATAAAATATCACTTCATTAGGGATTGTGTACAGCGTGGATCAGTTCGACTACATTATGTGTCTATAGATCAGCAAGTGGCAGACATTCTGACGAAGGCCCTGAATAGAGGGAAGTTTATTTTCTTCAGGGATAAGTTGGGTGTTGTAGAGAACCACTTCCTCGCTAAGAGGGAGTGTTAAACATTGTAGCTCGGACAAGTGTTCTAGTCTTAAAAGGTGTCACTAAGGCTGGGAACACAGAGGAATGCAAAAGGTCAATCGTTTTCTTTAAGAAGATTGTGGAAGTCCTCTAGTTAGTCTTAACCACCGATTGGGTCTCTTCAACTTCCATTCGTGGCCATTCACTTCTGAATGAGAAATTATAAAAGGGAGTCGAGGATTCTAGTTTTCTTCTTCTTTTCTGATCTGGAACGATTGAGTCTTCAGGGGATGACACTAGAAAAGTTTTTCAGCAGTAATTGAGAAGTAAAGCTTCCAGCTTCTGAGTTTCAGAGGGAGGTTCGAATAGTGGCAGATGAAGAGTGCCTGAATTGCCAGCATTAAGTAAACTATTGTAATCGTTCTCAATTGCAGATTTGATAATAAAGTTATCAAATTGGTTTTCCCCAGATTGGGGTTTTTCCAGGGACGTTTGTCCAAAAACGATTTGTGTTGTGTTATCTGTGTTTTTCAATTTCTTTTATACTCCACTGCAAATTAAGATTGGTGAATGGTGCTATTTTGTTTTTATTCATTCTTTCCAGCTAAGAGTTTAATTTGCTGTACATAAAGAATAGGAATAACTAACTGGTTAATAGCACCTTCAGGGTAAAAGAAAATTCACACTTTGCATATGTCACGTCCGTTATAAACACTGCCGAGGTTCGATTAGGGCACGCCTCTTTATCGCAGTAAAAATGGTTGATATCAATGGAAACTCCAACGTTGGAAACCTGTATGTTGGAGAAGGACACATCTTTCACTGATCCAACTCCTCCCTGTGTGAAAGGTTCGCAGGAACAACAATAAGAAAACTCTCACACCATCCTGAAAACCCAACTTTTAGTTTTACAATTGGAAAGAGTCCTGAAGAGATTTTTAACGCACCTACCAAGTTTTGATGCAGACGGCGTAGGAAGAATCTACTATATTGCTGTCGTAGACGCTCCCGTTGTTAACGCAGGCCTTCCTCCCACCTTTCCCGAGTGCTCCAATACTGATATCAGATGTTTTTTGGTAGGCAATAACATTATGTTATTTTTCAGGACACCAACTTATGATTTTTCATGTGCATTCAACTTAAATTTCGTTCCTGTTTGCATTTTTTTACTGTAAATATACGTGACGTTTAAACTGAGCATACTCTTAGTTTAAAAATTACTCTAACACTTAAAACATCTTTTTTAACTTTTCAAATCATGTTATTGTGAAAGTAGTAAGAATACCTGATACCATGACTAGGGCCGCAGTTGATGTTATGAACACGGATGCCTGAGCACCCTGTTTGTATTGACACGCAGTCGTCTCCTGTTCGTTCATTCATCATACATGCTTATTATAAGCATTTCTAACGATGTAGATGGCAAAAAGAATTAAATGAAATTATGAGAAGCTGCAGATAATACACCGCATGCCATAGAAGAGTTGTGGATTTCCACATCGCGAGAGTTTTGAAGATGAATTCCGTCTGTGTTTTTGCTATTTTCAGGAGAGGAGATTGTTACACCAGCAACTTCAACAGAAGTGCAGTTACCAAACTTGAGGTGGCATTGCGGACTGCTTTGAATTGTTATTTCTTGTACGCTTACGTCAGAGCTTCCATAAAATCTCAATGACTACGAATTGACAAGCAAGTTCATTAGTTAGTTGACTATTAAAATCAGTTGCAAATCGATAGAGAAGACATTTAAAGCATTATTAAATTCGATTGACTAACCGTCGGCCTGACACGTGGTCTGTTGCCTTTTTCGTTTTTACTGTCCTGTCAAGCATTAAATTCAATCGATATTGAAACCGTGGAAAAAAAAACAATCTGCTATATACTTTTAAAACATAAAAAAAATAAAAATTAAAGGAATGTATTTTAATTATGTGACATAGAATTAGTGAGGACGATGATATGTTGCAAAAATAAGATTTTCAATTATGATATAAAATGTTTGTGAATTTTGTGTTCTTTTATTGATATTGTAAATTAGATTCAATAATGGTTTTACTTCTCTTATCTATTTTATGATGAAAAATCATAGAGTTTGATTCAAAATGTATAGAAAAAATTCACACAAACAAATGTGCAAATATTTCAGTCCTCATTGATACATGTTAATTAAAACCCACTAAAAAAATTCAAATGTACTAATAGTTGTCCACTTTATACCCAATAGTTACAAAAAAAAGGCTACATAATTGGAAGAGTTGTGCAACTTTATTGGTACCAATAGTACATGATTACTAGGGCATATGTATTAGATCAGTAGTGCAAATTTTGTTGTGGTCAATGTGAACGGTTATCGGGACACTAGAGAAGAATATGCATCAGATGTTAACTTGAAATGACCAGTGTTCATCGTAACTACTCAAAAGCCGAAACAAAAGCTATAAGCTCTTAAGTCGCATACCGAGAAACCAAAAAAAAAAGGTCAAAATTTGACATACCATTTAGGAGTTTAGAGTGCACACTATAACTACTCAGAAATCGAAACAATAGCTATAAGCTCTTAAGTCATATACCAAGAAAACAAAAATAAATTGTCAAAATGGGACATACCATTTAGAAGCTTAGAGTGGGAGAAGTTAGCTTAACAATTATTGCTACCTTTTTGAAACTATCCAGCAAATTTCAAATCTTCCAAAATTAGATATATAAAAAACCCTCCAACAAAAAACAATATATTAAATGCATCGGTTCACCTCAAAAGTGAATTCGGAAAGCAGTGGGAGTACTTAGTCAGTTTATGGCTAATTGTGGAAGGCCACATTGGGATGTTGTGAAGATAGTTTTCAGATATTTGAAGGGTACTTTGGAGTATGCTTTGTGTTATCATGGCAATCTGATTGAATTACAAAAATATTTTAGCATTCGTGGCTATGTGCATTCTGATTGGGTAGGGGACATTGACTGTAGAAGGTCCACTAGTGGATGCATCTTCATGTTATTCGGTGGTGTAGTTAGTTGGATGAGCAAGCGGCAGGCTGTAGTCGCTTTATCTACTACTGAGGCAGAGTATATGGCAGCAACATACACCTGTAAGGAAGCCATTTGGCTTAGACATTTCTATTCTAATGTTGGGTTTAATGCAGGGCAAATTACTGTTTGATGTGATAGTCAGAGTGCTATATATTTGGAAAAAAATCCCACTTTCCATGCCAGGACAAAGCATATCGATGTTCAACATCATTTCGTTCATGATATTGTAGAGGATGGAAAGGTTAATCTTGAAAAAGTGGATACTCTAGAGAATGTCACTAATGCGTTGACAAAGCCTATGAGCACAGACAAGTATAGGTGGTGTTCCAGTTCAAAAGGGCCTTGGGGCCTATGATATTCAGTAACTTCAAGTTTGGAAGAAGTGAGTAAATCCTTTGTCAAGTGGGAGCATGTTGGAAAAGGTGCCTCAAATTTACTGGCTTGATCGACTTCTTGCAACAGTTATGTTTTTTCTCTATTGGCCTGATAGTTCTTTATTGACAGGACCTTGTTCTCAGTCCCATCGATGGTCTAATGGTCTTTATCTATTCACCATTATTTCTTATTGGTGAGAAGTAGTTAGATTGTTGGGATTCTGTCTCATGTTTCTCCGATAGCCCAAAGCTATGACTTGGTTTTCATCAGTAAGACTTACTCTCGTCGAAGGGACTTTATCTCAGGTCTCTTCGATGGCTCGATGGAACGTGAAAGAAGCTTGTTATTGGGACTTAACCTTATCGGTGGTACTTTTCCTTGAGTCTCCTTGATAGACCGTTGGGTTGTGGTGAGCATGTTAGCGACTCTTGTCAATGTGACTTGACTTCATCAGTGGGACTCTATCTCGAGTCTCTCTGATGACCCAATAGCTTTGGTGATTGGTCTGTGGTGATGACGTGGTTTCGAGTTTGCAGTGGGGACTACCTGGAATTTACATCATAGGTACATCCTCACATCAAAGGGACTGTGGGTGGGCTCTCTTTGACAAGCTGATAGGCTTCATCGATATGACTTCCTTATAACGGTGGGAGAAAAATTGTTGTCCCCTGATATGGCAATGAGGTTGACTCGATGACTCATGGAGAATTCCATGGTGGGACCTGATCGATGCCTAAATGGAAAGCAATAATTGGTTGTTGACTATTGGTAGTTGAATGATGATTGGCTCAGCAGTTTGAACATACATCAGAGGGACTTTGTGTTATTGAAGAAAGCATGAAAGAGTCTCTTTGATGGCCCAACACGGTTAATGACAGTTGGGAACTGAACGGTTGGTTTCCTGGAACTGAAGTGACGATGGGTGAATGGTATACATTGCAACACTCTACAACGAGTATGTTTTTGATCAATTTGATGATGTTCTACATTCTATGCTATACGAGCATTGTAACATTGTGAGAGAACAATTGTAATTAGAATCTATGTACAAGGTTGATCAGGGAAATGTATGTTGCTATGAGTTAATACCTTAGAGTGGAGTTTGTAACTTTGTATGTAATTGGTTTACTATAATACAAAGTGACTTTAGTTGGTGTGTGGGTTTTCCTCCCGTAAGGTTTTTCCCACGTAAATTTGGTGTTTAATTTTGTGTGTGCTAAATTTTTAGTTCTATTGTTATGCATCTTAATGACTGTAACTCGAATTAAACGAAATCTTCTACACTTCTTTCCTAAGAATTTTGCATTTGGAAGGTGTTTCCACACTAAGCTTTCCTTACACGCTTTCTCAACACTTGATCTCGACTTATGGACACATGGTTTGATCCTTACTGGTCATTTGGGTTCCTTCATCGTTGATATGTTGTGACTATTGCAAGGCAAATTAGCGATGGGAAATTTCAATGTTATGCCTTGTTCCCTTCGCACCATTTACGACCATCATGGTTTCAAGTGGATTCCCAAATTATGTATTAGCAATGGGTGACAAAATGTTTGAGTGAATATTCCCCTTATCATTGACTCTCAGTATATCGCAATTTCACTTGAGGGAGCATGGACCAAAATGGCAATACATGATGGCTGTCAGACAATAGATGACTAATGAGATCAAATGGCGATGTGGCAGCTTTTTGAGGTGTCATCCTCATTTTAGAGGCACAAGCTGTAAAAGCAAGGAGCAATGGTGGAGGAGCATCATTGATTATGCTTTAAATCAATAAGATCGATGAGCATGATTCAAAGTTAGAGGCCTGGTTGTCAGCTCGCTCACGCGAGCCTTCTTTGAACATTAATGGCTACACGCTCTAGTTGATCTACTTAATGAGGATTGTTTATTGTTTTATTTCACCATTTTCAGCCATTATGAGTTAAGAAATTGGTTTCAAGCCAGAGAAGAAGTGTGTGAGTCTAAGGCAAGTAATTGTATAGGTATTGAAGTAATTTTCCTGGATAAGTAAGTTTCATACTTGCTCTGTTTCAATTATGTATTGGTTAGCTCATGCGCTCTAAATTCCTGGGGTGGTGAGGGTATAACTGCCTGCAATTTCCATTTAGATTGATAAGAATTATGTGGGTCTGAGGGTTTTGTTCTAAAAATCCAACTTGAGAACACAAACTGATGAGCTCTAGTTTTGTTCTCAATGAAAATGAGTAAGCCTAGTGAGTTTGTCCAACCAATCAAGAGGTTTAGGAGGATTAGTATGATTAAACCTTGGGATGATACACCTGAAATTGAATGAGGCACAACTAGAGCTCCTACAAAGCCAAAAGAGAAGAGGAGAGCCCATGATAAGTCTAAGAAGGATAGTGTCAAGAGTACTTACAACTTGAGGAGTAGGGTTGTGGTTCATGACCAGAATGATCCTGGTGCAAAATTAGCTATCTTACAGGAAGAAGAAGAATAAGTACCACAATGCTTATGATATGGAGGTTGAGGTTGGTCCTTTGAGTGATGAAGGGGATACTGACTCAAAGTATGGCCGTTACCTTCTCACACTAGTACGTCGAGAGGATTTTGATGATGGAGAGGTAGTAGCTTCTCTAATTTTAGTAGAATCATGAAGGGGACATGCCAACTCTAATTCTGAAGAATTAGAGTAGCAACCCGATTCTATGTTTTTGTTTTTTATGACACCACTACCACAACAACGGGTTTGTCTTTTTCAACAAGTGTATAAGTTTTTGTCTTGGGTGCTAACGTGGAACACTTCTTTGGTTGACATGGACGTGAGATTTTGGTGCTACTACAACAAAGAATGTGCCTTTTGGAAGCTTGGTTGATCTTCTTCAATAGATGGCATGGGTTTTGTCTTTTGTACTTTCCCTCCATATGGAATTGAAAATATAACTGTTTGGGGGAATTTCTGAAATTGAAATGAAATTGAGTGATATTACTATTAGGATTTAACAGTGTAGTTTTTGAGTCAAACTCATTTGAAACGCTATGGAAAATACCTCCTACTTGTGAAATTGAGTGTCAAATGTAAATGTGACTAAAATTGTAATTTGGAATGATGCTTGTTGCTCCCATATTTCTATAAATGGGATTTAAGGGCCAGTTACATGGGGTTTGAATTTTGGGTCTCAGGTAGTCTAGGTTGACAACTACGCTCATGTGAGAGTAGTTTGTAATTCATGCAAAAATGAATAAAATAGTATGAAATCTAGGGTACAAGCTAATTTTTAATGAGCTTAATTAGTTTTATAGTAGCAACAATATATAAATGAAAATGCAAGTTCGAAAGCACATTCTCTCCTATGTATCTTGTTTTCCAAATTAGAAATGAAATGATTAAGGATTCTTTTGTTTGTCTACAATTATTTTGGTTGGATGAATGATTTTATTTCTGCTTTGGTTCAAGGAACTCATTAAATGCTTAAATAAGATGATAGGTTTGTGAGGGAAGATTCTAGGATTGTTAAGTAGTTTTTATTTTCAACATAGAGAGTTGCATATTGTAATGCAATATGTCAATAGTCGACACATGTTGGGTTTGAATTTTTGATGTATTATAGGTTGTTACAAGTGTGACTCTGTTACTCGAACATAAAATAGTAGTCTATTTGTCTAGTTATCTTGAATGTAGATGAGTTAGCCCTGCACCAGATCAAGAGCACAAAATGAGAATGAAAATCATTTAAACAATTTTAACTACAACACAACATTACAAATTTTCAATTATTCCTTGCTTTACGTAGTAATGTGTTTAGGAGTCAGCCAAATCCTTGAGGGATTTTATCTATTTACATATATTAGGAATACATTTGTTTGTCCTATTGTTCAAGATAAAATGATAAGGGAATATTATTTGGACATTATCAGGATCACCCTCTTGGGTTTCATAGAGCCTGAAGAGTTGAAGTAAGGTCCTAGTAATCCTTACTTGTTTGTTGGTCAATCCTCACCACTATTTACCATTGAGTTGTGGCGAATTCACAGATAGTGAATGATATCAAGTTTGGTTCTAAAAATTAACCAACATCACCCCTCTCCCAAGTTCATAACATAGTGTCCATATGTCTTATGTAATACATTTATTTACAATATAATGTCGAGACATCATATGTTATTTTTCTCATTTATTACATCTAGGATTTATCCATTAGGAAGTATCAATAACAAGAACACTTTTTATCATTAACAAGATTGTCAATATCTAGTCACATTAAATTTCATTGACTTCTGATCAGAACTTATAAATTCACTAAGTAACTTAATCATTATCATTTAGCATTTGATATTTTCACCACCCACAATAGATATTTTATTTTCATACAAATTTAATTTTTCAGTAAAGTAATTTTATTAGTTTGAATACAAGATTAATACCAACAAAATATTTTAATGGTTTGAATACAAGTTTAATTTACAAATTGGTTTGAATACAAGTTTAATTTTTCAATAATTTTTTTTACTGGTTTGCATAGAGGTTTAGTTTCCAGCAAAATATTTTATTGGTTTGCATGCAAGTTTAATTCGCCAAGAAATTTATTTACTTTGTTCTAATAAAAGTATAATTTTCCAATATTTTATACAAACTTCTAGTGACTAAAAAAGATTCATCAATTGAATTAATAATTTTTTTCTCAAAAAGAAAAAGAAAATTTACCAATAGAATTAATATTTTTTTCCAGAATAATGCAATAATTGCTAGGTTTTTATAGTTTTTCCCAAGGGGGGTTTCTTAAAGTTATCCCTGCATATGTTTTTATAGATTACAATCTATTAAAAATAATAGAATCAATATGTTGCTTGAAAATCTACCAGAAGTACATTGATGGATAATTTTATTTTTCATTAAATTCATAGGGAACAATGAACTTGATTACAAATTGAATATTTTTTTTTCAATAAGTTACAATTTTTATTAAAATATTAAAAAAAGATTACATTTTACAATATTGTGATTTTTAAATGGTAAGATCCATAACTAAAACAAGAAAAGAGAAAATAAAAAAATGCTTTACCTTTATCTTGAACCTAATAGAATAATAAATAACTAAAATCACCATATCCATTGAAATTGTGAAACTTCTTATTCCTCCATAATCTAGGACCATCATGAATAATCTAGAAATCTATAATGATTTCTTAGAAGAGAGAAACCTTAAATTAGAAAATGGTAATGATGATTTTTGCTCTTAAGTCCATTAGCAAGGCAATCCACTATAACATTTTATTCGTTTGGAATATGAGAAAAAGAGATAGCAGCAAAATTCTAAGAGAGATGGAGGATCGTGTCCACCAAAGAAGATATCCTCTAAGAGGAGTATCTATATCCATTTTTGTTTAGAAAAAAAAATATATATCAAATAATCAGATTCACAAATTACTTTCCTCCAACCGAAGTCATAGGCCTTCTCAAGAACCATAAAAATAGCTTGGGCTTCCATCAAATTGTTAGCACCAATTCCCTTTGCATGATAGAAATAAAAAAGGACTATATCATCACTAATATGATCATCTCGTTAATTCCATCAAAATTTGAGGTAGCTCGAGAAGAACCATCAATATTAATTTTGGAAAGTCTAAAAAGAGGAGGACACCACTTACCAGACCTATTGACCTTTCTAAAAGACTCTGCTTTAAAACCAAATAAAAGTCAAAGATTTGAAAACTCCAAACATTTTTTATTTGGAAAAAATTAAATAAAAAATAAATGCAGGAAGAAAGACTCAGAAAGAAAATAAAACCCCCTCAAATGAATATTTAGTAATGATTGTTTCTTATCCAAAATCTTCATCCAAACTTGTTGAAGAAGACATTAATGATCCTAAAAGGTTCTAACAATATAAGCTAAATTACTATATTAGTTCCGTGTCGAAACTATAAAAGTTTGATCAAAATGCTATTAGAAATTACGACATCTTCAATGGATACAATGTTTCGGCCAGATAAATGGAATTCGAATTCCATAAACGATAAGCAATCCGTTGTGGGATGTCAGAGTTTGAAAATACTTTCGACCTTAAATATATTATATCTAAAGAGCACTGTTTCAATAACAAACTTCAGAGTTCAGAGTAGTATAGCATTAAACGTGTATTTACAATACATTCTGATTCTGAGTAAATTAACAAGCATCCTGGCCTGATTGAGTGCGAGAAGGATCGTTAGCAGGCCTTCCAGATTGCAGACAATCAACAGTGGATGATAAATTTGATTGTCCATAGCTATTCGAGCAAAAGGGATCCTTGTATGCAACCGCAGGTTTTAGTTCAATATTTTGCATTTTCAAATCAGTGCATGGGATATTATTACTGCAAGCCAAATAAAGTGGTTTGTCTGTGTATGTGCCAATGATCTTTGCATATGTCACGTCCGTTATAAACACTGCCGAGGTTCGATTAGGGCACGCCTCTTTATCGCAGTAAAATTGGTTGATATCAATGGGAACTCCAACGTTGGAAACCTGTATGTTGGAGAAGGACACGTCTTTCACTGATCCACCTCCTCCCTGTGTGAAAGGTTCGCATGAACAACAATAAGAAAACTCTCACACCATCCTGAAAACTAAAGTTTTAGTTTTACAATTGGAAAGAGTCTTGAAGAGTTTCTTAACACACCTGCCAAGTTTTGATGCGGACGGCGTAGGAAGAATCTACTATATTGCTGTCGTAGACGCTCACGTTGTTAACGCAGGCCTTCCTCCCACCTTTCCCGAGTGCTCCAATACTGATATCAAATGTTTTTTGGTAGGCAATAACATTATGTTATATTTCAGGACACCAACTTATGATTTTTCATGTGCATTCATCTTAAATTTCGTCCCTGTTTTTTATTTTTTACCGTAAATATACGTGATGTTTAAACTGTGCATACCCCTCAGTTTAAAAATTACACTAACACTTAAAACGTCTCTTTTAACTTTACAAATCATGTTCTTGTGAAAGTAATAAGAGTACCTGATACCATGACCAGGGCCGCAGTTGATGTTATGAACCCGGATGCCTGAGCACCCCGTTTGTATTGACACGCAGTCGTCTCCTGTTTGTTCATTCATCATACATGCTTATTATAAGCATTTCTAACGATGTAAATGGCAAAAAGAATTAAATGAAATTATAACAAGCTGCAGATAATATACCGCACGCCATAGAAGAATGGTGGATTTCTACATCGCGAGAGTTTTGAAGATGAATTCCGTCTGTGTTTGGGCTATTTTCAGGAGAGGAGATTGTTACACCAGCAACTTCAACAGAAGTGCAGCTGTCAAACTTGAGGTGGCATTGCGGACTGTTTTGAATCGTTATTTCTTGTACGCTCACGTCAGAGCTTCCATAAAATCTCAATGACTACGAATTGACAAGCAAGTTCAACAGTTAGTTGACTGTTAACATCAATTGCAAATCGATAGAAAAGACATTTAAAGTATTATTAAATTCGATTGACTAACCGTCGGCCTGACACTTGGTCTGTTACCTTTTGCCTTTTTTCTTTCCTGTCAAACATTAAATTCAATCGATATTGAAACAGCTGAAAAAAAGGCAATTTTCAAAAATTAAAAAATTAAAATTAAAATTTAAGGAATGTATTTAAATTATGGGACATAAAATTAGTGAGGATGATGATATGTTGTAGAAATAAGATTTTCAATTATGATATAAGATGTTTGTGGATCTTGAGTTCTTTTATTTATATTGCAAATCAGATTCAATGATTCATTTTACTTCTCTTATCTATTTTATGAAGAAAAATCATGAAATTTGATCCAAAATATATAGAAAAAATTCACACAAACAAATCAACAAATATTTCAGCCTAATAGAAAAAAGGCCCTAGTTACCATGTTCTTCATAGATACATGTTAATTAAGAGCCCACTAAAAAATTTCAAATGTACTAATAGTTGTCCACTTTATACCCAATGGTTACAAAAAAAAGTACTTAATTGGAAGAGTTGCACAATACTGGGACATTTGTGCATATGTACTTGATCAATTGTACAAATTTTGTGTTCGTCATAACTACTCACATGCCAAAACAATAGTTATAAACTAACAAGTTGCATACCAAGAAACGAAAATATATTCTCGAAATCGACATACCATTTTAGAACTCAGAATGCACAAAATTAACTATAACAATTATTAGTACCGTTTTCAAACTATCCACCAAATTTCAAATCTTCCAAAAATTGCTATATATGAAAAACCCTCGAACAAAAACCAATATATTAAATGAATCCGTTCACCTCATAAATGAATTCGGAAAGCTTCCACCAGACCGCCCCTTGTCCGTCTATAACACCGTTGCCGATTACAGTAATCCCGCGGAGCTTGGAGAAATTTATCCATTCTAATGTTTTGGATGCCCGCGTCCCCGGATTCAGGTGTGCAACTATATTTCCATCAACCTATCGAAGCGAGGGATAGTAAACCATAGTTTGGGTTGGTCAATGAACTACTGACATACATGAGCTGAAATATATCATGGAAAAGAAGTCTTATACCTTTAAGACGATACTTGAATTGCAAGGCCCGGAGAAGATAATGGGACCAACTAGAAAACTGTAGTTAGCTGGAATGTGCAGTGTACTGGACTCATTAGCGCAGGCGGCTCGCCATGCTCCCTCAAATGCCTGTTTTAACCACATTACCAACAGCACATTTCTGTTAAAATGTATAGGGTTTTAACACCTACTATGTTCGAGTACGGTGAGATTAATTCTGCGACACATGAAAATATTGCTAAATATTAGAAAACACAGAACGGAAGAGATATATAGATATTTGTAAACTATTCGAAAAAACCAGTAAGAAAGATAACCATAGTATCATCCGCCACTCCATTGCCCTTGGCGCCGAACGATCTCACGTCCACAATGTTCGAATTTCCGTCAGATTTATGAGTGAAAGAGGTGGGTAGAAGTGATTTGGTCGTGGCTGCTATTGTGCCCGAGCATTTCTCTCTCACGCCAAACACCAGTGCAATAACAAATATAACATATGCCAGTTTGGTTGCAGGCATTTTGTCTTTGCCTTCAAAGCGCAAAACAGTGCTATTTGTGGAAACACATGTTCACAAACTTCCCTTTATATAGAGACTTAGAAGAAATGATCGGGTAGTGGGAAGAGCTTACTAACCTTATCATGGAGGTCAATGAATTGACAGCCCCATGTCTTATGCCCTACACTTCTCTCGGCAATCAGAATCATGGGCCATACCAGCACATGGAAATCACGAGTGAAGGATTACATTTCTTTATATTTTAAGATTCCTCCTTCATCGATTACAATGTTTGAGATAAATGGGCCACATATTGGGCTACTTTTTAACAGTAAACGGTTTAGTTAAAGGTAAATTTCTAACCACTAAATTGTTTACTGTTTTCTGGTCGTAAGATCAAATAAACTTATTTTTCCTTAATTCTCAGCTACAAAAGTTCTGCAACGTAAGCGTTATGATATATTGTATAATTTGAATAGATGGGTAACTAATGATCACATCAAGACGATGAATAAAGGCCACATACATTCACATTTGGATGCTGTTGATTGAATAAATGAATATGGCCGCACAGAGCAATGCCATGATTGTCTAGTTGATTAGAATGGCTTGGGGTGTCAAAATGGGCGATTCTTTGGTTGGTATATTATATTTTGTCTGTAATAGCTATCATGGGCCGATTTCAGTACAAAAAATGTGGGCCTACAACGATTTTTTGTTGTTTCCGATTTTAGTTTGAAGGTTTCCAACTCAGTTACGTTTTCCTTCATGGAGCTGAGCATCATCTTGCGCCATAAGCGATACTTGGTAGTCATGAAAGCGAACTTTTCTGTGTTTGTTTCATCTCGTGCTAAGCGCAAGTGGAGAATGTTGTGACTGCAATGGTATCTTCAAGTTTTCTTTCTTCATTTGCGTGGCTATAGCTAGACAAGCAGACCAGATAGATGTGTTCATGCACCTAAAATGGTTGCGATACTTTGCTTCTTCTTGGCCGTTTAACTACTCAAGATAATGTTAGGCCGTGCACGTCAAGAAAACAGAGAACTGGATGATTCACGAGATTTATAATGTATGGCCCAAAATGCTACGTTCAAGGACCACATTAACTATCTCAAACAAAGAATTCGCCTTATATTCTTAAAAGGTGGCATTGTGATAAGAAATAGTGGTAAATGGTTAAGTTATTTTTATTGGTGAAAATTTATTTTTGATTATTAAATTGTTTGATGTTTAGGAATATTTGATAATTATTTGTTTGTTTATGAGACTTTATATAAATTTATTCAATATCAAAGATTGTTTAAGGATGTTGAAAAAGAGCTTTCATAAGATTATTATTTTTTTTTTCCAATAACTTTGAATTTATAAAATTTTAATATATTCATTCATAATTAAATTTGACATAGTATAAATTCATCTCTAATTTTTTTATATTATTATTTATAAATTGAATATATATCAATTGGGGACAATATGGCCATCAATTTCTTCAAGATATATAATATTAAAAGGAACGAAAATTCATATTTTACAGTAAAATATTTATATACAAGTAGAATGTGATTAAATCAAATAGATTTGAGCTCCATGCAGAAATATGTGAGTGCTAGATTTTAAATTAGACTAAAACATCCTCAAATAAAAATTAATTGATGTAAGATCACAACACCAACTTCAAATAAAATCTTGTGATATTTATCCATCAAAAATTTGTTATATGTAATTCACATAGTAAAATTAGATAGAGAAGAACATCAAATTTTAAAATAATCTTTAACATCATTTCTAAATTATGAATTCATAAATTTATTTAAATAGTAGAATAAATGAATGGTCTATTTATGAGAACTAAAGCATCTATTCATATGCTTTTGCAAAATACCCCCTTGATAATTCATTAGTAATGAATCTTAGTAATTAGTAAAAAAATTACAATATAGGTTTCACAATCAAGAGAAAACTATATATGAGAATCATGAGTTTAAATTAAAAATTGGAGACTCTTGAAAATTAACTCCTATACTATAAAATAAAATTTTAATAAAATTCTAAATAAAGGCCTTTTTGATATTAGTTGTAATCTTACAACAACATTACTAACTAGAATATTTATGGTTGATTACTCCTGAAATTTATTTACAACATGATTAATCCTAGGTAGATATTAGGTTAAAACCAAATTGCCTTAAAGAAGGGGATTTATGAGTTTTTAGAGAACACTAAAATAAGTTTTTTATTATATCTAATGTGCTAAGGCTTATCATTTCAATAATAATCATAATATTAAAATGAAAAATATTTTATTTTGGTAACAAAAAAAGGGGAAAGGGCTCTAGAACCCAATCAAAGAGCATAACGAGGCCTAGAGGCCACAAAAACAAATCAAACAAAACAACAGGGGTCAAAGAACCAACCAACACCCTATAGAAAGTCTGACACCTAACAACACATAACAACAAAAACTACATACTAGCATAAAACAACAACCCTAAAGATAAAACGAAAACTAACTTTACAAAGGGCATGTAGGCCCATTAAAAATATCAAGAAAAAAACCAAAAAACACAAATCACCAGACCCAATTACTCTTTTAGAAAGTAGATAAGGTTCCATTCATTCTCAAGTTG
Source organism: Sequoia sempervirens (assembly GCA_007258455.2). Taxonomy (NCBI): domain Eukaryota; kingdom Viridiplantae; phylum Streptophyta; class Pinopsida; order Cupressales; family Cupressaceae; genus Sequoia; species Sequoia sempervirens. The sequence goes on from VDFB02058242.1 coordinate 149,703,439, forward strand.
TTCCATAGCCCCACGGTACTGATCCATCAATCTAGTCACACCTACATCAAGTTGCTCCTCCACATCTTGAGAGGCTTGTTGCTTATGATGGCCTTTCCTAGCATTAGTCACCCCACTCACCATTAACTTGTTGAAGGCCATATCCATCTTTTCCAGTTTCTACTAAAGCTCACAAATTTGTAAAGCATAAGGCTCTAGGAGTATAACATCATCCTGCATCACCTCACTCTTTTCCTTCATAGGTTGAACATTCAATCCCTCTGTGGCTTCCCTAACCACATCCTCAATTTCACGCTCACTATTCTAAATCCCTTCCTCTTCCTCATCCTTTGAATCTTTGACCACCATTTGATCATCACCAATGATTTCTTCATCCTATTCACTAACCATTTCTTCATCCTATTCACTACTTGTAGAATCATCTGAGAGATCTTCTCCCAACACAACCAACAACTCCTTTTTACTCAAATTAATAGGAGGTAAAGTTTCCTCTTCAAGTTCATCCCTAGGCTCTTCAAAACAATGCTTCTTCCCTTTGGAAAACTTTCCAACAAGCCTAGTTGACTGCCTCTCACCTCTCCCATCGCTAGAATCCTCCAAATTTCCTTGCTCCTTGTCATCTCTAATTTCAATGGGTACTTTTTTGGTAGTTTTTGGATCAAGAATATCACAATATTTCCTTTTAGTGCCATAATTTACCCATGGGGTTAACATAAGGCTCTTTTCCTTTCTAGTTTAGAGTAGTAGGGTTTAAGACAAGGCCCTTAATTAAAGATTGTTTAAAACTGGAAGGATCGGTAAGGGGCTTTTTGGTGAGAGGTCTCACAAAGGAGGCACCCACACTAGAAGAAATAGCTAGAGAAGGGCCAGGTAGGGGTTCTACATGAGGAAAAAAGGGCAACAAAACTTGTAGGGATACTGCCAAGATGTCTTGACAAGGGGGTAATAGTAGCAACATAATTATAAAGACATTGGATCAAACCTTGGTACTTGTGGACAGTGGTGTAGTGCCCTTCTAGAGTGAAATACTTCATGATATGAACACTAGCAACCCAAAAAGGAACTGGGAGGTACTCTCTATCATAGCAAATTTGGTTTCTCACCATTTTCTCATCACTTCAAGGAAGTTGTCCATAAATATCCAGTAATATCCATTACTAGTTTTGGAAACCCTTAGGCCACTATACTAAAGAACCATCATAGCTATTATCAACTTGGGAGACACATCAAACCCTATACTACCAATCTGAACTCTATCCTCTCTCCAAGAATTTTAAAACTTAGTAGTAATGTCATCATTGCATCCATGCATCACCATAAATAATTACATTATACTAGCCTCCTCAAAGAGCTTCCATAGCTCAACATTTTGTCATAAAGGAACATTGTTCAGAAAATGTATCTCAAGCTTGCAATTACATAGGGTATCATTCATCTGACAATGATGGGGGGGCGTGGGGGGATCCCTTCCCCATGAGGGGTCTGGGGGGATCATCCCCTCGGAAAAGGGTCCAGGTGTAGCGTGCCCTAGCGGGGGTTCGGGGGCAATGTCACAGAAAGGAAAATTTTATTTATATTTTATTATTGTAAATTTGTACTTTTCATTATTATGTCTCATATTTGACGACATATATTTTGTTAGCTTGACTTGCCATAGAAGGAAACCCTATTTTATGAGGAAATTGTATTACGAATTATGTGTATTATGATTTATTCTAAGAGTCTGATAGTGGTCGTGTTGCCTCTATATCTTTGGTTGGTGATACTCCTATGAGAAGCTTGCTTTGCATGTATATTGTAATCTTTGTGATTTCTAAATAATATATTGGGTGGCCTTTGGAGAGTGGGGTTTTTCTCTTGAAATGGTTTTCCCCATGTAAATCACTATGTTGTAGTATGCATGATATTTATGTTTATTTCTATTTAAGTTTATATAACTGTTAAAGATCTATAAAATTTTTGTATTATCCTTCTCTCAAGATTACTATAGGAAGTTTTTCCGCTACCTTACCTTCCTTACACACACAAGATAATGGCTCATACATTTTCCTAGGACCCCCATTTGAATTAGTGGGAGTAAAAATAATAAAAGAAGAATTAATATAGTTTATGCCACAATTTAGTAGAAATATAGCAGATGAGGCCTCTGCCAACAGGGCACTAACATCACAGAACTTTGAGAATGGTCTAGTAGGAGCCATGGATTAAGTTAGAGGGTGGATAAAATGTTGCCAAATTTTAGCAAACTAATTCATAAACTCACAATCCATGTGAGAGTAGATGCTGCAATTAATAATGATGGAAAGCAAGAACCAATAGAAGCCCAAGCACTGATTGAAAGGACTTCTAAAAGATTTCAGCTTAGGAAATATGTGATGGCACAATGAAGAGGAGATGATGTGATGATATATCATGATGGAAATTGTAGTGTCAAAAAATGTCGTCCATTATATTTTCACACTTGTTTGGGCCGTTGTGAGCTAAATGAACCTAATTGTACCTTATTTAGGGTGTTGTAAAGTGTTGCATTACACTGTCACACTAATCTAGGGTTTTCATTAGCCGATAGGCTATTCTGGGTGGGGAATCCCACTGGATTCGTCTGATGTCCGATTTTCTGTTGCCGTTTTGTGGGTGCTCCAATGTCCTCCTACGTGTTTTATGCGCATTCATTTCAACCATAATCTCGAGACCTTGGAGTTGATGGGGGATATCCCTCACAGTACATGCATCAGTCACGTCTTCCCTGCACATTCAAAGCAACCACAATGATCTATTCCTTGGAGTTGACAGGGGCCATCCCTCACACCTGCCTGCAGAGAGAAGTGTGGATGAAAACTTTAGTTAGGACAAAATGAGTACATGCATCACAAATTTCGTGGTAGATTAACGTCACCAGGTATGGCTCTGAGCCCTGTGCTAGATTTTTATCTGATGGATGACAGAGGCGGTGCCCATGGAAATCACATCATTGGTGCCTCTTTATTTATTTCCTTTGTCAAGCATACAGAAGGTGAACTTTGTGGCAAAATCATACATGAATGACGTGATAGTGCTGGTAATTGGGAGCTTCATTCTGGTGATTGCAGTGGAGGAGTATGGTATACACAAGCGCCTAGCACTGCACATGGTGGTTTCCTTCAGCAAGAAGAAGGTAAGCCCACCCCTCTTGTTGCTCGGCTTCTGTGGAGCCACGAGCTTTTTGAGCATTTCTCGCAAGTATTGAAGTTTTTCATGATTTCAACAACTTTAGACAAAATTCTATGAGCTTTTACAAATTGTGAAGAAATATCTTAAGCCATTTTAAATATCTCTTTGGTTGTGCAAGTTCTTCACATATTCTGAACATAGATTCTCTACCAATATTTGACTCTGAGAGTTTCCTGCTTTGATTTGTTCTCGATCAAAATTGATCCCTTTGTTCTGTTAATCATGTTGGTGTAAAGAAAGCTTGTATTGCATTCCTGTAAGGTGAAACCCTAATTTCGTATTTTGTTGTATAATTATGCAATTTGTACTCAAAACCCTAAGTTTATATATTTATTTTTGTTTCATTTCATGCCATGTAATTTGCGCTATTATAAACCCTACTCAAATTTCAAGTTCTATCTTCCATGGGTCCATGGTCTATCTTGTGCACAAATGGGCTACAAAATCTGTAAGTCTTCTATTGTCTTTCAAGTCAAGTGACCAATTTCTACTGTATTTTTTCAACAGTTCAGCAGCTTATTCTTACTTGCTTATGTCTGTAGACATGGATGTATCTTGCTGTACCATTTCTTTTATATATGGCAAAGACGAGTCTAAGGTTCTTTAGGTCTAGATATTGCTCTATAAGAATGTGAAATTACAATCTTTGGAATAGTGCCATATTCACTCCAAGTCATACTGCTGTGGTCATTCCTTCCCTGAACTTACAATCTTCAGAACAAGGTAAGCTTCCTAAACATATAAGATGGAATGATTCTGACTCTGAAGACAATTAATATTGTTATTGATGAAGTGTCGAGTAATAGCTTAAGCTAGAATTGAAAGGAAAAGCTATGGATTTACAAGGATAGCCATCCTATGATTGCTTTCCATAGATTGATGGTTTAGTGGTGACCAAAACCACATTATGGAAGTTTGATATCCATCTTCTGAAGGGTGTGAGTTGACATAACCCTTGGCAATGCCATAAAGTGTTGATTACAACAAATTACTTGCTTACAATTTCTAATCTATCTCTTTACCCTGGCTTATGGGGTTGTAATGGAGGAAATGAAAGCTTGATTGAGTAAATCAAGGAGTCTATTTGGTTAACATGCTATTAAGTGTACGAAGTGGGTTATCTGTCCATAAAACAACAGATAGCAGTTCATCTTCCTCAACAGTCTCTATTTTATCATTTAATTGAATGGTGCTTAAATCTTTGCTTAAGGAGGATGTTCATAACTGTCATTTTCTTTATTGTTAAGTGACTTGGTATGTATGCATTTTTTTCATTCTACCCTTATTGATATGTTTTTTGGCTATATTTCTCATTTCTGTTGACCTATTTTGATTATTTGCAGTATTTTTGACTGCCAACAAACTACTCTGGTGAATAGCAGTTCTGATATAATTTATCTTATTTCTTGACAATCCAATGTATTCAGCAGGTTTGGTACGATGTGTTGTTATTTATTTGTAGAACTTTGATGCCCATTGTTTCCTAATGCAATGCTTCAGGGTCTACATATACTTTGCTGGGGTATTATTTACTAAGTCATAGTACCAAGTTTCTTTCTTACTCAGTGTAAATTATGAAGATGTTTTGTCAAGATTCTTTGACATTTCTTGAAATGAAAGTCCAATATTTTGAAATCATCCAGTTCGAGGTTTGGCTACTTTTGGTTGCTGCAATTATCTTAATGCCCGTAGAACTTTGTTCCATTGAATTGCTAACCTATGAAAGACATTTCTATGCCATGTTTGGCCATGTTTGTCATGGGTGTATTTAGATAGATAGCAATTGTAAATGCATGTAAACACACTAGCAAGGGGAAACAAGTCATTTAATTCTTTTGCATATTTGTAGAATCTACAACGAACATAAGATTACTACAACTACATTTCTTGAGTGGAATGTTTTGAATGTGTTTTGGTTCTTGAGTACAAAATTCACATATATGAGTTTGATAGTCATTCAATGATCTAAAACACATCATATTCTGTATAAAATTCATAAATCCATAGAAGGCACATCTATCTAATTCACACTACATATGCTTCATTATATTATACTGCAAACCAATTAAAGATTAGAGACTGACTAGAGAATTTGACTGTGTTTCTAATAACCTTAGCAGCATTGGGAGTGGTTCCACCCATAAGAACACTTTACAACATCTCCCTACTTTTTCACCCTAACAGGTTAAGCAATTCACACATATCTCTCCAAAATGAGCTGCTATTTCACTTGTGACTGTTTGTTTTAGCCAGTAAAATAGAAAAGTGTTTTGTGGAAATCAACGTTCCTATTCTAGATCACATGCATATACCAAACTAGGCATGATGAGGAGGCTTGTGCGAACTGGCCTTACAAATGCATATCTATTATGTGTACCTCCCATACACGGTAGCAAATATGCATAATGTCATTCTTAAAAACTTGCATAAAGTGTGTGCTTTAAGGCCTAATCATAAAAGAGGTGTAACATCCATACTTCTCTTGCTAAATTGGGCTAGAAATAGCATTTTGAGAATCAATAATGTGTTCCCTTGGCCAAGGAGGAATGTCAATAGCACCACAAGAGTTAATTAAATTGTTTGTTGTAAATCTTAGGACAAAGGCAGAAGAGCACCTGGGCTAGTTGGTGACTTATATTCTACATTAAGTTTCTAGAAAGATTAAGAAGAGCAAATAGAAATTGGGAAACAGTCACCCCCTAATTGAAATATTTGAGTTTATTCACTTTATTGATAAACTTAATAAGGAAATTTTAGCTACAAATGAAGATCATAGGATAATTAGGATAGTCAGACCTGTAATAAAGAAACATGTCATGAAAATAGTAGAAAATAAAGGATTTGGATGCGATCAAGAGGAACGCTCCCCGATCACACATAGTAAGAAAAAGAAAAGGTTATCACAAAAGCTCAAAACAACCAAATGTGAAAGCTACAATAAGGGAACCAAAAAGAATGGATATTTCAAGAAAACAATTCTATGAAAAAGAGGTTTAGAAAACAGGTAACCCCTACCTGTTTTATTTGCAAAGGTCCTCACTATGTTAGCAAATTCTCAAATAAGAAAACTGAGAGAGGAAAGAAAATGGTAAATCAGATGGTTGAGCTACTCATTAAAATTGAAGAAGAATTCATCAAGTATTTGATGAAACCACCAATTAAGAAGATTCAGAAGATTTATATTGTATTCACTTTCACTCTAATAGTGAAGCATCAAAACAGTCACAGGAAAATGAATAATAATCATCAGATGAATCAGCTGGATCATGAATAAGTTTCAACATAATGATGATGCTTGGAAAGGGGCATTATAAACAACCAAAAGAGTTCTTAATGGACCTAATAGGAGAAAAGAAGGATTTAGAAGCAATAGTTGATGTAAGTGAACGATATCAGGTCTGGAAGTAATGACAAGCCCAACTCAAGGAACCAAACTGCAAAATTGAAGATGTTCAGTTCAAAATCCATCATCAGGAGAATCGTAAACAAAAAAATCTGGTGAGAAAAGAAGGATACAAACCAACTGAAAGGTAAATCTTGTTAGTCCAATCATGGTGGCTTGACTGCACATATGTATTCAATGTGCAGTAATAGTTTTGTCAAAAGGAAAATAAAAAATCCATTTCAAAATGAAAGGAAGAGTAAAATCTCTTTTACAGAAATCTTGGGTTAATAAATAAATAGCATCAATATTCAGAATCTACCTTTGGACATCATTTCTTTTAAATAATACACTCTTGTATGTTTTCTTTATCACGAGTAATAGATATTATGCATTGTTGAGCAGCTAAAATGTTATTGATTTCCCTCACATCTCTCCCAGTTTTAATAAAGTTCCATTTGTTCATTTTCAAATCTTCTCATATCCCTTCATCAATTGACTTTTTCTATAAATATTTAGTCTTAAGAAAAGCAATTTACATTTTCTTGCAATTTTTACACCTGCCCTTTAATATATTGTCAGAGTATATCAGAGTAGATGCTGCAATTAATAATGATGGAAAGCAAGAACCAATAGAAGCCCAAGCGCTGATTGAAAGGACTTCTAAAATATTTTAGCTTAGGAAATATGTGATGGCACAATGAAGAGTAGATGATGTGATGATCTATCATGATGGAAATTGTAGTGTCAAAAATTGTCATCCATTATATTTTCACACTTGTTTGGGCCGTTGTGAGCTAAATGAACCTAATTGTACCTTATTGAGGGTTTTGTAAAGTGTTGCATTACACTGTCACACTAATCTATGGTTTTCATTAATAAATTGGGCTTCTTTATGTTGCAAATATTAATGAGTATGGTGGTATTGTCATTAATGTTGTCATTGATGTCAACATAGTATAGGTTGTTGTAGAGAAAGGAATCAAGTGATTGTAGGTGGTGCATGTATAGTTGAGATACTATTGAGATGTTGTGAGTACATGGAGCTATCTTTATGGTGTTGCAGGTGTGTTTATATGACGAGTTACCAAGTTCTTTTGAAAAAAAATAATAAATAGTGAAGACAAAGTTGTGTGTGTATTCAAAATGTGCTCCAGTATGTGCTCCATATTTCTTCCATGTCGATCCTATGCTTCTATGGATCCGAAGATTTTTTTAAGGGCTTCCTTGGGTGATATATCCTAGATTATTGCTGCTGGTTTGATGAAGAGTGAAAGTTGAGTTCACTAGTTTGTAAACTAGTCTGGTAGAGTTGTTTGTCTATGGATTGGGAGAAATGTATCTATTCCACAGTTCTCTATTGGTTTGTTTCATGTCTCGTAGATCTGGAGGAAGGCTAGTAATGGTGTTATCTATGTTCTATCAAAGGTGCTTGTGGTTTGGTGCTCCAGAAGACTAGTTTCAGAGTTACTATGTGTGTCTGCACAGTTTGGATGGATTGATGGAAAGTGTTCTATGTATGAATGTTGTTACAGTAGTTTTGGATGAATCTGAAGGCATCTAAGATGTGTTCCAGTGTATGGTGAACCATGTTATGTGGTCTGCATGTTGTCTAGTCTTGTTGTGGAAGCATGTACTTCAAAGTTCATTGGTGTTTTTCATTAGGTTTGGCCGACCTAGTGTTTACATGTCATATGAAGGATAAGTATCAATTAAGGAACTATGTGAGTGATCCAAGATATTGTTTTGGGTCCTTGTTAAGTTTTGGTTTAGTCCACTCTCATTCTTATCCACCATGGGAATGTTGAGTTTCTGACCTAATTTGAATTTGTAAAATGAAGTGTGTGTAGCCGACCTTGGAGAAAGTTTCTAAGGTTGAAGATGGTATAAATACAAGGCAAGAGGTTAAGGATTAAATGCCACAAGTGTGAGAAGCAAGATAGATGTGAGAAATTGTGTGAAAGTGAGTTGAGATAGTGAGAGCTATAATGTGTTAGACTCCTGAAAGTAGTGAGCTAATGGTGTATGCCATTCTATGATCAAGGCTATAGATGTGTGGAAGTTGTTGTGGTGGATCTTCTACTGCACTAAGAGAGTGTTCTCTTTGTAACATTATTCTTTCTATCTTTCTATATCTGTAGGTAGTGAACCTCCCATTTGGATAGTGAGTCCTACCTTGGGTAGTGAGCCTCTTTGTAAATGGTTTTGAAATTACTCTTATATTGTGAGTTAATCCTCACTGTGGTTTTTCCCTTATTGGTTTTTCCACGTAAACCTAGTGTTTCTTATGTTGATATTGCTTTATGTTATTTGCACTTCATGCTCATACTTAATAACAAATTAAAGTGGATGTGGAGCTAATAATTGTTTGAGATTTGTGTGATTGGTGACAACTAATTCATCCCCCTCTCAGTTGTCTTGTGAATTTCAACAATTGGTATAAGAGCTTTGGTTCCTCGGCGAAGAGCTTAACCACTTGAGGTAGATACGATGACACACAAATTGAAAATCCTTGTGTTTGATGGATCTGACTACATTTTTTGGAAAGTTTAGATGAGAGGTTACCTAAGCTCTCCTGGTTACAAGACTTGGAAAGTTGTTGATACAAAATATGTTGAGCCGACAAGTGGTCATTCTTCTGCAGATGAGATTTCTACCTATGAAGAAAATGAAAAAGAAAGGTATGCAATCTATAGTGCTTTATCTAAGATTGAGCTAACAAAATTTATGTCATTAGACATTGCTTATGAAGTTTGAGAAAAGTTGAAAGATATCTATGAAGGAAATGATAGAGTCAAACTGTCAAAGGAGTTAACAACTAATCACAAATATGAGAACTTGAAAATGGAAGAAGGTGAAGACATTGCAAGTTACTTTCAAAGGGTTGACATTGCAATAAATGAAGCCAAAAATAAAGGTGGTACTTTGTGATGGAACCCCTCAAAAAATTCTTGGTTCCATTTTACAATTGTGCAAAATTTGGCTCGGACCCTTGTTTCTGGATTAGGGTTGTGTTCCTCACCATTGTGTTAGGGTTTTTATGTTGTTAAAACCCTTCAAACTAGGACTACAAGCTTTGAAAAAACCTTGGTCATTTTTAATTTTCATTGACCTAATATTCCTGATTTCCAGTTGTCTAAGTTACCTCTTATGCCATTGATGTCGTTGTATTCACTAGCCCCCTGATTTTAGGTGTGTCGATCACTGTAGTCCTTCTCAGTACTAAATTTTCCTATGGTAAAAGCTTAATTTTATAATGACTTAAATCCTTAGCCTTTATCCTTTATGGGTCAAGTTCTCATCTATCTAGTGATGGTCCCCTTTTAAGATTAACTTTTGCGGCATGTTTAGAATTAGGATTTCATGTTGGTTGTTCAATCACCAAAAGTTGATCCTAGCCATTCCCCATGCACTCATGATGATTTACTTCTTATTTTATTCACACGAGCTAACGAGATTCAACCACATGTTTGGTACATTGGTGGGCCTGGTCTCATTGCTGAAGATAGCTAGTGCCATTCAAAGAAGATCAACGATTGTAGATTTGAGACGTGGCCAACTCTTGACCACTCCCTGTGCACTCATGTTGATTTATTTCATAATATTTTAAACACATAGGCTTGCAGGTGATGGCCATGTATCATGCTTAGGGGTGAGACCGATATTTCCAAAAGGGAAATAGACATGGTTTAATAGAGATCAACTATGAACACCTTAACATGTGTTCTCATTGGGAGTGTTCCCCATGCACTTGTCCATATAAAGTAGTAAGGAAAGATAGTTACACGAGCTAGTGGGCTGAATGACACTTGTCACTGCCATGGGACCCTACAAACTCTGATGACGGTGATTGCTTCATAAGGAAGGAAATTGATGATCGATGGCAGGTGACATGGGTCGATCTCGATCGCTCCCCGCCATCCGATGAGGGCCCCTCCTATGTGTCATATTTTGTAGTGGGAAAATGGGAAAGTTCCACATAGATATTATAAAAGGGCTTTGATGGAATCTAATAGAGTTGGAAGGTTTCTAAATTTGTCCTAGAGGGTACTATTTCCAAACGGTGCCATTTTTTAAATTTATTCTTTGATGCACATGTTTGGGAGTTTGGTCATCGTATTGATAGCTATTGATACATGTGGAAAGGAGAAAATAAAGTAGAGCAATGTATGAACCAATATTTTGAGATTAGATCAGGACCAATGCCCGTTGTTCTGCTATGAAGAAATACAAGTGAATTAAATACCACAGGTAAGCAGGTGATTATAGCACAATTTTTTTTAAATGATGCTAAGTATGTAGTTGAAATATGTGTACAGAGTGGATGCATATCTACTCTAGTATTTTCTGATCAAGAAAAGGAATTAAAAGCATAATTAAAAATTGGTCATAATTAGTTACACTAGTAATCTATCCGTTGATTTATTTTTAAAACATTATTAGTGGTTGAGGTTAAAAAACATGAAATCAGACTATTGTTAGCTTGCGTGCTCGAGCTTTCTTTGAGTATTAATGGTTGGCACACTTGCATGGATCGATATAAGGAGGATTGATGGCCATATTTTTCATTCTGAATTTTCATTCAGACACTAACTATTAAGTTTGAGTCCAAGATAAAAGTTGGTGAAGGTGTTTCGGTTCTTATCACTGATAAGATGAGTAAGTCTAGAGAGTCTACTAGGCTGGTTCAAAGGTCTAGGAGATTGAGTTTGTGTGAGTCTATGGATAATGCTCTTGAGGATTAAATTGAGACATAGGGAGCTCCTAATACACCAAAGAGTAGAAGGAGACACATGAAATTCAAGAAGTATGGTGTCAGGAGTAATTACCGCCTAAGAAGCCAAACTGTTTCATAAGAGTTGGTCAAGTTCAAAGGGAAAAAGCTAGTGGAATTTATGAAAAGAAGGAAAAGAAAAGGTGCAAGTATCACAAGGCTTATCTAGGAGGACGTAATTCTCCTAGTGAGGTTTCTAATAGCCTTTCAGATAGTGAGGGTGATATTGATCTAGAGTGTGACCATTATCCACTCTCCCTAGTACCTTCTTAAGACTTTTATGAGGAGGTGGTGATGGTTCCTTCAATTCCAATATGAAAAATATGTGGGTGAGTATCCTCTAAGGTTGATGACTCAGAGTGATGATTATTCCCCATTTTTTATTTTGACGACACCATGGTCCTTTTTTCAGGATTGACATATTCAACATTCATGTGATTTCTTGTTTCTAGTGCTAATGTGGAAACTTTTTAGGCTGGTGTGTTGGAGAAGTGCCAGACTTCCTAATGTTGGCAACATTTAGGTTTCTTTCGAGTAGTATGCAAGTTTTTGCTAGGGCTACGAGTGGAGAATCTTCTTTGGTCAGCAAGGACAATTATTCAACATCACAACAACAAAATTTTCCTGTTGAGGATCTAGCATGTCTTCATTCAAAGGATGTGGAATTTGGTCTTTTACTCTTCTATTTTCCACAATGAGTGCATGTAACTAACTAGGGGCATCTGAAATTCTGGTGCAAATGATATTCAAATGAAATGAAATGTAAATGTAATTGACCCCAATGCTTGTTGCTCCCTTGTGCTATAAAAATGATTTCAGGGCTCATTATAGAGGGTTGGATTTTTAAGTCTCAACAGGGTTTTAGGTGAAAGCTAAGTTCAAGAAAGGCACTTTATGAAGAATATGGATGAATAGAATAGTAGGTTGTCTTGGGTAGGAGTCATGTATGTAATAGTCTTAAAATAGTTATATAGAAACTAATGATATTGAAACAAATATTAGTCTATAAATAAACACTCTCCTATGTATCTTTCTCACAAGTTATGAATGAAAATACTAATGGTGTTATCATTTATCTTTAATTGTTCCATTAAATGTATGATTTTGTTTTAGCTTAACTCAAAGAGTTGATTAAAACACTTAAGGAGGGTTATATATTTTATAAGGAATTGTATAGTATTTGTATGGAGTGAGTTTTTTTAAGCATTGTGAGTTTTCATTAATGCAAAGCACTATGAAAATAGTCCACCAATCTTTGAATTAAAGAGTTTATATATATATTACTGGTTCTTATATATTTGACTCAGTTGCTCCAATTGGTGAAAGACTGGTCTGTTTGTTCGAAAATATTACATGAAAATGAGTAATTAGCATACTAGGTCATATACTTAAAATAAGAACAACATTCATTTAAAATATTTTCAAGTATGTTATGGGTTTGAGGTACCCCTATTTCCTAGAAAATAGGTAATTATCTACTTTTAAAAGGTCTACCAAACCTTCAGTGAAGTACACTATTTGCAATATGTAGGAATAAATTTGTGTATAAATATGTTATCAACAAGATACACCTCATGTAAACACAATATGGAACACGCTCCTAGGTGCTACAGAGCCTAAAGTGTAGGAGTAAAGACCTAAAAATACTTTACTCATTGTGTTGGCCACTAGCCTTGTAGTTTCTTCATTATAGGAGTTGGCTACTCTTTATAAAACTCTAAGGTTTTGTTGGAAAAATCACCAACAAAAATGGCGACTCTACTGGGGAGTAAGTTGAGAAAATTCTGATACAAGATCATCTAGCCTTAAGAGTAAAGAGTTTGGTGAGTCTGGACATCTGGTTCAGATATTAAGAGCTTTTCAGACATGGACGTGATTCTATTGCAGTGATTTCAAAGAATTTATGTGTGACTTTGTTGTGGGAAAAGACCCATAACAAAATTCATTCTTAAAAGGAGCTTCATGTTGCTTGAAGTTTAGTCCTCTATGAAGAGAGGTGGTGACTCTCTCTAAAGAACCTATTAAAGATGTGAAGATAATTTTAGATCTACAATACTTCCAATCAGGAAGAAAAATCTACAACAACTACAATATATCTAGGTATTCTTCATATTTTGGGCTTTCAAGAAGCATACATTCTATTTATGAAGATCACATTTGAAAGTCATGAAAAATTTGATTCCCTATTAAGTGAATAAGCACTAAGAGATGGAATGATAGTGATTTGTTATGTATACTTTAATATTACTAGATTGCAAAATCTATTATGAGGTGAAGTATAAATTATTTTTGAAGAAATTCATTCAAAAGATCTTAAGCAAATCAAGATAGAAATTTTCATTATAAAAGATTAAGATTATACTGTAAAAGAATTTGGATGTACCCTTTGTAATTACAATGTTGAAATGAAAAGCTTGTAAGTGTATAACAAAGTATATCATCAATATATACACCTTTGTTTGGTTCCTACTACAACCATGGTTTGTAATCAGCTCTAGTCAGGTTGTAAGAGAAGTTTTAACTCTAAAAGATATAGAGCTATTAATTTTATTGGAATTAATGGTTAATCAAATGTTATTCCATCTAAAATCAGGGAATACTTACCAAAATTCAGTGGTACAAAGTGTGAATCAGTAAGTGAGCATTTGCAACAATTCAACAATTTAACGAATGAGTTTGAGGTAGATCATGAGGATGTAATCATGAGATTATTTGTGTAGTCTCTAGGAGATTCAAGAGATTGGTTCTCTAATTTACCAACATGCTTTGTCTATTCTTGGAGTGAGTTCAAAGCAGTGTTCAAAGAGAAATTTGGTGAAAGAATCGATGCTAGTTCCATGCTTAATGAATTTATGAATATTGAGAAAGAAGAGGATGAGCTAATCCCAACATTTAACTGAAGATTAACTAAAACATTGAGGGATATTCCTGAAGGTATGGTAATAAGTGATGCAGTATGTTTGGTTGTTTATTTGGGATCCTTTGATAATGAGATGAGCTATTTGCTAAGAGATAAGGATCCTAAAACTTTGTATGAGGCATATGGGATGACCATGAACATTGCAAACAATTTAAAAATGGAATACAAAGGAATTATTTGTCTGCAAGTGTTTACTGCCCTAAGACACTAAATGTTAATAAGAGGTGTAAGTCAGAAGGTAAGGATGAGTGTGAAAGCACTTACACCCCTATTATTTCAGCTTACACACCATTCCATAATGTTGATCACATAGAATCCCATAATATATCTTCAAGAAGTTGCATGCATTTGTAATCCTATATCCCTTGTTCAAGATCTCTCTTGTGTAAAAATACATGAAGGAGAATCATCATATGATCTTTATGCAAGATTTATGGATACTCTGTCTTCAATTCTTGAATGCCACAAACTTGAAAATTTAGTGTGCATTGATTTATTTTATGAATCTTATGAACCAGGTTTGAGTTCTCTACCAAAAGAATTGAAGCCAATTAGGCTTGACCAAGTGTGTGAATACATTTCTTGTTTTGAAAAAAATAGAGATGATCATAAAAAGGCTACTATGTTTTCAAACTAAAATGATAATGATTTTTCTACTCCATATGTGTTAAGTAATTAGATATCACATAAAGAAGAAAATAGTAGAGCAAAGATTGAAAATGTATGCCTTAGTAAAGAAAAAGAAATGTGTAGTCTTAATTCTTTTGAGGATTCCATCAGTTGTGGTCCAATGGAAGACATAACATTGTGCAATCAATTTGAAGATTCTGACCACAGTTTTAGCGTTGATAAGTCTCCTTACTGCAATAATAATGATGATGGCATTGAGAATGATCACTCCTCTGATAATTAGGGTTTTCCTCATAATAAAAAGATTGAATTATTTTCTACAAATGAGAAACATGATATTGGAAACATATGTTTTCCTAAGAAGGAACAAATCTCTTCTTATGAATAATTTTCAGAGTATGAGTGGGTGATCCCACAATATTGGTTTACAATTTTTGGCCAAATTGGATAATGAACTAATTTTTCCTAACTAAATCTTCACTTTCGGGCACCTATAGCGGCTAAACCATGAGGAATTTGTAGATGATGCAAACTAGTGATTTGTAACATTTTGTATGTATATTCTAAATATATTTTTTTTCAATTTTTTTGGAATTAGATTGCACTTCTTTTTCCATCTCCTTTAAAAACTAGTTTTTTTCAGTAAACACCATTTTTAAGGAGTGACGCTCACCCTATAACACATAAATTTTTTCTATGAAGGATAAAATATATTTTTTGAATTTAGATTTATAACTATGATATATAGTGCTTCCAATTGGTTTCATAGTGTTTTATTGAATATTTTTTCCTTAATCAAGTTTTGAAGTCAAACCAATTACAATTTAGAAATAGGCAGATTGTATAACACAACTTTTTTTTTATGTATCAATATTCAATTTTTTTTTGTTGGATCAAGGACTTCAATATCTGGTGCACTCATATTTTTCAATTTTTATTTTTCCAATCTTCTATTTTTCCACATGTGTAGAACAAAGAGCTTGATTTTTGATGAATAACCTACATTCACAACAAATAAAAAATAAATATATTAATAAAATTATATTTTTAGGGAAGCTTATAATAAAGAATACATACAAAAAAAAATAAAATGAATTCATTTGATCCCCCAAAAGGTAAATCAAAAGTGGTTTTTTATCAACATTTTGATAGGTGTAAAGGAGACTCAATCATAGGTATGGTTTAAAACTAGCAGGGTTCTATCCAAGTGGGTTTGATCTATGATACTTTGATCAAACCCTCTTCAATTGGAATGCTTTAAATGTAAATTTTTAAGGCTTAAATAATTATATTTTCTAAAAATATGTGATTTCAACAAAAAATAAAATCTCCCAAAAATTGTAAACCAACTTTGTGGGATCACCCGAGTTAGAGATGTTACTTGTAGAAGATGTAGATGAAGTTGAAAATACATCTATATGCTCTTCTAGTGACTTTTGTGATTATGAAGATAATGATGATTTGAAGGATTTAGATACTCATAATGTAGAGGCTGAAGCTTTTATGTCAAAATAAAATGTAAGGGAAAACCCTTTATTTGATGATCCTCTATCTTCACTAGAGATGAGAAATGATGATCCTTACTGGTGTAGAGATAATCAACTGTTTGTTGAGAATTTTGATGATGCATTTGACACATGGTTAGAATGTGTTCTTGAGAAAGAAAAGGAACACATTGATGAACTCCTCAAGAGAATTTCCTATGAATATTTCACATTTGATACAAATGTTGCGGATAAAGATGAGTATCATGATGCTGATAACTTGAAAGAATATGAATACTTTCAATTCCTAGTTTAGTTGGAAGGTATTTTTATGGAGCATGGCAATAAAATATAGAGCAAAGAATGTATTTTTTAGTATAAAGATATGTCATATGATGATAAAAAAATTTAGTTTGTCTCTAATAATACAATACAAAATGACCAAGATTACACTAACAATGATATACTAAAAAAAATGAGAAAAATGCTAGTAACAATGTTTGTAATCAAGCAAAATCCAAGGGTATCCACATATTCCTACTTGTAAGAAGAAGGATATACATGTTGCAATGGTATGGAAAAGGTAAAAATGGGTTGAAGGAATTTAGTTCTTTGAATAGATTAGTTTTTGATAGGGGTAGGAATTAGCCCTAATTTTTAGTGGCCTAGTGCCACCAAAGTGGAATTGAAGCCTGGTTGGATTGTAGAGTGCATACTCAAAATTTGCACCTCAGGAGAAGGCTTCAGATGAAGTGGAGATTGGATCTCCCTTTTCAAACTTTTTGGGCTTGTGTAAAAATTGTACATATTTTGGTTCATTTTATTCTTTGTCTTTTGTGCCTGGTCTACTTCACCCATGATTCTAGGATCTCACCATGCCTACAAGAGGCATGTTTCCCCAATGGGAGCCACTAATGGAACCCCTCAAAAAATTCTTGGTTCCATTCTACAATTGTGCAAAATTTGGCTCGGGCCCTCATTTCTGGCTTAGGGTTGTGTTCCTCATCACTGTGTTAGGGTTTTTATGTTGTTAAAACCCTTAAAAATTGGCCTAAAATCTTTGAAAAACCCTTGGTCATTTTAAATTTGCATTGACCTGATATTCCTAGTTTTTGGTTGTCTAAGTTACCTCTTATGCCATTGATGTCATTGTATTCATTGGCCCCGTGATTTTTGGTATATCAGTCACCTTAGTCCTCAATACTAAATTTTCCTATGGTCGAAGCTTAATTTTATAATCACTTAAATCCGTAGCCTTTGTCCTTTATGGCTCAAGTTCTCATTGGCCTAGTGTTGGTCCCCTTTTAAGATTAAATTTTGTGGCACGTGCAAAATTAGGATTTCATACTGGTCGTTCAATCGTAAGAAGTTGATCATAGTTGTTCCTCGTATGCCAATTCTAATTTAATTCTTCTTATTTTATTCACATGGGTTGACAGGCTTCAACCACATGTTTGGTACATTGGTGGGCCCAGTCTCCTTGTTGAAGATAGCTGGCACCATTCAAAAAAGATCAACAGTTGCATATTTGAGATGTGGCCAGATCTTGACCACTCCCCACGTGCTCTTGTTGGTTTATTCCATAATATTTTAAACACATGGGCTAGTGGGTGATGGCCACATATCATGCTTAGAAGTGGGACTAGTATCTCCAAAATGGTAGTGGATATGGTTTTAATAGAGATCAATGATGAACACCTCAACACATGTTCTCATCAGGACCATTCCCTGTGCACCTATCCACATAAAGCAGTAAGGAAAGATAGTTACATGGGCTAGCGAGTTGAATGACACTTGTCACTATTGTGGGATGTACCAAACTTAGATGATGGCGATTGCTTCATAAGGAAGGAAATCAATGGTCAATAGTGGGTGATGTGGGTCGATCTCGACTGCTCCTTGCCATCCCATGAGGGCCCCGCCTGTATGTCATATTTTGCAGTGGGAAAGTGGTCAAGTGCCACATAGAAATTATAAAAGGGTTTCGATGGACTCTAATAGAGTTGGAAGGTTGCTAAATTTGGCCTAGAGGGTACAATTTCCAAACAACATCATTTTTCAAGTTTATTCTTTGAGGCACATGTTTGGGAGTTTGGCCATTAGTACTGATAGTTATTGATACATGTGGGAAGGAAAAAATAAAGCAAGGCAATTTATGAACCAATATTTTGAGATTAGATCAAGATCAATCCCCATTGTTCTGCTATGAAAAAATACAAGTGAATTAATTCCCATGGTTAAGTGGGTGATTATAGCATGAAAAGTTTTAAATGATACTAAGTATGTGGTTGAAATATGTGTACAAGGTGGATTTATATCTACTCAGGGATTTTTTGATCAAGAAAAAGCATTAAAGGAATAATTAAAACTTGTTCATAATTAGTTGCACCATTAATCTATGAGTCAAGATTTATTTTAAAACATGCCAACAGTTGAGGTTAAAAAGAAAACTATTCTCAACTCGCGTGCTCAAGCTTTCTTTGAGTATTAATGGTTGGAACACTTCCATGGCTCAATATAAGGAGGACCGATGGCCATATTTTTCATTCTAAATTTGCATTAAGACACTGACTATTAAGTTTGAGTCCAAGAGCAAAGTTGGTGAAGGTTTTCTAGTTCTTATCACTGATAAGATGAGTAAGTTTGGAGAGCCTACTAGGCTAATTTGAAGGTATAGGAGATTGAGTTTTCTTGATTTTGAGGATAATACTCTTGAGGATGAAATTGAGACATAAGGAGCTCCTAATACACCAAAGAGTAGAAGGGGAGGTAGGAAATTTAAGAAGTATGGCATCAAGAGTAATTACCACTTGAGGAGCCAAATTGTTTCAGAAGAGCTAGTCAAGTTCAAAGGGAAAAAGTTGGTGGAATATGAAAAGAAGACAAAAAAAAGGTGCATGTATCATAAGGCTTATCTAGGAGGACGTAATTCTCCCAATGAGGTTTTTGATAGCCCTTCAGACAGTGAGGGTGAAATTGATCCAGATTGTGATCATTATCCACTCTCCCTGGTACCTTCTGAAGACTTTGATGAGGAGGTGGTGATGGTTCCTTCAATTCCACTACAAACAAGACGTGGGTGAGTATCCTATGAGGCTGATAACTCAGAGTGATGATTCTTCCCCATTGTTTACTTTGATGACACCATGGCCCTTTTTTCAGGATTGTCCTATTCAACATTCATGTGATTTCTTGTTTCTAGTGCTAACGTGGAAAGTTTTTAGGTTGGTGTGTTGGAGAATTGTCAGACTTCCTAACGTTGGAAGAATGTAGGTTTCTTCCAAGTAGTATGCAAATTTTTTCTAGGGCTGCGAGTGGAGAATCTTCTTTGGTCAACAAGGACGAGGATTCAACACTGCTGCAACAAACTTTTCCTTTTGAGGAGCTGGCATGTATTCATGCAAAGGATGTGGAATTTGGTTTTTTACTCTTCCATTTTCCATAATTAGTGCACGTAACTAACTAGAGACGTCTAAAATTTTGATGCAAATGATATTCAAATGAAATGAAATGTAAATGTAATTGAGCTTGATGCTTCTTGCTCCCTTGTTATATAAGAGGGATTTCAGGGCTCATTAAAGAGGGCCAAATTTTTAAGTCTCAAAAGGGTTTTAGGTGAAAGCTAAGCTCAAGAAAGAAAATTTATGAAGAATATGGATGAATAGAACAATAGGTTTTCTTGGGTAGGAGTCCTGTATGTAATAGTCTTAAAATAGTTTTATAAAGACTACTAATATCAAAACAAATATTAGTCTAGAAACAAACACTCTCCTATGTATCTTTCTCACAAGTTATGAATGAAAATACTAATGGTGTTATCATTTATCTTCAATTGTTCCATTGAATGTATGATTCTATTTTATATTTAACTCAAAGAGTTGATTAAAACGCTTAAGGGGGCTTATAGATTTTGTAAGGAATTGCATAGGATTTGTAAGGAGTGAGTGTTTTTAGACATTGCAAGTTTTCATAATTGAAAACCACTATGAAAATAGTCTACCAGTCTTTGAATTAAGTAGTATATATATATATATATATATATTACTGGTTCTTATATATTTGACTATGTTGCTCCAATTGGTCAAACACCGGTCTATTTGTTAGAGAAACTTGCATAAAAATGAGTAGTTAGCATACTGGGCCACACACTTAAAATAAAAGAGAACATTCATTTAAAATATTTTCAAGTATGGTATGGGTTTGAGCTACCCTATTTCCTAGAAAATAGGTAATTATCTGCTTAAAGGCCTGCACAACCTTCAATGAAGTACACTATTTGCAATATGTAGGAATAAATTTGTGTATAAGTGTGCTATCAACTAGATACACCTCGCATAAAAAAAATATGGAACACCCTCCTAGGTCCTATAGAGCCTAAAGTGTAGGAGTAAAGACCTCAAAATCCTTTACTCATTCTATTTTCCACTAGCCTTGAAGTTTCTTCATTATAGGAGTTGGATACTCTTTAGAGAACTCTAAGGTTCTACTAGAAAAATCACCAACACTCTGAAAGATGAAGATGTAACAGAGAATATTTTTATGACTCTACTAGAGAGTTACAGTGACAAGGTCTCAACCATTGAGGAAATTTATGATCCAAATAAATTCACTAAAGAATAGTTGTTTGGCACCTTGAATGCATTTGAAATGAGGAAATTTGGAAAAGAAAAGGAGAAAAAAGAACAACCTTCAAAGCTAAAAAGACAAAAGATAATCTAGATGGTGATAGTTCAGAGGAGTTGGAAGCAAATTTTACAAGGAAGTTGAATAAAGGTACTAGCAAGTACAAAGGTATGTTACCTTTTAAATGTTTTAGCTGTGGAAATATTGGTCACTATGCTTCAAGATGTCCTAATAGAGCCATACACAAGAAGAGCAGAGACAATAAAGACAAAAAGGGAAAAAATTTCAAGAAATTGTATTATGTTAAAGAAGATGCTAGAATTTCTGATGATGAATCTGATATTGAGGGTGATAATGATGAATGCTTGTTTCTAGCCTTAGAGAATAAATCAATGTCTACTAACCATGGAAGATGTTTAAGGAATGTGGTCCGAAAAACAAGAAGGAAGAGATGGAAGGTACTCTGGTTACTTCCTTTCATGCTAGGAAGGACAAAGATTATTGGGTAATTGATAGTGGCTGCTCAAATCACATGACTAGAGACAAAAGTAAGTTTACTAAACTTGAAAACTATGATGGGGAATTAGTCATTTTTGGAGATGATTCTGGTGGAAAGATTGTTGGAAAAGGAATAATTAGTTTTGATGGAAAGCATAATACTAATGATGTCTATTATGTTAAGGGCTTAAGGCATAATCTCTTGAGTGTTGGAAAAATGTGTAGCACAGGGTTTAAGCTTGTGTTTCAAGATAATACTTGTGAGATCACAAAAGGGTTTGAAACTATGGTAGTTGTAGGAAGAAGAACATATGGAAATATTTATTAGCTTAAGGGTGTTGATGGTTAGTGTTTTGTGTCCCAAGTTAATGAAAGTTGGCTATGGTACCAAAGGATGGGACATGTAAACTTTGAAAACCTAATCAGGATTAGTTCAAGAGAAGCTATCAGGGATCTGCCTAAAATCACAAAGCCTACCAATACTATTTGCAAAAGTTGTTAGTTGGGAAAACAAACAAGATGCAACTTTAAAGGAAAATAAAAATCAACTACCAAAATGATGAATTGATTCATACAAACCTTTGTGATCCCACAAGAATAGGAAGTCTTAATGGTGATAGGTATTTTATGCTTCTAATTGATGATTATTCTAGAATGACATGGGTTACTTTTCTTAGGGAGAAATCTCAAGCTCTAGATACATTCAAGGTGTTTAAGGATATGGTAGAGAATGAAGTGAACCTAAACATAAAATGTTTAAGGTCTGATAGAGGTGGAGAATTCACCTCCAATGAGTTTAATATGTTTTTTGAAGAGCATGGTATAAAGAGGAATTTTTCTACTTCTAGAACTCCTCAGGAGAATGGAGTGCTGAGAGGAAGAATAAAACTATTCAATAAGCTACAAGGACTATGATGAAAGAGGAAAATGTACCTGAAGTATACTAAAGAGAAGCAATTCACACTGTTGTTTATATTCTTAACATAATTCAAATAAAAGGTAACAACACAAATACCCCATATGAACTGTGGCATGGAAAAATTCCTATTGTTAAGTACTTTAAGTTTTTTGGAAGAAAATGTTATATTAAAAGATATGATGATAACCTAGGAAAGTTTGATGCTAGATGTGATGAATATATTTTCCTTGTATATTCAACCAATAGCAAAGCTTATAGATGCTTCAATAAAATATTGAGAATATTGTTGAAAGTGTAAATGTAAAAGTTCATGAAGGTATACACAGATCAGTTAAAAAAGTGAAGTTGAATCAAATGAATCTATCTACAGACAAGTAAAAGAAGAGAATAAGGAAGAAGAAGAATAGATTGAAGAAGAAGCAGCTCTAGAACCTGCTCTTAAGACTCCAAAATATGTATAGAAAAAATCATCTAGAAGAACATATAATTGGAGAAAAAAGTGAAGGTGTAAAGACAAGAATCAAAGTGGTAGCAACTGAGGTAAATTTATGTTTACTTTCTAAGATAGAGCCTAAAATAGTGTGTGAAGCATGCAAAGATGAAAACTGGGTTAGAGCAATGAAAGAGGAATTACAATAGATAGAGAAAAATTAGATATGAGAATTGGTTCCTAGACCTGTAAACAAGAATGTAATTAGTACAAAATGGGTATTCAGGAATAAGTTGAATGAGAATGGTGAAGTAGAAAGAAATAAATCAAGGCTTGTGTGCAAAGTTTATTCACAGGTTGAAGGGATAGACTTTGAGGAGACATTTTCCCCGGTGGAAAAAATAGAGGCTATTCAGATGTTTTTGGCATTCTCTATTCACAAAGATTTCAAGGTATACCAAATGGATGTTAAGTCTACATTCCTGAATGGATAATTGGAAGAAAATGTCTACATGGAACAACCAGAGGTATTTCAATTATCAGATCAACTAGACATGGTCTATAAGTTGAAAAAAGAATTATATAGACTTAAACAGGCTCCCAAAGTATGGTATGCAAGGTTGGACAGGTATTTGACTCAGCAAAGGTTCACGAAAGACTTCATGAATAGTAATCTTTATTTCAAGATTGAGGGAAAAAAATGTTCATAGTGGTTGTGTATGTTGTTGATGATATTATCTTTGGAGGAAATGAGGGTATGTGCAAGAGATTTGTAGAGGAGATGCAAAAAGAGTTTGAAATGTCTATGATTGGTGAGTTGAATTTCTTTCTTGGACTTCAAGTGAATCAAACTGATAAGGGAATATTCATTTCACAATCATATTATGTTAAAGAATTGCTAAAGAAGTTTGGAATGGATGACTCCAAACCGGTCTATACCCCTATGGTGACTAGATGCAAATTAAGTAAGGATGACGAATCTCCTAAAGTTGATCAGAGTATGTATAGATCTATGATTGGTGGACTATTATATCTTACTGATACTATACTAGATATCATGCATGCAATATGTTTGGTTTCCATATTTTAAGTAGAACCCAAAGAAACACATGTTACAGCTGTGAAAAAGATATTCAAATATCTAAAAGGCACTCCAGATTATGGTTTGTGGTATCCTAAGGATACTGATTTTAATTTAAGTGCTTACACTAGTGTAGATTAGGCTAGTTGTGTAGATGACCAAAAGAGTACAAGTGGTGGTGCATTCTTTCTTGGATGCAGGTTGGTTTCATGGCTAAGAAATAAATATGATTTGGTTTCTTTATCCACTATAGAGGTTGAGTACATAGCATCAACATCTTGCTACACACAAGTATTGTGGATGAAGCAAACATTGAAGGATATAGGAGTGATCTGTTATGATCCTATCCCCATCTTCTATGATAATACAAGTGCAATAAATATTTCAAAGAATATGGTAATTCACTCAAGGACAAAGCATAATACTATCATATACCATTTCTTAAGCGACAAGGTATTGGAGAATGAAGTCAGGCTTGAATATGTGCCTATAAAGGATCAGATTGTTGATATATTTACTAAGTCTCTTCTGAAGGATACTTTTGAGTATCTTAGGGACAATTTGGGGGTTACTTCCCCCTTCTTTGAACTAGGTGCACATATAGGCGCATAAGTCCAATGGATCTACAAATTCATCATTTTTCTAGACTGATGACTGGGGTCTACTCCTTAGGGGGAGTAGGAAGTATCATTTTTGTGGTATGAGATGTGTGTTGTCATGGGTTCACTCCTAAGGGGGAGTGATCAAAATTATGTAAATTTTATTTGTTCTTTTCCATTGATTTCAAAGGGGGAGAGAGTCACGTGTTGCCATCAATGACAAAGGGGGATATTGTTGCAAGAATGAATGAGTATGGTGGTGTTGTCATTAATGTTGTCATTGATGTCAAAATAGTATAAGTTATTGCAGAGAAAGGAATCAAGTGATTGTAGGTGGTGCATGTATAGTTGAGATACTATTGAGATGTGAGTACATGGAGCTATCTTTATGGTGTTGTGGGTGTGTTGATATGATGAGTTACCAAGTGCTTTTGAGAAAATTAATAAATAGTGAAGATAGAGTTGAGTGTGTGTTTAGAATGTGCTCTAGTATGTGCACTACATTTCTTCTGTGTTGATCCTATGCTTCTATGGATATGAAGAGTTGTTTACATGCTTCCTTGGGTGATATATATCTTAGATTATTGTTGCTGGTTTGATGAAGAGTGAAAGTTGAGTTCACTAGTTTGTGAACTGGTTTGGTAGAGTTGTTTGTCTGTGGACTTGGAGAAATGTATCTCCTTCACAGTCCTATGTTGGTTTTTTTCACATCTTGCAGATCTAGAGGAAGACTAGTAATAGTGTTATTTGTGTTCTATCAAAGGTGTTTGTGGTTTCGTGCTCCAAAAGACTAGTTTTAAAGTTACTGTATGTGTTTGTACAGTCCGGATGGACAAATGGAAAGTGTTCTATGTATGAAGGTTGTAGCAGTAGCTGCGAATGAATTTGAAGGCATCTGAGATTTCCTCTAGTGTATGGTGAAGCATGTTAAGTGGTCCTCATGCTATCTTCTTGTTGTGAAATCATGTACAAGTTCAAAGTGCATTGGTGTTTTCATTAGGTTTAGCCAACCTAGTGTTTACACATCATACAAAGGATAAGTATCAATTAAGGAAGTGTGTGAGTGATCCAAGATGTTGTTTTGGGTCCTAGTTAAGTGTTGGTTTGGTCCACTCTCATTCTCATCCACCATGGGAATGTTGAGTTGGTGACCTAATTTGAATTTGTAAAATGAAGCGTGTGTAGCTGACCATGGAGAAAGTTTCTAAGGTTGAAGATGGTATAACTACAAGGCAAAATGTTAAGGATTGTATGCCCCAAGTGTGAGGAGCAAGATAGATGTGATAAATTATGCGAAAGCAAGTTGAGGCAGCGAGAAATTTAATGTGTTAGAGTCCTTAAAGCAATGAGCTGATGGTGTTTTCAATTATTTGATCAAGGGTGTGGATGTGTGCAAGTTGTTGTCATGGATCTTTTGTTGCATTATGAGAGTGTTCTCTGTGTAACATTCTTCTTTCTATCTTTCTGTATCTATAGGTAGTGAGCCTCCCATTTGGACAGTGAGTCCTACCTTGGGTAGTGAGCCCTTTGGCAGTGAGCCTCTTTATAAATGGTTTTGCAATTACTCTTATATTGTGAGTTAATCCTCACCATGGTTTTTCCCTTATTGGGTTTTCCACGTAAATATGGTGTTTCTTGTGTTGATATTGCTTTCTATTATTTGTACATCATGCACATGATTAATAAAAAATTAAAGTGGATGTGGAGCTAATAATTTTTTGAAATTTGTGTGATTGGTGACAACTGATTCACCTTCCCTCTTAGTTGTCTTGTGCATTTCAACACTTTATGCCTTATTTGGCCCTATTTGGCATCCACAAGCCTTAATTAATACATCTTTGTGAGGATAATCTCAACATATGTAATGACCAATCAAAAATTAATATTTTTAGATTGTACGACCCATATTTAGTTGTCTAGGACTCATACACCACATTGGCATATGAGCCCCACCTAAATTTTGGGGCCCTAATCTTGATTTCATATTAATCTAAGAATTTCATGGAAAATTTGTCCCATAGGCCTAATGGGACTCATACGCCACTTCTGGCATATGAGTCTCATGTGGCTTAAACTTAAATTAAATTCAAATTCTTGGTGGTATTTTATTCACCTAGATCTATTGTTGTCTTGTAGTGTTGTTATCTTAGGAAATTTTGCATAAAAAGTATAAATAGAAGGTTATTCACTCATTTTCACCTAATACTTTCATGAGAGAATTCATAATAGTAAATTTATGATCAAGATCATTTACAATAGTTTACAAGAGCATTCCAGAGTTACTTATCAAGTGTTTTGGAGTATTATTCAAGTATCAATTATCATGTCAAAGTCATCATGTGTCATGTTTTTTTTTGAGCTAACATTTGTGATGTAGGGTTTGATTATTCAAGCAAGCATTTAAGTCAAGATCCACATCCATTGGAGCCATTTCATATATGTTTGCAACACTTTATTTCTAGGATTTGGTGAGTTGCAACATATCACTCTATTCATTCATCACTCCTTTCTATTTCATTTCATTTGAAGGTTTGATTACCAAAATGGGGTTTGACCAAGGAAAACCTCTTTCTACTAACAAAAAAACATTTTTCCCTCTCTTTAGTGAATGATGTGTAGATCTAGGTTGAAGAAACATTGAAGAGAAATATTGGAAAGAAGTTGTAAAATTTGCAAAGTTGTCCAAGTTGGTACCTTGTTTAGAAGATCATCAAAAGACATCTATAGAGCAAAATTGAGAGTTTCAAATTTGAAAATCAAGTTGAGCGGATATATAAAATTCAAACTTTGACTTTCTAAAAAGGACAAGAAGGACTGATATGCCACTTCTGGCATATGAGTCCCAGTATAGTAAAATTTCCAATTTTTAGGTGTTCTAGACTTGTCTCTACCAAATTTCTATTCCTACCCAGAAACCCTAATCTAGGACTAAATCATCTAGCCTGGCCCATGGGTCCCAATTTGCATTAAATTCAATGTTTTTAGCATTTCAGGTCTTCATTCGATCTCCTATAGGTTTCTAGGTGCCCATCTCATTCTGATTTGCATTTGTTTCTAGGTCATTTAGTGAATTTCTACATATCATTAGGTTTTAGAGATTAGGTCTTGCATGTTACTTGTCTTTCTAAGCCCTATCTTGGCATAGTGAATCCCCTTTCAATCTCTAATCAGACCCTAGGTCATCCCTATTGAAGATCTCTTTCCCTCATTCTTGGATTGAGATCTCTAGGGTTTCCTTGAGTGAGAAGTGTGGAAATCATTTTGTTCTATGTCCTAAAACTATAGAGCAACAATTTTCCACCTTTCAAAAATATGCCTTAAATCCTTAGCTTCAGAGGAGAGAGGATCTATCATCATGTCATTTTGCCTTCCCTAAAAAAGTGCAATATTTAAAAAATAAACCATCTCAAGGAAGAAATGAATTAGACAATATGTCCATAATTGACTTATCAAAACATAATAAATAACAATATACTGGGGAATGGGACACTTTCTAGCTAAATATCCCATCAATATCAAATCTTTGAAATGATAGTGCTAAGTCACAAAGGCGTATGAGGTAATGAAACCCATCATGGCAGACATCATCCATCCAACATCAAAGTCATCCTTCCTACCCCAATAATTACCCCTTGCCACCTGTGCTAGACTTAGATAAGCATGTCGGGTATACAATCATACCTCTGACACCCAAACCACATGGAAATTCAAAGGTTGACTTCATCCACCCAACTTCAAAGTCATTCTTCCTACCTTGGTAGGTACACCTCACCCACTTTACAGGATCTAGATAAGCATGCCAGGTATACAAGCATGCCTCTGACACCCAAACCATGTGGCTTTCCATTGTACCTCCACCAAAAGTACCTTTTGCAACATGTCATCTTGAGAATGTTGAGATTCAAATTTAAATTTGAAATTAGGTGCCTCTATCTTTTATAACACATCATACATTAGATGTTATGAATCAATTTAAAATAAAAATGGAATGGGAGACCAAGAACTCAACCATAGCAGTAGCGAGACCCACATAAAGCAAAGTGGATAAAAACATCATTGAACATTAAAAGGAGCCCCACCCATCTAATCCTTAGCTAGCTGATCCTTGATATAAGTCAAGATATCCCCAAATTTCTAGAATTACCAATTGGGAAATGAGAGCCCCATGTTGGAGATTGCATCAACGGGGTTATTTCCTTCTCTATAGATATGGGAAATTGAAACACCTTCCATAGAAGAGAGCACCCAAACATAGAGTCCAGAATGAATCTGCTTATATTCTAAAGGGGCTTAGACAAGACATTTAGACAATCCACAATCAGTTTCAAATCAACCTCAATCATGACAGTTAAATCCTAGATCGTTTAGCATCAAAAAATATTTGTTATAATTAACTACAATCTTCAAATGTTCTTTTCAAAATAAAAGTTTTGATTGTAATTATGGAATCCTTTTTTTCTTTTCAAGCCCTTGGGGGTGAAGTTGTTGGGTTCAAGTTCTAGTTTTTCTTGATTTATTTATCTCTACTTTGTTGTTTATATTTTTTTTATAGATTTAGGTCCCTTCCCTAGTTTTCTACTTAAAATCATAGAATATTAATATATGTTCATGTCACATGAGCCAAGTGTAATAAATTCAAATTTATGCATAATTTATTTTAATGAGACAAAATGTTCAACATGTTGGGATTATGGAAGCCTTGCTACATGGGCATGAAGTATGGATGGTTTTCATTGGTTGTTCCTATGTTGTCATTGATGTCAACTTGGTGATAACTATATGGGAAGTGTACTTGGTTTATTGGAAGTTTTTCTCTACCGGTAATGCCCTCTTGTGATGGATCAATGTGTTGGTATTTGAGTCTAGAATTCACCGCAAGATCTGATATGACTCTAATATCTTAACCATGTTATCATGACTCATTCAAACAACTATATCTTGGATCTTGAGACATTTTATTGTGAGCGAAAAGTTATCTCTGATAGAGTTAAGCTTTGTATTCTACTATTGTTCCTTGCTTGGTATATTGTGTGGGAAACTCCACATTTTTTGAAGATGAAAATTCTTATGCTATGGTTTTGTTGGTGGTATGGTGGGAAATTAATGTGTTCTTAGATCTGGAAGGTGTTTGCTTTAAGGATTATTAGTTGGTTTGGAGAATTGTATTCTAGTCTTGGCCGACTCAACGTATGCAATACATTATGGAAACAAGTTATGTTTTATGGATGTTAGCTGACTTGGTATAATACACCTCATGGATTAAATGTTTAAATCATTTATGGTTCTAAAAAAGAGAGTTTTGATTATTATTTTTTCATATAATTAGGCTGACCTAATTGATGAATAAGATATACTTGTATATATAAGATGTTTTGAAGAATAAGGTGAGGAATGTGAATGTGAGGAGAAGAGAAGTCAAGTGTGAGTGCAAAAAGGATTAAGGGGTATGTTAAGATTTGAGCCTAAATGATTTATTAGTTGTGGATCAGTGCAACATAATTGAGCAACTGCTATGTGAGGCAGTACTTCATATTTTGAGCTTCATTGGAACTGAACCTTGCACATTGAAGTGTATCCTATCAATTCAATTTTTTGGCAGCAAGCCACTATCTTTGTACCTTGGTAGTTAGCCATCTTTTGTACTTAGGAAATGAGCATTTTCAAGGACAATGAGTCCTGACAGTGAGCCCTGTAATGTTCTATATCTGGATATAATATATTGTGAGTTAACCCTGACTATGGTTTTTCCATTTTTGGGTTTTCCACGTAAAAATCTTCGTGTTCATGTGTATTGTTGCATTGATTTGTTTTTATGTTCCTTCTTGCTGATTCAGTCAGAATTGTGATAATGATAAGATGGATTTTATTGTGGTTTTTTTTAATATTGATTTAGCCCCCTTCTAAGTATTTTGAATGTTCAAAATTGGTATTAGTGCTTGGTTCCTTGGAAGAAGCCTAACAACTTGAGGAAGGTCCTAGAATTTGAGTATAAGAATTTTTTTCCTCTAGAAGTGGTCTCTATTGAATATTTAGAATAAATAGAAGATCTAAAGGATAAGTTTATGAAAGTGAATGGGTATATTGAAAAGATGCAAAGTAAAAGTGTTGAAGCATGTGATCTATTGGTTAAGATAGATAAAATTGTCTCCAGCCTGCTGCAACAATTGGATGAGAAGGAAAAAATTGAAGAATCTCAGGAAATTGAAATTCAAAGGAAGATGGATGAATGCATAAAGCTTGAGGAAGAAGCAAAAGTCTTGAGATCTGATCTTGAAAAGGAAAGAAGTTTTGAAGACAAATTTAAGATAAGCTCAACAATGCTTGATGAATTGATTACTTCTCAAAGAGTGGCAATGGATAAGAGTGGTTTAGGGTTTGAGGAAGGTCAAAGTTCTAAAGAAAAGCAATCAATTGACAAGAAGACTCATTGAAAAGATGGACAAATCAAGGATCTATGAAAGAATTCTGGAAGAACTCCTGTCAAACGACATGATGCTAAAATGTATTTATCTTTCAATGGTGTTTGTTATTCCTATAAGAAATTTGGTCATAAGGAAAAGGAATGCAAAAGTAAAATGAATGATTCTTTATCATTCTCTAGAAAATCTCTTAAGAGAAAGAAGATTGGATATAAAGTTAGTATCTGTGAAAATAAGTTGAATAAAAGAAAAACTAGAAAGAGGAATGTTGTTTGTTGTAAGTGCTACAATCTGGAATACCCTAGTAATAATTGTAGAAGAAGGAAAAATGATTATCTATTGAAGAAGAATGATCAAATCATTGATCCAGAAGAAGCAAGAAAGTAAATGAAAAGGATTTAGAGAAAGGAATCAAAATAATTAGTCTTATTTGTGTCGAACTTTGGAGCAGATACTCCCATCAATTTCTAAAGAAAAGTAGTGGCTAAGGGGGAGAAATTATTAGAAATTCTAATAAAACCACTCATCGGCACCTATCTCACATCATGACATAAGTATATTTAATGTGGTAATGAAATTAGAGAATTTTCTCAGTTGCATGTGTGAAGGATGAAGTCTGTAGAATTTGAAAGAATGGAGGTGTACACAATTCTTGAGGTAATCTACCTACAATTTGAAGCATTTATTGCAAAATCATTCAAAATCGAAGGAATAAATTCAGACAATTCAAAATGCTTATGTATTTTTGAAGAAGCGTGCAAAAGAAGCTTAGAGAGAAATTCAGAGTTTCATGGTTTGAAGAAGAGATCAAGTGGATTCAAAGTGAGCTCTAGAAGTAGGATATCTATACATTTCTTGTTGGAATTTACAGAGGTATTCCTGTTTTCACAATCTTTCATTTTTATTACTATGGATAATTCAAAGGTTGTGAATAGTGCATATAAAGTGCATGTTAGTTTGAAGAGATATTTGAGGAATGTGTTGGAAGAGTTTTTTGGTGCATTCCCTTACATCCCTATAAGATTTTTTCCCATAGAAAATATCTATGCATTTGTTTATAGTAAAATAGAATAAATTTTGTTAGTTCAGTTGAGCATGCTATGGGTGTAGTGTAGGAAAATGCATACCCTTGCATTTGCACACTTGTTTGGGAATACCTTGCTTTATTTATCCTTCTTTATGTCTTAATTGGTACTATTTTGCATCCACAAGCCTAATGAATTACATATTTTTATGACTAATCTTGTAAAACATCAAAGGGTAAATGATAATTTAATGATTTTGGTTGTGTGTCCTTGATTTTTGGACTGAGACTAAGATGCCAGCTAGGGCATCTTTGTACCCCAAATGTCTTGGGACCTTGATTTCAAAGGCACTTAAATGGGCCCATTTTTGGATATTGTACCTTGAGTTTCATGCCTCGAGACTAAGATGACACCTAGGGCATCTTACTCCCCCTTAGGTTATTTTTGGGATTTAATTTCAAATCTTGGCAGGATTTAGCCTCCTTTAATTAATGAATTCATATATTGGCTTGTTGTGGTGTAATTTTTGGATGTCAAGGATAGATAAGTATAAATACAAGGTTCTTTCAATAATTTTATCCTAACAAGCATTCGAGTATTCATTCTTAAGGTAAGTTTATGACATTAAGAGAATTGAAGGGAAGTCATCAAGTATTTGGAACCACCATCAAGATTCAAGCATCATATCAAGCATCATTCTTGCATCATGTGTGTTTTTGAGATAAAATTTATGATGTAGGGTTTTGATTTAAGCAAGAAATTCAAGTCAATATCTATCAAGCATTCCTTTGATTCAAGATCTACATTCAAGCTAGCCATTTCACACAAGTTTGTAGATTTCACAACAAGGGTTTGGTGTGTTGCAACATAGAATTTTATGCATTCATAATTTCCCTTCATCATTTATATTTCATTTCAAGGTTTAATTAATGACAAGGGGTTTGACCAAGGAAAACCCCCATTTACTGTTAGAACACAATGATCTACTAAGGGGGAGTGAAACAGTAGATTGTAAATTTTTAAACCTAGAGTGACCTTTAGCAGAATTAAACTTAACAACTCAAAAGAGGAGTGCAAAGCATAAACAACTGAAGCAGTCAAAATCAAGAGAGAGACAAACACATAACACCAAATGTACATGGAAAACCCAATATTGGAAAAACCACAATGAGAAATGTTGCTAGGAACTAGCGTCCTAATCCAGCTTCACTAGCATCAAAGTTATGTTACAGGTTTTAAGGGATACAACCTTAAGGAAGTTTCAAATCCCTATTTTAGAACCATCAACTTCAAGGATGTTGCAACACCCTGAAATGAGCTACAACTTAGTATTAATGGAGGCTACAACCTCTTACAATGATTTTCAATCAACTATGCATAACTTGGTTCTGCTTAACCTATGATGCATCGATTCAACACATTATACTCTTCTCTTTGTTCACTCTCACACTACTGTAATCAATTTTTTATGTTTTTATGATACTTCTTCACTGTGATAGTTCTTTCTCACTTCTTCACTCAAACACACGCACACTCACTAACTACTTTTTCTAACACATTCCTTCATATATTTCATTTGAGCCAAAAAATCCTGTTAGGTTTTTTCACTTGCAATCTACATCAACAAAATGTCAGAGCATCAAGCTGCCCACATACTATTTTGTTCATTAATGATGGAATCCAATCAGATTTTCCATATCTCATATTGGGCTACACACCAATCAATCCTCGCTATCAAGAATTTACAAAATTTATCTCTTTCCAACCCCAAGGACCAATACACATTTTATTTCCTCTTCTACTCATTTGATAAAATTTGATCTTGATCAAGCATGTCACCTTTCTTGTGTCGTCTTCATTAAATGCCCATATGTCAGTTAGTTAGGCAATTTGATTTTTTTCACATGTTGGTCACTGACTTGAAATCCATGTTTACATGGACCAAACCATCAAAAGTGTGAATACTGGCCATCAATTATCTTCCAAAATAATCAAAAGGTAAGAAAAAAATCACGAGACATCCATAAGCTCATTCCAATCACCAAGAAACTCAACACAAGCTTTGACAAAATTGTCTATAGAGTTTATTAACTCGGAGCACTTTAAAAAATACTATAAAAAAGAAGAGATCACTTCCAGATGACCAAACCAAGAATAATTTGAGTTGAGAGCATATAAAATTATTACAAACATAGTTCTAGAACTAGAAAAAAAAATGTAAATGCAGAGGAATGCGGAGCAGAATACATTCTCTCTGTCATCACCAAATTTACAAATAAAATAGTTTTCACTTTGGTGAACATAACTCACTCAACTCACCATATAGGAAACTCCCACATGGAACATACCATCTTCAGAAATTCCTCCAAATAACTATCAATCCACAAACAAAGATATTCAATATGCAAGAAATGTGGAGCAAACTACTGTACCATTCTTACTAGAGGCTCAAACTTGAAATATAGCATACTAGAGACTCACACAAATCTTCACACCAGAGCACCAAACCATGAGCACTCTTGATGGAACATAGATAACTACATTATAGACCTTTTTTCCGATCTGCAAGATCAGAAGCAAAACAATGGAGGACTACAAAGCATACACAATTTTCCCAGTCCATAGATAACAAAATCTACTGAATCAGTTCACAAACTGATGAAATCAACTTTCACTCTTCATCAAATTAGCAGCTCTAATCCAGGATATATCATCCATGGATGTCCTTGAACAATACTTAAGATCCACATATGCATAGGATCAACATAGTAGAATTGTGGAGGACACACCAGAGTACATTCTGAACACATATCGGAGCATATTTTGAACCTACAATCACTTATGTCCTTTCACTATGTAACAACCCATACTATGTTGACATCAATGACAACACCAATTAGACAGATATTTGCAACAATCTCACCCTCTGTCATTGATGGCAACACATGATGTAAAAAACTATCAAAGACTGTAACATCCATTCCATTCTCCCTATACAACATTTCTTGCACTTAGTTGTCCTTGCAATATTGTCTCTTTCACATGACTTGTACTCCCCCTTTTTCTTGGATTAGATGGCCTATGCAACATTTCTTGCACACTCTCTCCCCCTAAGTTTTTCACATGATGTGTCTCCCCCTTTGACATCAATGAGAAGGGGCACATATTTGAATTCTACTACTTTGAACAAATTGAAGATACACTTGATGTCCTTGATTCGGGACCCATGTCATAAATATCTAGCTACTCCCCCTTAGGGGTAGCCACCACTTCTCAACTCTTGTTTGTGAAAATAGGTAATCTATTGCTGGTGATATCTCACTGGAATCACAACCAAATTCTCTAAATTATGGATATGTTATAGATGAATGTTCCTAGATTCTAATCCCAAATTCACAACCTCTATCATGCAAATGTGGTAAAATTTTGTATTCTTTAATGTCGCTCATTCTAGTACTTTGCAACAAAATGTTTATTATCTCAACTATTTGGAATCTTTTGGATGCCCCTACATCACTTAGATTTTTAATGACTTGATCACATAGTCTTGAACTAGGGTTAAATGAGTGATCAATGAAACTCCCCATTGAAGTATGCCCTATCACTAGAGTTTAGTGATATGAAGTGGGAGAAATCACTCCCAGTTTCCTCCTGAAGTACTCAAATTGTTCGATGCAAAGAGGCTTGGTAAGTATATCAGACACTTGTTCCTTGGTTGGGAAAAACTCCATGCTAACTTCCTTGTCTACAACCTTTTCTCTAATGAAGTGATATTTAATTGAGATATGCTTGGTTTTGGAGTGCATTACCAGATTCTTTGAGATATTGATAGAACTTGAATTATCACAAAGAATGGATATAGGATCATTGTATTCAATTTTAAGGTATTTTAATGTCTACTTCATCCAGAAGACCTGCGTACATCATGTAGCTACAACAACATATTTTGCTTCTATAGTAGAAAGGGTGACAAAATCTTGCTTCTTACTCATCCAATATACTAGCCTGTTACCCAAAAAGAAAGCTCCTCCACTTGTACTCTTTTTTTCCTCCACACTTCCTGCCCAATCTACATATATGTATGCTATAAAATTGAATATTTTTCTTTTGGGATACCATAGTCCATAGTCAATAGTACTTTTGAGGTATCTAAAGATTCTCTTGACTACATTGACATGTGATTCTTTAGGTTCTACTTGAAACCTAGCTACCATGCAAACCTCTTGCATTATATCAAGCCTAGATGTAGTTAAATATAGTAGACTCCCAATAATAAGTTTGTATGTATTCTGATTTGCCACTGGTGACTCATCATATTTTCTCAATTTGTAGCCTATGATCATGGGTGTACTAACCGATTTATAGTCCTCCATGCCAAACTTAAGAGTTTCTTTTGCATACTTGGTTTGAGATATAAATATACCATTATCAGCTTGTGTAATTTGCAAACCAAGAAAGAAACTTAGTTCTCTAATCATGGAAATTTCAAACTCATCTTGCATGGTTGTGGAAAATATTTTGCACATTACATCATTGCTACCCCCAAATATAATTCCATCTACATATACTACAACAATGATCATATGCATACCTTCAGATTTGAGACATAGATTGGTATCAACACAACCCTTCTTGAATTATTGTTGTTGTAGATACTGATCCAACCTTGAGTGCCAAGCCCTTGGGGCTTGCTTGAACCTGTACAGTGCCTTTGTCAATTTGCAAACATAATCATTATTCTATGTCAGCTAAAAACCTTCTAGCTGCTCAATATATACCTCCTCTTCTAGGTTTCCATTCAAAAAGGCAGATTTGACATCCATTTGATATACCTTGAAGCCTTTGTAGAATGAGAATGCAATAAACATTCTTATTGATTCTAACCTTGCAACTAGGGAAAATGTTTCCTCAAAATCAATCCCTTCTACTTGTGCATAACCTTTGCACACTAGTATTGCTTTGTTTCACCACTATTCCATCTTTGTTGAGTTTTTTCCTAAACACCCACTTAATTCCAATTACATTCTTGTTTAAGGGCCCAGGAACTAGTTCCCATGTTTTGTTCTTTTCAAAATGGTTTAGCTCTTCTTCCATGGCTTCTATCTAGTTCTCATCTTTGCTGGCTTCAACAAAGCTTTTTGCTTCAATTTGAGAAAAGAGGGAAAAGTTCACTTTTTCTTTTTTCTTTGCAAGCCTTCTTCTTGTCTACATACCATCATTCTTGTCACCAGTAATTTGATCTTCCAGATGATCTTTTTGAACATATTTTTCTGGAGATTAGTTAACTTATGGCACATTCTCTTCTTATTCTTGTTCTTGTTCTTCTTCAACCCGTGGACCTAAGTCATCCTCATCTGACTCACTTTCTAGATTATTTTTGCTAGGTTGACCCTAATGTGTTCTTTCATCAACCTTGACATGTACACTCTCTACAATTTTATGTAGTCTCTTATTGTAGCATTTATAAGCTTTTTTTTAGATGAATACCCTAAAAATATCCCTTCATCACATCTTGACTCAAAACTTTCTAAATCCTCAACATCTCTTTTGATGTAGCATTTACTACCAAATACTTTGAAGTGCTTGACTTAGGCAGGCCTACCAAACCACAATTCATATGGAGTTTTACCACTATTAAATCTGATAAAATCTCTATTTTGAATGTATACATCTATTTGTACTACTTTTTTCCAAAATGTATCCATTAAGTTTGCCTCATTTAACATGGCTCTAACCATCTCCTTCACAATCCAGTTTCTTCATTCTACCACACTAATTTTTTGTGTTGTTCTTGGGGCTGAATATTGGTGTTTGATTCCATGGTCTTCATAGTATTCCATGAATTCTCTTGACATGAATTCTCCTCCTCTATTTTATTTGAGGTATTTGATTCTTCTACTAGTCTCATTTTCTCCAAGCATCTTGTAACCTCTAAATGCTTCAAAGTCTTCAACCTTCTCCCTCAAGAATGTCACATATGCCATTCTACTATAATCATCAATCAACAAGATAAAATATCTTTCTCCTTGAAATTCCTTTGTCCTCATTGGTCCACATAGATCAGTATGAGCTAACTCTAGAGGTTTAGTTGAACAGTCTTTGGTGGGAAATTTTAACTTTGTTAGCTTTCCATGTTGGAATCCTTGATAGATAATATTGTCAAGCTTTGCAATCTTAGGCATGTTTCTAACCAATCCCTTTGAGCTTATCTTTACCATGTTATCAAAATTTACATGTCCTAATCTTCTATACTACAACCAACTTTCTTCTGCTTGACTAATTAGGCATGTTTTTCCTTCTACTTCACATAGATTATAGAGGTTACTATCATTCCTAACCCCTTGTGCAATTGTTTTACCTTTCACTTTTATCTTGCAACCTTCAAAATCAAATACAACTTTGTATCCATTATCACACATCTGATTGACACTGAGAAGATTACGTTTTAGGCCTTCCACATAGAGCACATATTTAGTTTTGTTCTTTCCATCTAAGCTTAGAATTACTTTACCAGAAATCTTGATAGTAGTGTTATCAGCTAGAATCACTGAACAACCTTTTCTCATTTCAAGTTTGATGAATTTGTTTTTATCTCGGATGGTCATGTTCTTGGAGTAGCCACTATCAATTACCCAAACGTCTTTTTCTTTTGCATGCAAGACGGTTTGAGAAATCATTGACTGAGTAGAAATATGCTTTTTATCCTTCCATACCTTCTTAGGTTTATTTTCATCCTTTTCTTCCTCTTCCTTAATGATTTCAACTTTCTTTTTAGCTTTAAAATATATAGTTTTCTTCTTCTTAGATTGAGTATTTTGTCTTCTAAAGTTTGTTCTACAATCTCAAGCTATGTGACCAAAATCATTGCAATTGAAACATACTACATCGATACCAATTAAAGGAGCAAATGGATTTTTACTCATGAAATTTATATTTCTCCTTGGATTAAATTTGCATTCTCTAGCCCTATGACCAAAATTGTTACAAGTATTGTAATAACCATTAAAGTATGATGAATACATGGTCATGGTTTATCTTTCGGCCAGATTAGGATATCTTCTTTTTTAAGGTTTCCTTGGATATTGTACTCTTTTGAAACCATCATTTTCAATTCTCTTAGGATTCAACTTCTTCTTTTTCTAATTCGGATTTTTCCATTTAACCTTCTTTTCTTCACTTAGTTATTTCTCTTTACCAGATTTCTCAACTATAGTTAACTTGTTTTCATCTCCAAAAGCATCTTATTTTTTAGATTTTTCATCCTTGAAAATTGATTTGTCTTCTACTCTAAATCTTTCATAAAGCTTTGCATAAGCATCAACAAATGAACTCATTCCCTTTTCAAGTCCAAAACCATATTTTTCTTTACTAGTTGGATTTTGTGTACTTAGCAATTCATATAGAATGTTAGTACCATGTTTCAAATTAAGACTTTTACTGACCTACTCATTTTCCTTCTCCAACTCTTTTCTTAGGGAAACAATTTTTGTTTCCAGTTTTGAGCATCTCTCCATCTCAATTTGTAACTTAGACTTCATAACATCTTCAATTATTTTGTGTTCTTCTATCTAAAATTTCAGACCAACTATCACCTTATTAGATTCCTCAAGTTCTTGATTTGCTCTGTCAGTCTTCTTTTGAGCATTATTTTTCAATTTCTTGTTTTCCATCTTGAGATCATCATATTTATCTCTTAAATCCTCAAGGTCTTCAAAGGCACTAATTAATTCTCCTTCAAGATCAACAACCACTTCAACTTCCTCATGTAATTCCTCAACTGGTGTATCTTTCTAGTCCTTAGTTTCCTTAGCCATAAATATAAACTACTTGTTTTCTCTCATAACAAGAGCACACTCATGATCCTCTTCTAAACTATCACTAGCATCAAAAACTCCACTTTCCTCTTTACTATACAAGCTCTTCTTCTTTCAAAAGTTATTCCTTTTTGGATAAGCCATTTTATTCATTTTCCTACTTTCTTCTTGCTTGGCACTATCCTCTTTATCATTTGTAAACTTTAAAGAAAAATGCCCTATTTTTCCACAATTTAAACATTTAAATGCGAGCTTACCTTTGTACTTACCAAACCCTTTCCTTAGTATTCTTATGAAGTTAGCTTCTACATTAGTTTCATCATGATCAGATGCAATGACAACAACTTTTTCTTTCTTATCAACTTCATCACTCTCTTTCCGAACCACCTTAAATGCACCTTCTCTATGGGATGATTCAACATTAGGCATTCTAATCTCGTATGCAGTAATTATGCCATGCACTTCATCAAGAGTGAATTTATCAATTTCTCTACCTTCTTCTATAGCATAAATCTTGGCATCATATTTAGTTGTCATAGACTTGAGAACTTTCAGTACAACATCTTTCAAATCTACACCATATCCTTTAATGGCATTTACCACATCATCAACTCTCTAAAGAAAGTCAACAATATTCTCTTCTTCGGTCATTGTCAAGCCTCAAAATTTTTCTCTCAGCACTTGTAACTTCATTAACTTCACTTTGGTGTCACCCTCATAGATCTTCAATTTTTCCCAAACATCATAAGTAGTTTTACAATGTATAAATTTGTTTTGAATAAAGTC
Organism: Sequoia sempervirens; assembly: GCA_007258455.2. Taxonomy (NCBI): domain Eukaryota; kingdom Viridiplantae; phylum Streptophyta; class Pinopsida; order Cupressales; family Cupressaceae; genus Sequoia; species Sequoia sempervirens. The sequence goes on from VDFB02058242.1 coordinate 149,744,033, forward strand.
CAACAAATTGTTCATAATAATGAACCAAGTTTTCTTATTGTCCTCATGAAGTTTCTTTGTTGCAGAATTAGTAGGAGTTGTAGTAGGAATAGTATATTGGGTCTCCAAAGTTTTCCAGACTTTAGTTCCAAGAGAGATTAAGTATCCTTCCATCAATGAGCTCCATTTAGCATAGTTTGTTCCATCAAACCTAGGTGGATTGTTTGAACCTTCTTGAAGTGCCATTGTGTAAACCTATCCAAGATCAACCTGAGTTGGTTAAGCTTCTCTTAGGGAACTTGGTGCTTTGATACCAATTGTTAGAACACAATGATCTACTCAGAAGGGGGTAAATTAGTAGATCATAAAATTTTAATCCTAGACCTTTAGCAGAATTAAACTTAACAACTTAAAAGAGGAATTCAAAGCATAAACAACTGAAGCAATCAAAATCAAGAGAGAGACAAACACATAACACCAAATGTATGTGGAAAACCAAATATGGGGAAAACCATAGTGAGAAATGCTGCTAGGAACTACTGTCCTAATCCAACCTCACGAGCATCAAAGTTCTATTATAGGTTTTAAGGGCTACAACCCTAAGGAATTTTTGACTTCCTCTTTTAGAAGCATCAACTTCAAGGATGTTACAACACCCTGAACTAAGCTGCAACTCAATATTAATGGAGGCTACAACCTCTTCTAATGATTTTCAATCTGAAACTATGCATAACTTGGTTCTTCTCAACCTATGATGCATCAATTCAACACATTATACTCTTCTTTTTGTTCACTCTCACACTATTATAATTAGATTTTTGTGTTTTTGTGATACTTCTTCACTATTACATTTATTTCTCACTTCTTCATTCAAGCACACACACTCACTAACTAATTTTTCTAACACATGCCTTTGTATATTTCATACGAGCCAAAAACCCTTGTTAGGGTTTTTCACTTGCAATCTACATCAGAAAAATGTCAAAACATTAAGCTACCCACATATTTTTCTATTCACTAATGATGGAATTCATTCATATTTTCCATATCTCATATCGAGCTACACACCAATCAATCCTCGTTATCAAGAATTTACTAAATTTAGCACTCTTTCTGACCCCAAGGAATAATACGCATTTAATTTCCTCTTTTTTTCATTTGATCATACTTGATCTTGATCGAGCATGTTAGCTTTTTGGTGCCACCTTCACTAAATTCCCACATGTAAGTTAGCTAGGTGATCTAATTTTGTTCACATGTGGGTCACCAACTTTAAACCCCTATTTACATGGACCATTAAGTGTGAATACTATCCATCAATCATCTTTCGAACTAAACAAAAGGTAAGAACACAATCAAGAGACATCCACAAGCTCATTTAAATCACCAAGAAACTCAACACAAGCTCTGACAACATTGTCTATAGAGTTTATCAACCTAGAGAACTTTAAAAAATACTGTCAAAAAGAAGAGATCACTTCCAGATCACCAAACAAAGAATCATTTGAGTTGAGAGCATATAAAAATGTTACAAACCTAGTTCCAGAATTGCAAAAGAAAAGATGTAAATGTGGAGGAATGCTGAGTAGAATACATTCTCTCTATCATCAACAAATGTACAAATAAATCAAATTTCACTCTAATGAACATAACTCACTCAACTCACCAAACAAGATGCTCCCATGTCGAACATACCATCTTTAGACATGCTCTTAAATAACTATAAATCCATAGAAAAATATATTCAATATGTAAGAAATACAAAGAAAACTACTATACCATTTTACCAAAGGCTCAAACTTGAAACATAACATGCTAGAGACTCACTCAAATCTTCACATCGGAGAACCAAACCATGAGAAGTCTTGATGGAACACAGATAAATCCATTATAGACCTTTTTTTCAATCCACAAGATTGAAAGCGAAATAGCAGAGAATTGCAGAGCAGATACAATTTTCCCCGTCCACAGATAACCAAGTCTATCGGATTAGTTCACAAACATGTGAACTCAACTTCCACTCTTCATCAAACTGGCAGTTGTAATCTAGGATATATCACCCATGGATGTCCTTGAACAATAATTCAAATCTGCATATGCATAGGATTAGCATAGTAGAAATGCGAAGCACACACCAGAGTACATTCTGAACACATACCAAAGCATATTATGAACCTACAATCACTTGTGTCCTTTGAATACAACAACCTATGTTGTGTTGAAATCAATGGAAACACTGGTTAGACACATATTTGAAAAATTTACTAACTGCAAGAGAGGGGGACCAACCACGTCAAGGCTCCAAGTCATGAAGAGCCGAGACCAGAGGGCTACCCTAACTCACCTCACTCTAAAGGGATGTTCTAAGACAAGGATTGAGAATGATGAGGAATATAATGTACTTCAATCACTCTACAAATCCTAAACTTAGGTTTGAGCTAGGTGAGCTAGTTTTCAGAGTTTGTATTGTGCCTTAGATAACTCTCTATCCAAGGATGGCAACACAGTTTTGGGACATCAGTGCGACACACTGGTGTCTCTCAAGCATGCTAGTGTCCATATGGTCAGAAACCAATGAACATAATACAAACCATGAAAAAACAAACTGACAGCCTAGCTAACTAATCTAGATGGGAAAAATAGAATAAGTAAATACATGAAATAGAAACTAAAGTGATAAAACAAGTAAATGAGAACTATTGTGACAAATATCTCACAAAAGTGCTTGTTTGTTAGCTAGCTCCGAATGTACTTTCACTTGCACACAAGCAAGAAAGGGAAAATTATTGGGGTTGTATAGGGGCTTGCATCAGTCAAACCCACATTTTTTTGTTTCCACTTCCACGAAAAGCCAAAAAGAAATGAAGTATAAATATGTGATAAAGAAGTAAAGAAAGTAGAGATTGCATTAAACACTACAAAATAGTATAATGCTACTCAATCAAATAAAAAAGGAGAGGAGTGAAACATTACCACCTCCACCCAAAAGCTCTCTAGCCAATGGAGGAGAATATGGACTTGGAAAGGTCACCACAACCACAACTATGATGAAGGGAAGTTTCACAAGACCCCAAGCCCACGCTGCTATGGATTGCTTCACACTTGCTATGTGGAGTTGATGGAGTGTTGTTGCTATTGTAATGGAGTGTTGAAGGGTTGCTTGAGAGTGAAGTGACTACTAAAAATGCTAGGAGAATGCTTGAGAAAATGCAAGAGCTTGTGAAAGGATCAAATGAGATGAATATGAATTTTAAGGAGAAGAGAAGAATATGCCATTTTTGGGGTTGGTTGGTCAAAGAGGGATTCTACAAATCATTCCCAATTGAAAGTGTAACACCTTTTCCAACTTCAGATGTGGGAATCCATTATGGATGATAACACACCACATGGATGTCTGCATGCTATGTGTACGTCCATGAAACAAATTCTCTCACTAACACAATAGAAAGATGCCAAGTGGAAGGAAAGTAATTGGGTGATGTGGAATTTCTCTTTGGGATTTGATTTTCTAAGGTTAGGTTGTGTAGAAGAGGAATTTGTGTAGGGGGTGAAAATTCCCTCCTATACATTTTTCCCCCACTTTAGCAAGCACGAGTAGTGATGAGTGCTTAGGTAAAGTAGATTGAAGATGTAATAGGTTTAGAAATTTATACCTGAATTGTCAAGGAAGTAGACAACAATCTGGAAAAATTGAAAGCATAGGGTAGGAAAAGGAATCCACAAGTACTCTCCCTAAGGATGAACAAAAGGACTCCATAGCTCTATAGAACCATGAATCTACAGGTGATCCCACAAAGCTGGTTTACAATTTCTGGGAGGAACTAATTTTTGCTGAAATCACATATTTTTAGAAAATATAATAATTTAAGCCTTAAAAGGTTCCATTTAAATAATTCCAATTGAAGAGGGTTTGATCAAACTACCTTAAATCAAACCCCCTTGGATAGAACCACGCTAGTTTTAAACCATACCTATAACAGAGTCTCCTTTACACCTATCAAAATGTTGATAAAAAACCACTTTTGATTTACCTTTTGGCATATCAAATGAATTCATTTAAAATTTATTTTTTTGTAAGTATGTAGTCCTTATTATAAGCTTCCCAAAAATTATAATTTTAAATATATTTAATTTTATTATTATATTTATTTTTTATTTCTCGTGAATGTAGGTTTTTCACCGAAAATCATGCTCTGAGTTCTACACATGTGGAAAAATAACATATTATTAAAAAAAAAATTAAAAATATTAGTGCACCAGATATTGAAGTCCTTGATCCAATAGAAAAAAAAAGTGACTTTCGATACACACAAAAAAAGTTACGCGTTATATGGTTGTGCTATGTCTAAATTATAATTGGTTTGAATTCAAAACTTGATTAAAGAAAAAATATTCAATAAAAAAATATCTAACCAAGTGGAAGCACTAGATATCAGAGTTACAAATCTAAATTCAAAAGAATTATAATTTTATCCTTCATGGAAAAACAATTATGCTTTATACGGTGAGCGTCACTTTTTAAAAATGTTGTTTTATGAAAAAAACTAGTTTTTGAGGGAGATGTTAAAAGAAGTGTAATTTGATTCCAATTTTTTTGAAAAAAATATATTTAGAATATATAGACAAAATTTCATGAAACTCTAGTTTGTATCATCTTGAAATTCCTCACGGTTTAGCCGCTATAGGTGCCCGAAAGTGAAGATTTATTTAAAAAAATTATTTCAGTGTCTAGTTTGATCAAAAATTGTAAACCAAAGTACACCAAAGGTCCTCGACCCAATGATGGAAAAATCTCGCATGATGAAAGCATCTTACAAGCCCATAGACCTACAAAGAGGTGACCCCCAAGATATCTCACATGAAGGAATCCCTGAGAAGCAAGCACCTCATAGGCTTGCAGACCTACAAGGAGGTATCCTCCAACATTTCTCACATGAAGGAAACCTGAGAAGCAAGCGCCTGAATAGGCTTGTAGACATGTAAGGAGGTATACTCCAAGATCTCTCACATGAAGGAAACTTGATGAAACAAGCACCTTACAGGCCCATGGACTTGGAAGGGAGTGACCTCCAAGATCTCTCATGTGGAGGAATACCAAAGGAGGATACTATATGGAGTCAAAAAGTGGCTTCATAAGCGCACCTGCAAAGCGTCATGTTTACCCGTAGATAACACATGTTAGAAAACAAAGCGACAATGTAGGAAAATAAGCGGACAGTGACACAAACTGTCAATAAGTCATAAGGCTTTCAAAGGGGTCCCTTAGGAACCTGACATGAAGAGGGGTCTACTCAAGGGACACGCTGTTTGAAAGTGAGAGATTTTTTTTTGCAAATCAATTTGTCATCAAGGAATCCTTTTAAAAGGTGTTCACTTCATCAAGGAATTCAAAAGGAATAAAATGTCCCCTTGTGAGGGGATGGTAAAGGCTACTCCCACCTCGAAGGAAATTTATCAAGTTCTTTCTTTACAAACCCATGATGAAGGAAACACGTTCCATTAGGGGTCCAAGTCGAGAATGCAATTATTTTTTGAAAAGGTTTTCAAAGATTCTTGAGAAAAGATTCATTAGCAATCAAATACATTTTCTGAAAATCAAAGAACAATAGAAATGGAATTGTCACATATGAAAGGGATAAATCAATTAAAGAAGAGAGAAAGATAAAAGGAAAGCTAAAAGAGAAAAAGACATCACAAACAAAGGGCATAGGGGTAATATGATATTTTAGGGTCAGAGCTACTCATAAATATATATAACTATATTAGTAGTATATAAATGAACTGTCATCAACCCCTCATTATATCAGACCATGTGAATGATGCACAAGAAGACATAGTAAAAAAAAAAAATTGTCAACATGGAAGGGAAGCCTAAATGCCCCCAACACTTTGCATCATCCCAAATTTGTCAAAAATCAAGCACAAACATGGAAGAATGATGATAAAAATAGAAGAAATTTCACGTCACAAAAATCACTCCTGTATCCAGGCACCAAAAAGGGTGACAAGTGTCATCTAGGAACACATATAACAATTACGAGGGAGCACATCACCAAAAACATCTAATATAAAGATAATGAAGAGGCATCACCCTAACATTCATTGGCAAAGAGGTCATCTGCTTCCTAATCTAGATCATTGTAAGGGGAAGGAGGATGATCCTACAACGGTGGAATATTAAGGGGAGGACCTTCCCACACACCCCCCCCCACAATAAGGGCTAAGGAAGAAGGCCAACCATAGTATTCTCCACTAGGCTCTTGTGGAGCTATGGTCAATGAATTCATGAAGATCATTGAAAAGGCCAAAAATTCATCCAGAGAGTTAAAAATGCACTTCATTGGAGTTCCATGTCATACCTAAATTGAAAGGGAAGGCTAAACCCGAGGTTCACCACTTGGCTAACTGAATGACTTGGTAGCAACAAAAAATTGAGGGGAAGCTAGAACTGGTTTTGTCACTAAGACAAGAAGCTAGCACAAGACCATCCTTTAGAGAAGGTGGGCTCCTTTTATGTTCTCCATTGCTTGAAGGGCCATCCTCTACCTTCTACTTCATCGAGGGGTGTGAACTCCCCACAGACAAAGAAAGAGGCATGGAGCAGGAGGAGGATAAAACCACAGAAAATACCACCAAAGTATTCATCATATCCATGGGTTTAAGGAATGGCAGGATGTCCAAAAGGGACATCAACAAGGGTAGCTCGACTGAAGGAGCAATAAAAACTTGCACCTTTTTAGGGTTAGGAACACTTGTACTCACAATGGGAGCCAAAAGTGAGACTGAACTAGATTGAATGGAAGCAGAGGGAAGGAGAGAGGAGGATGCTCGAATAGGCCCAAAAGAAGGTGTGGACGTCTCCTCTTCCTTCTTTTGCAAAGTGGCTTGCTCAACCACAAGATCCTTTTTCCTGATGCTTGTGCTCATGCACAAGGAAATTTTTTCAACTCTTTGAGCTAGAGACTAGAGGTTGTGAAGGGACAAATGACTCCTACTAAGCCATGGAAGTGCCCACTACAACCGTTTCTAGTAGAGGGATAGGATTCTAAATGGGAGTAGGAGGAACATATTTAGAAACAATAGGGGGGTTCAGCTCAAATTCCTCAACAGTGGGCCTCTTCTCATTTACTAATTTGGGAGTAGGAGTGGTGGGAGGTCACAGAGGCCGATACCTAGAGGATTACCCATGGGGACCCTTTCTTCTACTATATCAAACATGCCTAGGCTCCATGGGCAGAATAGGAATCTCAAACATAGGACGCGTTGACTTTTGCCAAGTGGTCACCATAGGATTCTCTCACAAGCATGTAACAAAATATTATGGCATTGTAGTGGGGCGAGAGGAAGCGTTAGGCTGAGCAGCAACAAAGGAAGAAGATGGAACCTTAGAGGGCCTCTCTTCTTCTCTTCCACGAGCCTTGGTGGCATCACTCTTAGCTTTTAAATAGGCCCTATGTGAAATGGCATAAGGTAATGGGGGGTACCTTACTCTAGGAATTAGGTGTCCTTTCTTGTACTTTTGATATATCTAGTACAAGAGGTCCTTTCTAGGTGGGAGAGGACCAATGGTTGTAGGCCAAAAGTGATCTAAGGAATAACTACCATGTGCAACTCATGGTCTATAACCGATGTCATGGATCAAATACATGGAACCCTCATGAATAAGTTTAAAAAAAAATTCACAACCGAGGGAACTACATTCATAGCTACCAGTGAGGGGATCCCTAGCTTCACTCTGAAGAGTTCAGACCCGAGGATTATATCAAACAACAAGTTCATAGATTTAGGTTTGACAAGGACTAAAAAAATGATAATACCAAGAGGAGGCATGGAAAGTCCGTTATGTGTATGGATGGTGCTCACAGGTGCATTGTACCTATAATTATGCAAGAAGTTAATTAACATGATCTCCTCAGTTATAATTTTCACTTGAGACATCAAGTCAACTAGCACACCTGCTACAATATTCCTGTTGATTCATGTAGGGATGTAAAGAGAAGATGGTTCTCTATTAAAGCCCATTGGAAATTCCTACAAGCTGAAGGTTATACCTATACTAATACTTGTAGGATGCACATAGGGGATAGGTAGATGTAGAAAAGAGGCCATCACACACACTAAATGATACCCTCACAAAGCCCCCCAAAAGTTTGGAATAGGATAGTGACCGAATTAAGGCTTCATTTCGCAACACCTATAGAACCTTCCAACTATGCCCACTAGGGGTTTCAAGTTGGGCTATAAGGGGTAACACCTCACAACACTCACACCTAAAATTCTCCTAGAATGCGAGGAAAGGACCCTTTAGTACTGCTAAATGAAACCAAAATGGTTCACATCAGGTTCACCATCAAATGTAAGAGAGGAGGATCAACCATGTCAAGGCTCCAACTCATAGAGAGCTAAGAGCTAAGGGATGCCCTAACTTACCTCACTCTAAAGGGATGTTTTGAGACAAGGATTGAGAATGATGAGAACTATAATGTACTTCAATCACTTTGCAAATCCCAAACTTAGGTTTGAGCTAGGCAAGCTAGTTTTCAGAGTCAGTATTGTGCCTCAGATAGCTCTCTGTCCGAGGACAACAACATAGTTCTAGGATGTCAGCAAGTAACGCTGGTGTCTCTTGAGTGCTCTGGAATTCGTACGGTCAAAAAACAATGAACATAATGCAAACCACAAAAAAACAAACTAACAACTTAACTGACTAGTCTAGATGGTAAAAATAGAATAAGTAAATATAAGAAATAGAAATTGAAGTGATAAAGCAAGTAAATGAGAACTAGGGTGACAAAGATGATCTCACAAAAGTTCCTATTCTCCAGCTAGCTCCACACGTACTTTCACCTACACACAAGTAAGAAAGGAAAGATTTTTGGGGTTGTATAGGGGCCTTCCTTAGTCAGATCCTTATTTTGGTGTTTCCACCTCCATGGATAGCTAGAAAACAATGAAGTAGAAATATATGATAAAAAAGTAAAGAAAGTAGAGATTGTAATAAACATTACAAAATAGTATAATGCTACTCAATCAAATAAAAAATGAGAGGAACGAAACATTACCACCTCCACCCAAAAGCTCACTAGCCAATGGAGGAGAATACAAATTTGGAAAGGTCACCATAGATGCAACTATGATGAAGGGAAGTCTTACAAGACCCCAGGCCCACACTGCTATGGCTTGCTTCACACTTGCTATGTGGAGTTGATGGAGTGTTTTTTCTATTGTAATGGAGTGTTGAAGTGTTGCTTGAGAGTGAAGTGAATACTAAAAGTGCTAGGAGAATGCTTGAGAAAATGCAAGAGCTTGTGAGAGGATCAAATGAGATGAATATAGATGAATTTGAAGGAGAAGAGAGAAGAATCTACAATTTTTTGGGTCGGTTGGTCAAAGACGAGTGTTACAAATCATTCCCAATAAAAAGTGTATTGCCTCTACCAACTTCAAACATGATAATCCATCAAGGACTATAGCACACCATGCCTACATCCCCAAAAAAAAATTTCTCACCTACACAACAAAAAGATGCCAAGTGGAAGGAAGGTAGTTGAGTGTTGTGGAATTTTTCCTTTCGATTTGATTTTCTAAGATGAGGTTGTGTAAAAGAAGAATTTGCATAGGGGGTGTAAATTAACTCCTATACACTAACATTCAACAAGTTTTTCCCCTCTTGTGTGCTTGTGTTTGCAGATATAGCTTGAAGACTTGAAGATCATTTGAAGTGAAAAGTTTCAAAATTGTAAAGTGAACAATAGGAAAAATGGGTGCTTTATAACCTAGGTCATAGAACACAACTATTTTCCTATTGTTATTCAATAATTTCCTAGGAATCCAAATTGGATTCACTATCAACCTTAAAGGCGAGTCAATTCTCAAAAAAGGAAGACCTAGGAGGGTGTTCTTTAAGCTTTAAGGGGTTCACCACCAAGCGAAAGCTTGGAAAAGACAACTTAACATTCAACCTACAAAGCCTAGTAATGCAAGCTAAATGAAGGATGTAAATGATGAAATAAAGCAACAAGAAGCTATGATGTATGTACATGTGAAGTATGGAAATATGATGAGGATTTCTGAAATGCAAGAAGTTATCAAAATGTGCTATGGGGAATAAGATTCCCTTACTATCTTATTAGTCCCACTATTGTTTTTTAGGGGAAATGTGGAATCTTCAGATGCCGGAAGAGGATCCGAAAAAATCTCTGAAAAAATTCCACTTGGAGGACTAAGTCACCCTAACGACCATCTTAGTCCTGATCTAAATTTTTGAAATCTTCAAATGTGATCCTAAGGCTTGATGTCTGCACTTCCTTCTTCTTTGATCTTAGGTTCTGAAACTTCCAAATTTGGCCTATAGGTGAGTTTCTGTGAAGATGACAACTTTGCAATGCAACTTTGCAACTTTACAACTTTGTACTTCAAATGATATTCAAGTATTCAACCTAAATCTGTAATCACAAGCACACAAGAGAGGAAAAGCTTGTTCATTGTTAGTAAATGTGGGATTTCCTTTGTCAAGCACCTTGTTGGTAATTAAACATTGAAACAAAATGAAATAAAGGAGGGAAATGATGAATGCACAAAGTACTATGTTGCAACTCACCAAACCCTTGTAATAAAGTGATGTAAATATGTTTGAAATGGCTAAAATGGATGTGGTTCTTGACTCTTGCTTGAAGGATGTTAATCTTGCACAAAACTCTTGCTTGAATCATAAACCCTACATCACAAATGTTATCACAATAACAAACATAATGCAACAATATCCTTGATATGATGCTTGAATCTTGATGGTGGCTCCAAATGCTTGATGAATTGCTCTTGAATGCTCTATAATGCTTTCTTGAAATTGCTAGAATGCTTGGATATGAAAATGAGAGAAAAGAATGTTTTATTTATACTTATCCATGCTTAATATCCAAAATTACACCACAACAAGCCGACATATGAATTCATTAATTAAAGGAGGCTAAAAAATGCCAAGATTTGAAATTAGATCTCAAAAATCACTTAATTAGGAATAAGACTCCCTAGGTGTCTTATTAGTCTTGAGGCTCAAAATTCAGGGCATAGACTCCAAAAAGGGGTCTTTTTTAGGTGCTTTTAGTGATAGGATGAATTTTCTTCAAACACACACTAACGTAGCCAACCATGCAATCAAGAGGGGTTCAAATGGATAAATTCTAGTAAGATATGATGAAAATAACCATGAAGGTGTTCAAGCCCCTAGGATAAAGATCTTTTGACAAACCAACATAGGCACAAAGGAACACACATACATATGATATATTAAGCCATAACCAGATTGTAAGCATACAACATCAAATATAGAAAAAGGAAAAAGAATAAAAACAAAAGGAAAACAAAAAAGGAAAAAGAAAAATTCCATGGATCAAGCTTTGACTATCTGTCCAACATGCTCTAGACCGGGTCTAGGCTATTTTTCCAAAAATAGGTTTACAAGTGGAACACACTCACCACTATGCAATCAAAATGCATGCTCACAAGGGCTAGTGAAGCTAGTTGTTCACTAGGTGAGACCCAATGAGCCCCAAGAGCTCCATATCAAAGTCATACCAACATTACTATGATAAGGACAAAAATAAAATGCACACTCACAAGGGCTAGTGAGGCTAGTTGTTCATTAGGTGGGCCCCAAGAAACCATATCAAAGCCATACCTCTATGACTTTAATAAGGTACAAAAATGCAACACAATAAGAAAGCGGGATGTTCGTGCAAGGTCTCTTCTTAGGGAACATTGTTCCTAATGTCTCCAAGAGAGGAAAATTCAAAGAAATATCATGCTCTTGGAGGAAATCAAACCAAATGACACCACCAAGAAAATGATGCATTGTAAGAAGAAAGAATATTGCACAATGGAATATGAGTGTCAATGTATGCCCCCACTTTAAAGTGATTGCTAACACCATTGGTGTGAGAAATTGCTTTAAAGTATAAGAATACATGAGAGCTTACTTGGAAATCCCTATGCCAAGTCATATGTTTCCAATAAGCTATGTCATGAGAAGGGAAGTGGTTTCCCCCAAGATGCATAAATCAGTATGTCACATGTAGGACAACTTAAGGCATGCCCTCCTCATCCCACACTTGCTCTTATATGTACATGAAAGGTGGTCAACTAGCCAAAAGAGGTGACAAGGGACCTATGAGGACAAGTCTACCTAACCCCTTTCCCCCACTTAGTGTAGGACAAGGATAAGAAAAAATGAAAAGAGGAACTAGGTTCTTCAACCCAAGGAAGAGCACCATAGTCCTTAAGATATTGAATTTTGTTACTCAAAGCCTTACATTCATTAGTAGAATGACCATGAACTCTATGATATGTGCAAAATGAATTCTCATAGTAAAATTTCTTTTGTGTTCTCGGAGGGAGAGATATCAAACGATCTTGGAGGAGTCTCAATAGGATACTTTCTTGATCAAAAGTAGAAGATGCTCAATTATTTTGTGGCAAAGATGTCTCTTGCTTAGTATAGGATGTCATACTTACACAAGACCCATGAGATTGCGAGATTTTGTTCTCTCCTTTACGGAAGTGTGTAAAATCTATCAAATTTGAATTATAAGTGTTTTACATTATGACATTGACATTAAGCGAAGATTTATTTATTTATTTTGTTTCTTGCACAAGATAACAATTAATTCCACTAGTGTATTAATTTAGGATGCACTAATGTTAAAGTTGGCTTAGAATGATGCTGTGTAACAATGTTGGTTTTAAGTGAAGGATTGTTTATTTCAATCAAAGGACAATAACCAAGATCATGAGTAATTTCTTGTGTGTTAGGATCTATAGGGACACATATACCTTGTTCTCCAGCACCACATCCTTTTCCACTATATCCAAGTTGTTTCATCATTTCATAACTTTTTCCATAAAGTTTCTTCCTCTCTTTAGGATTTGATGGTTGCTCTTGATTAAGTTCATCAAAGTTTGTTGTGTAATTTTCTTTTTCTTCTAAGGTGGTTGAGGTGGATACTTTCAAAGGGTCGTCTGAATTTTGTGTTGACATTACCATTTTTTCTTTTCCTTTTTCTGAGTTCTTGTTTATGATCATGTATTCTCACATGAATGTATGTTTGAAATCTAAGGAACCAGAATCATCTTCTAACAATTTCGTGACTTCTTCAATGCAATTTTATTTTCCTTTTGGTTGTGGAACCTAGGAAAATGGGTGAATGCATTGATTAAGTGCTATCACAACCACTTTCAAAGATGTTCCACTCATGGATAACCCTAGAGATCTCAATGCAAAAGAGAAAGATATCTTGCAATAGGGCTATCCTAGGGGTTGAATGTGATCTAATGAGGGGTTCACCACCAAGTTTAGACCTGTAAAAGAGAATGAAGCATAATATGAAATGAAAAACCATAATTTAATGCAAACATGAAATGAATGACCTAAAAATGCAAGTGAAACAACATAGAAAACTACAAAACAAAAAATGTGCACCTAGAAAATTGGATAAGGAAAAATGAAGTTCTAAATCACTAAAAAATATATTATCAAGGCTAATTAGGACTCATTCACCAAGTTGGATGAATCATTCTAGTTTCTAGAAAAAGGTGAAGGAATAGGTTTCTTCCAAAAGGGTGTCCAAATCTGTAAAAATCCTTTTCAGGCCTATACAGTGGGACTCATTTGCCACTTGTGGCGAATCCGTCAACTTTTTCTTTTCTTGAAGTTCTGAACTTGATTCTGTTCCTCTCAGTCTACTCTACTCTTCTTGACTGGTGTTTGGATTCAAAATAGTAAATTTCCACCAGTAGGTCTTCTCCAAGTCTCTCCAAGGCTTGATGGAAACTTTAGCAGCTTTGGATCACTTGATAACTTTTCTCCAGTCTTGCTGCTTATGAAATATGCAACCTAAACCTACAAATCACACACAAAGGAGAGGGAATTTTTTTTGGGGTTAGTGAATAGGGCTTTTCCTTTTTTAAACCCCTTGTTGGTAATTAAACCTTGAAATGAAAGAAAATATTTGGTGATCCCACAAAGCTGGTTTACAATTTTTGTGAGGAATTAATTTTTGCTGAAATCACATATTTTTAGAAATTATAATGATTTAAGCCTTAAAAGTTACATTTAAAGCATTCCAATTGAATATGGTTTGATCAAACTACCTTATATCAAAAACCCTTGGATAGAACCCCGATAGTTTTAAACCATACTTATAACAGAGTCTCCTTTACACCTATCAAAATGCTGATAAAAAACCACTTTTGATTTAACTTTTGGGGGATCAAATGAATTTACTAAAAAATTATATTTTGTAAGTATGTATTCCTTATTATAATCTTCACAAAAAGTATAAACTTAAATAAATTTTATTTAATTATTATATTTATTTTTTATTTCTTGTGAATGTAGGTTTTTCACCAAAAATCAAGCTCTATGTTCTGCACATGTGGAAAAATAGTAAATTGTAAAAAATAAAAAACTAAAAAATATGAGTGCACTAGATATTGAAGTCCTTGATCCAACACAATTTTTTTTTGAATTTCAATACATACAAAAAATGTTACGCGTTATACGATCGCGCTATGTCTGAATTATAATTGGTTTGACTTCAAAACTTGATTAAAGAAAAAATATTCAATAAAAAACTATCTAACCTAGTGGAAGCACTAGATATCAGAGTTACAAATCTAAATTTGAAAGAATTATAATTTTATCATTCATGGAAAAAAAATTATGCGTTATACGGTGAGCGTCACTTTTTTAAAATGTTGTTTTCTTAAAAAACTAGTTTTTGAGGGAGATGGAAAAAGAAGTGCAATCTAATTCCAAAAATTTTGAAAAAAATATATTTAGAATCTATAGACAAAATTTCAAGAAACTCTATTTTGCATCATCTTCAAATTCCTCACAGTTTAGCTGTTATAGGTGCCTGAAAGTGAAGATTTAGTTAAAAAAATTATTTTAGTGTCTAGTTTGGCCAAAAATTGTAAACCACTATTGTGGGATCACCCATCATGAATGGATAATTATGAATGAACAAAATACAATGTTGCAACTTTCTAAACCCTAGCAATAAGGTGTTGCAACTATGCTTTAAATGGCTGCAATGGATGGGGTTCTTAACTCTTGCTTGAATGGAGTTGATCTTGAATGAAGTGCTAGCTTGAATTATCAAACCCTACATCACAATTGTTAGCACAATGAAAATCATGATGAAGGAAATATTTCACATGATGATTGGAACTTGAATGTTGCTCTAAATTGCTTGATAATCTTCCCTTGAAGACTCTTGAATGCTCTTGTGAATGCCAAAATTCTTTTGTGAACTCTCTTGAATGCTAGGTGAGAATATGAGTGAAAGAACCTTGTATTTATACTCAATTATGCAAGAATTCCTGAAATTACAACACCACAAGCTGACACCAAATCTAGGAGAATAAAATCCTGATGGAAATTTGAATTAAATTTGAATTTGAGCCACATGAGACTCATTCACCCAAGGTGGAAAATGAGTCCCATCAAGCATAATCTATGGGACCAAAAATGAAAAATACGTAGAAATGTGTGAAAACATGTTCAAGGCCAATAGATCTTGGTGGGACCCATTTGCACAAGGTGGTAAATAAGTTCCAGATCCCTAAATATGGGCCACACAAACCAAAAATTCCTGAATTATAATTGGGTATTGATTGGTATTGGGATTATCCTAAAAAAGATGCAATAAATGAGGCTTGTGGATGCAAAATGGGGCTAATTAAAGTATAAGAAAACCCAATGAAAATCCTAGAGAAGTGTGAAAGTGTCTTGCAACACTTTACAACACTCCAAATAAGGAAAGAGTAATTTTTATTTTGATTAAAAATAGGTTTTGTTAAGTTTAATTATTTGATAAAACCCTAGAAAAGTGTGAAAGTGTGTTACAACACTTCATAACACTTTACCAAGGTGCCATTAAAATCTATTAGTTCACAAGGGACCAAGACATAATGTGAATTTTTCAACCACATTACAATAATAAATCAAGGAAACATTAAAAATCACAAGGAGGGACCAAACAAGCCAAAAAAAGTAGAAGGGTTACTTTTTTGGTGATTCTAGGTTGTAGGGTTTCTACTTGTGTAGTTGGTGTCAATGTTTTCAAAGAAATCACTTTATTTTTATCAAGTTCTAAAAAACTATAAGGATAATTATTAGCATCCAATGTGTACACTTTGTTGTTGTAATACATACTTCATTTTACGATGAAGAGTATAAGGAACCCCATTCATTACATGAATCCACGGTCTACCTAAAAAGAGGTTATATGAAAGATCGTGATGCATAACATGGATCAGTGTTTCTAATGTGGCCTTCCAAACTATAATAGGAAAAGTGATCACACCAAGTGATTTTTTTCCTATTATTTTGAATCCCTTAATAGATAAAGATTTTGGTTTAATTTTTGATTTATCAACACCAAGTTTATCCAAAAGGTTTTCACTACACACATTTAAGGTTGAGCCATTTTCAACAAGGGTTCATTTTATCCATGTGGTATTGTATTGAGCTATGATCATGAAAGCATCATATTGTTTTTGCACTTCCAAAGGAGGGACCTCACTTTGGTGGAAAATAATGTTAGTATTTACTCCACGAATCATGGCTACTATGTCATTTGGCTGCACATTAGAAGGGATAGGAACTTGTTGTAAAGAACTTTGAATCATGTTATGATAATGAGGGGAGGCTTGAATAAGTTCTCGAAATGATATTTTAGCAGGATTATTCTTAAGTTGTTCAAAAAAATTATACTCCTTTCCACATTGTGAAGGAAAACAAGGGGCACTAGGTAATATAGGATTAGGAAATGGGAGGGATGTTGAAGGTGTTTATCTTGGTTGTGGATTTTTCATAGTGTTGTATGTATGAGCAATATTATTGTAACTTGGCTACTGTGAAACATTGTTCATAGGTGATTTGAGAATAAGAACGGGTTTGTTTTGAACTTGTGGTTTGTTTGAAGGTGGGTAAAGAATTAGAGGATTATTAGGATTTCCCACATGGTATGTAGGAGGTCTATTAATTGAGGGGGATCTAATGGAAACTTGTGCATTCATAACCTTGAAGGTTTTGGTTTGATGTATTTCTAATAAAGGGAAATCTAGAATCACCTTTTTATCATTATCTAAGGGAGCCAAAATGTTGTCATTTTCTTGCACCATGATATCCTCCCTACGAGGAGGGTTGTTAGGAGAATTTCAAACTAAATGTTCTTGAAATTCAAGGATTGGTTCTTCTAAAATGATTTTATCACAAGTAGGGGAATGATCATTGGTTGAATTTTCTTGCTTGTTAATGATGGTGTTTTCTTGTTCAATATTTTTTTCTCTAGGGGAAGAGAGGAAATCAATATTCTCATGACTTTCATCGATTTTATTTCCTAACATCAAAGTGTGTTCTTCACAACTGGGAGATATAAGTTAGGAGAAGAACAAATATGATTCTTATGATCATTTATGATTTCATTCCTTTTTTCCCTAATGTCTTCCAAAATAGGGTAGGTAGGGGAATTATCATAGAGAGGGTTGTTATAGACCTTAAAGGTTTGATCATTCAACACAAACATATCCTCCTCACATTCAATTTCATCCTCTTGAACATTATCACAAGTGGGGAAAATGTTAAGAGATGAATGTAGACTAGTTGAAGTTTCAATGATATCTTGTTGTGTTATGTTATCATCATGATTACCTATGGTGGTTTCTTCTTGTTCATCAATGTATTACCTAATAAGAGAGGTAGAAGGAGAGAAATAAATAGGATTCTCAAAACTCTCATTGATTGATTCTTCTGACACCAAAATATCTTCTTCACCAATAGGAGAGATATTAAGAGAAGAACGAATATGATTGTTAGGAATGTCCAAGGTTGTATTATGTTTCACTAAAACAATCTCATAAGGAAGGGATATGAAATTTTTCATACTGTTCCTAGAAAGGTAAGGTACTAACATTATTTGACCAAAAATGGAAAGCACTTTTAACCATCTCATGCAATTCTTTAATAATGTAAACAATGTGTATCCAAAGATGCAAAACAAATTTATCCAATGTATGCAAAACTTTAAGAATGCAAAGAATGTATATCCAAAAATGAAAATCACTTTTATCACACTCATGCAAAGGTTTATGAACGTAAAAATTGTATACACTTTAAGTGAAAATTACTTTTATCCGTCTTATGCAAAGTTTCAGAAATGTGAGCATTTTCATATCTAATGATGCTTGTAATTGAAAAGATTTAAAAAATGAGAGCCCTAAATTGATGTTTTTGACCTAGATGCATAAAATAGATGTTCCCAAAACTTTTCAGACTTATAATATATGTTACCAAGAGGATTAGGAAGCACAAAAGAGTAGATTTAAATCCTAAAAAATATAGTTTCAAACTCAATAGGGACTAAGACGCCAACAAGGGTGGCATGGTCCTACTGAAATAATTTTGAGGTCTCAAGAAGAGGAACGAAAATCAATCAAGATAGAAAGGTTTTTGAGCAAGAAACTCACAGAGGGACTAAGACACAAGTAAGGGTGTTTTAGTCCTAGTAATGGTTTTTGTTAGAAAAATAGAAAATTTGAAGTAGATTATAGTGTTCCTAGATTGCCTATGCAAGGACCATATGTTTAGAAACAAAAAAAAGTGCAAACAAGAGCAAGAAAAAGTAACTAATGAGAAGCAATCAGATGCAAAAGTGAATGAAATTTTTCCAATTTTGTATTCAATAATGATGTTCCTTAGGATGAGTAGCAATGCACTTTTTTAGTTTTTCAATGAGATGAAATAATGCAAGAAAGAAAAAAAGGAACCTATATGTACTTTCACTAATGAAAATGTGAGAAATTTTATGTACACTTTCACTAATGCAAGTATGGGAATTTAATAGACTCCAAATCAGAAAATGAATGCTCTAGAATGTCGGGTTCATCAAAATGAACAATGGGGAAAATGGGTGCTTTATAACCTAGGTCATATAACACCACAATTTTCCCCTTGTCATTCAATAATGTCCTAGGAATCCAAATTGGATTGACTATCAACCTCAAATATGGGTTAATTCTCAATAATGAAAACCTACGAGGGGGTTCTTTAAGCTTTAATGGGTTCACCACCAAGCAAAACCTCAGAAAAGATAACTTTTCATTCAACCTACCAAACATTAATGCAAGCTAAATGATGGATACAAATGATGAAATTAAGCAAAAGGAAGTTATTATGTATGTACCTAGGATGTTTGGAAATGTGATGAGGATTCCAAAAATGTAAAGAAGCTGCCAAAATTTTCTATGGAGCACTAAGATTCCCTTACTCTAAAGTATTAGTCTCGATGCTATTTTTTGGGGGAAATGCAGAATCTTTGGATGCTAGAATAGGATCCGAAAGAATCTCTATAAAATTCCACTTGGAGGAATAAGACACACTTACTGCCATCTTAGTCCCAATCTAAATTTCTGAAATCTTTGAATGTGATCCTAAGGCTTTATGTCTACACTTCCTTCTTGTTTGATCTCAGGTTCTAAAACTTCTAGATTTGGCCTGTAGGTGAGTTTCCGTGAAGATGAAAAATTTGCAATGCAATTTTTCAAGTTTGAAAGTTTGCACTTGAAATGATCTTGAAGTCTTCAACCTAAATATGTAATCACAAGCACACAAGAGAGGAAAAACTTGTTGATTGTTAGTAAATGTGGGTTTTCCTTAGTCAAACCCCTTGTTGGTAATTAAGCATTGAAAGAAAATGAAATAAAGGAGGGAAATGATGAATGAACTAAATAATATATTGAAACTCATTAAACCATTTTAATAAAGTGCTACATATATGTTTGAAATGGCTACAATGGATGTGGTTCTTGACTCTTGCTTGAACAATGTTAATTTTGCACAAAACTCTTGCTTAAGTCATAAACCCTACATCACAAATTTTAGCGCAATAACAAACATGATGAAACACTATCCTCGATATGATGCTTGAATCTTGATGGTGGCTTTAAATGCTTGATGAATTACTCTTGAATGCTCTATAATTCTCTCTTGAAATTGCTAGAGTGCTTAGATATGAAAATGAGAGAAAATAACCTTTTATTTATACAAGTATCCATGCTTAATATCCCTAAATTACACCACAACAAGCCGACATATGAATTCATTAATTAAGGGAGGCTAAAACCCATCAAAATTTGAAATTAGATCCCAAAAATCACCTAAGGAGGAATAAAACACCCTATGTTTCTTATTAGTCCCGAGGCTCAAAATTCAGGGCACAGACTCCAAAAAAGGGGTCATTTTAAGGTGCTTTTTAAATCAAGGTCCCAAGACCTTTGGGTGACAAAGAAAACCTAGGTGTCTTATTAGTCCCAGTCCAAAATTCAAGAAAACATAGCCAAAATCATTAAATTATCATTTATCCTTTGATGTTTGTCAGGACTAATCATACAAACATATAATTTATTAGTCTTGTGGATGCAAAATAAGACTAATTAAGACATAAATAAGGATAAATAAGGAAAGGTGGCCCCAAAAAAGTGTGAATTTGCAAGGGTATGCAATTTCCTACACTACACAAAGTTGCATTGTAAAGTTTTCATCTTCACAAAAAATCACCTACACTGGGCCAAATCTAGAAGTTTCAGGACCTCAGATCTGCGAAGAAGGAAGTGTAGACCTTGAGTCTCATGACTACATTCAGAGATTTTAGAAATTCCAGACGAGACTAAGTCACCACCTAGGGTGTCTTAGTCCTCTCGAAGGTATTTTTTAGAGATTCTTTCAGATCAGGTTTCAACATTAGAAGATTCAACATTTGCCGTGAAAATAGTAGCAATAGTAAGACAAAAATAAGGGCATGTTAGTCCTCCTTAGCACATTTTGACAACATTTTTGTATTTCTAAAATTCTCGTCACATTTCCAAACTTCCCAGGTACTCACATCCTAACTTTTTGTTGTTTATTTTCATCATTTTCACTCATCATTTATCTTGTATTACTAGGTTTTGTGAATTGAATGTTAAGCTGTCTTTTCAAAGCTTTTTCTTAGTGGTGAACCCCTCAAAGCTTAAAGAACCCCCTCCTCGGTCTTCCTTGTTGAGAATGGAATCACCTTTGAAGTTTATAGTCAATCCAATTTGGGATCCTAGGACATTATTGAGTAGCCAAAGGAGAATAATGGGAATATCAACCCCACTCTATTTTCCTTCTGGTTCATATAACCTTTTATCTCCTCCTATAAGCTATCCATTCATTGGTCCTTCCAACACATGCATACCACCACAACATTCACTTCCATTTCAAACCACAAAAAATGATCCTATCATTAACCACCCCTTACAAAGCATTTCATCCATTCAACATCAAGTTTCCACCATAAATCAAAATCAAAATGGTCCACCTTCAAACTATGTCAAAAGTAACCCACTATCTTTGGAGATATTGAGAAATATAGTCCCACAAAGATTTGAAAAATATGGAGGAAAGGGAGATCTTGAAAATCATGTTAATTCATTTACTACTTTGAGTAGTGACTTTATCCTTTAGGACAAACTTTTGGCTAAGCTCTTTCCCTGATCCTTGAAAGATGTTTCCTTGGACTAGTTTTCTACATTACCAAATAACTCAATTCATTCATTTAATGAACTTGTTGAAGCCTTTATTAACCATTTCCATGTGCATATGGTTCCTGAAGTGACATTAGTTTATTTTATGAGATGTAAGCAAAATGAGAGTGAAAAAGTCATTGACTTTATTTCACGTTACCAATCACTTTATTCCCAAATTAGTCTGAAGATTCTTGATTCTCACCTTCAAAAGATGTTAATAGAAAATTTAAAATACAAGCTTACCATGATGAAATTTCCTTCCTTCATGCATTTATATACTGCCCTTTGATATTACCAAAATTTTGTAGGTAGTTGTGTACCAAAAACCACCTCTACCCATCCTAAAAAGTCTAAATCTTTAAACCAAAACACCTACTAGCCTCTCAGAAGACAAAATAAAAGTTTCCTTCAACTAAACTCAAACTACCAACCTACCCAACAAATTGATACCCAAGTAGTTGCTATAAAGAAGAGTAATTCTTATATCTTTGGGGATACAAAAAGACAATTTATTCCCTTACTAGATAGACTTCAAAATATAATGACTCAACTATTAAACAAAATCATGCTTACCTTACCTCTCGTTCGACCTCTTGACCCTAGCAAGTCATTACCTCTGAGCTTCTGACACAATTCCTATTGTTCTTTTCACCAAAAAAAAGAAAATAATATAGAAAATTGTAAGCATCTTAAACATCTTGTGCAAGACCTCATTGATTCTAATCATATCCAAATTGGTGGTGTGAATGACAAAGCTAATAAGTCTTCAGCTCCCCCCAACCAAACCTTGTTAATCTTTACCAATCACATGCCAAACCATAATATTTTATTTGTTAAGGCTAATGAAACTAAGCCCGATGTGATGAAAATTGAAACAGATGATGATAACAACAACAATAACAAACAAAATCCTATGGATGATGATGAAAAAACTCCTATGGATACTAAATACCAAAGTCCTATTAGTAAAATGATAGGAGTGATTGACGTCAAGCCTCATAAATAGAAAACCAAAATGCCTATTGAAATATAATTACTTTCTCTTCAAAAGAAACAATTAAAAATGCACTTGATGGTCCTCTTTACATAGTGGGAAAAATCAATAACAGACCCACTCCTGGGATTTTAATTGATCTCGTCTATGGAGAGAATGTGATCACAGATAATTTTTATATGTGCATGAATTTCCTTAATATAGATATGATGGGTATGTGTAGGATCATGATGGGCTAAAAAGTGGCAATGTGATGGGTATGTGGCTGACGATATTTTTTTTACCCAACATTGATGAAATGAAAAGGGTTTTTAAAGGTGATTCTCAGCTTTCCACCAATATAAATTATTCTTTACTTTGAATTTAATAAGTAATTATTATTCATTTTCTATTCAAATTATGACTAAAGTCCTAATTGATAGGCTGATTGAAAAACATCTATAGCTTTCAAATAGTATCACATTTTTTGAATCCAAAACATGTGTCACATTCTATGCTTCTCATACTATAGGATTAAAAAAAAAAAAAATTGAATTTCATGAAGTTTTGACCAAGTTAAGGTGGTCAGACATACGATTTTTTATATATTTTTTAAAAAATTAATAAAAAATTCATAATTAATTATTTACTTGGAAAAAAATAACAAAAAAATATGCATCACATCGGGGCATGAGTCCTCTACTTATATCTAAAATATTATATAAAATATTATCATTTTATTGTGGTTAGGGTGGTCAGACAGACACCTACTTCTTATTTTTTCCCTAAAATTTAAGTGCCACTGCATTGAAATTTAAAATTTTCACCAAATAGATTTTTTTTTTAAACATACCTAGTAGTTTAGAAACTACATTAAATTTTCTACAGATTCTATTCTTACACATTTTTGAAATAATATAGATAACTTATTCAAATTTTTACATCAAGTTTCCTAACTCTAATTTTTCTGAATATTTTTCCACTTAAGGGCCTATGTTTTCCATGATGATCCTACACATACCACGATAAATCAAATGCATGGATTAAAACGCATGATGGTTTTTCTCATGCTATGATGGGCTTGATCACACTCCCTTTTCAAGTAGGAACAAATAAATTAAATGTATCATTATCTATTATCTCTAATTTAGACCAATTTCATGTGAAGTTAGGCTAAAAATGGCTTTTCTCCATTAATGAGGTCCCATCCATTGTCCATAAGAGCTTAAAGTTTCCAATTGGAAATGAAATATTCGTTGTGAACCATAATGGCTTTAGCCCTCCATATTCCCATGTAAATTTTTCCTTAGATTATTTTTTTCCTGAGCCCATGGAGCCTATAAGACCTCGTGAGGACTTCCTTTTCCTATCCTACCAAAAGTTCAAAGAAAAATACATAGCCAAGTTATCCCTTGAAATTTTTCTTTCACCTATGATTGAACCTCCACCCCTTGAAGAAAAAAATATTGAGCTTAAATCCCTTCTGCCTAATGAAGTGATGAATAGGAAAAGGGATACCTAGAGATATCACTCTTTCTCCACAAATCATTCAATAATGTCCTAGGAATCCCAATTAGATTGACTAACAACCCCACAAGGTGAGCCTATTCTCAATTAGGATGGACCTAGGAGGGGATTCTTTCAACTTTTAGGGGTTCACCACTAAGCAAATGCTTGGAAAAGACACTTTAACATTAAACTCACAAAAAACTAGTAATGCAAGTCAAATAATGAGTACAAATGATGAAATTAAGCTATACCAAGTTAGGGTATGTTTACCTATGAAGTATGGAGATTTTGTGAGGATTCTAGAAATGTAAAGAAGTTTTTGAAAAGTGCTATGGAGGACTAAGACATCCAAGACATGGTGTATTAGTCCTACTGTTATTTTTCAGGGAAAATACAGTCTTCAGATCTCAAAACTAGATCTTTGAAAATCTTTGAAAAATCAGCTTGGGAGGACTACGATGCCCAAGATGGTGTATTGGTACAATTTTGAAAATTTGAAAACTATGACTAGGATCCCAAGCTCCAAGGTTTGCACTAGCTTCTCCTCAGATCTGAGGTCCTGAAACTTCCAGATCTCACATGTAGGTGAGTTTCCGTGAAGATGACAACTTTGTAATGCAATTTTGGAACTTTGACAACTTTTCACTTTAAAGGATCTTCAAGTCCTCAACCTAGATCTGCAAATACAAAGACACAAGAGAAGAAAAGTTTGTTAATTGTTAGTGACTTGGGGTTTTCCTTGGTCAAACCCCTTGTAGGTCATTAAACATTGAAATGAAATGAAAATAATGATGGAAATGATGAGTGAACAACATGCAATGCTACAACTCACCAAACCCTTGAAAATTCTACAAGCTTATGTACAATGGATACAATGGATATGGATCTTGAATTATTGAAAGATCTTTCTTGAATTTCTTGCTTGAAACAATACCCTACATCACAAATCTTAGCACAACAAAAGACATGAAGCAAGAAAACTCTTTGATATGATGCTTGAATTTGAAAATGGCTCCAAATGCTTGAAAATTTTGTAAACTTATGTGCAATGGCTACAATGGATATGGATCTTGAATGCTTGAATCAATACCCTACATCACAAATGTTAGCACAACAACACACATGATGCAAGAAAACTCTTTGATATGATGCTTGAATATGAAAATGGCTTCAAATTCTTGATGAATCTACTCTTGAATGCTCTTGTGAACTTAATTATGCTATGATAAAAGATCTCACAAAAGAAAAGGGTTGAAATGAATGAACCTTGTATTTATTTTTATCTATGGTTAATATCCCAAAATTATATCACACCAAGCCGACATATGAATTAATTAAATAAAGGAGGATAAATCCCACCAAATTTTGAAATTAAATCCTAAAAATGACTCAAGGAGGACTAAGACACCCTAGGTGGCGTGTTAGTCCCAAGTCCTAAAAACTTGAGGCAAAGACACCAAAAAGGAGCCTAATCCAAAGATGCCAAAATCAGGGTCCCAAGAGCCTTGGGGGACTAAGATTCCCTAGGTGGTGTCTTAGTCCCAAGGCTCAATTCTTGGGGCACAAACTCCAAAAAGGGACCTTTTTAGGTGTTTTCAATATTAGGGTCCCAAGACCTGTGGAGGAAAAAGATGCCCTAGGTGGCATTTTAGTCCCACTCCACAAATCAGGGACACATAGAAACATTAAATGATCATTTATCTTTTGAGCTTTGTCAGGATTTTCAATAAAAATATATATTTTATTAGGCTTATGGATGCAAAATAGGACCAATTAATCCATAAAGAAGCATAAATAAAGCAAGGTAGGCCCAAAAAAGTGTGAAAATGCAAGGATATGCATTTTTCTACACTACATTTAGCCCCCACTTTAGTGCGAGGATGAACTTGCTTCAAACTCACACTAAAGTAGCTGACCATGCAATTGAGAGGGGTTTGAATGTACCAACATTAGTAAGATAGGATGAAAATGATCAACAGGGATGACCAAGCCCCCATGGTCAAGATCGTATGAAAAAACAACATAGGCACAAAGGAACAAAAATGTGGATGATATATGAAGCCATAATCAGATTTTCAGCATACACCATCAAGGACAAGAAAAAGGGAAAAAAAAAGGAAAAGGAAAAACTGCAATGGATCAAGGTTTGACTAGTCATCCAATGCAGTGGACCAAGTCTAGGTTGTTTGTCCAAAAGGTTTACAGTGGAACATGCTATTGACTATGCAAACAAAATGCATGTGCACAAGGGCTAGAGGGAGCTAGGTGTCCACTAGGTGAGCCCCGAGAAGTCCATATCAAAGACATACCCCAATGAATATGATAAAGACAAAAGAAAATGCATGCTCACAAGGGCTAGTGAAGCTAGTTGTTCACTAGGTGAGCCCAAGGGGATCATATCAAAGCCATACCTCCATGACTTTAATAAGGCACAAAAGATGCAAAAAGAAAGAGATATTTTTCTTAGTTCATGCCCCCACATAAGGACGAACAAAAAACTCCTTAAGATGTTGAATTTTTCTACTCAAAGCTTTACATTCATTAGTAGAATGACCATGAATTATATGATATGCACAAAATGAAGTCTTGCAATAAAATTTATTTTGTGTTCTCAGAGGAAGAGAGATTAGACGATCTTGGAGGAGTCTCGTCAATATAATATCTTGGTTAGAAGTTTAGGTTTTTTCTTTATTTTGTGACAAAGATATCTCTTGCTTAGCTACATAAGGTGTCATACTTACACAAGATGCTTTATATTGTGAGATTTTGTTCTCTCCTTTACTAAAGGGTGTAAAATCTAACGAATTCAAATAATTAGTGTTTTGCATGATGACATTTACATTAAGCAAGAATTTCTTTGTTTCTTTTGTTTTTTGCAAAGGATAACAATCAAGGCCACTAGTGTCTATCAATTTAGGATGCACCATTGTTAAAGTCAACTTAGAAGTATGTTTTGAGATAGTGTTGATATTAAGTGAAGGTTTTTTTGTGTATTTCGAGGGGAAATAACCAAGACCACTAGTCTTTTCTTGCATGTGAGGCTCTATAGGGACACATATACCTTGTTCTCTAGCACCACATCTTTTCCACTATATCTGAGTTGTTTCATAAGTTCATAACCTTTTCCATAAAGCTTCTTCATGTCTTTTGGATTCAATGTTTTCTTATGATTAAGTTAATCAGATTTTGTTGTGTAATTTTCTTTTCCTTCTAAAGTGGTTAATGTGGATGCTTTCGAAGGGTCGTTTGACTTTTGTGTTGACATTGCCACTTTTTCTTTTCCATTGTCTAAATATTTATTTATGATCTTGTATTCTCTCATGAATGTATGTTTGAAATATAAGGAACCCCAATCATCTTTTGAGAGCTTTGTGTCTTCTTCAATGTGTTTTTCTTTGTCTTTCTGTTGCATAGGTTCCACTTGTGTAGTTGGTGTTAATATTTTCAAAGGATTTTCTTTTTTTTTCTCGAGTTGTAAGACATAGTAAGGCTCATTATTAGCATCCAATGTGTACAATTTGTTGTTGTAGACATACTTCATTTTATGATGAAGTGTAGAAGTCACCACATGCATCTCATGAATCCATGGCTTTCCAAAAAGAATATTAGATGAAATATCATGAGGCATAACATCAATAGGGGTTTGTAAGGCAGCCTTTCCAACTGTAATAGGTAAAGTTATTACTCCAAGAAATTTCTTTCCCACATTATCAAATCCCTTAATAGACAAAGAGTCATGTTGAATTTTTTATTTATCAACACCAAGCTTATCCAAAATATTTGTACTACACACATGTAAGGCTGAGACATTGTCAACAAGGGTTCACTTTATCCCTGCCATCTTGTATTGAGCTATTTTCATGAGAGCATCACATTATTTTTGCACTTCCAAATAAGGGAGTTAATTTTGGTGGAAAAAAATGTCAAAATTTATTCCTTGAATCGTGGCTACTATGTCATTTAGGTTTGTACTAGAGGGAGCCACAACTTGGTATAAGGTTGTTTGAAGTACGATGTGATAATTATGTGAATTCTGAATCAGGTCCTAGAGGGATATCTTTATAGGAGTATTATTAAGTTGTTCAACAAGATCACACTCCTTTCTACTTTGTGGAGGCAAACAAGGGGCACTAGGTAAGATAGGATTAGGAAAAGGGAGGGATGTTGAAGTGGTTTGTCTTGGTTGTGGATTGTTCCTAGTGTTTTATGTATGAGCAATGGTATTGTAACTCAGTGGTTGGAAAACATTGTTCTTAGGTGGTTCCAAGATAAGGATAGGTTTGTTTTGAACTTGTGGTTTTTGCGAGTTTGGAAAAGGATAAGTTTAGGCTCTGGAGAATACTCCAAGGGATATCTAATATGCATAACTTCATAAGAATTATCCTCATTTTTCATGGTCTCTTAGTTAAGAGGATTCCAAGGTTACTTCAACATCTTCATCTAAGGAATTACTATTGTCAATGTTCTCATTTTCTTCCATCATTATATCTTCCCTAGTAGGAGAGTGTTTAGGAGAACTACAAACCAAATGTTCTTGAAATTCAAGCATTGGTTCTTCTAAAATGAATTCATCACATGTAAGGAAATTATCAATGGTTAGATTCTCTTGTTTATCGATAGTGGGGCTATTAGGAGAAGGTTCTATTTGATTGTTATGATTGTTCATGACTTTATCCTTTTTATCAAAGGCATCATTCTCTTGTTCTATACCATCTACTCTGACATGAGAGCTTGTAATATGTTCATCAAATTCCATGGTTATATTTTGTAAAGTATCTTCATCACAAGTAGGGGAGGCATCAAGAGAAGGACAACTATGATTACCAAATAGATTGTTCTAAATGGTAGGAGTATTAGGGAAGGGAGGAATAAGATTATGATGACTCTTGATAGGTTCATCTTCTAACACCAACCTATCCTCTTTGTATCGAGGGGGATATTAGGAGAAGGATAATTATGGTTATCTATGATATCATCTTCTTTCAGTAAAACATCATCAAAATCAAGGGATGAATGGAGACTAGGTAAGGTGATGTTTAGAAATGTTTCTATGATTTCATCTTCTTGTTTTCTAATGTCTTCCAAAGGGGGAGGAGGATAGGGACAATCAAGACTCTCAATTCTTGTATCTTCTTTCACCAAGATACCTTCGTCACTAAGAGGAGAGGTATTGGGAGAAGAACAAGTATGATTGCTATAATTATATACACTATCATCCTCACTAATTGACAATGTAATATTAAGGATTGTGTCAATGGTTTGATGCTTAACATGTTCTTAATGACCTCATTGGTGTAATCTAAATTGAACTCATAAGAGGGGATGTACTTATGCAATCTATTTTTAATCATATGAAAGCCACATCTCTTGAAAGAAAACATGTTATCATGGAAAAGTAAAGAAAGTGCACTGTAATGAACTAAAATGAAATGTTTAAATGTAATTATCAGATTGGAAGCAAGGTAATTTGATGATTATAATATGCAATGATCTGAAAGATGAAATTTTCCAAATACAAATTTGGAATTGAGCAATGCACATAATTAAGCACTTTAAGCTATATTTAAACTAAAATGAATGAAACAAAAAGTCAATCCATTGAAACAGATAACCAATTCCAACAAACAAAAGTGCAAAAATGTTGATTTAGATCTTGAAAACTACAATTTGAAATTCCATAGGGACTAAGACACCAAGGAGGGAATCTTAGTCCTCCTGATGAAATTTGAAGGTTTGAAAAGATGAAATAGATAACAAATCACTCAAACGGGGTACTGCAACAAAAAACGAAAGAGGGACTAAGATGCCACCAAGGGAATTTTAGTCCTAGTAAGGGGTTTTTGCAAAAAAAAAATAATTTTTTTTTGGGTTGATAATAGTGTTGCCAAGTTGCCTACCCAGGGACCTTCTATTTGAAAACAAAAGATTGTGCAAATGAATGCAAGAAAAAGTAACAAGTGACAAGAAATTGTATACAAAAGTGAATGCAAATTTTTCAATTTTGGATGTAATAGCAATGTTTCTAAATGCAATTAGGATGATTGAGAATGTACATTTTAGTTTTTCAATGAGACAAAATGATGCAGTTGAAAGAAAAACTGCAACCTATATGCACTTTCACTAATGCAAATATGAGAAACCCTAGATGCACTTGTACCAAATATGAGAAACCCTAGATGTAATTTCACTAATGCAAGATGCAATGCAAGAATGAATGCAACCTAGATCTAGGATTTTAATGGAATCCAAATTAGAAAATTAATGTTCCCAAATGTCAAGTTCACCAAAATGATGAGAAGAAATGGATACCTAGAGATATTACTCTTTCTCCACCAAACATTCAATAATGTCCTAGGAGTGCCAATTGGATTGACTAACAACTTCACAAGGTGAGTCAATTCTCAATTAGGAAGGACCTAGGAGGAGGTTCTTTAAGCTTTTAGGGGTTCACCACCAACAAAATTCTTGGAAAAGATATTTTAACATTCAACTCACAAAAAATAGCAATGCAAGTCAAATAATGAGTACAAATGATGAAATTAAGCTATACAAAGTTAGGGTATTTGTACCTGGGAAGTCTAGAGATGTTGTGAGGATTCTGGAAATGCAAAGAAGTTTTTGAAAAGTACTATGGAGGACTAAGAATCTCTAGATGGTACATATTGGTTTGCTACTATTTTTCAAGGAAAATACAGAGTCTTCGGATCTCGAAACTAGATCTCCGAAAATCTCTGAAAAATAAGCCTAGGAGGACTAAGAAGCTTAAGATGGCGTATTAGTCCCATTTTGAAATTTTGAAAAATCTAAATATGATCTTGAGCTCCAAGGTCTACACTATCTTGTCCTTAGTTCTAAGGTCTTGAAACTTCTAGATCTGACCTATAGGTGAGTTAATGTGAAGATGAAAACTTTGTAATGCAATTTTACAACTTTGACAACTTTGCACTTTAAAGGATCTTCAAGTCCTCAACCTAGATCTGCAAATATAAACAAACAAGAGAGGAAAATCTTGATTATTGTGAGTGAATGGGAGTTTACCTTTGTCAAACCCCTTGTAGGTAATTAAAACTTGAAATGAAATGAAAATAATGAAGGAAATGATGAGTGAACAACATGCAATTCTACAACTCACCAAGCCCTTGTAAAGTCTGTAAAATTATGTGCAATTGCTACAATGGATATGGATCTTGAATGCTTGAATCAATACCCTACATCACAAATGTTAGCACAACAACACACATGATGCAAGAAAAATATTTGATATGATGCTTGAATCTGAAAATGGCTTCAAATGCTTGACAAATCTACTCTTTAATGCTCTTGTGAACTCAATTATGCTATGCTAAAAGATCTCACAAAATACTTGGGTTGAAATGAATGAATGAACCTTGTATTTATAGTTACCTATGCTTAATATCCCAAAATTATATTACACCAAGCCAACATATGAATTCATTAAATAAAGGAGGCTAAATCCTTCCAAAATTTGAAATTAAGTCTCAAAAATGACTCAAGGAGGACTAAGATGCCCTAGGTGGCACCTTAGTCCCAAGTCCTAAAAACTTGGGGCACAAACACCAAAAGGAGGCCCAATCTAGAGATGCCAAAATCAGGGTCCCGAGAGCCTTGGGGGACTAAGATTCCCTAGATGGTGTCTTAGTCTAAAGGCTCAATTATCGGGTCATAGACTCCAAGAGGGGACTTTTTAGGTGTTTTCAATATCAAGGTCCCAAGATGCATGGAGGACAAAAACTCCTTAGGTGGCGTTTTAGTCCCACTCCAAAAATCAGGGACACACAAAAGAAACATTAAATGATAATATATCTTTTGAGGTATTTTGGGATTTTCCATAAAAATATATTTTTTATTAGGTTTGTGGATGCAAAATAGGATCAATTAAGCCATAAAGAAGAATAAATAAAACAAGGCAGACCCAAACAAGTGTGAAAATTCAAGGGTATGCATTTTGCTACACTACACCAAGAACCATCTATTAAAAATATCTTGCTTATTTCCTACAAAAGGCCAAGAGAAAACCACACAAGGCCTAATTTGCCTCCTAAGAAAATTGATAAAACCAAAGAGAAAGTGGTTGAACAACCTTCCATGGTTTCTTTCGTTCTTCCCTCAAAAGAAGAAAAGAAACCTATGGTTGACAAACCCTCTCCTACTAAAATACAAGTTGAAAATCATAATAAAAGTAACTAAAATTCTAGAGAGCGTAGGCATAGATGTGTTATTTCTCAAGAGAATGAAGAGAACAACACAGAAAATAAAAATCCAAATTTGATAGAAGCAATAAATGATGACCCTCCTCTCTTACCAAAACAAACAGATCATATGTCTCGAACACAACAAGGACCAACACCTTCTAAGGATATTATCATTCGTCCTCCTATTGTGGTTAACTTGGATGGTGATGATGAAACTGCTAAAATTGATGAGAAAGTGCATAATGCGTTAAATTTTCTATTCTCCTCTTCCATGTGCTTTGAAAATAATAATCGTGATGATCCTCCTAAACCGAGTGATGCACCAAATGTTGAACCTAGTAATTCTCCTAGTACAACACTTGATGTTGTCCCTCTCACTAGTGATCTGCATTTTTCATATATTGAACAAGACAATGTAGATGACCTACTCGATGGTTGACTCTCATGTTCTTTACTAGTCTTTTTTCTTTTTTTTTTCTTTTTTTTCTTTTTCTTGCATGTGTGTAATGTGATCCCCTCTATTGTTTGATGTCTCCTCTCTATGTGCATACTTCTATTTGTACCTTCATTCTTCTATTTGTTGCAAGCTTTTTCCTTTTCATTGATCTTTGCCTTTCATTTTTAATTTTTTGTCTTGCATTTTCCTTTTGGGAATAAAACAAAGCATCGAGACACCCTATGTCTTCCATATTGACCCAAAATATTTGTCATTATCTTTTCTTTTCATTTTTATTTTTTCTTGTGTTTTCCTCTAAGGAATGATGCAAGGAATTGAGACACCCTATGTCATTTCCATGTTGACCCAAAAGGTTTTTCCCTTTTTTTTTTGCTCTGTTTGTGTCATTCTTCCAATTCTGTGTATTTGGGGAATGATAACAATTCTAAGCTCTCTAATATCATTGTACCAAAGATAAATACTAACCCCTAATCCATAGATCCCTCATTTATTTTTGGGGGGTAACCCTCTTTTTATTTTTATTTTTCCCTTTCTTTAATGTAATTTCTCAAAGCATGGTGTTTAGCAATTCCTTTAAAGTGGCGGGCATACATTGGCATTATTTTGGGATGATTTCATTTGCATTTTTTCATGTTCCTTCTTGTGATTCTCTTACTTCATGCAATTTTTTATCTCTTTGTGATGACATTGGGAGTAATGTCCTTCAAGAGTGTGATCTATCTTAAAATATTACATTCCTCTTAGTGGTGATGTGGCACACTATATTCCCTAAG
The DNA here is from genome assembly GCA_007258455.2 of Sequoia sempervirens. Lineage (NCBI taxonomy): Eukaryota > Viridiplantae > Streptophyta > Pinopsida > Cupressales > Cupressaceae > Sequoia > Sequoia sempervirens. The sequence goes on from VDFB02058242.1 coordinate 149,777,546, forward strand.
TTGTGAATATTTTATCCTTTAATTGGACCTCTCTTAGAGACATTAGGGATAATGTCCCCTAAGATTAAGACATTACATGAACTAAGAAAAATACCTTTGAACATCCTTCTTTATTATTGCATTTTATTTTATTACTTTATTAAAGTCAAGTAGGTATGGCTTTGATATGGTCCCCTCAGGCTCACCTAGTTAACAACTAGCTACACTAGCTCTTGTGAGTGTACATTTTCTTACCATACCTTATTAAGTTCATTGAGGTATGGATTTGATATGGTTTTTTGGGACTCACCTAGTGAACAACTAGCATCACTAGCCCTTGTGAGCATGCATTTTATTTTTGTCCTTATCATAGTCATGGGGGTATGACTTTGATATGGATCCCTAGCGCTCACCTAGTGGACAACTAGCTTCACTAGCCCTTGTGAGCATGCATTTTGTTTGCATAGTGGAAAACATGTTCCACTTGTAAACCTCTTTTGAAAAAATAGCATAGGCCTGATCCACAGTGCGTTGGATGACCAGTTGAAGCTTGATTTGTTTCATTTTTCATTTTTTCTTTTTCTATCATTGATGGTGTATGTTTATGATCTGGTTATGGCTTCATATATCATCCGCATGTGTGTTCCTTTGTGCTTATGTTGGTTTTCCATAGAATCTCAATCTTTGGGAGCTTCACAACCATCTTGGTTATTTTCATCTTATCTTACTATTATTCATACATTTGAACCCCTCTTGATTGCATGGTTGGCTACTTTATTGTGAGTTTGAAGCAAGTTCATCCTCTCACTAAAGTAGGGGCTAAATGTAGTTTAGGAAAATGCATACCCTTGCATTTTCACACTTTTTTGGGCATGCCTTTATTTATCCTTATTTATGTCTTAATTGGTCCTATTTTGCATCCACAAGCCTAATTAATTACATCTTTTTATGGCTAATCCTGACAAACATCAAAGGGTAAATGATAATTTAATGATTCTGGTTGTGTGTCCTTGGGTTTTGTGCTAGGACTAAGAGGCCACCTAGGGCGTATTTGTCCCCCAAAGGTCCTGGGATCTTGATTTCAAAGGCACCTTAAATGGGCCCCTTTTTAGAGTCTATGCCATAATTTTCATGCCTCGGGACTAAGACACCATCTAGGGCATCTAAGTCCCCCTCAGGTTATTTTTGAGACTTAATTTAAACTCTTGGTGGGATTTGACCTCCTTTAATTAATGAATTCATATGTCGGATTATTCTCGTATAATTTTGAGATATTAAGCATAGATAAGTATAAATACAAGGTTCTTTCAATTATTTTATCCTAACAAGCATTTAGGTATTCATTCTTAAGGAAAAATTATGAGATCAAGAGTATTCAAGAGAAATTCATCAAGCATTTGGAGCCATCATCAAGATTCAAGAATAATATCAAGCATCATTCTTGCATCATGTGTTTTTTTGAGCTAACATTTGTGATGTAGCATTTTGATTCAAGCAAGAAATTCAAGTCAATATCTATCAAGAATTCCTTTGATTCAAGATCTACATTCAAGCTAGTCGTCTCACACAAGTTTTTAGATTTCACAAGGGTTTGGTGAGTTTCAACGTAGAATTTTGTTCATTCGTGATTTCCCTTCATCATTTTGATTTAATTTCAAGGTTTAATTACCAACAAGGGGTTTGACCAAGGAAAACCCCCATTTACTAACAATCAACAATTTTTTCCCCTCTTGTGTCCTTGTGTTTGCAAATTTAGGTTCAAGACTTGAAGGTCATTTGAAGTGAAAATTTGCATAGTTGCAAAGTTGTCATCTTCACAGAAACTCGCTTATAGGCCAAATCTAGAAGTATCATGTTCTGATATCTACGAAAAAGGAACTACAGACTTTGAGCCTCAAAACCATATTCAAATATTTTAGAAATTCTAAATAGGAATATGTCACAACCTGAGGCATATTAGTCCTCTTGAAGGTATTCTTTAGAGATTCTTTTAGATCCGATTCTGGCATCGAAAGACTTTTCATCTACCCAAAAAATAGCAGTGGGACTAAGACAATAATAAGGGTGTCTTAGTCCTCCCTGGCACATTTTGACAACATTTTTGCATTTCTAGAATCCTCATCATATTTCAATACTTCCAAGGTACACACATCCTAACTTTCTATTGTTTAATTTCATCATTTTCACTCATCATTTAGCTTGCATTACTAGGTTTTGTGAGTTTAAAGTTAAATTGTCTTTTCCAATATTTTGCTTGGTGGTGAACCCCTCAAAGCTTAAAGAACACCCACTACATATTCCTTGTTGAGAATTGACTCACCTTTGATTTTGATAGTCAATCTAATTTGGGATCCTAGGACATTATTGAGTGGCCAAAGGAGAATAGTGGGCATATCATCCCTAATCTATTTTCTTTCTTATTCATTTAACCTTATATCTCCTTCTATAAGCTATCCATTCACTGGTCCTTCCAACACATACACACCTCCATCATATTCACTTCCATCTCAAACCACAAGTAATGATCCTATCATTAACCACCTCTTACAAATCCTTTCATCCATTCAATGTCAAGTTACCAACATAAATCAAAATCAAAATGGTCCACCTTCATACTATGCCAAAAGTAACTCACTATCTTTGGAGATATTCAAAACTATGAGGCCACAAGGTATAGAGATCACTAGATTTGAGAAATATGGAGGAAAGGTAGATCCTACAAATCATGTTAATTCCTTTACTACTTTTTGTAATGACTTTATCCTTGAGGAAAAACTTTTGGCTAAGCTCTTTCCTCAATCCTTGAATGATGTTGCCTTGGACTAGTTTTCTACATTACCGAATAACTCAATTTGTTCATTTTTTGAAGTTTTTGAAGCATTTACTAACCATTTCCAAATGCATATGGTTCTTGAAATTACATTACCTAATTTGATGAGATCTAAGGAAAACGAGGGTGGAAAAGTTACTGACTTTATTTCATGTTACAAATCGCTTTATTCCCAAATTAGTGCGAGGATTCCTGATTCTCACCTTCAAAAGATATTCATTGAAAATTTACAAAGCAAGATACAAGAAAAGATTACCATGATGAAATTCCCTTCCTTCATGTATTTATGCACCATCCTTCAAGATTATCAGAATTTTGTAGGTAGTTGTGAACCAAAAACCACCTCTACCCATCTTGAAAAGTCTGAATCTTCGAACCAAAACACCTACCAACCTTTCAAAAGAGAAAATAAAAGTTTCCTTCAACTAAACTCCTACTTCCAACCTACCCAACAAGTTGATACCCAAGTAGCTTCTATAAAGAAGAGTAATCCCTATATCTTTAGGGATCTACAAAGATTATTTAATCTCATACTCGACACACTTCAAAATATCATGACTCAACTATAAACCAAAAACATGCTTCTCTTACCTCCATTTTAACCTCTTGATCCTATGAATTTGTTACCTCTGAGCTTTAGTCACAATTCCTATTGTGCTTAGCACCAAAAAAAAAATACATGATACAAAACATTGCAAGCATCTTAAACATCTTATGCAAGACCTCATTGATTCTAATCATATCCAAATTGGAGATGTGAATGACAAAAGTAATAAGTTTGTACCTCCTCCCAAACAAAACTTGCTAATCTTTACCAATCCCATGCTTAACCATAATATTTCATTTGTTAAAGCTAGTGAAACTAAGCCCGATGTGATGAATGTTGACACTGATGATGATAACATGAGAAATAACGAACAAAATCCTATGGATGATGATGAACAAACTCCTATGGATACTAACTACCATAGTCTTATTAGTATAATGATAGGAGTGATTGACGTCAAGCCTCTTAAACAACAAACGAAAATGCATATTGAAATTACTTTATCTTTAGAAGAAACAATAAAAAATGCACCTGATGATCCTCTTTACATAGCTAGAAGAATCAATAGTAGGCCCATTCCTGGGATTTTAATTGATCCCGTCTATGGAGAGAATGTGATCACAAAAGAACTCTTATATGTGCATGAACTTAATCAAGATAGATATGATAAACCGAATGCATGGATTAAAATGCATGATAGTTTTTCTCATGCTATGATGGGCTCGATAACACTCCCTTTGCAAGTAGAACCAAAGAAATTAAATGTATCATTCTATATCATCTCTAATTTAGAACGATTTCCTATCAAGTTAGGCTACGAATGGATTTGATCCATGAATGCGGTCCCATCCGTTGTCCATAAGTGTTTAAAGTTTCTAGTCAACAATGAAATATTCAGTGTGAACCATAGTGGCTTTAGCCCTCTATCTTCCGATGGAAATTCTTCATTAGATTATTTTTTGCTTGAGCCCATGGAACCTATAAGACCCCGTGAGGACTTCCTTTTCCTCTCCTACCAAAAGTTCAAATAAAAATGCGTAGCTAAGTTATCCCTTGAAAATTTTCCTCCACATATGATTGAACCTCTGCCCTTTGAAGAAAACAATATTGAGCTTAAATCCCTTCTATCTAGCCAAGAATCATCTATCAAAAATACCTTGCGTATTTCCTACAAAAGGCCAAGAGAAAACCACACAAGTCCTAATCCGCCTCCTAAGCAAATTTATAAAGCCAAAGAGAAAGCGTTTGAACAACCTTCCATGTTTTCTTCTTTTCCTCACTCACAAGAAGAAAAGAAACCTATGGTTGAAAAACCTCCTCCTACACAAATTCAACTTGGAAACCATAATTAAAGGAATTGAAATGCTAGAGAGCATAGGAATAGGCGTCATGCTATTTCTCAAAAGATTAATGAAGAGAATAACATATAAAATACAAATCCAAATTTGACATAAGCAATAAACGATGATCCTCCCCTCTTACCAGAACAAAAAAATACTATGTCTCCAACACAATAAGGACAAACACCTTCTATGGATATTATTATTCATCGTCCTTTTTTGGTTAACTTGGGTGAAAATGAAGAAACTACTAAAATTGATGAGTAAGTGCATAATTAGTTGAATATGCTATACTCCTCTTCCATGAGCTTAAACAATAACAACCGTGATGATCCTCCTAAACTGAGTGATGCACCACATGTTGAACCTAATGATTCTTCTAGTACAACACTTGATGTTGTCCGTCTCACTAGTGATCTACATTTTGCATATACTGAACAAGACTAGGATGCAGATGGCCTACTAGATGGTTGAATGGCATGTGCTTAACTATTCTTTTTTCTTTCTTGTTTTCTTTATTTTTGGTTTCTTGCATGTGTGTAATGTGGTCCCCTGTATTGTTTGATGTCTCCTCTTTATGTGCATTCTTCTATTTGTACCTTTGTTCTTCTATATGTCGTAAGATTTTTCCTTTTCATTGATCTTTGCCTTTCATTTTCATTTTTTGTCTTGTATTTTCCTTTTTGGGATGACGCAAGGTGTCAAGAAACCCTATGTCTCTTCCATGTTGACCCAAAATATTTTTTATTCTTTTCTTTTCCTTTCATTTTTTTCGTGTGTTTTTCTCTTGGGGATGATTCAAGGAATTGTCACACCCTATGTCTCTTCCATGTTGATCCAAAAGGTTTTTCTCTATTTTCACTCTCTTTGTGTCATTCTTCTAGTTCTATGTGTATTTGGGGAGTGATGAACGTTCTAAGATCTCTAATATCATTGCAGCAAAGATAGATACTAACCCCGAATCCATAGATCCCCTATGTGTTTCTGTCCTTTTCATTTTTTCCTACTTTAAAGTAATTGTTCATAGCATGGTGTTTAGCAATTCCTTTAAAGTGGGGGCATACATTGGCAATATGTTGGTGTGATTTTATTTGAATTTTTTCATGTTCCTTGATGCGATTCTCTTACTTCATGTGCTATTTTTTTATCTTTGTGGTGACATTGAGAGTAATATCCTTAAAGAGCATGATCTATCTTAGCATATTACATTCCTCTTAGTGGTGATGCAACACACTACATTCCCTAAGTTGTGAATATTTTATCCTTTGATTGGTACTCTCTTGGAGACATTAGGAACAATGTCCCCTAAGATTGATACCTCATGTGAACTAAGAAAAATCCCTTTGAACATCCTTCTTTCTTGATGTATTGCATTTTTGTACCTTATTAGAGTCATGGAGGTATGGCTTTGATATGGTCCCCTTGGGCTCACCTAGTGAAAAACTAGCTTCACTAGCCCTTGTGAGTGTGCATTTTATTTTTGTATCTTATTGAAGTGATTTAGGTATGGCTTTGATATGGTTCCTTGGGTCTCCCTAGTGAACAACTAGCTTCACTAGCACTTGTGAGTGTCCATTTTCTTTTTGTCCTTATCATAGTCATGGGGGTATGACTTTGATATGGGTCCCTGGGGCTCACCTAGTGGAAAACTAACTTCACTAGTCATTGTGAGCATGCATTTTTTTTGCATAGTAGACAACGTGTTCCACTTGTAAACCTCTTTTGGAAAAATAGCCTAGACCCGGTCCACAACATGTTGGATGGCCAGACGATGCTTGATCCATTGCATCTTTCCTTTTTTCTTTGTGTACCTTTGATGGTGTATGTTTATGATTTAGTTATGGCTTCATATATCATTCACATGCATGCTCCTTTGTGCTTATGTTGGTTTTCCATAGGATCTTGATCCTAGGGGCTTGGCCACCCTCTTGGTTATTGTCATCCTATATTACTAGGATTCGTACATTTTGTATCGTAGAAAATGGATCTTTGGACATTTTAATGGTCATTTGGGTCTTTTTCCTATGGTTCTTGGCATATTCTACTTAGATTTAATGTTGTAATGTGACTTATACATTCACATTAGGTCTTGAATATTCAAATTATTAAGACTTTATGATGTCTTGTGAAGGTGTTGTGAAGTGTTGTAACACATTTCTACATATTTCTACACTCTTCTTATTATAATTCATCTAAATATTTCTTTTTTATTCCTTACCAAGTCTTTTTCTAAAATGTTGTAAAGTCTTGTAACAAACTTTCACTCTTTTCTAGATCTGTCATCACTAATTACACCTTTCTTATGCTTTATTTGGCCCCTTTATGCACTTATAGGCCTTAATTAAGTGTGTTTTTTAATATAAACCCAACAAACATCATTAAATTCAACTTAATTCCTGACACCCACTTGCTTTCCTTGAGTGGGACCCATTTGCCATGGGTTGTAAATGAGTCCCTCTTGGCATACAATTCAAAATAAATTCAAATTTCTTTCAGGTTTTTATTCATATAGACCTTAGGTTGGCCTGTGATGTATTTTTAGGAAATTAGGGCATAAGTGTGTATAAATAAGTGTTTTTCCTTCCATTTTAACCCCCATTCATTCATGCATTCAATCCATCATAGCATTCAAGTATTCTAGCATCCTTAATCATTCAATCAAGCAATTATCAAGCATCTTGGAGCAGCCATTGACATATCATCATAATTTAACAATAAAGGTTTGGTGAGTTCATGACTCTTGCATGTTATATGTTCATCATTCCTTTATCATTTCATTTCTTTATCAAGGGTTTTATTACCAAAGTGTTGTTTGACCAAGGAAAACCCCTATACTTTAACCCTTAACCATTTTCCCCTCTGTGCATGCATGTTTGCAGGTCTTGTAGGAATATTTTTCAAAGAGATAGGTGTTGAAAATTGGTCAACAAGTCATCAAATATATTGAAGTCAATAAAGACCTAATTCATGCTTCGAGACATCATTCATCCCATTTTTTGCAGTTTCAGTTTTGCCAACCCAAAAAGTTGACTTCAGAATTTGTAGCTTTTTGTAGGTAGATTGATTTTCCATTAGTGGTGAATGAGTCCCACTACCAGGCTGGAGAAATTATTTTCTGAGGTTTTCAGTTCCTGACATCCCAAAACCTATTTCAACTAAATTTACCACAACTTGGATTGATTCGCCATCAGTGGCGAATGAGTTCCAGTGGTTAGCAATAGTATTTTTGAAACATTCCAAAAATTTCTAGCATAAGCATTCTATCTCTAGGTACACTCCATTCAATTTCATTAAGTTATGCTTTCATTTGTGCATGTTTCTGGTTCATGTTTGCATATCACACTATGTTTTCAAACACTTCATATTTCTTAGGATTTGCATAAACAAACAATCCATTTCATTAGTTTATTACATTTAGATAATTGCATTTAGACATAATTTCATTATACTTGCACTTGGAGAAAATATTTTCTGAGGTTTTCAGTTCTTGGCATCCTCAAAACCTGTTTTAGCTGAATTTACCACAACCTGGATTGATTCACCATCAGTGGCGAATGAGTCCCAGTGGTCATCAATAGTGATTTCTAAAACATTCCTAAACTTTCCAACATAAGCATTCTATCTCCAGGTACACTCCATTCAATTTCGTTAAGTTATGTTTTCATTTGTGCATGTTTCTAGTTCATGTTTGCATATCACACTATGTTTTCAAACAATTCATATTTCTTAGGTTTTGCATAAACAAACAATCCATTTCATCAGTTTATTGCATTTAGATAATTGCATTTAGACATAATTTCATTATACTTGAATTAGTTTGATTGAACCACCTAGATTTTGTGTGGGATCTATCTCTCCTTTCGGTGAAAACCCTAAATGGGAAAGAGAGTCATAGCATCCTAAACCACACAAATCTATGGTTCACATTTGAACCCCTCTTGATTGAATGTTTGGATATTTTAGTGTGAGTTTGAAGCAAGTCCATCCTCTCACTAAAGTTGGGGCTAAATGTAGTGTAGGAAAATGCATACGCTTGCATTTTCACACTTTTTTTGGGCCCACCTTTATTTATCCTTATTTATGTCTTAATTGGTCCTATTTCTCATCCACATGCCTAATGAATTACATATTTTTATGGATAATACCAACAAAAATCAAATGTTAAATGATGATTTAATGATTCTAGCTATCTGTCCTTGATTTTTGGATCGGGACTAAGACACCACCTAGGGCGTCTTTGTCCCTCAATGTTCTTGGGACCCTAATTTCAAAGGAACCTTAAATGGGCCCCTTTTTGGGGTCTATGCCCCGAGTTTCATTCATCAGGACTAAGATGCCACCTAGGGTGTCTTAGTCCCCCTTAGGTTATTTTCAAGATTTAATTTCAAATCTTGGTGAGATTTAGCCTCCACTAATTAACAAATTCATATGTTGGCTTGTTGTGGTGTAATTTTAGGATATTAAGCATAGATACATATATACAAGGTCCTTTCAATCATTTTATCCTAACAAGCATTCAAGTATTCATTCTTAAGGAAAGTATATGAGATCAAGAGAATTCAAGAGCAATTAATCAAGCATTTGGAGCCATCAACAAGATTCAAGCATCATATCAAGCATCATTCTTGCATCATGTGTGTTTTTGAGCTAACATTTGTGATGTATGGTTTTGATTCAAGCAAGCAATTCAAGTCAATATCTATCAATAATTTCTTTTATTCAAGATCTACATTCAAGTTATCCATCTCACACAAGTTTGCAGATTTCACAACAAAGTTTTGGTGAGTTGTAACATAGAATTTTGTTCATTCATGATTTCCCTTCATCATTTTGATTTCATTTCAAGGTTTAATTACCAACAAGGAGTTTCACCAAGACAAACCCCTACTTACTAACAATCAACAACTTTTTCCCTTCTTTTGTGCTTGTGTTTGCAAATTTAGGTTGACGACCATTGATAACTTTAAGAAACCCTCTATAGTGTAGTAAAATTCATACCATTTCTTTTTCACACTTTTTTGGGCCCACCTTTCTTTATTTTTTCTTCTTTATGGCTTAATTGGTCATAGTTTGTGTCCATAAGCCCTATGAATGACATATTTTCTGGTCAATCCTGGCATTCTCTAATGCATAAATGATAATTTAATGACTCCATTGATGTTTCCCTAGTCTTTGGGTTAGGAATAAAATTCCACCTATGACATCTTAGTCCACCAAGGCTCTCAGGACCCTAATTTTGGCATCTCTGGATTGGGCCCCTTTTTTTGGTGTCTGTTCCCCAAGTATTTAGGACTTGGGACTAAGGCACCACCTAGGGCATCTTAGTACTCCTTGAGTCATTTTTGAGAATTAATTTCAAATTTTGGCAGGATTTAGCTTCCTTTATTTAATGAATTCATATGCTGGTTTAGTGTAATATAATTTTGAGATATTAAGCACAGGTAAGTATAAATACAAGGTTGATTAATTCATTTGAACCCAAGTCTTTTGTGAGATATTTTATCATAGCATAATTGAGTTCACAAGAGCATTCAACAACATATTCATCAAGCATTTGTAGCCATTTTTAAGATTCAAGCATCATCTCAAAGAGTTTTCTTGCATCATGTGTGTCGTTCAGAAAGCATTTGTGATGTAGGGTTTTGATTCAAGCAAAGCAATTCAAGTCCTATCTTTCAAGAATTCAAGATCCATATACATTGAAACCATTGCACACAAGTTTGTAGACTTTACAAGGGTTTGGTGAGTTGTAGGATTGCATGTTGTTCATTCACCATTTCCTTCGTTATTTCCAATTCATTTCAACATTTGGTTTAATTACCTACAATGGGTTTGACCGAGGAAAACCCCCATTCACTAACAAAACAACAAGTTTTTCCCATGTTGCATATTCGTGATTGCAAATCTAGGTTGAAGACTTGAAGATCATTTGGAGTGAAAACTTGCAAAACTTTCAAAGTTGAATTACAAACTTGTCATCTTAATGTAAACTCACCTATAGGCCATATTCAAAAGTTTCAGAACTTGAGATCGGAAGGGAAACAAGTCCAGACCTTAGAGTTGAAGACCACATTCAAAGATTTTAGAAATTCAAAATGGGATTAATATGCCATCTTGGGCATCATAGTCCTCCCAGACATATTTTTCAAATATTTTTAGAGATCTAGTTTCGAAATTAGATGACTCTGTATTTTCCTCGAAAAACAACAACGAGACTAATACACCATCTTGGGCATCTTAGTCCTCCACAACATATTTTGGTAGCTTCTTTGCATTTCCAAAATCCTCATGGCATCTCTATATTTCTTAGGTGCACACAAACTATCTCCTTGTTTCATAATTTCATCATTTGCATCCTTCATTTAGCTTACATTTTGAGTTATAGGTCATTTTTCATATCACAACATGTTTTCAAACATTTTCTTTTCCAAGCATTTTCCTGGTGTTGAACCCCTTAGAATTTAAAGAACCCCTTCCTAGGACCCTCCTAAATGAGAATTGGCTCACCTTGTGGGGTTGTTAGTCAATCCAATTAGGACCCCTAGGACATTAGTGAATGGTTGAGTGAGAAAAGTGTGATATCTCTAAAAAGGTATCCATTTTCCTCTTCATAATTTTGCTGAACTCAATGCTTTTAAGCATTAATTTCTAATTCGGAGTCTATTAAGTCCTTATATCTACATAGCATTTATTATTTCATTGCATCTAAGGTATCTTGCATCTTGAATTAGTAAAATTTCATTTAGGGTTTCCTATAATTGCATTAGTGAAAGTGCATATAGGTTACATATTTAATTTATTGCATCATTTCATTTCATTAAAAATTTGAAAAGTGTATTATTCTTCATATTCATTGCATTCTTATTGCATTCAAAAGTAAAAAATTAAATTTCATTCCAAATTGCATTCAATTTCTTGTTTCTAGCTACTTTTTCTTGCACCTATTTGCACATTTTTTTGTTTCTAAGCATCAGTATATTGCATAGGAAATTTGTAAACACTGTTGAAATTCTAGTATTCACTATTTTTCTATAGAAAACCTCTGCTAGGACTAAAATTCCCTTCTAGGCATCTTAGTCCCTCTTAGGATTTTTGCTTCAAAAGTGTCTCTCTATTGTTTGTTGTCTATTTCAACCTCTAGAACTTCAAAATATCACTAGGAGGACCAAAATGCCTTTCTTGGTGTCTTAGTCCGTTTTGACTTTGATTCTCCAATTTTTAGGATCTTAAATTGCTTTTATGTGTTTCTGTGGGCTTCCTTCTATTTTTGGTTTCATTTTCTAGATTTTTTGTTATTCCATTTTCTTTCATTTCAAGCGAATTTGTTCAATCTTGCATCATGGATATGTGCCTTGGAAAATTGTGGATGTCCTTGAAATATTTGTTAGATGTATCAAATTTCACCTTTGGTAATGACCCTAATGAAGTTGAACTCACTCATGATCACTCAACTCCTAATGAGTGTCCTCCTCATGATGTTGACAGCATTGGAGAAGATGATGATAGCATGGATAAGTTCCTAAATGATTTTCTTGATAAAATTGAAGCTAATTAATCCTTCTATCCATCCATGAAACAATGAGACCCTCCCATAATACCACCCCTTCAGATGTTTGGTTAATTACATCTTGAAACCAAAGAAAAATTTGAGCCTAAGTTCCCTACAATAGGTGAACTTAGTTCCTCTAAACAAGAAAACACTCAACCCTTTTATGATAACAAAGTAACAAAAACTACAGTCAACCTAGAAGAAACATATGGCAAAGGATTCACCATCTTGAGAAAACAAGGATGTGACATAAGAAGTTAACATTAAATTCATCAACTCTTAGAGAAATAACCAACTGATGAAAACACAAAAGGATTAGGATACCAAAATCACTCTTATAACAAGAAGCCTCCTATAGAATATCTAAGGCTCTGAAGTGATGGTACAGTGATGTTGGATTCTCCCCCTGACTTGAATATCCTTCTTCCTAAAGAATAACCAATAGATCATAACAATAACAAGGATAAAGATAGGATAACATCAAGAGCTCCTACCCTAATCTCATCTACAAAAGTTGGTGAATCTAGCAAACACAAAAGACCATATAAATTACAAAAGTTAGAACCTCTCCGTCCATCACCTGAAAGTGAAAGAAAATTACAAATCCTTCTCAACTAAGGGTTAATATTATTACCACCTATAAACCAATTTGTGCTATACCCTAAAGATGAAAAAGTTCCACATTGTGCATATCATTGAATTCTTAGAAATAGTACTAATGAGTGTTGTGCATTAAGAGAAATATTGAGCAAGTAACACTTTGATGGCAATAATTGCTATCCTGTGATCAAATAACATATTATTTTCCCCTCTTGTCATGTAATAGTTGTAGAATACTCTATTCTCACTATTACTTGACCTTTCCCATCACCTACCTTGACCCATTATTGTCTTGCACTCAGTGGGGACAAGAAGTCATTGGCCTTGTCCTAGTAAGGCATATTTTGTTGTCCCTTTGGTTCGTTATCTACCTTCCGCTTATACATACTGAGATTGGGGAGGAAAATAACTTGTTGTAGGTTGACTTGCCTATGCCTTACTAATCCTTTTTATTTTATTTTATTTTTCTTGCATGTGCATAACCTGATCCCCCATTATGTTTTGTTTGATGTTTCTTTCTCTATGTGAATTCCTCTATTTGTGTCCTCATTCTTCTATATTTTGTAAACTTTTTCCTTTTGATTAATCTTTTATTTTTTCATTTCTTGTGTTTTCCTTTTGGAGATGATGCAAGGCATTAGGACATTCATGTCTCCTTCATGTTGACCCAAAATATTTTTCATTATCTTTTCTTTTCCTTTCATTTTCCTTTTCATTTGTCTTGTGTTTTTCTTTTTGGGATGATGCAAGGCATCGAGAAACCCTGTCTCTTCCATGTTGACCCAAAAGGCTCTTTTTTTTTTCACTCTCTTTGTGTCATTCTTCAAGTTCTATGTTTATTTGGGGAAAGATGATAGTTCCAAGCTCTCTAATATCATTATACCAAAGAACATACTGACCCCAAATCCATAGATCCCTTATATGTTTGGTGTTTTACAGGAAACCCATCCATTTTCCTTTTCTCTAAAACGTATCTTTACTTGGAAACATACAACTTGGCATAGGAATTTCCAAGTTGGCTCTCATTTCTTCCTTCTTGATTCTATTTTCATTTTTCTACTTTAAAGTAATTGCTCATAGCATGGTGTTAGCAATTTCTTTTAAGTGGGGGCATACATTGCCATTATTTTGGACTGATTTCATTTGCATTTTTTTTCTTTTCATGTTCCTTGTGATTTCCTTTCTTTATGTGGTGTGTTTTTCCTCTTGGAGGTATTTTGGTTTGAATTCTTCTGAGAGTATGATATTTCCTTGTCCTCTCTTGGAAACATTAGATACAACATTCCCCAGATGAGACCCCTTTTCAACTTGTCCTCTCTTGCAAGCATTGGGTATGATGTTCCCTAGACTGATACCTTGTATTTATCCTCTCTTGGAGATGTTAAGGATGATGTACCCTACGAGTAAAACCTCACATAAACTAATAAAAATCCCTTTGAGAATCCCTCTTTCTTATTGCATTTTTCATTTTTGTTCCCTATTAAGTCATGGAGGTATGACTTTAGTGTGATCCCTTGGGGCTCACCTAGTGAACACCTAGCTTCACTAGCCTATGTAAGCATCCATTTTTGTACCTTATTAAAGTCATGGAGGTATGGATTTGATATAGTCCCTTAGGGCTCACCTAGTGGACACCTAGCTCCCACTATCTCTCGTGAGTGTGTGTTTTGTTTGCATAGAGGACAACTTGTTCCACTTGTAAACTTATTTTTGGACAAATAACCTATACCCAATCCACTGCATTGGATGGCTAGTCGAAGCTTGATATGTTGCAATTGTTTTTCCTTTCTTGTTTTCATCTCTTTTTCTTGTCTTTGATGGTGTATGTTTGTGATTTGGTTGTGGCTTCATATATCATCCACAATTGTGTTCCTTTGTGCTTATGTTGGTTTTTCCTATGGATCTTGATTTTGAGGGCTTGACCACCCTCTTGATTATTTTCATCCTATCTTCCTAACATTTGTACACTTGAACCCCTCTTGATTGTGGTTGGCTACTTTAATGTGAGTTTTAAGCAATTTAATCCTCACTAAAGTGGGGGCTAAATTTAGTGTTGTAAAATGCATATGCTCACATTTTCACACTTGTTTGGGCCCACCTTTCTTTATTTATGCTACTTTATGGCTTAATTGGTCCTATTTTGTGTCCACAAGCCCTATGAATGATCTATTTTTCTAGTCAATCCCAACATTCTCCAATGCATAAATGATAATTTAATGACTCCATCGATATGACCCTGAATTTTGGGTATGGACTAAAACACCACCTAGGGTGTCTTAGTCCCCCAAGGCTCTCGGGACCTTGATTTTGGCATGTGGATTGGGCCCCTTTGTTTGGTTTCTGTGCCCCAATTTTTAATGAATTAGGACTAAGATGCCACCTAGGGCTTCTTAGCTCTCCTTGAGTCATTTTCAAGATTTAATTTCAAATTCTGGTGGTATTTAGCCTCCTTTATTTAATGAATTCATATGTCAACTTGGTGTGATATAATTTCAGGATATTAAGCATAGGTAAGTATAAATACAAGGTTCATTAATTCATTTCAAACCAAGTCCTTCATGAGATATTTTATCATAGCATAATTTAGTTCACAATAGCATTCAAGATTAGATTCATCAAGCATTTGGAGCCATTTTGAGATTCAAGCATCATATCAAAGAGTTTTCTTTCATCATGTGTGTTGTTGTGCTCACATTTTTTATGTAGGGTATTGATTAGAGCAAGCAATTCAAGAAATATCTTTCAATCATTCAAGATCAATATCCATTGTAGCCATTGCACATAAGTTTGCAGATCATGCGTGTTGTTTTGCTAACATTTGTGATGTAGGATTTTGATTCAAGGAAAGCAATTCAAGTCCTATCTTTCAAGCATTCAAGTTCCATATCCATTGTAGCCATTTCACACAAGTTTTCAAACTTTATGAGGGTTTGGTGAGTTCTAGCATTGCATTTTGTTCATTCACCATTTCCCTCATTATTTCCACTTAATTTCAACATTTCGTTTAATTACCTACAAAGGGTTTGACCAAGGAGAACCCTCATTCACTAACAAACAAGTTTTTTCCATCTTGCATATTTGTCATTGAAGATCTAGGTTGAAGACTTGAAGATCATTTGGAGTGAAAAGTTGCATTACAAAGTTGTCATCTTCACAAAAACTGACCAATATGCCATATTCAGAAGTTTCAAAACTTGCAATTGGAAGGGAAGGAGGTGTAGATCTTAGAGCTCTGGACCACATTCAAAGATTTTAGAAATTTAGAATAGGACTAATATGCCATCTTGGGTGTCTTAGTCCTCGTAGGCATATTTTTCAAAGATTTTCAGAGATCTAGTTCTGAGATCCAAAGACTCCATATTGCCTCAAAAAATAGTAAAGGGACAAATATGCCATCTTGGGAATCTTAATCCTTTACAACATATTTTGGTAGCTTCTTTACATTTCTAGAATCCTCGCAACATCTTCAAATTTCCTAGGTGCACACATACTGTCTCCTTGTTGCATAATTTCATCATTTGCATCCTTCATTTAGCTTACATTTTTAGTTATAGGTCATTTTGCATATCAAAACATGTTTTCAAACACTTTCATTTTCAGGCATTTGCTTAGTGGTGAACCCCTTAGAACATAAAGAACCCCTTTCTACGACCCTCCTAATTGAAAATTGTCTCACCTTATGGGGTTGTTAGTCAATCCAATTAGGACCCCTAGGACATTAGTGAATGGTTGAGTGAGAAAAGTGTGATATCTTTGAAAAGGTATGCATTTTTCCTCTTCATCACCATCCTCAGGAAAAGATATAAAATATTTGAAAATATTTCAATTTTTTAGGGAAAAATATTAATTTCTATTGGCAAATCTTTCCTCTTTTTCAAAAAAGTATTAATTTTATTGGTGATTTTTTTACATCACTAAAATTTAGTACAAAATTTTGGCGAATCTTGAAAAATAATAGGAAAATGCATTAATTATGATGGAAAGTCCATCCAATATAAAAATAATTCTCATTGAAAAGTGGGGGCCTAAGGGTGGAAATAATTAAAGGGTTTAAGGGGTAGAATATAATATTTACTTGTCACCATTGTTTTAATGTATAATATAATGGCCCTCATTATATTTTGCAAGGTAAAATGTACCGATGATCTATAATTCTCATGGGGCTCAAAATTTTCTTTTAGATCATTGATCTAATGACCCTTATTGTACTCTGTGAGCTAAAATGTTCCCACAATCTATACTGCTCATGAGACCCAAAAGTGTGGCACCCATGAGCATTACAGATTGTGGGTACATTTTACCTCATGGAATACAACAAGGGCCATTAGATTATATTATAAATCAATGATGGAAATTAAAGGTTAGAAATATGGTCCTAAAGAAACTAATAATTATGACATACTATTGGAAAATTAATATAGATTGAGCTACTATAATTTATAAAATTGAGGCAAATCTGATTTAATCATGTATTAACTATTGTAGAAAATTTATTAGTTACTTTTTTAATAAAACAATTCTTTCGATATTTAAATAAGACTATAATTAAATTTTGTAAAAATGTGGCAATTCAAGCCATGTTATAGCTCAAACTATTAGCCAATTTTTTATTCATAAATTTCAACTATTAGCCAATTGGTGAATATTAATCACTATAAAATTCACTATTGAAGACTTGAAGATCATTTGAAGTGAAAAGTTGCAAATTTGAAAAGTTGCATTGCAAAGTTGTCATCTTCACAGAAACTCACCTATAGGCTAGATCCAAAAGTTTTAGGACCTTAGATCTAAGAAGAAGGAAGTGTAGACCTTGAGCCTCAAGACCACATTCAAAAATTTCAAAAATTCTAAATGGGACTAAGTCGCCACCTAGGGTGTCATAGTCCTCCCAAAGGTATTTTGTAGAGATTCTTTCAAATCTTATTTTGGCATTTGAAGATTTTTGCATCTGCCCTGAAAAAATAGTAGCAGGACTAAGACAACAGTAAGGGAATCTTAGTAATTCCTGGCACATTTTCACAACATTTTTGCATTTTCAGAATCCTCATCACATTTCTAGACTTCCTAGGTAAAGACATCCTAACTTTATATTGTTTAATTTCATCATTTACACTCATCATTTAGCTTGCATTACTAGGCTTTGTGAGTTGAAAGTTAATTTGTCTTTTCCAAGCGTTTGCTTGGTGGTGAACCCCTTAAAGCTTAAAGAACCCCCTCCTAGGTCTTTCTTGTTGAGAATTGACTCACCTTTGAGGTTGATAGTCAATCTAATTTGGGATCCTAAGACATTATTGAGTGGAAAAAGGAGAATACTGGGCATATCACCCCCACTCTATTTTCATTTTGGTTCAATGGGAAAGTGAATTGAAAAAGATCCATGATGCCTACAAAGTGTTAGTTGAGAGAAAGTTGGATGTTTGAAGGAAAGTACCTCTATTTTAATTTGAGAAGTATATTCAAATAGTTTTAAGCAAAATTCATGATGAATCTTTGTGGATTGATGAGGCACATTTGGTTCCTAGAGAATCTATTAGAGATGTAACTAGTTTGTGTTCCTCTAGAATAGTTCCCAAATGGAAGGCTATAGATTAGCAAGAGATAATTGAGGTTACAATGAAAATATTGAAGGGAAAGAGATTGATTTGAGATCAGTTGTTGTTCTGGTAATAATAATTTGAAGGAAATCAAGAAGAGTAAAAATAATACATTTCGCTATGGCAATTTGGATGTCTACTTGCTCTTTTAATTTTTGAGAGAATTATCAGTAATAGGAAGGATAGAATGGTCAAACATAGAGCTTATTTCCCATCAAATCAAGAACTTAATGATAAATCTTGGTTGTTCAGATGCACAAGAAACTACCATTGCTGCACTCTTTGGAACATTTCAAATGAGGATGAGTAGAAGGTTTAGGATTCTAATAAGTGTTGTTGAAAGGTACTCCAGAAGCATCAATTTTCTTGTGTCCACATATTTTTGTCACATGGAACTAATTGAATAAAGGTTGGTATGGATATCTAAATTAGATTATGAAGTGTCAGAGGTTGAAGTTGATAATTATGCTAAGATTCTTTTGGAAATCCCTAAGAATCTCAATGTAGAAGGTACCTTCGATATTGTAACTGGAATAGGGAAGAAAAGGAAGAGTGTTGTTAAGCAAAAGTTGTAGAAGGAAATGAGTTTTGAAGATGGGCATGAAAGAATAAATATTCAAAAATATTTGGAAGAATTACATAAGGTTATTCTTGATGTAAATTTTGATTCATCTATTTCTATTGTGGAGAATCTCCATAGAATGATTGATTCTTTGAAGGTATGCATCTCAAGACTTGAAGTGCATGCTGGAATCAGGTTTGATGAAGGAAATTTGGAATATATCAAGGAAAAAATTGCAAATGCACATAGTCAAGTGATGAATTAATTGGAGAGTGTACAAGTTTGTGAAGATGAGGCACATGAACTACTTTCTTTTTTCCTAGATTGGTCTAGTAGTACACCGAACATAAGAAATAAGATAAAGATGAGTGAGTCCTAGTTAAGCACTGAGGTAGATACATATAGGCTCACAAAAGATAAAGATAATCAGAGGTGGTCCTACATTGTGCAACTTCAGGAAAAAATCTTTTCTCTGCAGGATCAATGGAAAAAAGTTATCAAGAAGTTTGTGACACTTAGAGAGACGATTAAGCTCAGGCACACTTCTATTTTTAGTGATCTTGGTTGTATTGGTGAATTATCAGAGATTAATCTTAGTCCCAATACTTTAACATATGTTGTAGATTCCTTGACTAAGCTTGAGCTATTACACAAGACTCTTATAAGTGCAAAAGGTTCATGGGAAAAAGGAAAAGCATCATGGAAGGTCATCCTGGAGAGTCTTAGAGGTTCTTCTTCAAGTGAATTCAATTTTTTTTTTATATCATTTTGGTTACATTTTGATGCATATATACATATATACTAGACCCCATCCTTTGTAATTCATGTGAAATGGGGAGAGATAGAGAGATGGAGAGATAGATTTTTAGAGATAGAGAGATAGAGGATTTTTTTTTTTTGCGAAGAACAATTTTGATAGGGGGAGTATTTAGAATATTTAGTTACAGTATATTGGAAAATGTTTTTGTCAATGCATGTTGCCATTAATGTGAAAGGGGGAGATTTTTTGGATTATGGAATCTTTGCAACATGAGCACGAAGTATGGATGGGTTCTGTTGGTTGTTCTTATGTTGTCATTGATGTCAACATGGTGATAACTATATGGGAGGTCTACTTTTTTTACAAAAAGTTATTATCTGTCGGTAATTCCCTCTTGTGATGGATCAATGTGTTGGTATTTGAGTCCAAAATTCACCACAAGATTTGATATGACTCTAATCTCTGAACCATGTTGTCATGACTCATTTAGATAGTTATATCCTAGATCTTGAGACTTATTTTACTGTGATCAGGAAGTTATCTCGGATAGAGTTCAACTCTGTATTCTACTATTGTTCCTTTCTTGGCATACTCTGTGGGAGAGTCCAAATTTTCTTAAGGTGAACATTCTTATGCTATTGTTTTGTTGGTAGTCTCTAAGTTGGTGGTATGATGGGAAATTAATGTGTTATCAGATCCAAAAGGTTTTTTCTTTGAGGATTATTTGTTGGTTTGGAGAATTATATTCTAGTCTTAGATGACTCAGCGTATGCAATACATTATGGAGACTAGTTATGCTTTATGGCTGTTAGTCGACTTGGTATAACACACTACATGGATAAAATATTTAAATCATATATGGTGCCAAAAAATAGAGTTTTGATTTATTTTTCATCTAATTAGGCTGACCTAATTGATGAATAAGATATACTTGTATATATACAAGATGTTTTGAAGAATAAGGTGAGGAAGGTGAATGTGAGTGAGAAGAGAAGAGAAGTCTAAGTGCAAAAAGGACTAACGAGTATGTGAAGATTTGACCCTAAATGCTTTATCATTTGTGGATCAATGTAGTTTAGTTGAGCAATTGTTGTGTGAGGCAATACTTCATATTTTGAGCTTCATTGGAATTGAACGTTGCACATTGAAGGTGTATCCTATTAGTTCAATCTTTTGCTAGTGAGCCAATATCTTTGTATCTTGGCAGTTAGCCATATTTTGTACTCAATCAATGATACTTTTCAAGGATAGTGAGTCATGGAAGTGAGCCCTGTAATATTTTGTGTCTGGATATAATATGTTGTGAGTTAACCCTCACTGTGATTTTTCCTTTTTTGAGTTTTCCATGTAAAAATATTGGTGTTCATGTGTATGGTTGGATTGATTTGTTTTTATGTTCCTTCTTGCTGATTTAGTCAGAATTGTGATAATGATAAGATGGATTTTATTGTGGTTTTATGGAATATTGATTCACCTGCCACTCTCAGTATTCTGGATGTTCAACACAACATGTCAAATAATTTTACTTGTCTATCTAGCTTTCCAAAAATTGTACAAATATTAAACATATTTTTAAATTTTAAATTTGATTAATTTTTAAAATATTTGGATAGCAAACATAACCTAAATATAATCTTATAGTATGTAGTTGCCTAATGGAAAATTTCTATCTAAAATAAAATAATAATTTTTTCTTCATCCCATTGTGGAAATTTTTATGTTAACAAAATGGTGATAACTTATTTCCAATGACCTAAAATAAATAAAGAAAAAAAAAATTGTGAGAAAAAAATAGAACCACATAATTATGTAAGTTGTCTTCCCATTCTCAAAAGGAATGTGAGGGAAGAAAACTCAATTATGATGGCTCTGAATCTTGCACAAATTTCTCCACATTAATTCTAAACTATGACAAATGATGATAAAGGGAAGGAGTGAGAGAGACTAAAATACCCTCACAACACCTTAAGAAGATAAAACTCCATGTATGAGATAACATCAAAGAGAATATGGATATCCTCAATAGTTCCCTCTAAATCTACAAGATAGAACTTACAAAAAACTTATACTATATATCGAGTATGCATCTTAGATGTAGTTATGTTTAGAATATGATGAATAACCTACTACACTTAATCACTAAAATCCATTGAATAAGTGACACTAAAATATGTAGAAGTAATAGCAGATGGAGAAAATTGAGTATCAATGCATTTCATCTAAATAAACTGATCATCCTATGAGGATTTTTCACACAAGATGGTACAAAATAATTCTTAGTATCATCCAAGAAAACATCACTATCATGTTGGAGACACTGCAAATGTTTTCTGGTGTTGTAATTGATGAAACCCCTAGTCGGTGATAGGATCCACACATCATCATTTGCTCCTACTAGCAGATAGATTGAAGAAAGTCTAGGAAGAACAAATCATCCATTAGTTTTGTGCTCATCAATTCAAATACATATTTTCTATCGTTATTTTGAGTTGTGGATCTTATGCGATGTTAATCAATGTATGTCTTATGTTGTCCAAAAATATTAGTGCCTCGTATCAAGTTGTGTGCAAGTCTGGAGATATAGTTGGATATATTTTTCTTCATCAGTGTCTTGTGGCTAATCCAGATGATATAAAGTACCATGGATATTCGAGGAGTGTTTAATCAAATGTTTTTGTGTTTGAGCATTTTGATTTGGGTCTGAGCTAAGTTGTGACTGACTGTTGTGGATGCACATTGAATATCATTCATGATTTGAGCCAACAGTTGTAAATATTCTTAAGTTTTATTGAAGCCGATAGGTTGCAATTAAATTCTTAGTCGCGTATATATATAAATGATCAATTATATCATTTTTGTGTGAATAAGGTGTGTTGATGTGTGTTGCGAATATTAGAAGGGTGATTGAGTGATTATGTATAGTTTGTCTTGTGCATTAAATATTTTGTGGTGCAAGTTAGAGCAGAACAGAGCAAAAGCACAGAATTAATTAGAAAGATAGAAGATCGACTACTGAGCCTAACTAGAATTTGTAATCAAGCATTTCTAGATGCTACTCTTTTAGTTCATTCCCTTGGATCTAATCCAAGTCTTTGTAAGGCTATGTGCCATTCTATTTTGAGCAGTGAGCTCTAGGTAGTGCACCTGAATGCAAGTGCATTCCCACATTGTAATCTTTCTTTTGAGTATACTTAGATCATATTTTTGATTGCCCATCCACTGTGGTTTTTCCCCTAATAGGGTTTCCATGTAAAAATCCTTGTGTTATGGTGTTGTGGTTGTTAGCTTTTTATTCATGCATATTTCTCTGGGTTAAATGTTTTATGTGGGTTAAAGATTAGAATAATAAATTTATTTTTTGCACAACACTAATTCACCCCCTCCTCTCAGTGTTGCTTGTTTCCAACAATTGGTATCAGAGCTAGTTCCTTGAAAGAAGTCTAACAACTTGGCGAGATCTTGGAAAGTGTTTTCAATGGATACTACCTATCTTCAAGAACAAATTTTGGTGGCACCTAGATGATCTCGACCAGTCAAAATTTGAGAACCAGGAATTGCAAGAAAATCTTAAGAATGCAGAGAAATTCATTCAGTCATTGGAAGAAAAAATCAATGAATCAAGGGAGAAAAGAAGGGAATTATGTGATCATCTTAAGCAGAAGAATAGAAGCACGGAAGATGAAAAACTAAGTCATGCCTTGAAGGAGACAACTGAAGAATGTGAAAATTTTTCTAGAGAAAATGTTGCTTTGAAGCGTGAGATGGAATCTATCTTGATGAAAATGACCAAGGAGATTGAAGATAGAAGGAAGAATGAAGAAAAGCTTTCTCAATCCTTGAAAGAAAAATCTAAAGAATGCAGTTGATTGGGAAATGAATTGGAGAAATCTGAAAAAAAAGAGGAAGTGCTTGAAAAATAGCTTGATGATCTCAAAAATGAACTTACTACTACAAATGAGTACAAGGAGAAATTCAAAGCAACATCATCCAAGCTTGATGAACTGATTAAAGGTCAGAGGACTGATGGTAACAAGCGAGGTATTGGCTATGAAGAAGGATAAATTTTTGGATTTGGTTAAAGGAAATCCAGATAAGGGAGATTCAGGCAAGGAAAGTAGATGAATGGATCTAGAAGGAATCTAGTAAGACAACCAAATGTTCAAAGATTCAATCATTACTATTTTTCTTGCAATAAATTTCTTCATATGGCTTCTCAATGTAGAAGTAGGATGAATCCAAGTGGACTATCATTCTCAGGTCAGTGCTTTAATTGTAATAAGTTTGGTCATAAGTCAAACAAATGCAAAAATGTGATGAACAAATTTCATAGAGATTTCAAATGTTATGCATGCAATAGACTTAGGAATATTGCTAACCAGTGCAGATCAAGGAAAAATCAATGGAATAGTAGGTCTAAATAGACAAATGTTGTGTGTTACAACTACAACAAATTTGGCCACACTGCTAGATTCTGTTGGAACAAAAGAGGTTCGGTAAAACAAAACATGCAGTAGAATGTTAAGGGAAAAGGTAAAGTCACTATAGATTTGATTAGGAGGAAAATACAGAAGAAATGGGTGAAGATGGATCCCTCTATTAAAGGAAATGTGCCAGCACCAGAATCTACTTTTAGTAATTCCTCTGAGAATTAATTTTAGGCCTTTGGCCTAGGGGGAGCTGTCAAGAAAATATCTTAACCCCCTACTGGTAACTAACACTGAAATGTGGATAAGTCCAGTAAGTGCATAGATTCCTTTTAGATGTTGTTCAACCAATTAGAGAAAGTGTTATACAGTATTGGAGATTCACAAAAGAATTATTTGTCTCAGTGCATGGAAACAGGGTAACTAGATGAATTAGGGTAAAAAAAATTTATTGCAACAAAAAGGGTTAGTTGTGTAAACAATAAAAAGTCATTTTTATCTTTCATTTGTCATTTTGCATTTTGGAGAAAAAAAGTTTGGAGAGCTTTGGGGTGAACTTTGCTAAATTATGGTGATATTCAAGTGTGAAGAAGATTCAACGATTAAATTCTGATTTGATGAAAAGGTATTTATCGAAAAAACCTATGAATTTGTGAATTTGTAAAATGGCCACTCCATTGGTAGTTGAAGTCAAGGATAGACCCCATCCAAAGTTCAAGTGGAATCCTTTTAATTCTATTGAGACCAAGCCCCTAGGTGTGTTTTCGTCTATATCGTATAGAGTCTTGCATACTGAAGACATTAGGGCTTATATAAATGCCAATATTGAAGAGTTAGGAAGCTCACAAATGCTGAATTTATATTCCAACCATATAATTGGAAAGGAATTCACTGTTAAGCCAGAATACAAAACCCTAGGTGATCCCACAATAGTGGTTTACAATTTTTGGCCAAACTGGACACTGAAATAATTTTTTTTACTAAATCTTCACTTTCGGGCACCTATAGCAGCTAAACCATGAGGAATTTGAAGATGATGTAAACTAGAGTTTCGTGAAATTTTATCTATAGATTCTAAATATATATTTAAAAAAAAAATTGGAATCAAATTGCACTTCTTTTTCCATCTCCCTTGAAAACTAGTTTTTTTCAGAAAACAACATTTTTTAAAAAGTGACGCTCATCGTATAATGCATAACTTTTTTTCCATGAAGGATAAAATTATAATTCTTTGAAATTTAGATTTGTAACTCCGATATCTAGTGCTTGCACTTGGTTAGATATTTTTTTATTAAATTTTTTTTCTTTAGTCAAGTTTCAAAGTCAAACAAATTACAATTCAAACATAGCGCGACCGTATAATGAGTAACTTTTTTGTATGTATCGAAATTCGTTTTATTTTATTTTTATCAAGGACTTCAATATCTAGTGGACTCATATTTTTCAAATTTTTTTTGATAATCTACTATTTTTCCACATGTGCATAACAAAGAGCTTGATTTTCTATGAAAACCCTACATTCACAAGAAATAAAAAATAAATATAATACTTAAATTAAATTTATTTAAAATTATACTTTTTGGGAAGATTATAACAAGGACTAAATAATTACAAAAAAAAATGTTAAATGAATTCATTTGATCCCCGAAAAAGTAAAGCAAAAGTAGTTTTTTATCTGTATTTTGATAGGTGTAAATGAGATGCTGTTAAAGGTATGGTTTAAAACTAGCGGGGTTCTATCCAAGGGGGTTTGATCTAAGGTAGTTTGATCAAACCCTCTTCAATTGGAATGATTTAAATGGAACTTTTTCAGGCTTATATCATTATATTTTCTAAAAATATGTGATTTAAGAAAAAATCAGAATCTCCTAGAAATTGTAAACTAGCTTTATGGGATTAACCCCCTAGAAGAGAAGGTCACATAGTTGGTGAAATTTACCATATTTGAGGAAAGCGAATGGGTGTGATATATTTTAAGCCAAGTTCATGTCGAGTTCATGTGGTTGAATATACCTTTTAAGATTATGAAAGAGGCTATAAGTGCTGTCACAGGTCTAAATTCCTCTGGTGGACTACCAATCTTGAAATATGTAAAGAATCAGAAGGTTACTGATGCAATAGGTGCATAATTTGATAGAAGGGAAATGACAATTGAAGATATTGTTGAAGCGGATGTGAAATTTGCATCGATGGTCATTGGCTACAAGGTCTACCACTCTAGTTAGGATAATTCAGTATCTAGTACGTCCATTTATGTAGCCTCTTAGATGGTAAAAGAAAATTTAGATTATAACTTGTGTGAGCTGCTTAGAAGTTAGTTGATGGAGAATCTAGGTAAGATTAAGAAATACAAAAATATCTTGTTTAAATATGGTAATTAACTGTTGTGTTTGTTCTTATATTTCATGACTGAGGTTTTGGGTGTTGGGAAAGTTCATTGGAAAAACAATTAGCCTATAGTTGTTCAAATAAGAGATATATTGTTTGGAATCGATGATAGACATACCAGAAATATTGCCCTCTGGGGGTACTTTAAAAAAAATTAGAATATGATGCATGCAAGAGAAAGAATTCATACCTCAATTGTAGAGAAGTATAAAGATACAATATTTTTCATGGTAGATATTTATCAATGCCATATGGAAGTCACTGATCCCTTAATGATATGGATTATTCCTATGGGATATGAAGTCCAGGATAAAATCTTGAAGATGTATGTAGAACATTTGTTGAGCATGCCTTTGGATCCGACAAAAGAAAGGTTTGGAACTTATGCATAAAAGAGAATGTAAGTCCATGAGAAATTATAGAAGCCTAAGATAGTCATAAGAGTAAGGAAACAAGTGGAAGTCTTTGCAGAAAGTATGGGAATATCTACAGAAGTAGTAAGAGAAGTCAAAAGGAAGAGAGATAAAGCTGAAGTAGGAAAATAGTTAGCAAGAACTGAATCTACTAGTCTAGTAGGATCCTCTACTTGTACTAGATCAACAAGGACATCAAAATCCCTATCCGCTCCTATATCCAAGATAGTTCTTGTGCAAAATCAAGACAAGGCTTCTGGTAAGAGGAAGAAGAAAAAGACCACAAGAACCTATGAAGTCATCTTAGAAGATGAGGAGACTGAGTCAGATGAAGTTGTGAAAGAAATGAAGGCTACTAACACTCAAGCTACCAAGGTAACCAAGAGGAAATCTTCCGGTGAGGAAGAAAAGGAAAAGAAGAAGGAAAAAATTTACAAACCAAGTATGACAGTTGAAGAAGTTGAGAATGTTGTTTTCAAGGATGGAAATCTCAAGACACTCTATGAATGGTATGAAATGTTTGATGAATTAGATCAAATAATTTTCGAAGAGGCAACAATAAAACATATGAATATTTTCAATAAAGTTCTTGTTGAAATTATGTCTAGTTTACCTAAGAGTCTATATGATGTTTTGGAGTTGAGAAGAGTAAATGATAGGACAAAAGAAGAGCATATGAGAAAGATAATTATTGCAGACTTATGTGCAGAAATGTCTATTGATGAGATGAATTCACTCCTGGATAAAGCCAAGAAGGAATTCAAAAGAAAAATAAGGGTGAACAAGCTTATGGTTGGTGAGACTAGTATTGTTGCTAATGAAACCAAGAAAATCTTGGAAGTATTTCTATCAAAAAAAAAGATCAATATTGAAGAAGTGAATGGTAAAGATGTTGCATATGATCTGGTAAATGAGAAGGTGAATATAGATATTGAGGATAATTAGATTCCTCCTAATGTGGGTAATACAGAAGTGCCTATGGAGACTGAAGTTCCTAAGGTTGTATTAGCTAAAGGAAAGGAGATTCCAAGTGAAGAAGTTGAAACACCTAAATGAAATCAAGAAACAATTACTGAAGAACCAAAAGTTGAAGAAGAAAAGGTTCAAGTTAAGGAAATCCCAATGGAAGCAACGTACACTACTAAGGAAGTGAAGAAATCTTTGGTGGAACAATAGGAAAATTTTGATCTTGAATTAGTTGAAGGCCCGATCAATCTATCCACCTTGTCCCCAATTTAGAAAATGAAGGTCGCATCATTTGTACAAGCTAAAGCTAGTAAGAAGATTCTAAAGTCTCACATTGAGGGCGGTGAATTATTAAGTCTTGCATCTGGAGTTCTAGAGAAAATTATGCCACCTCTTGTTAAGGATCCGCCTGGTTCCTCTTCCAGTGAACTGAAGAAGCTCATAAATTTTGTAAGTACTCATTTTGAGTCTCTTGAAAAATGAGCCATGGTTAAAGTGTAGGAGTTTGATGGAAAAATATTTAGTTGGTTGAAAGAAGTGATTGCTAAGGATAAAACTCTGTTAGCTAGTTGTATGGAGAATATTAAAGGTTGTTTATTTGAAGGTGGAAAGACCTATAAGTCATGTTTCATTTTGCCCAAATTCATTGAAGACAATCATAAGAGGGTGAAGGATCTTGAAAAAAAATTGGCTACCATTTTTGATGCTTTTGATCTGTTAGTTGGTGATGTTGGAAAGAAAGAAGGTCAAGAAATATCTCTACTTGACAAAATAAGGAGCTTGAAGCATGAAAATGACAGGATTGTAGGAAGAGCATGTGAACTTAAAGGACTAATTGGTCCAAAGATTGAATTAATGATGAATGCATTAAAGGAAGCCAAAGATGCTATGGCAGTTAGTGACCCAATGAATTTTGAGACTGTAGAAACTCAATGTTATTTAGTTTGTGGTCACATAATAGTTCTAGAGAGTCTCAAAAGGGTTTGGGACACAAATTTGATCACGTTCAAGAGTGATTTTGTAGATATTTTCAAATTTGTGTAAGTAACAAGATCATGCTTGTACAGTTTTGAAATTTTGTTTCCTCAATTTTACCATTGATTTCAAAGGGGGAGAGTTGTACAGTGAAAAATATGTATATTCATATTAGGGGGAGTTGCATTTCTAAGCTGAGATTGAAGATTATTTTTGAAGTTTCGAAGTGGCATTGTAATTCATGTTGGTACTGATCCAACACTTTGTCTTTTTTCACTAAGTGTTGCCATCAATTCCAAAGGGGTAGATTGTTGGCAAGAGACACTGCAAATTTTTTCTAGTGTTTTCAATGAAGGAAACCCTAGTTGGTGATTGGATCTGCAAGTCATCATTTGCTCACTACCGGAAGACAGATTGTATACAGTCTAGGAAGAACAAATCATCTAACAGTTTTGTGTTCATCAATTCACATAAAGATTTTTTGTTTGTTATTTTGATTTGTGGATCTTATGGGAGGTTAATCAATGTATGTCTTGTGTTGTATGAAAATCTCAATACCTCATATCAAGTTGTGTTCAATTCTAGAGATCTGGTTGGATATGTTTTTGTTCATCAATGTCTTGTGGCCGACACAGATGATATAAAGTGTCGCAAATATTTGAGGAGTGTTTACTCAATTTTTTTTTTGTTTGATCATTTTGATTTGGGTCTGAGCTAAGTTGTGACCAACCGTTGTGGATGTGCATTGAATATCATTCATGATTTGAGCTGACAGTTGTAAATATTCTTAAGCTTTATTGAAGTCGACAGGTTGTGATTAAATTATTAGTTGCGTATATATATAAATGATCAATTATATCATTTTGTGTGTGAATAAGTTGTGTCGATGTGTGTTGCAAATATTAGAAGGGTGATTGAACGATTATGCACAGTTTGATTTTTGCATTAAAGATTTTGTGGTGTGAGTTAGAGAAAAATAAAGCAGAAGAGTAGAATCAATCAGAAGGACATAAAATTGACTACTTAGCCTAACTAGAATTGTAATCAAGCATTTGTAGATACTATTATTTCAGTTCATTCTCTTGGATCTAATCCCAATAATTTTAAGGCAGTGTGCCATTCTATTTTGAGAAGTGAGCTCTAGGCAGTGCGCTTGAATGCAAGTGCATTCCCACATTGTAATCTTTCTTTTGAGTATACTCAGATCATATTGTGGATTGGCCATCCACAGTGGCTTTTCTCCTAATATGGTTTCCATGTAAAAATCCTTGTCTTATGGTGTTGTGGTTGTTAGCTTTCTATTCATGCATATTTGTCTTGGTTGAATATTTTAAGTGGGTTAAAGATCAGAATAATAAATTTATTTTTTTCAGAACACTAATTCACCCCCTCCTCCCATTGTTTCTTGTTTTTAACATATCATTGAACCATTGATTTTTTGGCTTTCTAGGACTTCTCTAACTCTTCTAGGGTTTTTCACATAAAAGGAGAGAGGTAGGACCAAAAAGAAAACTAGTTCATTCAAATTATGTTGTGTGCAATTTTTTCTAAGTTAAATGAAGTAAAATAAATGAAATTGAATTATTTAAATGAATGAAAATGGATGAAAAAGTAAGGTTTAAGCTATGTTTCAAAACACACCATGTAGTGCAAACAATCAAGTAAATGAAGAAAATATGTAGAATAGAAAGAAATAGGTAGAAATAGAGTGCACCTGGGCAATGTTTGATGAATCTAGAATGTTGTGAATGTTGGTTGGAATCACTAAATTTTCATAGTGGGACTCATTCACTCAGGGTGGCAAACTAGTCCTCCTCTTGGTGAAAAAGTGTCAGAAACAAGTTTATGTCTGTTAGGATCCATAATCTAATAAAATTTAGATTTTCAGTCCTAAGGTGGGACTCATTCGCTACTGGTGGAGAATTAGTCCTCTCCCAAATTTTTGAAAAATAAGGAAACAAATCTACAATGCCAGATCTAGAAATCACTGATTGTTGGGTTGTCGAAGTCAATTATGCAGGAAACAGACAAAAAACCTTCTCTAATCTAGAAATAGACTTGATTTGAATTGTAATCCAATCTTCAACACCAAAAATCTTGTTAAATCTCCATACCTAGATCTGCAAACACACATGCAATAAGGGAAAAATGGTTCAGTGTTAGCAAATAGGGGTTTACCTTGGTCAAACCCCACTTTTGGTAATGGAAAAGAAAGAGAATGATAAACTAATAACATGCTATAGCTATCAACTTACTAAACTCTTGATAATGAAAATCTTAAGTAATGTCAATGGATGCTCCAAAGTGCTTGAAAATTGCTTGAATTGATGTTGTAGAATGTTTGAATGCTTGAGATATGAGATGGAATGCTTGAATGAATGAAGAGATGTAAAATGAGGTGAAAATCACATATTTATACACACTTGTGCCTTAGTTAACCATTCATACCTCATCACAGGCTGACATCAAGTATTTTTGAATAAAAACCCAAAAGGAAATTTTGAAAATTTTGAATTTGGATCCAAGGGGGACTCATTCACCACCCATGGTGAATGGGTCCCACCTAGGACCTGAAAATATGTGTCAGGAAATATGTTGCATTTAATGTTGTTTTTTAGGATAATATTCAAAAATACACTTAATTAAGTCATATGAGGGCATAGAGGGACCAAATAAAGCATGAGAAAAGGATAAACAGTGAAGATATGCCTAGAAAAGTGTGACAACTTGTTACAATACTTTACAACACATCAAAATAGGACTTGTTTAGTGATGAAAATGTGATTTTTTAGGTAAATTGTAATGAATAGACTCTAGAAGAATGTAGAAATGTCTTACAACACTTCACAAAACCTTCACAAGACATTTCTATTTGAATTTTAGTACCTAAATATGCATGTTCAAGCCATGCTGCAACATAAAATCAGAGAAAAATTATATATCAAATACCGTGAAAAAGGACCTAAAAGGCCATGAAAATGACTAGGGGCTATTTTTTCTATGGCACATTTAGCCCCCACTTTAGTCAGAGGATGAACTTGCTTCAAACTCACACTAAAGTAGCCATTAACATCAAGAGGAGGGTTTGAATGAACTTATGTTAGCAAGGTGGAATAACAATGATAAAGAGGGATGATCAAGCACCTAAGATGAAGATCCCATGGAAAACTAAGCATAAGAACAAAGGAATACACACATGTTGAGATGAAATAATTGAATGAAGCTTCAATCATCAGTCCAACTAGTTGTGGATTAGATCTAGGCTAATTGTTTGAAAAAGAGAATGTATATACTCACTCTGGGGTGATAGAACATAGGACGATCTATCAAGTGAGAAAGACCAACTGTAATCACTATGGGGCCATAGAAATTTTGGCTTTCTGTGGGGTGAGAAAGCCCAAATTTACTCACTTTGGGGCCACATAACTTTTGGTTGTTCACGGGGTGAGAAATCCCACATGGTAAGATACATATGCTAGTTGGTATGCACTCACAAACACAAAGGTGGCTATGGGGAAAAGTCATGCTCCTAGTTGGGATTCCCACTCAACCATATTAAAGTTACACCTGTTGATAAATTTAACAAGGCGCCACAAAAAAAATGTCACATGTGAACAAAAAGGTACCACAAGCATGCAAGTTGTGTTTTGCAAGGTGGAAAAAATGAAAAAATGTAAAGTGTAAAAGTGTAAAATGTTTGAAGGAGTCTTGTTTAGTTCATGCAAGGTTAGTCACTTAGGGAACATTGTGTCTAATGTCTCCAAGAGAGGACCAATCAAACAATAGTATATTCATAACCTAGAGGATGCAGTACGTAGCATCAAGCCACCAAGAGGAATGTAATATTCTGAGATATAGCACAATTATGAAGGACATCACACCCAATGGAATCCAAAAAGTGATGAATGCATCATATAAACGACAAGGCTACACTAGGAACCAAGAATGCACATGAATTATGGTAATGTATGCCTCCCACTTTAAAGAAATTGCTACACATTGTTCTATGAGCAATTAATCTAAATTAGAGAAGAAAAGAAAAATAAAGATAAAAACAAGACATGATATCCAACTTGGAAAGCTCTATGCCAAGTCATATGTTTCGAAGTGAGGCTGTCATGACAAGAAAATAGGAAAAGCAAAGAAAAGGGAGTTTCCCCCCAGAAAAGAAAGCACACCAAACAAATAAGGGATATATGGATTTGGGGTCAGTATATTTGTTGCTGTAATTTTTTTATGAAAGAGCTTGGAACTGTCATCATTTCCCAAAGCACATAGAAGTGGAAGAATTCCACAAAGAGAGTGAAAACAAAAGATAAAGAAAGTCCATTTTGGGTCAACATGGAAGAGACATTGTGGTCTCAATGCTTTACATCATCCCCAAAAGGAAAACACAAGTGAAAAGGAAATGAAAAAAAAAAGAAAAAGAAAATGAAAAATCTTTTGGGTCAACATGGAAGAGACAGAGGGTGTCTCTATGCTTTGCATCATCCCCAAAAGGAAAACACAAAACAAAAGGGAAACAGGGCCTTTTGGGGTCAACATGGAAGAGAAATAGGGTTTTTGTATGCCTTGCATCATCCCCAAAAGGAAAACACAAAACAAAAGAAAAAAAGACAATGTACGACATATAGAAGAATAGAGGTATGAATTGAAGAAGTGTACGAAGAGAGGGAACACTAAACACACATTACAAGGGAACACGATACACACATGAAAGGAAAATGAAAATGAACAAGTAATGCAAGTGCAATTAAACCATTAACAAAGTTATTGGTTTCTCAATCTTAAATGGCTAAGCAAAAAATTAATAACATAGTTAAGAGACAAAGGCAAATGCATTACAAGGACAAGGCTAACAATGTCTTTTCCCCGCAAAGTGTAAAGAAAAGAATGAGCCGAGGTTGGTGATTGGAAAGGATCATGCAATAGTGAGAATAGGGAATTCATGTCAGGTTCACCAAAATGAACCGTTCATTTTTTGGCTAGATTTAGGAATTCTCTAACACTTCTAGGGTTTTTCATCTAAAAGGAGAGAGGTAGGGCAAAAAATGAAAACTAGTTCATTCAAATTATTTTGTATGCAATGTTTTCTAAGTTAAATGAAGTAAAATAAATGCAATTGACTGATTTAAATGGATGAAAATGAATGAAAAAGTGAGGTTTAAGCTATGTTTGAAAACACACTATGTAATGCAAACAATGAAGTAAATGGAGAAAATATGCAAAAAAAAAGAAATAGGCAGAAACAAAGTGCACCTAGGAAATGTTTGATGAATTTGGAATGTTGTGAATGCTATTTGAAATAATTTATTTTTCACAGTGGGACTCATTCGCCTAGGGTGGCATATTAGTCCTCCTCTTGGTGAAAAAGTGTCAAAAACAAGTTTTTGTCTGTCAAGATCCATAATCTAAAAAAAATCAGATGTTTAGTCTTAAGGTGGGACTCATTCACCACTAGTGGAAAATTATTCCTCTCCCAAATTTCTTAAAAATCAGGAGACAACTCTGCAACACTAAATCTGGAAATCACTAATTGTGGGGTTGTTGAAGTCAATTCTATAGGAAATAGACAAAAAACCTTCTGCAAGCTTGAAATAGACTTGAGTTGACTTGAAGCACCTAGTTGACTTGTAAACCAGTCTTCAACACCAAAAATATTGTTAAATTTGAATACCTGGGTTCGCAAACACACATGCAATAGGGGAAAAATGGTTGAGGGTTAGCAAATAGGGGTTTGCCTTGGTAAAACCCCACTTTTGGTAATCAAACCCTTAATGAAACAGTGAAAATAAAGAGAATGGTAAAATAATAACATGTAATAGCTATCAACTTACCAAACTCTTGATAATGCAAATATTAAGTAATGTCAATGGATGCTCCAAAGTGCTTGAATATTGCTTGAATTGATGTTGTAGAATGTTTGAATTCTTGAGATGTGAGATGGAATGCTTGAATGAATGAAATGTAAAATGAGGTGAAAATCACATATTTTATACACACTTGTGCCTTAGTTAACCATTCATACCTCATCACAGGTCGACATCAAGTGTTTTTGAATAAAAAACCAAAAGGGAATTTAAAAATAAATAAATTTTGAGCCAAGGGGGGGTCATTCACACCCATGGCGAATGGGTCCCACCTAGGACTTGAAAATATGTGTTGGGAAATATGTTGTATTTAATGTTGTTTGTCGGGATAATATTCAAAAATATGCTTAATTAAGTCATATGAGGGCATAAAGGGACCAAATAAAGCATGAGAAAAGGGATAAATAGTGAAGATATTACTAGAAAAGCATGACAACTTGTTACAAGCCTTTACAACACTTCAAAATAGGACTTGTTTAGTGATGAAAATGTGATTTTTAGGTAAATTGTAATGAATAGAGTCTAGAAGAATGTAGAAATGTCTTACAACACATCACAACACCTTCACAAGATGTTGTTCTTTGAATTTTAGTACCTAAATATGCATGTTCAAGCCATGTTACAACATAAAATCATAGAAAAATATATGAAATACCATGAAACAAGACCTAAATGGCCATGGAAATGACTAGGGGCCATTTTTCTATGGCACAATCATATGAAGATCCAAAGTCTCCATACAAAAAATTCATGATGATATAAGTATAGAATGTGATGTAGAAAATGTTTAGAAAGAGTAAGACATATTACTCCATAGATCATGTCATTCTTGTTAAACAATGCATTTTCCTATTTATAATCAATTGGTTTATGAAAAAGTCCAAGAAGATAGGGAAATAGGCCATGCTCAAGACAATGATTCTTTATCCCTTGTTTCCAAGAAAAATAGTTCTATGAAGATAGATTTACAATAGAATTATGTGAGTAAAAATTAAAAGACATGATGAAGCCCCAAAAATGGAACTTAATCTTATTTCATGATTACAAAAACTATGCATAACACACCCAAGTTTGATACATAAAATGACACTTTATAAGTTGAATGCATTAACAACCTCCCAATTTTTTCTTAATTACTCTCTCCAAATTGAAAATATAGAGGGTAGTTAAGAATTATAAAAAAACAACACAAAGGACACCCCTACTTTGATTCAATTATATATTCCCCCTAAATTGTGGCACTTTATATAATTAGTGTATAGTTTTTAACCACTTTGGGATGAAAAATGACACTTTATAGAAATAGTGTGAAATAATTCTCAATGGATCATACTTCAAAATATAAGAACTTTACAAAAAATGGCACTCAATTTTGAGCTACTGGTTAAAAGTTACAATTCTTCTAATTTTTTAGCCTTTGTAAAATGAACACATGAGAAAATATATATTTAAAAAAATTCCTTCACAAATGTTTGGGAGAAAAAAATATTGGATAAATTGGATAGAGAAAATTTGAGAACATGGTTGGTTATGACCATACCATATGAGCATGGGCTTAACTCATTTAAAAGCTCTTCCCACTTCCTTTTGCTAACATGGGCTCGTAACTGAGAGCCATCTTTGTGTCATTTGCATAAGTACTCCCTATGTTTTACTTTACGGGGATGTTGGTGTAAATAGGTGTTTTACCTATCTAGGTATTATTTACAAATTGTTAATTCCACTTAGGTCCTAGTTTCTTTTTCTAGAAGTATCAGTTGTTTAGATAAGCTCTTGTCATATCTTATCTAGTTGGTTTTTATTTAATGCATGCATCCTAGGTCATTTAATGTTGAGTACTTGATAGAAATTGTTGGTTTGATTTGTAATTCCCATATTTTAGATTTGGGAGAAATTATTTATTGCATTCATCTTCTGCTTAATGAATATTCAATCATTCTTCAATTGTTGCTAGGGCACACTCTAACCCTCTTGTTCATTCTTTGCATGATCATCCTTTACAATTTTACATGAGTCTAAATAGTTTTGGATAGAATTTGGAGGAGATTTATTTGTCTTCAGAGGAGGTACCTATTCCTTTGAATTGTGTTCTACAATTATTTCTAAGAAATTTTTGGATTGTCTTCTTTTGTAGTGTGGGCTAGAATGCCTATTTGGAGGGTAACACCTTTCAACATTGGCATGTATAAAATTGAGCATTCTTTAGAGACAGTCATTTTTTTCTATATCTTTTGGGGAGGATTTTTGTCCCACTTAGTTTTCACATTTTCTCTATTTGTAGGAGATTGCATTTGCACGTGTATATGGGTACCTAAAATGTCCTCGTACTTGGGAGTTATCTTTGTGTCATTTGAATAAGTACTACCTAAGTTGCAATTAAGGGGGTATTGGCATAAATAGACGTTTTACCTATCTAGGTCTTATTTACATTTTTAAGTCCACTTACGTCCTAGTTGCTTTTTCTAGAAGTCTCAGTTGTCTAGATAAGATCTTATGATATCTTATCTAGTTGGATTTTATTTTATGCCTAGTCATAGGTCATTTAGTTTTGAGTAATTCCATTTAATTATGACACACTCATTTAATGTTTACTAGTACATCATCACACCTTTCCTATATAGGTAATTCATCATTTTTACATCAAAATAATCATCAATTATGAAAAAAAACAAGTTCATTCTAGAAGTATTGCATCCATAATTATATCATGATATTTATTCCATCTCTCTTATGGACATTATTTTGGATTTTACATGTTCTTGGAGTAATGAGGAGTTCACCATAGACTCCTACAGAGATATTTTTGGCTTCCTTTAAGCACCTAATGAATTGTTTTTAATAAGTTATCATCTTTAGATTTTTATCTCCTTGCTACCCTAAGTAAGGTATTTATGCATTTGGAATTTTCCCAAAGGTATTTGACTTTCTTTGGGTTGATATTTCTTGTGTCATTTAGGAATTCTTCTCCAACACACGTGCATAGGATTTTTATCATTTTATCTCATTACATCTTTAGACAAAATTAAGGTTAATATCACATTTATTTTATCTATCAATCATTAGATTTCTTGTGGAGGTAGAAATACCAAAACAAAGGTTTGATGGAGGAAAACTATAATATAGACACCCCCTTACCTTCCTCTATTGTGATTTTGTAGGATCAAATGTGGAAAAGCTAAATTGTAGAGCAGAAGAATATAGTGTAAACTTGTATGTTACATGTCAAAAAATTACAAATTTGAATTCACACTTCTCAGATAGGGGCACCACTACCCTTGTACTCCCATTTTGGCTTTAGATATATGGGATAGGTGAAAAAAATTATTCCCTCCATAGATCTATCTTTAGTCAGTTGAATTTTAATTTCTTTTGTGTGAAGAAATTATATTTTCATATTAGATTTCATAGTTATATTAAGTCAAATAATTCATATAAAAGTCTAATGAATTTTTAGGGAAACAAAAAAACCAAGTCCAATGTAGATTACCTCTCCTTTTATGTTGTTATCTAATATTAATACCTTGTCATCTTGTCTACTAATGTTGATGCAAAAAAATATCGATCTAAATAATTTGTTCACTAGGTCTAGGATCTATTTTTCCACATCATAATAACAATTAATCAATTTGATAGATCTACAAAAATTTTAAATAGTTATTCAACATTTGAAATATAAGTTATTAATTATTCTAAAAAACTCCATTAGTGAATAACTGAATTTTCACGGACTTCTAGCATATCCCTATCTTGTATAAAACTTATCTTCCTCAATTTTTTAATACATCAATCATATTGTCATTCATGTTAAAATAAATCAACTCAACCTCTTTTGATTTTTTTTTTAAATTTCTAAATCATTCTAGCTTTCCATTGTTTTAATTTTCTATAATACACTATATTATTTTCTAGGTTGATTGAACTTTAATTATCCTATTTAATAAGTGGTTGTTTCTACTCTCCCATATCTTCAAGAACTTTATTTAGCCAAAGAACCTCATGTGTAGTACTTTACAATGATTTACACTCAAATTTAATAAAAGAAAAAAAATATTCGGTTGCCTCTTATCTAAGACAAAAGAATAGTTCTTTTACTAAATGCTTATCTAGTTGTCAATTATCTATCATCTATATCACCTACTCAATCTAAATCTGAATAAATTGTGAACTCAATATTCAAATAATTAATATATTCAATATTAGAGTTAATGGTTCCTTATAATTATTGAATAATATTCAATGACTATTTTCAATGAGTACTTTATAGATATTGTTGGTTTGTTTTGTGAGTCCAATATTTCAAATTTGGGAGACATCATTTATTGCATTCATCTTCTCTTTGATAGAGATGGCCCTTCTTTAATTGTTGTGAGGGAAAAATTTGAGCCTCTTGTTCATTCTATACATGATCTTCATTTTCATTTTGAAATGAGTATGTATATTTTTGGACAACATTTGGAGGAGGATTATTGGTATTTAGAGGAGGTATCTATGTATTTGAATTATGTTCTACCATTGTTTCTAGGAAATTATAGTTTTTCTTCTTTGGTAGTGTGGCTTAGAATTCCTCTTTGGAGGGTAACACCTTTCAACATCGACATGGAGACACTTGAGCATTCTTTAGATAAATCATTCATCATATTTCTTTTTGCATCTTCCTATAAGGAATGGGAAGATATCTTACATATAATATTGGTCTTATTTCTTCCCAAGGGGAGGAACATTGTTCAATGGTCATGAATCATATTCAACATTCATTGTCAGACATAAAAAATCATTGAAGGATACTCGAAATTGATGGAGGGCTACATGGTCCTTCTTCTTCTTTTATACGGGGTTTCTTTTTCCTCGAATAGTTTTTTCCTTCTCATGAATCATTGAGAGAATTTTTTTTTCCATCTCTCTTTTGGAGGGTGAATTTTATCCCACTAAGTTTTCTACTTTTCTCTATTTGGGAGAGATTGTATTTCTATATGTATATGGGTATGTAACCTAGCATAATAACTAGGACCCATCTTTGTTTCATTTTCATAAGTACTACCTATATTCTACTTAAGAGGGATGTTGGGGTAAGTACATGTTTTACCTATCTAGGTATTATTTACATTGTTAAGTCCACTTAGGTCCTAGTTTCTTTTTCTAGAATTCTCTATTGTCTTAATAAGATCTTATCATATATTATATAGTTGGATTTTATTGAATTCATGAATTTGAGATCATTTAATGTTGATTCATGAGTGATCCCACAATACCGGTTTACAATTTTTTCCAAACTGGACACTAAACTAATTTTTTCTTACTAAATATTCACTTTTGGGCACCTATAGCAGTTAAACCATGAGGAATTTGAAGATGATGCAAACTAGTGATGTGTGACACTTTTTTTGTAGATTTTAAATGTATATTTTACAAAAAAAATGTAATCATAATGCACTACTTTTTCCATCTCCTTTGAAAACTATTTTTTTCAGTAAACAACATTTTTTAAGGAGTGACACTCACCGTATAACAAATTTTTTTTTCCATGAAGGATATATATATATATTTTAATTTAGATTTCTAACTATGATATCTTGTGCTTCCAATTGGTTTCATAGTGTTTAATTGAATAATTGTTTCCTTAATCAAGTTTCTAAGTCAAACCAATTACAATTCAGACATAGGCAGACTGTATAACACAATTTTTTTGTATGCATTGAAATTCAATTTTTTTTTTGTTGGATCAAGGAATTCAATATCTAGTGCACTCATATTTTTCAAAAAAAAAATTATAATCTTCTATTTTTCCACATGTGTAGAACAAAGAGCTTTATTTTTGGTGAAAAACCTACATTCACAAGAAATAAAAAATAAATATAATAATTAAATTAAATTTATTTAAAATTATACTTTTTGGGAAGATTATAATAAGAACTACATACTTACAAAAATAAATTTTAAATGAATTCTTTTGATCCCAGAAAAGGTAAATCAAAAGTGCTTTTTTATCAGCATTTTGATAGGTGTAAAGGAGACTCTATTATAGGTATGGTTTAAAAATAGCAGGATTCTATCCAAGGGGTTTTGATCTAAGGTAGTTTGATCGAACCCTCTTCATTTGGAATTCTTTAAATGGAAATTTTTAAGGATTAAATCATTATATTTTCTAAGAATATGTGATTTCAGCAAAAATAAAAATCCCCTAGAAATTGTAAACCAGCTTTGTGAGATCACCTTCGAATGTCATTTATTTATGAAATGCTCATTTAATGTTGGTACAACATCAGACCTTCCCTATATATAGGTAATTCATCATATGTTCATTGAAACAATCATCAATTATAAACAATAATCATGTTCATTCTAGCAATCCTACATCCTATTGGTTATTTTTTAGAAACAAACTTAATCTTACCATTCAGATATGAATCTACCAAAATTTAATAATTAGCAAGGGTAAGGATTGGAAAACACACAAGTAAAGATTATGAGGTCCTTACTTCTTCACTTCGGGCTATGTGAAACCCAGGAGAGTAATCCTTATTATGTTCATATGATATTCATTTGATCAAGAATATTTCTACTCATAGATAAATTTCTATAAAGTGCAAATAGATATCATTCATTAAATATTTGGCTGACCTTTTAAAAAAATTACTATCTATTGCAAGGAATAAAATGGTACTTCAAATTGTTATATTGAAGGTGTTTTGGATGATTTTTATTCTCATTCCAAGCCCCTAGACAATTTGCATAACTAACTCATTTACCTTCAAGATAACCAAATGAAAAGACCAATGCATTGTCTAATGGGTAATGGAGTCATATTCATAATAACCAATAGTACCTTAGTAGTTTGAGTCAGTAATTTATAGACTATTGATATACTGCATTATAGTATTTAGCTCATCGTGCCTAAAACAAAAGTACTTATCAATCCTATGTTCTCTTCCTACAAACCTATGACCATATTTTAGCATTTAATCAATTCTTTGAATTATTAATACAAATAAAATCACTCATTCAATTCTAAACAATTGAAGACAAACTAAAAGATCATTAATCATTTCATTTATAATTTGGAAGAAAATTGCATAGGAGAGAATGTGCTTTCAAACTAGCATTTTCATTTATAAATCATTGCTATTGTTAAAATAATTGAGATTAT
The DNA here is from genome assembly GCA_007258455.2 of Sequoia sempervirens. NCBI lineage: Eukaryota > Viridiplantae > Streptophyta > Pinopsida > Cupressales > Cupressaceae > Sequoia > Sequoia sempervirens. The sequence continues at coordinate 149,819,487 of VDFB02058242.1, forward strand.
TACAAAAAAACTCATACCCTAGACTCCTCATTAATCATATTCATTTGTGAGTGAATTTATAATCTTCTCTTTCATGAGCTTAGTTTTCCCACTTAGACCATTTTGAGACTCAAAAATCAAACCCCTTGTAATCGACCCTAATATCCCATTTATAGAAGAATGGGAGCAACATTCTTCAGGAGGAATTACCATTTCAATTACATTTCATTTGGCACATATTTCATTTCAGGTTTAGAGACCACCTAGATGATTACACTTAATCATTTCATAACATGGAAAAATAAAAGACAAAAAAAGCCACAGATTTGGTTGAAGCAAACTAGCCAACCTTCAAAAATCCATCGTTCGTTGATACAAAAAGGCCAAAATCCTTCATTTATTTCAACCAAAGAAGATTCACCAGCAACACCCAAAGCAAAAACTTGTATACTAACTATAAAAGTCATATTTACCATCGAAGACATGTAGTCCAACACCTCTCCTTCACACCAAACAAAAATATTTCCACATCAGCATCAAGCACAAAAAACCATATATATGTTGAAGAAGATGATACTGATGCAATGGCAATGGTGTCATCAAAAAGAAAAGCAAGGGTAGGACGCTACTATGATTCGTTAGCATTAAACTATGCTTTCCCACTCTGTGCCTATACTAAAATTAGAGGAACAACTACTCCTCCCTCATCATAATCTTTGTATGGTACCAGATAAAGAAGGTAATGGCCATACTATGGGTCATTATTTCCTCCATCGCTCGAAGGGATATCTAAAAAATCAATGGGAGAGTGGTGTTTCCCTAGATATGCCATGTGATACTTATTCTTCTTCTTTTCTTTCTTCTTAGGATCAACTAGTTCCTTCCTTTTAAACTTGACCATTTCTTCTTAAACAACCACACTCCTCAAATTATAGTTTCTCTTGACACCATCTTTCTTATTTTTACAATGGGCCTTCTTCCCGCCCTTTGGTATCATAGAAACTCCAAGAATTTCTTGTGCATCTTCAGATATATCTTCTTGAAATTCAAACACACTAAGTCTCCTTGACCTCCTAATTGGTTGGATAGACACACCTAACTTACCCATTCTTTTAGGACACAGGAAGAAACTAACAAACTTCTAATTATGAGAAGACTCACTATCCTAATCTCCTAAACTTATTTTATAGAAAAGGAAACCCTCACACCTAGAAAATCTCTACCAACCCCAATGACAATTATAGATAATCACAACTCACTATCCCAAAAAATGAAACTCTCAAACCAACTAATACATGACTTAAAAAGGAGCTCATATGAAAATCAACTTACCAGGGATAGATACTTCAATACTTTTTCAATTAGAAACCAAGACTTGCACACTTTCTCTCTAGCTCACACTTCTCAATTCTTGATTATTGAAACTAGTGAGATCAAATGACAAGAAATCCACAATAAGTAGGTAATTAGCAGTGTGTAGTCATTAATGATTAAGGAGAGCTTTGCTCGAGTGAGCGGACAACTTAGCCAATCAACTTTGAGTTTGGGTTGTCGATCTTTTTGGATTTAAAACACCATGAATGGTGATCCTCAAGCATTGTTTATGGATTTCACAACTTGTGCCTCAAAAACAATGATACCACTTCAAAGAGTTGTCACATTTACCCCTAACTTCATTAGTCATATTTAATCTATCAATTATCACACATTTCCACCTTGGTCCGTGTTCCTTTAATTACATCAATGAAGTACAAAGATCTGGCATTGAAGAAAATATTCCCTAAAATATTCCATCGCCCATCATGGATCTGCCTCACCCTTCCAGGGTTCAATTAATGACTAGAGCATTGGTGCGATGAAACTTCAACCATTGGATCATTGTTATTTTTTTGCAATCTTCACCTCACATCATGCATCACTAATTTATGTTTAAAATTCTATACCACATCAGTAGTTCAAATGAAAAATAGCAATGGAACCAAATCGGGCCATGTACATATTCCTTTGAAATCAATGGTCACAAACATATTGCACATTTCCCCCCTTCAAAATAGCAATGACTCATATTTTCTTGTGACCTCATCACTCATTTCCAATTATAAGAAGAAAAGCGTATAATAATCCACGATGAGTGATGGAAAGAAATACAAAGAGCCTTGAGGTCATTGTGCATCGCCAATTTGAAACACAAGATTCTCAAGCAATTAGTAATGTGAAGGAAGCCATCGATAACACACATAATGCATCTATTGCACATCACTAATATAAAAATCCACATTCAAAACCCATCCACGATATGCAAAACAAAGGAATCACCATTCATCATTGACCACTTATTTAAATTTGCATTCATAAAGCTATCCGCGATAAGTGATAAATGGTAGATGAGACTTAAGTGGGATAAATTAGCATGTGCTTGAAATTTTTTTTAAGAAAGGGGACCACCTAGAAAAATGTATGAAAGTCCTTAAAGAACTTAAAACATGTTACTTTAAAGGATGTAAAGGCTAAATAAGGTCAATTGATCAACCTTATAAAATAAAAGTATTTCAGACCTAGGCATGATGGGAAAATTACTCCATGAGCTTTAATGGCTCAAGATGTTTTAACATGGGGTAAGTGCACAAAGTTGAGTCCACAAAACGTGGAAGTTTTTTCCTTAACCAAAAAATTGAAATTGGCTTTGACAAAACAGGATCCTGATTTTAATAAACGAGATCTTGAGCCTGACACGAAATGGGATCCCACTTTTTAAAAATCGGGATCCTATTTCCCATAGGATCCTGAACCAATGGAAAAGGAACAACATCCTGACTACCATGAAATAGGATCCCGATTATGATGAAATGGGATCCTGATTTCTACAAATCAGGATCCCGTTTTGTAGAAATCGGGATCCCATTTTATATTGCTATTTATTTTTTTAAAAATAAACAAAGTTCATTGCACAATGGACGAGACCCCGAGTACTAGCGAAAACGACCCCCACAAACAGCTACAGGTACCCGCCTACATCCCATTTTTTTTGCATTTTTCTATTTTTAATTGAAATTGTGAAGAAAATAAGTGAATTTACCATGTTTTTTTAATTTATTTCACGTTTTGAGCATTTTTTTAACTATTATAGTAGAAATGAATAATTGTAAAAATAGATGGAAAAATGCAATGGAACCTAAAGGCTTTTTAATAAAAATGAAAGAATGAACCTTGAATTGTGTTTTACAAACAAAATTTAACTTTTGAAACCTAAATTGTTCGATTAAACAAAAAAAAAATGAATTTGAAAACCCTAATTGAAACAAAACAAAAAAATTGCATTTCAAAACCGGAAATCTAAATAAAAATTGCATTTAGAAACCCTAATCAAGCTTTTGAAACCCTGAATTCAAATCAAACAAAAAATGAATTTGAAAACCCTAGTTTGAATTGAAATGAAAAAATTGCATTAAAAACCCTAGTTGCTTAGAAATTGAAACCCTAAATTGAATTGGAACATTTTTTTTTGTTAAAACCCTAAATTGAAATCGAACAAATCATTTTGATTTTGAAAACTAGGTAATTTCAAGCTAAAAAAAAATCATTTGCATTGCTTAAATGTTTTAAATTTTATTTTGCATTGTATGGAAAAAACAATATGTTAAACTTTAGTTTCAATGTTAAATTATAATTAGATTAGAAAAAAATATGTTAAAGAATAGATAAAATTCATAAAGTTTATCTTGATGTTTGTTTGAAGATTTAGTTAGAAAATTTGTAAATCTAAGAACGTACAATCGATTCCAATTGGCACTAACTTGCAAGTCTAAATTATGCCAACAACCACCCAAATTTCACCCTAGACCCTAACTGTAAAATCTAAACCCTCAACACTAAAGCATTTGAATTTTGTCTTAGGACCTTAAAATGAAATTTGGTTGCCTTAAAAAACCCTCTGTTGTCACCATTTAGTAGAGATTTTTGTAATATTTTCACTTATTTGAACACATAATATAAAACTTTTTGGTTTCTACAAGTTTATGAAGAGTGGATGATCACTCTCTATGACACTTAGACGTGATCATTAGGGATCAAAATCATTGGAAGAAACCTTTATTCTATTATATCCACAAGATAGGAGAGTGCGAGTGAGAGTGCTATGGGTAAAGTTTCTTTCATTGGACATACCTAAAATTATGTAGGTTCAATGTCAAGAATGGTTCTATTTGGTAGATTTATGAAAACTATTATGAATAGCTAGAAAGCCATAAAAGTATAATTATAGCAATTCCAATAGGAAACACTTGGATACATATATATCATATGAAATTTAAATCTAGTAAGGTGTCTATTATATAGGAGAGTTGATAATACATGGAAAGAGGTTTGTATGGGAATATATGTATTAAGAAACACATACCACATGACCTCTATAGGATTTTTAAGATATGTTCCTAGATAATAATCCACCCATCCTTAATCATAATGGATTCTTTAGTAATTAAGAGAGATTCAATAACCATTAAATTACCTATATTTTGATACTATATAGATTTATGTGGAAGGATAGAAATGCATCAATAAGGAGACCAAGATGGAACCACTTAACACCTAGAAGGTAGACCTATTACATGGGAAAGGGAGGAGGTACATGATGATAGGTTGGAGGAACTACATGCTATTATTACAATTTAGAGATAGGAGGATGATTCATATAAAAGAAATATAATTAAATATTTATATTATTTAATATATTATATTTAATAAATATTAATATAATATAATATAAATATTTAATATCATAAAATATAATATAAGATTACAATTAAGGATAGGTAATGTTACAATTTACTTGGGGTTTTAATGAGGATTAGGCTTAAGATTCAATTAGGTTTGTAGTAAATAGTTAGGTTACAATTAGGAATATATAATAAATATTAATATAATTATAATACAAATATAAATTAATTTAAATATAATATAAAATATAATATAATATAGGAATACATTTAAGATTAGGTAAAGGTTATAATTTAATTAAGTTTCAATTAGGTTTACAATTCAATTAGGATATGGTTAGGGGTGGGAATAATTTAGCATTCTATTATGGTTAGAGTATGGGTTACATTTAATATTATTGTTATTTTTGTGATATGTATAGATTGATTCATTTTTAACATGATACGTTTTTTTATTAGAGGGGTAAACACTTTTGGCCCAGAGCTAGATGGAACCAATGAGGCTATAGTATGACTAAATTTGGACCTCACTAGATATAAAGATCCCCTTAAGCCATCCTATCACACTAAATCATAAATTGATTTCTTAAGGGGATCAAAGAAGTTCTTAAAATTTGGTGAAGTGCTCAAGGCAACAAAATTTAACAATAATAAGATCGTGCAAGATTATAATATGAATGATATTTCATGATCTAGGTTGGTCAGTTGAAACAAGAGTAGATCTCAATCAACTATTCCACAAGAAAATGATTTAGAGAATTTAGAGGTTGCTTCAGGTGCACCAAAGCATCCATATGTAGATATGATGGTAATTTAATTTTATGATGGATTATAAATTAAATTGTCATTAAATCATTTTTTATTGTCTTACATCTGATTTCATCTTTCTCTTATACAAAGTGTTTTAGGTCATCCACATAGTCTGCATGGTGTGAAGAGGTCTCTTGATTAGAGAGACAATACATGACCTAGAAACATATGATTTTATGTGTTATATTTGTTTATTTCATGGACTATATTTCTTGTTTCTCATTTACTCTGTTGGACTTTATTTCATGCACTTAATATATTGGTCTCATGCACTTAATATGTTACATAAATTATGGAATTCATTATTGTTTGAAATTTTAACTTACATATGTATGTTTATGCATTTTATGTTCATAATCAAGACATTAATATAGAACATTAATGTGAAATTTAGTGATCTCATACATGGATTAATATAACACATTTTAATATTTATACTTTGCAAATTTAGTGATTTCATACATGATATACATGATATGCACATTCAATAAAAAGTGATAATTACTCAATGAACTTATTCAATTCACATCAATCAATAATCAGTCAATAAATCATAATTTACAAACAAAAGCAATCTATTTATATACCAGAAAGGATAAAATTTTAATAAATAAACAATACCATAGAAGATTAGAGAATAAAAGCATTAATAAATACTATAAAAAATAACATCTAACACTAATTTATAGGTTGTCAAAAAAAACAATGATGTCTTAAGGGGGTGTCTAAAGGGGTCATAATAGAACATCTTAAGGGGATGTCTTAAGGGGTTATAATATGTCTTAAGTGGATGACTTAAGGGGTCTTAAGGGGATGTCTAAAGGGGTCATAATAAAACATGTTAATTAAGGGGATGTCTTAAGGGGTCTTAAGGGGATGTCTAAAGTGGTCATAATAGAATGTCTTAAGGGGATGTTTTAAGGGGTCTTAAGGGGATTTCGTATGGGGTCATAATAGAACATATTAAGGGGATGTCTAAAAGGGTCATAATAGAACATCTTAAGGGGATGTCTTAAGGGGTCTTAAGGGGGTGTCTTAAGGGATCATAATAGAATTTCTTAAGGGGATGTATTAAGGGGTCATAATACGTCTTAAGGATATAATTGATTTAACAATAATGTATGCATGATATTTAGTGATTATACACTTAGACATAAAGTTTCAAAGTAGGAAAACATGGACATTTAAGAAACAAAATGTATAGAATATTGATTTGATACATAGAAGTACATAGAGTATGTTTAATTTTGTATGTATGTACATATATGTCATCTCAAAACAACGTTTACAAAATTTGGATATGCCATCTCAAGAACATCTCAAACTCGTGGCTAGAATGTAGTAGGTCTTCACACTACCTAATATCAAAAAGGTACAAGAAATATCAATGAAATCATCAAAACATACATATTTTAATTTATATAAAACTATCTATATGTACAGAACTCAAGTACCTCCATTTAAAAGTATTTCACACATGTTTGTAGGTTGAATCTAGGCATCCTTTCCTTTTTGTTTCAAATTATGAGATCAATGCAATGATGGCTTTAGGATACAAAAAATGACAATAAATCAATTTTAACTATTAATGTCCAATCAATATCAATATGTAATCAAAACATGTATTTAAATACAATTTAACTAATACTTACCTATTTTTACCAAGTATTCCATGTTGTCTAGGTTGAATCTACATGGATTAGATCCTTTTTTGTGATTATGCCTTAAGGATGTATAAAAGGACAATTTAAATCAATTTCAACTAATAACACACTTGACCAATGTTAAAACATGTATTTAATGTATATAAAAGGAAAAAATAAAACTAAAACTATATGTACATGTATTTACTTATTCCATTGTACCATCTGCATCCTCTCTTTTTTGCAATGCATCTATGATTTCCTCATGCTCTTCCATAGAAATTGACCATAGCACTTTTTTTGAAGGTCTTCCACGATACCGCTCTAGTTTTATATTTGTTGCCACCACCGAATGTGAATAATGCATAATATTTTATGTGTTCCATAGTCTTCGAATGCAGGTAGACCATTCTTTCTTCTCAAGTATTTTCATAGCCAAGTGCCAACAACGACCACCGATCCTATTGGAAAACATGTTCAAAAACCATCATCAAATAAGCTCTCAAAATTTTCTTAAGGGGATCAAAGACTTGCTCTAAAAAATTACTTAAGGGGATCTAAAACTTGTTATCAAAATTTTCTTAAGGAGGTGTCTTAAGGGGATCACCGTACATGTTGGATAATGAAAGCCATCATCATCTTCTCGAGGTGTTATCAACTCATGTTTAGTTTCCACACAATGAGCCAACCAATATTCTATTTTCTCTTCATTCCCCTCAGGTGCAATAACAACATACACATGTCCTGCCAACAAAATTCAATTTAATAACTTGTGCATATCCATATAAATAATTTAGTATTACAAAATAACTTAATAAAGTGAAATAAAATGAAATAAATTGAATTAAAACTACCTTCTTGTACAAGGTCTGAAACACGGTCATAATCTTCAGATGCAAACAATTGATCATTTTCTTCAATAGTTCTTTCATATTGATTATGTGCTTTTGCAGGTGTCAACGGTCTTTGCTCCCACTATTCAACCAATTATGTATTTTCACAAGCTTCCCAATCTCTTGAGATACAAAACTAGCAAAAACATGCAAGATCCCTTGTCCAAATAGTCCATGTGCTTGTTGTCGCGCTCCTAAATGAATTCCATTTAGTAGATCCACTGATTATCTCACAATCAACTCTAGATACAATGCTCTCTTCTTCTACCAACCAAATAATCGATGAACTGTAGAGTAACCACTCGAACCAGGTGTAGATAATCTTCTATTACACCAATCCACAATCTCACATGCATCTTTAAATTTTACTGAATCGTTGAATTTTAATTGTTCTCTAGCAAGAATTCTTTTGACACATGCACTAGCTCCATCATGTTCTCCTTTACGATGCCCAGCTTCAAAACAACTCCATATATGCTGGAAATTAAGTTCCTTGTGAAGCCTACTTAACCAATAGAACATTCTAGCATTTTTGAACTGCCCCGTACAATTATCTGACCATATGAGGTGTTCTTTCATATGGATTCCTCTTTCTCTTAAATTTCTATAAAATTAACTAAAACAATATTGAACAAACTCTTATGAGTGTAACCAATTGTCACTCAAATAAAAATGATACTCCCTCAAAAAAATTCTATCATCCTCAATGCTATCATCTCCATGTCTATAAACAATATGGATAAACATAGCTACTTGCACTGAATTATAATATTGAGATTGAATTTCCTCTTGCAAAGCAAGAGTGTAATTCTTTGAAAAATCAACCATTGAAAGTATAGTATCAATTGGAAATGTGTTTCTACATGCGCAAAATTGGCCATCAAGCCATCAAGCATGTTCAAAGTGCATGGCATAGTTTGGTACAATTTTATTCTTAAATTCACTCATGAATGCATGCAAACTAACTTTTTCTATAACTAAATCACAATGATTTCCTATTTTTCCATCTTTTAAAGAATAGTGAACATTCCTAAATCTTTTGACATCTACTAATTGTTGTCCAAAATCATGATCAACACTTTCATGCAAACAAATTCTTAAAAATGAAATATTTCCACAGTTAATGCATTGTCCAAAAATACAAGAACTTAAATAAAATAATTTATCATTAGATTTTTCACAAAACAAACCTTAAATAAACTCTCTTATTGCTTCAGGTGGCATATCAATACCACAATCTTGTATAATCATGTTAGTATGCAAGGTACAATGTATATATCAAAAAACATCATAAAAATAATGAAATCGAACATGTATTTTACAACAACAAGATATTCGTTGCTTATTAATTTTTACATAAAAGGGTTTACATTTTTCAAAAGACCTTTGACTTATTTTAATATTACCAGGTAACAATGAATCGCTACAAAATTTTCTATAAAATTCATTTTGTGTTGTATCTAATAGGTGTTTTGGGTGAGGATCACGAACTTTGGACCCCACCCTTAATTTTAAAACATCTCTAGCATTAGATGAAACCCTAGTATTATCATGCCAATATTTTTTGATCAAAGATTTAATTTCAACATTCAATTTTATATCAGACCTCGGTAGTCGTCCACTGAAACTCCAACATTGATTGATAGGATCATATTCTATACGTTCTCTTCTTTTTTCCACTCTTAGTAATGTTTTAGGATGTATTTTTAAAACTTCACTAATATTTCTTACCATTCTTTTATTCAAAGTTTCTTTATTAACTATAGCAGTAGTTATAGTTCTTCTTGCTACGTTTTTATCTTTAGATCGACTATTTTTCCCAATAGATTGAATGGCACTAGCAAAAATAGACATAACATGCTTTAATGATTGATATTTTCTTTTTGGTTTAAGATAAAAGCCTAACCTTTTCATTAATTTCCTCATTTTTTGCATTCTCATCAATTGCATCATTAGTTGACATTGAAATGAAATTTTTTTATGATAAAATAATTTGGTGTATATTCTATTCACATGTGTTCTTATTTTCCTCCAAGAAATTTGACCAGGAAGATTATCAAAAACACCACTTCTAATTTTTTAAAAAGTATTTTCATTAAATTCAACATCACATTCTAGATTTTCATCTTCATTTTCATCTTCATCTTCATTTTCATCTTCATTTTCATTTTCATTTTCATTTTCATTTTCATCAACAAAACGGTTTTCATTTTCATTTTCATTTTCATTTTCATCAAAATACAAGTTTTGTTTTCATTTTCAAGAAAATGATCACTTTTATTTTCATTTGCAACAAAAGATTTTTCTTTTTTGTTTTCAACAAATTCTATAAAATTTTCATCTCTTTGAATATAGTCAATGTCAACATCATTAAGTCCAGCATCTTGTAAAACTTCTACATACAAATTTACCATTTCACTAACATGTGGATTTGAAGACATACCTAGATTTGTGCATATTGAAACATTCTCCATAGCATTCAAAGAGGGATTTGAAGGCATAGTAGGACTTGTTTGTATAATCATATTCTTCTCCAAATTGATTCCTTTCAAATTAGCTTCATATACAACCATGGTATCCTCAATGTTTTCATCTTCAATAGTTGTTGAATTGGTTGCTCCACCATCATTCATTGATTTCATTCTCATTGTTCTTTCTGTTTGTCTTTGTCTCTCTTTTTCTCTATTTGTTTCAACTTCTTGAGGATTCAATGTCTTCCTTCTCTTATTACGAGCTTTATCTCCCATAATTATAAAATTCTCAAGCACAAATGAATGTTAATAGTGAAATAATTCAAAATATTCAATCCAAATTGGAAGTTGAATACCTATTAGGACAAAATTATTCCTCTTGTGTTCCTCAAAACAAGTAGAAAACTACCACAATTCCACTTTAAAAATTGTTTTCTTCATGCCTCCTTTCAAAAATTCAATCCATATTGCAAATTGAAAACCTTTTGTTCCTCCAAAAAAGCACAAAAATAACACAATTCCAATTCAAAAATGGTGTAGATGATGCATGGTTTGATAAAATCAACTAAAAATCAACTTCACCACCTATAAATACAATAGCTTATGAAAAATAATTTACTTTTATTGCTCTTGGCCTTACATGTGAAGTTGCAGACTTCACAGTAATTTTTTGTAGTATATTTAAATAAAAGAAACGAGATCTCGTTTATAAAACAAGATCCCGCTTATAAAAACTAGGATCCTATTTATAAGAAGCGGGATCTCGTTCTATAATTAGGATCCCGTTCTTCAGCATTGAATGTGGGGACCATTGTCTGGGAAACGGGATCCCTTTTCCTTTACAATGGTACAAATATTATAGAATAGGGAACGAGATCCCGATTATAAGACAGGATCTTGTTTATTAATAAATGGGATCTTGTTTTATAATCAGGATCTTGTTTTTTAAATTTTTTTTTTTGCTGTGGTCGGGTTTTTGCCTAGGTTTTGGTTCAGGAAAAGAATTGGAAGTCCAAACCTAGGCCTTCAACCTGGTTTGACCTGCAAGTTGAAGGTCCTAACAATGTCAAAGAAAAATATTGACTTTGGACATATGGCTGACGACCTTTTTTACAAAATTTTCTGACGAAATTAAAACCCATTTTAGATGAAACAATGCAGATTCTAAATATGTAATTTGTTTTGCAATTGGATTATTTTTTCTATTTTTCAATTAATTTCTAATAAAATTGGTACATAAACTTTAAATATCAGGGTTTTTTACTATTTTAATAACTTTTGATCAACATACCATTTTGACAAACGGATTGCACGAGAACAAACTTCAGAAAATTCTTTTCAATTTCAAAAAATAAATTCAAAAAATGATAAGTTTAGGTCATCTTATGCATGTCATACACGGCGATTTTTCAAAACAAAAATTTTTCCTAATAAAAATTTAACAAAATAAAAATATTCAATTAAAAATTACAAAAAAATATCAAGAACAAGCTTCAGTGAGTCACAAAACTTTTCCTAAAAGGATTTAGAAAAATATGATAATTTAAGTCAAAATATGGATGTCGTACACATGCATGGTATGGTAAAAAAAAATGACTTTTAAATAGTGGTTCTAGAAATGTCGATTAAAACTCAATTTGTACAATCTGGGTATTGAAATAAATTACATATTTAGAAACTAAACTCTGAGCACTACATTTCATGATTAGTGACTTTTTCAATGATTTCATCTCTAAGTGCTTCAAATTTTAAGGTCAAATGTGTCAAATTCTGAAAATCAGGAAAAACACTTCCACTTTTTGTCCAAAAAGTGGACTCAACTTCTTGCACATACCCCATGACCGGGGAGAGGAAAATGAAGGTCAATGATGGATTATAGTTTTGACAAGGGCTAAGACTTAAGGGTTTTTATGAGAAATCTTGGGAACCAAAAACACAAGGAAATAAAAGTGGGAAAACCCCTAAGTCTAGACACTTGGAACTCGCTGAATTTTACATAGTTTTTAGAAATGGAACCAAAAATTTTAGGGGTTCCATCAGTGGCTCCAATCGGGGACATCTATTCCTCCATAACAGAGTGAGATTTTAGAATATTATGTGAAGAAGACCAAGCACAGAGAACCAAAACCAAGGACCTACCCGAAGCAGGGAGGAAAACCAAACCAAAGTGAGCAACATATGTACAAAACTACATGAATGACTAGATTATAAAGAGATCCAATTTCCATCATCTTTGAAGCCTCTTCTGATGTTCAAGTTTTCAACTTGGGTATGTGTAGGAACATGATGGGCCAAAAAGTGGTAATATGATTGGTACATGGATGATGACTATTTTCTTACCCAAAATTGATGAAATGAAAAGGGTTTCTAAAGGAGATTCTCAACATTCAACTAATATAAATTATGCTTTACTTTGAATTTAATAAGTAACTATTATTCATTTTCTATTCAAATTACGACTAAAGTCCTGATTGATAGGCTTATTGAAAAACATCTATAGCTTTCAAACCATATCACATTTTTTGCATCCAAAATATGCGTCACATTCCATGCTTTACATACTATAGGATTAAAAAAGGAAAAATATAATTTCATGAAGTTTTGAACGCGTTAAGGTGGTCAGACATACAAGTTTTTATATTTTTTAAAAAGTTGCAATAAAAAATTCATAATTAATTATTTACTTGGAAAAAAATTACAAAAAATATGAATCACATCAGGGAATGAGTCATCTACTTATATCTAAAATATTATAATTTTTTTAATCATTTTATTGTAGTTAGGGTGGTCAGACAGACACCTAATTCTTATTTTTTCCTTGAAATTTAAGTACCACTGCATTGAAATTTCAAATTTTCACCAAATAGATTTTTTTTCTTAAACAAACCTAGTATTTTAGAAACTACATTCAATTTTCTACAAATTCTATATTTACATATTTTTGAAATAATATAGATAAGTTATTCAAATTTTTACGTCAAGTTGCCTAACTCTGATTTTTCTAAATTTTTTGCCACATAAGGGCCTATTTTTTCCATGATGATCTTGTACATACCCACTTGCATTCTATAACTTTGCTAGGCTTCAAATTTACTGGGTTGCCCCAAGCCACCAATCTTAGGGATAGAACTTTCCCCTGTCAAAAAAATTATTTTCTATTATCTGTACCATGCTAAGGCTAAACATATTCTCATGAATTTCCCTCTTATTGATCATGCTACGACTACTGAAATGAAGCACTATGGACATGTGTTTTAACTTATAATTATTTCTTTCATTCATGTCCACTTGTAAACTATAATAAATTATTAACTAAAATACATGATCAATGTAGCATTCTATCTAACTCAACTTACAATTATATTCCACCAAATGCCCCTCCAACTAGATAGAAAAAGTGAAACATTCATAATCCATTTGATCACTATTCTCACATAATTTGATATCAAATTCATTTTGTTTGTTAAAATGGAAAGCATCATACATACTCCTTTCAAGATTCCCATCCAAGTGCATGTATTCTAACCCTATAGAGTGATATTGCAATTTTATTTCTAGTATTCCAGGGTCATTATCATCTAGCTTCTTTCCCATACCAAACATACATTCACTTTGTGTGATGAACAATAAATTTTCATATGTAGGCTTCTATTCAAATTGGTGTTCACATTCATCAAAGAAATATAAACCAGTTGTGTTGCGATATGCTCCACTTCCTTGGGAATTTGATTCATCAGTCCTTATCGAATTCTTACTTTTATTTAGATCAGATTCATTCCCACAAAAAGTATTACTAATACTTTCCTAGGCATCAAAGAATACTTATGTTTCAAGCTTATATTCCATTTTTCCTTTCCAGTCATTGCTCGACATGAAATAAAATGCTTCAAAGGATGGATCAAATAACTCAAGATTGATGTGATCAGTAGTAAGGTATTCAAGTGCACCATTAGTTGATAGGTTTTCTGACTCACATGTGCAAGACTCATTGAAATTTGAACATTTATTAGCTTTAGTCGAGAAAATTTCTTCAACAAAATATTTGTTAAAAACTATAATGTCCATCTCTGCTACAAAAATTATACATCTCATTTCTATTTCATACAAGTATTCAAAAACATGACCAACTGGCTTGTGTCACAAATTTCATCATTTTTTACATTGAACTCAGGTTTAGAACACTAGATACAAACATTCTTATCTTGAAATTCATTATCAACCATACTGCCAAGACATTCTAGTTTTGATACAACTAAATTGCATCCCAAGAATTTGTCACATGAAATTTATTCATCCACTAGTGAGGGAAAAATCTCATGAGTGTTGATATTGATACATTCTTTAGGCAAAAAGGATGCCTTCACGTCCTTGTCATAAAAAAAGATTCACATTCCTCATGAGAGTAAATAGAATTATTAGTTTCATTATCTGGGTTATCAACCTTCAAATGTATATCAGTAGTACTTGCAAGTATAATAATGTCATCATCTGCACTGTTAGATAGATATTCATCTTTGGATAGATCCTTATCCATTGATTAGATAAACAATTTATATTTTTCAATAAGGTGAGCACCACTATCATTTTGAGACCTCATTTTTTGTGGGTATGTGCATGATCATCATGGAAAAAATAGGCCCTTAAGTGGCGAAAAATTCAAAAAAATTAGAGTTACGCAAGTTGACATAAAAATTTGAATAAGTTATCTATATTAATTCAAAAATATGTAAGAATAAAATTTGTAGAAAATTTAATGTAGTTTCTAAAATACTAGGTTTATTTTAAAAAAATAAAAATCTATCTAGTGAAAATTTGAAATTTCAATGTAGTACTACCTAAATTTCAAGGAAAAAATAAGAAGTAGGTGTTTATCTGACCACCCTAACCACAATAAAATGATAATATTTTTTTATAATATTTTAGATATAAGTAGAGGACTCATGTCCCAATGTGATGCATATGTTTTTGTAATTTTTTTCCAAGTAAATAATTAATTATGAATTTTTTATTACAAATTTAAAAAAATAAAAACTCGTATGTCTAACCACCTTAACTTGGTCAAAACTTCATGAAATTCAACTCTTTTTTTTTAATCCTATAGTATGTGATGCATGTTTTGAATTCAAAAAATGTGATACCGTTTAAAAGCTATAGATGTTTTTCAATCAGCCTATCAATTAGGACTTTAGTCGTAATTAAAATAGAAAATGAATAATAATTATTTATTAAATTTAAAGTAAGGCATAATTTATATTGGTGGAAATTTGAGAATCTCCTCTAAAAACCCTTTTCATTTCATCAATTTTGGGTTAAAAAAAGTCATCAGCCACATACCCTACACATACCCATCATATCACCACTTTTTGGCCCATCATGATCCTGCACATACCCTTGTATATAGTCAAACTTAGCCTCCTCAACAATTCCGATCCAACCAATTATTTGATCCAAATCCTAAGGTTGAATCAATTCCTTGGGCAAGGTACTAAGCCCTCGCTCATAAATGTCACATAATAGGTCAATACATACTGAACCTCCAGGTCATAACCTTTTAGGAATTTCTAACAAGGAATCCAAGAACCTTGCTAACAACTCATATGGCGATTCCCCTTCATGTCTCTTCTTGTTGGGTAGTCTTTGAATAAACAATATCTTATCATCATTACTTAAACTTTGTTGAAGTCCATCTTGAATTTTTCTAGGATAAATATGTTGTGAAGGTGAACAAGATAAGGCATTAAAATGATCATCACCTTGATCATCCTTTTCATCCTTATCTATTCCATTTATATGATGTTTATTATTACAAAAAACACTTACAACCATATATCACCTCATCATTAAATATTTCATAGTATTTTCAATATCCATGACAATGTGATATGCCTGATTGTCATGCCTAAAATTTTCACTAGAAAATGCAACATTTTTTTTTTGAAACACATTAGTAAGGTAATTATTACCTTTGGCTAAGTGTCATGCTCACATTTAGCATTGAATCTAAACACAATGCCACAACTTTTATGTCAATCATGCTTGAAAATTTAAGCATTTATAACTTTTGGGACAATTTGGGCCTTTAATGAAAAAGGATTAATTTTCTACCAATTTAACCTCTATTTTAAACCACCTTAAATTGAATAATAATAATATTAAGGTGAACTCTCAAATTGTTATAATATATTATTTCTTTTATTTAGCCAATATAATAATAGTATCTCATTGATCACATTATCCTTATTTAAACACTATAACAATAATGTTTACTGATTAGTTACACTATTAATTTTATTACTATTTAGCCAAACCAACAATAGTGTTATTGATTTATAAAAATAATATTACTAAAATCATGTTTTCATTAATTCTATCCTAATACAATATTACCCCTTTAATAATTTACTAATACTATTATTTTACTTAAATCTAATAAAGTGTTACTTATTTATCAACATAAAGTGTTTCTTAATAACTCTTTTATTGATACCCTTGCTATCAAAATTTTAAAATTGATATTACTATCAATTCACTTTTTAATTTACTGCTTAGTACCCTATTATACCAATATTATTAAAGATAAGGATAAAAATCTATTGAATGTTATATTTTCACTTTACACTATTATTATTATTATTATTATTATTATTATTATTATTATTATTATTTTCATTTTACTCTAATGAATGTTATATTTTCCTTTTACCAATGTAAGCTCATATTATTTAATGGGAGCTAATAATAAAGTAAAAGAAGATTGAACTTGTGTAAATCTTTTTACTTCTTGTTTTAACTCACAAGGCTAAAATTTAAAGTAAAAGAAGATCGAACTTGTGCAAATATTTTTACTTCTTGTTTTATCTCAAGGATAAGATTTAAAAGGATAAGATGAATGTTTATTATTATTTTATTTAAATATTTTCTTTTATTTTATTTTTACTCAAAATATTAAAATTGGTAAATGTACTAAAGTTATAATCAATAATATTAATGTCAATGTTCTTATAATGATATATATATGCAAGAGTTATTATTATTATTTTTATTTATTTATTTTCATAATGTTTCCAATCTTAATTGTTAGAATACTATATTTATATATATGAATAGATAGTAACTATAAAATTAACATCATTGTAAAAAAAATTGATATTAAAACCATCCTTTTTTATTGTTAAATCACTTATCAATATCTTATTCTCTCATATTATCAATAATATTTTTATTATCACGAAACAATTAATAAAATTAACTTTTAATCCGAAATTACTTTACTATTGATAATGCTATTTTATTAAACCAATATAATAGTTTTATTAACCATGATATTAACATAATTTTCCCAATATAACTTCAAGTAGATTTATAATAATATTATTATTACTTTCCCATTCATTCATCAGTTATTGCTCAAATACATTATTTATTAATTTGGCTAAATTCATTCACTTGCCATCATAATTTCTTACCGAGATTCATAAAAAGAAATAGCATGCACAGACTACTATATTAAAAGAATATTATATTTTATGTGCAGTAATGAGCCTCTATTTAAAAAAACAATCCTATTTTATTTAAAGGAGAGGTTACGTTTGTTACTATACAACAATTATTTATGAGATTAATATATTTAGCGGTTGAGAAGATCACAATATTGCAATGAGTAATACATTACAAGGTAGCAAATCAAGAAGAAGATGACCTTGATTAGTATCAAAATAAGCAATGATTAAGTGAATGAAGAGAAAGCAATAAATTAAAAGAATAATTTGGAAACAATTCACGAGTAACAATGGTGATTTAGGGGATTAAGATTATGGCAATCTGACAGACATGAGGGTCAGAATTTCCTTCAGACATAAATATTCCTACTGCTGCAGCTTACTCTTGTTGAGTGAGCCAAGAGATCTTCTAGATACGCTCAACTCTTTTAAACTTAAATATTAATGACAACATCGTATATATATTCTTTTTAAGACTATTAGAGAAATGTTGAAATGATTGTGATCAGCAATATTATTTTCCATTATGAATTATGGCTGGATGAGGATCTAAATAATAAGTTAGGCTGCCATAACAGTTTAAGCAATAATGGCAACTGTAATCGGTGGTCCACATCTACCCTTGAGATCCTCGTAATGGGTGTAGCTTTGAGAGTTGTCGATATGGTTGAGTGCATCACACTCGCCCATGTTGCATTTAATACAAAAGGAGGACAACACTAGAGATATGGACAACAGCAAAAGGAGAAGAGGTACTTAAGAGATGGGTACCATGATGATGGCACAATCCCAACTACTTCAAAGTTTGGCAGACCTATTCGAACCCACCTTGAGGTCATTTCATAAAAGTTTAAACATCACAGTATTCAATTGCTAGCCATTAAGGCTGCATAAAGATTACGTTTGCCTTTAACAGGAAGGGACATTTGCTCGATAGGTTGCAGATATCCAAAGCAAAGAATTTATAAGGTGGGAAACATTCACGAATTAATTGGTTGACCTAACAACAACTTCGACCACCATCCCTCTAAATCAATGATGCTTACTTAATGCGTACAGGTAGAGTAGTAGCCTTGAATACCTACACCATTGAAGGAGTAGCAGGTGTTGTTTCATTTTACATCTTCACATTTAATCTGGTATTTCCTTGGTTTGAGCTATAATTGAAACATATATTAGAGGCGATTTTTATGCTTGTTTCTGTATGGAGATGTTGATTGATAATCTTCCATGTGTTCTTATGGCCTTGAAAGAGAGGGTTTGTTGACATTTACTTATGCTAAGTTAATTGCCTTTTCCATTTATTTATTTCTTGATCTGTGAATAACAAGCGTTATTTTCTTGCTACCCCTTCTACTTTTTATTTTATTTTAATGTACTCCTCCAGGTCAAAAGGAGGAACACGCCTCAGAACACAGTCATTGGCTACCCTACGCAAAGATATTGGCTTGCACATGCCGCGGTCAAGGCTGTGCACATATATATATTTGCTGGGTATTAGTATATAACAATCATTCAACTAACGTGTGATCTAAGACGTGGAACCGCCATATATTAAGATTGGGCAACATCAACGATTTCCCTTACACTAGTTTTAAATTAGATTAGGAAGAAAAGAAAGCTTGAGTACTATAATATTTAGCAATGAATATTATTATAATGCGTAGGTTAACTAAGTGTTTATAAGAGTTCCAGGTTAACTAGTGTTCATAAGGCTTCACTTATTGCCCATGATAACCAGGTATAATCAAATCTCCCTACGCTTTTCTCTTCTTTGTTTTTTTTCTCTTTTCTTTCTTATTACTTTTTTTTTAACAAATTTATAAGATGTAATTTTACTTTCAGACAACAACTAATCTATTTATTCCTAATATTTGCATGTAGGATTTACAAGCTGTGACCATGATATATATGCAAATCTAAGATATTATTTACGTCTGTAACTCATTTCTCTCCAAAGAAAACAATAATAACCTTATTCTCTACAAAAATTGAGTTTAAGGTAGCAACTTCATACTTGAATGAAATAGAGCAATAGTAAGGATGTTACCCTTTCTAAATCACTTGCACATCTAAATGATACCTAATGATAAATCAAATATTTAAAAAGTCAGATTTCATTATGAGAGTCTTAGTTTGTCTAATACTTATCTTATTTGTAACTCTCCAACCCCAACTAGTTTTGTTTCCTCTTTACCTATATCTCTGTGATTGGAATGAACAATTTCTTCCACATAATATTTCTTTTAATACAAGATCAAGGAAAAATCATTCTCCCTTACAATAAAATACCATTTATTTACTAAACTCTCACCATTACAACCATACATGGAAATAAAATACTTGACAAACCAATGTATGAAGGCTTGCTCTCCACCCTACCGTAATGGCATCATGGAACCTCGTGGGCTCTAGCCATACCCCCGAGCAAGGAATTCTTTAAGCTCCATGAAAATAATTGGAGTCTTTTATCAATTTTATAAGGGATTAAACTAACACAACACCAATACATGCATCTAGGTTCTCTACCTTCTGTTTTCAACCATAAAATCATACATTACATTACTTTCTTACAACTAACCAACAAGGATAAATGGAAATAGGAGGAACTTATCTCTTTTCTAAAGGGACTGAACTCTTGTAGCCATCTTTCCTCTCCAAGCCAAAAAAAACTTGAACCCTATCTTTTCAAAGGAGTGGACTCCTCTTCCCTTTCTCATTCTTTCCACCATCTCTACTCAAGTTCTCCAAGAGGAGAAGTGGGTAACACCCACCTCCTTCTTCCTCCCCCAATATAAAGAAATCTCACAAATTGTAACCCTTGGATGGGGAGGTGTGACTGTACCTCTCTCATCAATGAGGGTCTTTTCCTTCTTTAAGAGGGGTACATGCACTTGGACATCTCCTTAATCTTTTCACCCCATATTTTATTCAAAATTCGTCACTCCTCATTATGAAGACTTTTCAGGAGTCAAAGCATGTCCTTGGACCCTATTGCATGCCCACTTGACCCCTACCATCATGGTTTAGACCCTAGGGGGTTTATTTATGCATCCCAACCCAAGAAATAGAACAACAACCCTATTTAAAGGTCCATTTAAGGACCCATCCGAAATTCAAACTTGGATAATGGTTTTCGACCTTAACCCCAACTTACATATCACGACACATAAATAAATACCCTCACAACCCCAAAAAATAAATTAGCCATTCTATAAAACCCTCACAACCTTAGTTTTCCAATACATTAACTCTACCTATTTTTAGGCCCCAAATTGGGTCAATTTTATATCCTCAAAAAGAAGTCTTTTGATTTTCTCTCAATGGTTCTCCCTCCTCATGCTAACATCATTACCTTCCTATGAGGCAGGGTCTTACACTGATGTAATGTTTTGGGCTCCTTATCCCTTATCAAATAACCCATTACATTATCAAATGCACTTGAATACACAATTAAACATTCAACATCATTCATCTCACATGCTCAAAAATATCTTACTTCTTTTTCAAATTTGACTTTAAAAGTAGGGACCAACTCTTTTTCATCCCTCAAGATTTCCATAAATGTTTTTCTTATCATATTTGGACTAACCCTTTTACCAAATTGTTCCACAAATGCTATCATCAAGTCATTTGATGAAGCTATAGAATATACTCATAAATATGAGAACTAGTCTCTAGCATTTTCTTTTAAAGACTGAGCAAAAAGCTTCATGACAACATCCTCATATGACATCTCAAAATCTCCCATCAGATATATGAATGCATTCAAGTTTTTAGAAGTTGACTTAGAACTTTTCCCTATAAATTTAGGAAAATGTTCTCTAATATCATTAGGAATAAGGCTTTGGAAACCCTGATTTCCACTAAAGTCCAATGGCTTATATCTCTCCACAAAGAAATTCCTTCGAGGGCATGGCAAAGGCTACATACCTTGCATGTTTTTACTTTATGTTTCACAAGGAGAAATATGGAAATGATGCATTTCTCTTGTATCCCTATTCAATCCTTAAATATAAATTTCATAGTTGATTGTCTACTACCTCTTTCCTTAATTCAATTATAACTTTAAAGTGTATAGATCAAACACATTCATGCTTTAAAGCTCTCTAAGAGGCATATTTAGAAAGTAAGCATACTTCTTCAACCCAATACAAATATTACAAATTGCACCCTAGAAGTATGTAAAATAACTACCACCCTTCCCTTCACTAGTGCTTAGTTCGCTTAATAGGTAACAAATTTTTTTCTATATCATGTAATATGGCTTTCATACAAATTTACACTTTACGAAAACCAAAATAGGGGAAACACCTAGATATGATCGCAATCGCCTTAACTTATGCTTCTAACAGGAACGTTTTGCAGCTCTAAAGCTATCATCATAATTCCTTCTAGTTCTATGCATAGAGTCAACACCTCTGCTTTTATAGAGGAATGAGATCCAACAACATGAAGCATTCTTCAAAGATTAAATTTACTATGAATCTTCCCCACTATTAGTGTTACACATGAATCCTCTATATTTTCTGAGTTCTCTAACACTTTCTCACTAGCTTTCCTCAATGTACTTAATCATGTGAACTCAAGTCCTCCCTATCTTTTCCTAAAAAACCTACATTCCATCATAATAGATTTCTTCAAATAATGCATACTGGTGCAAAGATCTCAAAGTCATCACCCGCACTTAGTGAGAACTTTTATGCAAATATTAATGGAACTGTGGTAGATCTTGAATCAAAATTTGCAAGGGATATAGAAAATTCATGAAGTATTTCTGAAGATTAACTCACTAACACCAAGGCTAGACTTAGAAAGTACATTTTATAGAAAAATATAAAACCATTTTCAACCCAAATTCTAAATGTATTTCCAAAAATTGTCAATGGGTATGTGCAGGATCATGATGGGCCAAAAAGTGGCGATATGATGGGTATGTCTAGGGTATGTGGCTGACGACTTTTTTCTTACCCAAAATTGATGAAATGAAAAGGGTTTTTAAAGGAGATTCTTAGCTTTCCATGAATATAAATTATTCTTTACTTTGAATTTAATAAATAATTATTATTCATTTTCTATTTGAATTATGACTAATGTCCTAATTGATAGGTTGATTGGAAAACATCTATAGCTTTCAAATGATATCACATTTCTTGAATCCAAAACATGCGTCACATTCTATGCTTCACATGCTATAGGATTAAAAAAAATGAGTTTCATGAAGTTTTGACCAAGTTAAGGTGGTTAGACATACTAGTTTTTATATTTTTTAAAATTTGTAATAAAAAATTCATAATTAATTATATACCTGAAAAAAAATTACAAAAAAATATGCATCACATCTAGACATGAGTCCTCTACTTATATCTAAAATATTATAAGAAAATATTATCATTTTATTGTGGTTAGGGTGGTCAGACAAACACCTACTTCTTATTTTTCCCTCAAATTTAAGTACTACTACATTGAAATTTCAAAATTTCACCAAATAGATTTCATTTATAAAAAGAAAACCCTAGTAGTTTGGTAACTTCATTCAATTTTCTACAGATTCTATTCTTTCATATTTTTGAAATAATATAGCTAACTTATTCAAATTTTTACGTCAAGTTCCCTAACTCTGATTTTTCTGAATTTTTTTCCACTTAAGGGCCTATTTTGCCATGATGATCCTGCACATACCCCAATCTCTAGTTCCGCATTATTTTAGAACTTTCATGACTCTTTTAAGGCCAAATGATCTTCTATCAAGGTTTTCTCCAATTAGTTCCCCAACAGAGTTGCCATTTTTGTTGGTTATATTTTTTGAACCAAACTTAATCTTACCACTCACCTATGAATCTACCAAAATTCAATAATTAGCAAGGATAAGGATTGACCAACATATAGGTAAAGATTTTGAGGTCCTTACTTCTTCACTTCGAGCTCTGTAAAACCCATGAGGGAAATCCTTATTATGGGTATGTGTAAGATCATGATGGGCCAAAAAGTGGCAATATGATGGGTATGTGGCTGACAGCTTTTTTTTACCCAAAATTGATGAGACGAAAAGGGTTTTTAAAGGAGATTCTCAACTTTCCACCAATATAAATTATTCTTTACTTTAAATTTAATAAATAATTATTATTCATTTTCTATTTAAATTATGACTAAAGTCTGAATTGATAGGCTGATTCAAAAAAATCTATAAATTTCAAATGATATCACACTGTTTGAATCTGAAACATGTGTCACATTTTCTTTGCATACTATAGGATAAAAAAATAAAAGTTGAATTTCATGAAGTTTTGACAAAGTTAAGGCAATTAGACATACGATTTTTTATATTTTTTAAAAGTTGTATTAAAAATTTCATAATTAATTCTTTACTTGGAAAAAAATTATAAAAAAATATGCATCACATCGAGACATGAGACCTCTACTTATATCTAAAATCTTATAAAAAATTATTATCATTTTATTGTGGTTAGGGTGGTCAGACAAACACCTACTTCTTATTTTTTCCCTGAAATTTAAGTACTACTGCATTGAAATTTCAAATTTTCACCAAATAGATTTAAAAAAAAAAATGAACCTAGTAGTTTAGAAACTACGTTCAATTTTCTATAGATTCTATTCTTACATATTTTTGAAATAATATAGATAACTTATTCAAAATTTTATGTCAAGTTTCCTAACTCTGATTTTTCTGAATTTTTTGCCAGTTAAGGGCCTATTTTTTCCATGATGATCCTGCACATACCCTTATGTTCATATGATATTCATTTGATCAAAAAAATTTCTACTCACAAATAAATTCCTATAAAGTGCGAATAGATATCCTTCATTCAAGATTTGGTTGATGTTTTAAACAAATCACTATCTATTGCAAGGAATAAAATGGTACTTCAGATTGGTAAATTGAAGGTGTTTTGGATGATTTTTATTCTCATTCTATGCCCCTAGAGAATTTTCATAACTAACTCATTTATCTTTAGTATAACCAAATGAAAAGACAAGTGCCTTGTCTATTGAGTAATGGAGTCATATTCATAATAACTATTACTAGCTTAGCAATTTGAGTTAGTAATTGATAAACTATTGATATACTACATTATAGTATTCAACTCACTGTGCTTAAAACACAACTACTTATCAATCCTATGTTCTCTTCCTACAAACCTATGACCGTATTTTAGAATTTAATCAATTATTTGAATGAAAGCTAAAAAAAATCACTCATTCAATTCTAAACAATTTAAGACAAACGTAAAAAGACCATTAACCATTTCATTTATAATTTGGAAGAAAATTACATAGGAGAGAATTTTCTTTCGAACTAGTGTTTTCATTTATAAACTACTGCTACTGTAAAACTATTTGAATATATTAGAAAATAACTCATACCCTAGACTCCTCACTAATCCTATTCATCTATGCATGAATTTAAAATCTTCTCTTTCATGAGCTTAGTTTTCCCATTTTGAGACTCAAAAATTGAACCCCATGTAACCTGTCATGATATCCCATTTATAGAAGAATGGGAGCAACAAGCTTCAATATGAATTACCATTCTAGTTACATTTCATTTCGAA
The DNA here is from genome assembly GCA_007258455.2 of Sequoia sempervirens. NCBI lineage: Eukaryota > Viridiplantae > Streptophyta > Pinopsida > Cupressales > Cupressaceae > Sequoia > Sequoia sempervirens. The sequence continues at coordinate 149,845,071 of VDFB02058242.1, forward strand.
CACATTTTAGTTTAGGTTTAGAGACCACCAAGATGGTTAAACTTAATCATTTCAAAACATGGAAAAGAAAAAGGAAAAAAACTCCACACAGTCGGTTGAAGCAAAAGAGCTAGTCTTCCAAAAGGTGTCATTCATTGATACAACAATTCCAAAATCCTTCATCGACGTTGAGCAAAGAAGATTCTCCATCAACACCCAAAATAAAAACTCATATACTAACCGTAAAAGTAATATTTTCCATCGAAGAAAAGGATTCCAACACCTCTCCTTCACACCAGTCAAAAATGTTTCCACATTAGCATGAAGGATAAAAAACCACATACATGTTGAAGAGGATGATCCCGATGCAGTGGAAATGGTGCATCATCAAAATAAAAAAAAGGATGAGACGCTACTCTAATTCGTCAGCATTAGAGTATGCTCACTTGCTCTGTGTTTGTGCTAAAACTAGAGGAACAACTACTCCTCCCTCATTAGAATCCTCATATGGTACTAGTGAAACAAGGTAATGGCCATACTCTGGGTCAGTATATCCTCCATCACTAGAAGGGTTTTCAGAAACATTAATGGGAGAGTGGTGCTTCCCTAGATTCACCTTGTGATACTTATTCTTCTTATTTTCTTTCTTCTTAGGTTCAACTGGTTCCTTCCTTCTAAACTTGACCAATTATTTTGAAACAACCTTCCTCCTCAAATTATAGGTGCTCTTGACACCATCTTTCTTATTTTTACCACAAGACTTCTTCCTACCCTTTGGTGTCATAGAAGCTCAGGGAATTTCTCATCCAACTTTAGATATATCCTCTTGAAATTCAAACAAACTAAGTCTTTTGGACCTCCTAATTGGTTGGAACTTCTAATTATGAGAAGACTAACCAGCCTAATCTCCTAAAATGATTTTGCAAAAAAGGAAACCCTCACACCCAGAGAATCTCTACCAGCCCTAGTGACAATTAAAGATAATCAAGACTCGCTATCCTAGAAAATTAAACTCTCAAACCAAGTAATTCATGACTCAAAATGGAGCTCATATGAAATTAAAATTACTAGGGATAGATACTTCAATACTTCTGCAATTAGAAACCAATAATTGCATGCTTTCTCTCTAGCTCACACTCCTCAATTCTCGATGGTTGAAACTGGTGAGATAAAATGGTAGGAAATGTGGATTAAGTAGACAATTAGGAGCATGTAGTCATTAATGATTGAGGATAGCTATGTGCGAGCGAGCTGAAAACATAGCCGATTAGGTTTGAATCTAGGTCATCGATCTTTTTGGATTTAAAACACCATCAATTGCGATCCTCAAGCATCCTTTCTTTCTTTTACAACTTGTGTCTCAAAAATGGTGACCACCTCAAAAATTTGCCACATTTATCCCTAACTTCATTAGTCATATTTAATCTAAAAATTATAATGCATCAAAACCCTAGTTCATGCTCCTTTATTTACGTCAGGAAAGTACAAAGATCGGACATTGAAGAAAATATTCCCTAAAACATTCCATCGCCCATCACAGATCAGCCTCACCCTTCCAGGGTTCAATCAATGATGATAGAATTGGTGCAATGAAACTTTAGCCATTGGATAACTATTCTTTTCTAGCAATCTTCAGCTCAAATCGTGCATCACTAATTTCTGTTTAAAATTCTAGAGCACACCATTGAAGCATGAAAAATATCAATGGAACCAATTTAGGCCATCTGCATCTTCCTTTGAAATCAACGGTCACAAATATATCACTCATTTTCCCCCTTCAAAATAGCAACAACTCATATTGACTAGTGACCTCATCACTCATCACCAATTAGAAGAAGAAAAGCACACAAAAATTCATGATGAGTGATGGAAAGAAATACAAAGAGCCTTGAGGTCATCAATTATCACCAATTTGAAATGCAAGATTCTCACGCGATTGGCAATGTGAAGGAATCCATCGATAACACACAAAACACATGTATCGTGCATCGCTAATATAACACTCAATATTCAAAACCCATTCACGATACATGAAACAAAATAAACACTATTCATTGCTCATCACTGATTTGAATTTGCATTTATAAAGCTATCCATGATGAGCAATAAATGGTAGATGAGACTTAAGTGGGATAATTTAGTATGTGCTTGAAAGTTATTTTAAGAAAGGGGACCACCTAGGAAAATTTATGAAAGGCCTTAAAGAACTTAAAATATGTTACTTCAAAGGATGCAAAGGCCAAATAAGGTCAATCAATCAACCTTATAAAATAAAAGTATTTCGGACCTAAGCATGAGGGGTCGGTTCCTCCATGATCTTCAATGGCTCAAGATGTTTTAACATGACTAGGGATAGGTGATAGAAGGTCAATGATGGATTAGAGTTTTTACAAGGGAAAAACCCTAAGTCCAGACACTTGGAATTGGCTAAATTTTACAAAGTTTTTAGAAATGGAAACAAAAAATTTAGGGGTTCTATCACATCCATAATCATTGCATGATATTTTTTCCATCCCTTTGATGGAAGTTAGTTTTTCTTGCAAATGATCCTAGAGTTTTTGAGGAGTTCACCATAAACTCTTATAGAGATATCTTTGCCTTCCTTTAATAAACTAATGAATTGTTTTCAATGTGTTCACATCTTCATACTTTGATCTCCTTGCTACACTAAGTAAGCTATATATTCATTTGGAATTCCCCATAGGGTATTTTAGTTTATCCTAGATTGATCTTTCTTGTGTCATTTAGGAATTCTTCTCCAACACACTTGAGTAGGGCTTTTTATTGCTTTATCTCATTACATCCTTAGACACAATTAAGGTTAATATCACATTTATTTTATCTATCAACCAATCGATTGTTCATGGAGGTATAAATACTAAAACATGGGTTTTTTCCAAGAAAAATACTCTATAGAAACCCCCTTCCCTACCTTTATTGTGATTTTGTAGGATTAGATGTGAAAAAGCCAAATTATAGAGCAAAAGAATACAATGCAAACTTCCTTTGTTACATAACAAAAAATTATAAATTCTTATTCATACTTCTTAGATAGGGTACCACTACCCTTTTCTATCTAGTTTGGCTTCAAATCTATAAGATGAGTGTGCAAAAAAGTCATCCCATTGTAATCCTTTCTTCAATTTGTTGATTTTTAATTTCCCTTGTGTGAATAAATTATGTTTTTATATTAACTTTCATAGTTATATTAAGTCAATAAATTCATCTAAAAATCTAATCAATTTTTTTGGAAACAAAAGGACCAAATCCAAGGAAAATTAACTCTTCTTTTAGGTTGTTAGCTAACATTAATACATTTCTGACTTGGCTTCTAATGTTGATGTGAAGAAATATTGATCCAAAGAATCTATTCACTAGGTCTAGGATCTTTTTTTCCACATCATAATAATAATCAATCAGTTGATAGATCTACAAAAAATATAAATACTTATTTAAAATGTGAAATATTATTTATTAATTATTATAACACTATCCATTAATGAATAACTAAAATTTCATGGACTTCTAACATATCCCTATATTATACATAGAACTTATCTTACTCAAGTTTTCAATAAATCAGTCATGTTTTCCTTCATGTCAAAATACATCAACTCCGTCTCTTTTGATTAATTATTTTTTCTTCCTAAATAATTCTAGGTTTCTATTGTTTTTGATTTTCTATAATACAATCAATTATTTTCCAAGTTGATTGAACTTTAATTATCCTATTTGATGGGTGTTTCTTCCTTTTACTCTCCCACATCTTAAAGAACTTTCCTTAGCCAAAGAACCTAATGGTTAGTATTACATAATTATTTATACTCACATTCAATACAAAATGAAAAAATATTTGGTTACCTCTTCTCTAAGACAAAATTATAAACCTTATACTAAATCAATATCTAGTTATCAAATTTCTACCATTTAGATCACCTACCTAATCTAAATCTGAATAACTTGTGAAATCAATATTTTGAAACATAGAAAAAGAAGTTCACCATCAATAGGGGATTAATGATGAAACTAATTTTAACTAGGAGTGTGTTTCATTAAACTATGAAGGCCAAAATACTTCAATAACAATAAAAAATCACTCCTAACTGTTATAACAACAAAAATGGAGGTTTTGGAAGGTTGAAAAATGTGTACCTTGTAGAAAAATTGTTTTTAGGTCATAGAGGACTCATTCACCTTTAGTGGTGAATGGGTCCCTGTTAGGGTTTTAGAAACTAACTTTTTGGCTTTATTCCTCTTATTCTGCACTCCTAGATCCCATGTTTTCACTGCTTCAAGCCTCATTAAGGACTCATTTTCCTTTAGTGGAAAATGAGTCCTATTAGGACTTTGGAAAACTGATCGCTAGGTTCTGTTCCTCAATTTATGCACTATCGGCTCCCCAATTTTTATCTCTCGAAAGTCTGAAATGGATTCAGTAGCTTCATTTTTCATGTTCATGCAATATGAGTGACAACTTTGTAACTCTTCAACTTTGACAATTTTTCTCCAAATCATGCTCTTCAACCTAAAACATGCAATCACACATTCAATAGGAGAAAAAGTGTTGTTTGTTAGGGGACAGGGGTTTTACTTGGTCATACCTCATTTTGATAATTAAATCTTGAGATGAAACAATGAAAATGCATGAAGAAATGATGAATGAAAAATGTAATGTAACAACTCACCAATCCTCAATTGAAACCTTGAAATGCAAATATGAATATTATCATGAAGTGGCCTTGTGAATGTAGATATTGATCATAAGTTGGAATATGCAACTTTGATAATGGATCATTAATGCTACATCATCACTCTAGCTCGCCAATATTTAAGAGTTTTACATGATGATAAATAACTAGATTGCTGCAATAAAATTCAATAATATGCCCTTTGAATGCCTTTGAAATGTTCTATAATGTTCTTGTGAAGTATTAGCATTCTTATGAAGCTTGCTAGGGTGAAACAATGTGAATTAAACCCATATTTATACTAAACCTAGATATTAATCCTTAAATTCAAATATTTCAAGCCGACATCAAATCTAGGATTGAAAATCATCATGACCTCACCACAATTAAATTCAAAAATTGGTTTCCTATGTGGAGATGACTCATTCACCACTAAAGGAAAATGGGTCCTAGCACCATTTTCTAGGACATCAAATTTGCCAAATTTTGTGTTATGCAATATCATTAATGGGTGTTGGGATAGATCTTTCAAAAAATGTAATTAATAAGGCTTAAATTTGGATTTAAGGGGCCAAATAAGCTCAATTAACCATAGTTAATTAATGAAACCTTAGATTAGTGTGAAAGTGTAATAAAACACTTTACAACACCCTAAATAAGGCCTAATTAAGTATATTTTAGTAACAAGATCCCTAGACTTAGTGTGAATGTGTGAAACACATTACAACCCTAAATCTAGACACAATTAATTAAATTTTGTATTAATTATTCACAATTTAAGAATAAAAAAGGATTACTTTTTATAATACTACATTTAGTCGCCACTTTAGTGAGAGGAGGAACTTTCTTCAATCTCACACTAAAGTATACATTGAAGAGGGGTCCAAGTGTACCAATGTGGTCGGTATAGGATGACTAAGATCAAGGAAGTTGATCAAGCCCCTAGGATCCAAGATCCTACATCAAATGAACATAAGAACAAAGGGACACACACAAGGTGTATGATATACAACATCAAGATAGACAAACATATAATGTCAAAGAATAAAATAGATAAAAACAAAAAAAAGAAAAAAAGAAGAGAAAAAGAGAGGTGGATCAAGCCTCAACCATTTTCCCAACACAATGTGGATCAAATCTAACCTATTTGTCCAAAATGAACGCTAAGTCTGAACCAATGGAACTTTAGGCTATCCACTGGGTGAGTATCATAAAAGGGTGGCTTAGTGCGAAAGTCATGCCTCTGTGTCGACTTCTCACCGTACAATGAGAAAGTCATGCCTTTGTATTAGCTTCTAATTGCACTAACCATACCAAAGCTATCCCTCTAATAACATGAATAGGGCACCACAACATGAGACTTCAAGCTTATGAAAAATCATGCAAGTAATGGTTTTTTTTCTATGGGACTTTACTTAGTTAATGAAAGTTCTCTTCTTATGGAATATCATGATTAATGTCTCAAAGATAGAACAAGTCAAAGAAATATCATTCTCTTGGAGGAAATAAAACCCAATGACACCACCAAGAATAGGATGCATCACAAGAAAAAAGAAAATCATGCCATGAAATATGCTGAAAGAATTCATTGATGTATGCCTCCACATTAAAGTAGTTGCTAGCACTATTGTTGTGAGGAATTGCTTTAATGTAGTCAATGTTTACTCCCAAGACATGAGAAATTTCCTCAAAAACCCTATTCCAAGTCATATGTTCCCAAATTAAACATCATGACTAATGGGTTGCCCCCAAAATGCAATACTAAAGATAACTTAGTATGTCACATGCAAGCCAACTTAAGGCATTTCATCCACATCCCAAGCTTGCACATATATATACATGGAAAGTGGTCAACTAGAAAAAATAGACAATGACAAATGCCATATGAAGAGAAGGCTTCCTAACCGCTTGCCCCCATTTTGTGTAATAAAAGAGTAAGCTAAGATGATTGATGAAAATTATTATATCAATTAGAGGAACTAGGTGCTTCAACACAAGGAAGAGCACCACAATCCTTAAGATGTTGAATTTTATTACCTAAAGCCTTACATTCATTAGTAGAGTGGCCATGAACTCTATGATATGCACAAAATGAAATATTGTTGTACCATTTCTTTCATGTTCTTGGAGGGAGATATATCAAGTGCTATCAGAGGAGTCTTGACAAGCTACTCTCTTGATCAATAGTAGGGGATGTTTCTTTCTTAGCACAAGATGTCATACACACAATAGATGTTAAGACATTAGATTCAGATTGAGATAGAGGTGGTAACCCTATATCTTTCTTGAAAGAGTATGGTATATAATTCACTTTTTCTATACCGTTTTGGTCAAAATTTTCATTATATCCATGCTTAGAAAGGGGTTTGTATCCAAGACCACAGCATCCTTCCAACTCAGATGAGGAGGTTTTATGCTTAAAAGAAGGATTGGCTTCTTCACAAGAACAAAAATTCTTTTTAACTTTCTTAATGTTATGCATCCTCCTCTCATGAGGGATGGGAGTTGAAGAGCCCCCATCACCACCATTAGGTGATGGTGTTGATGTAGAACCAAGTTGAGCACATGAAACACAAGGTTTTTTAGGTGAAAATTGTGAGATTTTATCCTCTCCCATAAAGGAAGGTGTCAAATCTAATGAACCCTAATCATCACTGAAGCATGTGGGTAAGTGGAGGATCATCATGGAAAAAATAGGCCCTTAAGTGGCAAAAAATTCAAAAAAATCAGACTTAGGCATCTTGACATAAAAACTTGAATAAGTTATCTATATTATTTCAAAAATATGTAAGAATATAATATATAGAAAATTGAATGTAGTTTCTAAACTACTAGGTTTTCTTAGAAAAAAAAAATTATTTGGTGAAAATTTGAAATTTCAATGCAATAGTAATTAAATTTCAGGGAAAAAATAAGAAGTAGATGTCTGTCTGACCACCCTAACCACAATAAAATGATAATATTTCTTTTATAAGATTTTAGATATAAGTAGAGGACTCATGTTCTGATGTGATGCATATTTTTTTTGTAATTTTTTTCCAAGTAAATAATTAATTATGAATTTTTTATTACAACTTTTAAAAATTATAAAAACTCATATGTCTTACCACCTTAACTTGGTCAAAACTTCATGAAATTAAATTTTTATTTTTTTAATCCTATATTATGTGAAGCATAGAATGTGACACATGTTTTAGATTCAAAAAATGTGATACCGTTTGAAAGCTATAGATGTTTTTCAATCAACCTATCAATTAGGACTTTAATCATAATTCAAATACAAAATGAATAATAATTACTTATTAAATTCAAAGTAAATCATAATTTATATTGGTGGAAAGTTGAGAATCTCCTTTAAAAACCCTTCTCGTTTCATCAATTTTGGTTAAAAAAAAGTCGCCAGCCACATACCCATCATATTGCCACTTTTTGGCCCATCATGATCCTGCACATACCCATGTGTCTGCAAATGAATCATTTGCATATGAATCTTTGGACTTTGAGAGTGAGCTTTTAGATTCTTCATTGAAACAAGGCATAAAATATAGTGAAGCCCAATCATCACTAAAGAGTTTCGATGTACAGGTGAAAGAAAATTAGAATGAGCATCAACTTCTATAGGTTGTAATTTTGAGGTTGGAATGAAATTATTAGGGGAGTTGGAAGTGTGATGATCATTTTTAACTTTGATTTATATATTTTTTCATCTACTTCAACCGCGTATATCTTGTTGTTGCATTCAAATTTCATTGCGTGGTGAAGAGTGGACAAGACTCCTTTCATAGCACGAATCCATGGTCTCTCTAAGAGAAGGTTGTAAGAAAGAGGTCCTAGCATGATATGGATAGGGTAGGAAAAATCATAGGCCCAACTTTGATGGGTACTGCGATCACTCCTAATGATTGCCTATTAACATTGTCAAAGGCACAAATACTAACATCATTAACTTGAATAAGCCTCTTGTCTGCTCGAGTTTTATCTAGGAGTTCAATGTAACAAAAATAAGACCGACTCCATTATCTATAAGGGTGCACCTAAGTGTGCCATAGAAAAATGGCCCCTTATGATTTTCATGGCCCTTTAGGTCTTGTTTCATGGTGTTTGATCTATTTTTCTCTGATTTCATGTGGTAACATGGATTGAACATGCATATTTAGGTACTAAAATTCAAATAATGACATCTTGTGAAGGTGTTGTGAAGTGTTGTAAGACATTTCTACATTTTTCTATACTCTATTCATTACAATTTAGCTAAAAATTACCTTTTCATCACTAATCAAGTCGTATTTTGTAAATTCTTGTCACAATATTTCATGCTTTTCTAGGCATAACTTCACTATTTATCCCTTTCTCATGCTTTATTTGGTCCCTTTATGCCCTGATATGTCCTAATCAAGTGTATTTTTGAATGTTAACCCAACAAACAACATTAAATACATCTTAATTCTTGACACCCATTTTCAGGTGCTAGGTGGGACCCATTCGCCATGGGTGGTGAATGAGTCCCCCTTAGCCCCAAATTCAAAAATTTTAAAATTTCCTTTCAGGATTTTATTCAAAAACACTTGATGACGGCCCGTGATGAGGTATGAATGGGTAACTAAGGCACAAGATTGTATAAATAAATGATTTTCACCTCATTTTACATCTCCTAGAATCTCCTCATTCATTCCAACATTCACATATCATATTCAAGCAATCTCAAGCATTCAAGTATCTTACAACATCAATTCAAGCATTATTCAAGCACTTTGGAGCATTCATTGACATTATTTTAGATTTGCATTATGAAGGGTTTAGTAAGTTGATAGCTATTGCATGTTATTAGTTTAACATTCTCTTTCATTTCATTGTTTCATTAAGGGTTTGATTACCAAAAGTGGGGTTTGACCAAGGAAAACCCCTATTTGCTAACCCTCAAGCATTTTTCCCATATTGCATGTGTGTTTGTAGACTTTTTTGTGCAAATTTAACAATATTTTTGGTGTTGACGATTGGTCAACAAGTCAAGTAGGTGCTTCAAGTCAACTCATTCATATTTCAAGCATGGAGAAGGTTTTTTATCCGTTTCCTGCATAATTAAGTTAGGCAACCCGACAATCAAAGATTTACATATCTGGTGTTGTAGAGTTGTCTCCTAATTTTTTAGAATATTGGGAGAGGACTGATTTGCCACCAGTGGAAAATGAGTCCCACCTTAGGACTGCAAATCTAAATTTTGTTAGATTTTGGATCCTAACAGTTAGAAACCAGTTTTTGACACTTTTTCAATAGTAGGAGAACTAATTCATCACCTTGGGCGAATGAGTCCCAGTGTGGAATTTTAGGAATTTTAGTCAGCATTCACAACATTCTAGATTCATCAAATATTTCCCAGGTGCACTCTTTTTCATCCTATTTCTTTCTGTTTTGCATTATTTCCTCATTTAGTTCATTGTTTGCATATCACATTATGCTTTCCAACAGATTTTAAATCCTAGCTTTGCATTCATATTTATTCATTTAAATCATTTAATTGCATTTAGCTTAGACAACATCATACATAACATAATTTGAATGAACCCTTCACTTTTTTGGCCTTACCTATCTCCTTTTAGGTGAAAAACCCTAGAAGAGCAAGAGAAATCCTAGAGTGCCAAAAGTCTATCGTTCATTTTAGTGAACCTAACTTTTGAACATCTTGCATTTCTAATTTTATTTTCATATTGCGTCTTAGTTTACACTTGCATCACAATTCAATTAGGATATTGTTTTGTTCTTGCATTCTATGACTTTTTTATATTGCATTAGTGAAAACCTCATTTAGATTTCATTTTTGTATTACATCTCATTGAAAAAACTGAAAATCTGCATTCTACATTCTTGATTGTATTCTGTAGAGTATTAAAATCAGCTAAAAATTCTGAAAAACACACAAAACCATCATATTGGGACTTGTTGGCCACCCTGGGAGAATCGGTCCCTCTGCACTTTTTAAACAACATTTATGGCATCCATTTGGCATTTTTCTGCATTACAGTTGCCCATTCTTGCATTCTATTTTAATTTCTAGAATCTTTGTTTTTAAGCATTTATTCCATCTTAGTTTACTTACATCATGGCATTTTCTTTCAATAAGTTTTGGAATTCGTTAAGATCATTGGTAGACATGTCTGATTGTTCCTTTAGCTATGATCCTAATGACCTTGAGCTTCCTCATGCTCCTTCAACTCCTCATGATTTTGCTCCTCGTGAAGTAGACATCATTGGAGAAGATGATGCTAGCATGAACAAGTTCTAAAATGAATGCCTTGATAACCTAGAAGCCAATGCAGCCTTCTATCCATCCATGAAGTCACAAGATCTTCCTACTGTTGCACCTCCTAATCACTTTGCATATTTATATCCCAAAATCAATCAAGGACCTAATGTTCCTCCCTCAAGTGGACCTAGTTCCTCTAAACAACCACACTCCAAACCCTTTTACAATCATAAAGTCACAAACACTCCTATCAATCTTGAAGAAACATATGGTAAAGGCTTCACTATCTTAAGTAAACAAGTTTGTGACACAAACCATGAACATGACATCCATGAAATTCTTGAACAATAGTCAAATGATGCACACATAATAGGATTAGGATATCAAGATCCTTCTCATCTTGATAGACATCCTTTCCAACCTAGGAGACTTCAGGATGCTAGTACAATGATCTTGGATGCTCCTCCTGACTTAAAAATTCTTCGTCCACATGAAAAACCATTATCCCCTTCTAATGATAAGGATGTTAGGATCCCCATGGGTCCTCTTCCTCCTTGTATTCTTGAACAAGGAGAATCTAGAAAATGAAAACAACCTTACAAATTGAAGAAGCTCAAGTTTCCTACACATCCTCCACCTGAATGTGAAAGTATACTTCAACTACTTTTAAAAAAATCTATTATACTTTTACCACCTATGAATAGGTTGGTTATTCATCTAAAAGACTATACCATACCATTTTTCAAATATCATCGCATCCTTGGTCATCAAATAGAAGAATGTTAGACATTGAAGGACATACTGGATAAGTATCACTTCACTAATCCCAATTGTTTCCCATCATACTTTAACATAATCTCAACCCCTTCCTCATGCCATAGTTGTAGAATTATTTATTCTCACTATTGCACATGATCCTTTCCCATCACCCACCTCAGCTCATTCTTGCCTTTACACTTTGTGGGGGGCAAGAAGTTGTTAGCCTCTTCCTTGTAATGAATTTTCCTTTGTCTCTTAACTATGCTATTCCTTTTCTGCTTAACCATTTAAGATTGAGAAACCAATAACTTAGTTAATGGTTGAATTACATTTGCATTGCTTTTTCCTTTTCATTTTTCCTTTCCATGTGCGTATAATGTTCCCCCATATCATGTGTTTTATGTTCCCTCTCTTTGTACACTTCTTCTATTCGTACCTATATTCTTCTATTTGTTGTGCATTGTCTTTTTTATTTTTGTTTTGTGTTCTCCTTTTGGGGATGATGCAAAGCGTAGAGACACCCCATGTCTCTTCCTTGTTGACCCAAAAGGTCCTTGTCTTTTTCACTTTTGTTTTTTGTTTTCCTTTTGGGGATGACACAAAGTGTAGAGATTCCCTATGTCTCTTCCATGTTGACCTAAAAGATTCTTGTCTATTTTGCTTTTTTTTTGTGTTCTCCTTTTGGGGATGACACAAAGTGTAGAGACACCCTATTTCTCTTCCATGTTGACCCAAATGGTCCCTTTTATTTTTTCTTGTTCTTTTGTTTTCCTTTTGGGGATGATGCAAGGCGTTGACACCACAATGTCTTTTCCAGGTTGACCCAAAATGAACTTTATTTTTATTTCGTTTTCACTCTCTTTATGTCATTCTTAGAGTTCTATGTGCTTTGGGGAATGATGAAAGTTCTAAGATTTTTCATAAACACATTCTAGCTATGAACATATTGACCCCAAATCCATCGATCCCTTATGTTTTTTGTGTGCTCTCTTTTGGGAGGCAACTCCCTTTCTTTGTTTTTCATTTTCCTTGAAATGACACAGCCTAAATTTTAAACATATGACTTGGCATACGGATTTCCAAGTTGGATCTCATTTCTTGTTTTCTTTTTTCATTTCCCTTCTTTCTCTACTTGAAAGTAATTTCTCATCGAACTATGTGTAGCAATTCCTTTAAAGTGGGGGGCACACATTACCATTAATTCATTTTCATTCTTGGTTCCTAGTGTAGCCTTGTCATTTATGTGATGTGTTTGTCACTTTATGGATGACATTGGGTGTGATGTCCTTCATAAGTGTGATCTATCTTCACATATTACATTCCTCTTGGTGGCCTGATATGATGCACTGCATCCCCTAAGTTGTGAATATACTATTCTTTGATTGGTCCTCTTTTGGAGACATTAGACACAATGTTCCCTAAGTGACTGACCTTGCATGAACTGAACAAGACTCCTTTGAACATCTTTCACATTTTACACTTAACAATTTACATTATTACATTTTTTCCTTTTGCTACCTTGCATAACACAACTTGCATGCTTGTGGTACCTTTCTTTTAGTTTATGACATTTTTCCTTGTGGTTCTTTGTTAAAGTTATTAGGAGGCATACCTTTAAGATTCCTGAATGGGAATCCCACCTAGCGATATGACTTTTCCCCATATCCACTTTTGTGTTTGTTAGTGCATACCAACTAGTGTATTTATCTTACCTTTTTGGGCTTTCTCACCCCGCAGATAGCTAGAAGTTTTGTGGGACCAAAGAGAGTACATTTGGCCCTTCTCACCTCATGGAATGTTATGTGTTATGTCACCCTAGAGTGAGTACACATTCTATTTTTCAAACAATCAGCCTAGATCTGATTCTTTTCAACACTTGTGTCTTCCTTTGTTCTTTTGCTTAGTTTTCCATGGGATCTTCATCCTAAGGGCTTGATCATCCCTCTTGATTGTTGTTATTCCATCTTGCTAATGTAATTGCAATTGAACCCTCTTCTCGATGTTCATGGCTACTTTAGTGTGAGTTTGAAGCAAGTTCATCCTCTCACTAAAGTGGGGGCTAAATGTGCCATAGAAAAATGGCCCATTGTCATTTTCATGGAATTTTAGGTCTTGTTTCATGGTGTTTGATCTATTTTGCTCTGATTTCATGTGGCAACATGGCTTGAACATGCATATTAATTTACTAAAATTCAAATAATGACACCTTGTGAAGGTTTTGTGAAGTGTTGTAAGACATTTCTACATTATTCTAGGCTCTATTCATTACAATTCACCTAAAGATCACCTTTTCATCACTAATCAAGTCCTATTTTGAAGTGTTGCAAAGTCTTGAAACAAGATTTCACACTTTTCTATGCTTAACTTCACTATTTATCCCTTTCTCATTCTTTATTTGGTCCCTTTATGCCCTCATATGTCTTAATTAAGTGTATTTTTTAATGTTAACCTGATAAACAACATTAAATACAACTTAATTCCAACACCCATTTTATTCAAAAACACTTGATGTCAACTTGTGATGAGGTATGAATGGGTAACTAAGGCACAAGATTGTATAAATAAGTGTTTTTCACCTCATTTTACATCTCCTACAATCTCCTCATTCATTCCAACATTCACACATCATATTCAAGCAATCTCAAGCATTCAAGCATCTTACAACATCAATTCAAGCATTATTCAAGCACTTTGGAGCATCCATTGACATTATTTCATATTTGCATTATCAAGGGTTTGGTAAGTTGATGGTGATTGCATATTATTAGTTTATCATTCTCTTTCATTTTATTGTTTCATTAAGGGTTTGATTACCAAAAAAGGGGTTTGACAAATGCAAACCCCTATTTACTAACCCTCAACCATTTTTCCCCTATTGCATGTGTGTTTGTAGGCTTTTGTGTGTATATTTAACAAGCTTTTTGGTGTTGAAGATTGGTCAAAAAGTCAACTAGGTGCTTCAAGTCAACTCATTCATATTTTATTCTTGGAGAAGGTTTTTTGTTCATTTCCTGCACAATTGACTTTGAAAACCTGACAATTAGAGATTTCCAGATCTGGTGTTATAGATTTCTTGCATGATTTTTTAAAAGTTTGAGAGAGGAATGACTCACCACCAGTGGCGAATTAGTCCCACCTTACGACTAAAAATCTAAATTTTGTCAGATTCTAGATCTCAATAGTTAGAAATCAATTTTCAACACTTTTTCACTAGTAGGACTAATTCACCACCCTAGGCAAATGAGTCCCACTATGAAATTTTAGTAATTTTAGTCAGCATTCACAACATTCCAGATTCATCACATATTCCTCAGGTGCACTCTGTTTCATCCCATTTCTTTCTATTCTGCATTATTTCATTATTTAGTTCATTGTTTGCATATCACAATGTTTTTTCCAGCATAGTTTAAATCTTAGCTTTGCATTCATATTTATTCATTTAAATCATTTAATTGCATTTAGCCTAGAAAACATCACACATAACATAATTTGAATGAAACCTTAGTAATTTTTTCCCTACCTCTCTCGTTTTAGGTGAAAATCCATAGAAGAGCAAGAAAAATCCTAGAGTGCCAAAAATCTACGATTCACTAAGAACAGTTGCATTAATAATGACCTTTATCATTAAGGCCTCCATATTATGTTGTATCTCAAGCGAGGGTAATTCATGTGAAGGAAATGTGATTTCTAACTTTGTCACTTGCATACAACCAAAGGAGGTTGCTGCATAATTCAAGTTCATAAAGGATTGCATGTTATTCTTCTTCAAAATTTGTTGGAGCATCATATTGTGTGCAAGTGTTCTTTTTGTTAAATCCAAAAGGGATATGTTTATACAACTATTTTTCTCAAAAAGATCAATCTCTTTTCCATTATGTGAAGGAAAACTAGGATCAATAGGAAAGATAGGTTGCAGAAATGGTAATGAGGTAGGTACGGTTTGTTGTTGCATATTATATCTATGAGCAATGGTGTTGTAACTCGGTTGTTGTAAAACATTGTTAGGAAATATTTTCCTTATAATGTTTGAGGTAACTTATGGAGGTAATATTTTAGGTGGTTCTATGATGAGAGGTGACATAGGAGGCTCACTAATTAAAGGAGGCCCAATTTTTGTAGTCATAACCTCAACCGAGTTACCTACATAACCTTCTAATGAGGGGGGATATAATGTGAACTTAACATCTTCATTTATGCCATCCACATTAGTGTTTTTTGAGAAAATTGTAGCATTAGAAGAGGGAGAAAAAATATTGTCATGAAATTAAATAATTGGGTCTTCTAACACCAAAATATCTTCTTCACAAGTAGGAGAGGTATTAGGAGAAGATAAACTATGACTATCATGGTTGTCTATGTGTGCATCCTCTTGTATCAGAGCCTTAGTGGATGATCTAGGGGAGGTGAGTTCCTCAAGGGCTTCATCTAACATATTAAATTCATCACTACTAAATGGTTTGAATGGTATGCTTTCTCCAAGGTTAACCATTTTTTTGTTTGTTTCTTTTGATGTTTTTATTTTTATTTTTTTAATTTTTTTTATAATGATTGCAAAATGTAAACTAATATATCCAATGTTGCAATGATGCTGAAAATGAAAGAAAAATGTAGAAATTTGACAATACTTTAAATTGAAATGTGCAAGAGAATGTTTTCCACAATGTTGCAAAATCTATATAAATGAGCAATTTAAATTGAATGCAAAAAAAAATAGTTTTAGGAATTTATTTCTCATATTTGAACACGGTAATAAAAATGAAAACCAAAGACTAAAAAATACCTAAAAATTTGCCTAAAATGTCAGTACAAGGACTCATTTTCCACCTAGCACAAATGGTTCCCAGATCAGGGTTTTAAAAAAGGTGAAAACTATAATTTTGAAGTTGTTTTATGTGTTTTTTGTGCACAGTTTCAAACTATAACTCTTGTGACAAAAACTTCCAAAATTTTATGACCTAATGCAATTGAAATGAAGGGTAAATGATTACCTATATGGAACTTTTTGAAATGAAATTTTTACTCAGTCTTTGAATATGAATGATGAAAAGTACACTAATATGCAAAAGCTTTGCAAAATCAATGTAATATGCATGCAAATTTTTGAATTTCTCATCTTTAAACAATGCAAGAATGCAAATTTAAACCTCTATATGAAATGAAAACAAATCTAATTTTAAAGAGCCCTAAATGTAATGCAAATAGTTCAAACGTAATGAAAACTATTGCAAAACTAAGATCTAGGGTTTAAATACATGCCAAGTTAGAAGTTAGAATGTTCAAAAGGGTATGTGCAGGATAATGATGGGCCAAAAAGTGGCAATATGATGGGTATGTGGCTGAAAACTTTTTTTTTATCCAAAATTGATGAAATGAAAAAGGTCTTTAAAGGAGATTCTCAGCTTTCCACCAGTATAAATTATTCTTTACTTTGAATTTAATGAGTAATTATTATTCATGTTCTATTTGAATTTTGACTAAAGTCCTAATTGATAGGTTGATTGAAAAAAATTTATAGCTTTCAAATGGTATCAAATTTTTTAAATATAAAACATGTGTCACATTCTATGCTTTGCATACTATGGGATTAAAAAAAGAAAAATTGAATTTCATGAAGTTTTGATCAAGTTAAGGTGGTCAGACATACAAGTTTTTATATTTTTTAAAATTTGTAATAAAAAATTCATAATTAACTATTTACTTAGAAAAAAATTACAAAAAATATGCATCACATTGGGACATGAGTCCTCTACATATATTTAAAATCTTATAAAATAATATTATCATTTTATTGTGGTTTGGGTGGTCAGGCATGCACCTACTTATTTTTTCCCTGAAATTTAATTACTACTACATCGAAATTTCAAATTTTCACCAAATAGATATTTTTTGTTTTAAAAAAACCTAGTAGTTTAGAAACTAAATTCAATTTTCTACAGATTCTATTCTTACATATTTTTGAAAAAATATAGATAACTTATTCAATTTTTTATGTCAAGCTAACTAACTTTGATTTTTCTAAATTTTTTGCCACTTAAGGGCCTATTTTTTCCATGATGATCATGCACATACTCAAAACTTAGGTTCACCAAAATGAAACATAGAAAAAGAGGTTCACCATTAGTAGGGGATCAATGATGAACCTAATTTTCACTAGGTGTGTGTTTCATTCAACTATCAAGGCCAAAATGCTTCAGTAACAATAAAAAATTGCTCCTAACTATTATAACAACAAAAAAGGAGGTTTTTGAAGGTTGAAACAATGTGTACCTTGTAGAAAACTTGATTTTAGGGCACAGATGACTCATTTTCCTTTAGTGGTGAATGGGTCCCTATTAGGGTTTCAAAAACTAACTTTTGGGTTTTATTCCTGTCAGATTACATTCCTAGGTCCTAGGTTTTCACTACTTCAAGCCTCATTGAGGACTCATTCCCCTTTAGTGGTGAATGAGTCCTATTAGGGTTTCAATTTTTTTTTTTTGGGTTATGTTCCTCAATGTCTGGACTCTCAACTCCCCAATTTTCAGCTCTTGAAAGTATGAAACTAAATTTTTATCTTATTTTTCATGTTCAACATGCAATATGAATGAAAACTTTGCTACTCTTCAATATAAAACCTTCAATCACACATTCAAGAGGCGGAAAAGTGTTGTTTGTTAGAGGATAGGGGTTTTCCTTGGTCAAAACCCATTTTTCTAATTAAATCTTGAGATGAAACAATGAAAATGCACAAAGGAATGATGAATGAACAATATAATGTAACAACTCACCAATCCTCAATTGAAACCATGGAATGAAAAATATAAATATTAGCATGAAGTGGCCTTTTGAATGTAGATCTTTATCATAAGCTTGAATATGCAACATTGATAATGGATCACCAATGCTACATCAACACACTAGCTCACCAACATGCAAGAATTTGACATCATGATAGATAACTTGATTGCTGCAATAAACTTCAATAATCTACCCTTTGAATTCCTTTGAAATGCTCTACAATGTTCTTGTGATGTGTTAAGATGCTTATGAAACTTGCTAGGGATAAACAATGTGAATTGACCTCATATTTATACTAAATCTAGAGATTAACCTCTAAATTCAAATAACTCAAGCTTAAATCAGATCAAGGATTGAAAATCATTATGATCCTGCCACAAATAAATTCAAAAAGGGGTGTGCTATGTGGAGAAGACATATTTTCCACTAAAGGCGAATGGATCCTAGCACCATTTTCCAGGACATCAAATTTTCCAAATTAAATGTCATGCAATATCATTAATGGGTGTCAGGATAGATCCTTCAGAAAATATAATTAAGAAGGCTCAAATTTGAATTAAAGGGGCCAAATAAGCTTAATTAGCTACAATTAACTAATGAAACCCTAGATTAGTGTGAAAGTGTAATAAAACACTTTAAAACACCCTAAATAGGGCCTAATTAAGTATATTTTAGTTACAAGAACCCTAGAGTTACTGTGAATGTGTGAAACACATTACAACCCTAAATTAAGGCACAATTATGTCCATTTTATATTAATTATTCCCAAATTAAGTGTGAAAATGGGTTACTATTTTCGATGCTGCATATTCAAATAATTAATATATTCAATATTAGGGTAATGGTTCTTTATAGTTATTGAATAATATTTAATGATTATTTTTAATGAGTCTTGTGAGCTTTACCCATAAATTAGATACATATATTGACTAGGTATACAATATCAAGTCTTGTTATGATTAATTACTTTGAAGTTCCCAACAAATTTCTATACAAAGTGGTATTTATTTATTTTCTACCATGCTCAATTAGAAAAATAAGAATTCTATTCTAATATAGTAGATATTGATTTGCAGTCATAAATATTAAACCTTTTCCCTAAATTATTTTCATAATTATATTGAATAATGAAATTATTACCATCTTCCCTCTTTATATCAGTTCCTAATAAAAAAATCCATATTTGCAAGATATTTAATAGAAAGTTCTTGTGCATGGTCTCTTTTGATTTCATTCATTGAACCTATATGTTCACTTCTTATTATGATTAAATCATCAACATATAATCAAATAAACACAACATTTTCATTTTTATATTTTTTACTAAACACATTAGGATCAGTCTTACTTTTAGTAAATCATTATTAGAAGAAGAAACTATCAGTCTCTAGTGCCTATTTAAAATGATATAATGATTCTTCAATCTACATATAAGATGCTCTCACTAGTTTACAATTTTTCAAGTTGGACAAGATAGACACCTTATTTCTAATCATCATTGAAACAAATTGTCTTAATTTTTATTTGTTATAGAACCCAATTATACTCAATAGAAATTGTAGTCATAGGTCTATTGGTGTTCTTTTTACCTACAAGTGAAAATGTTCCTTCGAATTTTATGAATAGTAAACTCTAACCACTTCAGCTATAAAATTTTCAATGCACCATCAATATTGAACATAGATGAAAAATATTTTTGAGCTATAAGAATTTTATTTGCAAGTAATTTTATAAATATATTCGATATCAAATCATATTCTTCTTGCATAGCATCCATCCTTCATTATATTTAATTTCTTCTAAATTTAGTGGGTCATCTACATTCTTTACTTGAGTCACTAGAACATAGTCATAATAGCTTATTACTTCCTTGATTTGTCTTCTTGATCTTCTTAGTGCATCACACCTTTCTGGAGTAGCTACACTATGTCTTGTGGGTTTAATCCAACTTTGAACATCATCTTATTGATTTGCAACTTTCGTACTCTTAATGTTCTTGACCCTATTTAGCAAAACCTTCAAGCTGATTCATATAAAACTTAGCTTTAATATCTCCATGAAGAAACAGTATTTTTATGTTAAGTTTCTCAAGCTCAAGATCCCATACAGTTGCCATGCCCAAAATAGCTTGAATTGTTGTAATCTTCACAGTTGGTGAAAAAATTCCATTGAAATCAATCCCCTTTTTTTATCAAAACCTTTCACAACTAATCTTGCCCTATAGCATTTTCTACCTCCATCTTATTCTTTTAGTCGATACACCCATTTATTTTTGAGTGGTTTTTGATCTCGAAAAAGGGTAACCAAATCCCATGAATCATTTTCCATCAATTCAGCTCCATTTCATTAAATTTTCATCTTTACAAGCTTGTTTAAATGTTGTAGGCTCTAAATGATCAGAAATAAATAACTCATAATCATTGAATTTAGTTGGATGCTTATTCTCACGGGTAGACCTCCTTAATTAAGGAGCCTGTTGCTGCAATGTACTGTCCAAATTTAATCAATGTAATTGTGTTTGGACATCTTCTATATCAGATTGGAAATTTCCTTGTTTCTGCACACTTCCCTATTCCTCCACATGTCCTCCAATATTTTTCTTATGTATACCTCCCTATGATAGTGATGATTCAAATAAAGTTCCTCCCATTGAACATCCCATTGAAGATGTACCTCCCATTGCAAATTGTGGGAGACTTTGACCACTTTGCATATAGTCTCCTAAAGCTTGCATGCGAACATATTGAGGCTATGTGGAACCAATTGAAGTTTGTGATTCAATAGTAGGAAACATAGAAACAATGAAAGGAAACACACTTTTATTAGATGGTTGTAGACAAGGTATAGGAGGTTGCGGTTGAAAAATTATAAGTTGCATTTCAACATTTGTTGATTGTGAATAAAAAGTTAAAGGTTGTTCATTGTTACCTGAAGGTTGCACATAGGTGGTAGATGATTGCGCACTATGTTTTGGAGGATGTGCAGAAGAATGTAAAGGGTGTAGGATATGTGCAGGATCATGATGGGCCAAAAATTGGCAATATGATGGGTTTTTGTAGGGTATGTGGCTGATGACTTTTTTTTTTAACCCAAAATTGATGAAACGAAAAGGGTTTTTAAAGGATATTCTCAGCTTTCCACCAATATAAATTATTTTTTACTTTAAATTTAATAAATCATTATTATTTATTTTCTATTTGAATTACACCTAAAGTCCTGAGAGATAGGTTGATTGAAAAACAGCTATAGCTTTCAAACGGTATACATTTTTTGAATCCAAAAGATGTGTCACATTCTATGCTTCACATACTATAGGATTAAAAAGAAAATAAATGAATTTCATGAAGTTTTGACCAAGTAAGGTGGTTAGACATAAGAGTTTTTTAATTTTTTAAAAGTTGTAATAAAAAATTCATAATTAATTATTTACTTGAAAAAAAATTACAAAAAAATATGAATCACACTAGGACAAGAGTCCTCTACTTATATCTAAAATATTATAAAAAATATTATCATTTTATTGTGGTTAGGGTGGTTGACAGGACACCTACTTATTTTTTCCCAAATTTAAGTACTACTGCATTGAAATTTCAAATTTTCACCAAATAGATTTTTTTTTAAATAAACCTAGTAGTTTAGAAACTACTTTCAATTTTCTACAAATTCTATTCTTACATATTTTCGAAATAATATAGATAACTTATTCAAATTTTTACTTCAAGTTTCCTAACTTTTATTTTTCTAAATTTTAAATTGCCACTTAAGGGCCTATTTTTTCCATGATGATCCTACACATACCCTACAAAAAAACTCTTGTCCAATGGTATGAATAAGCTATTCATGTGCATTAAGAGGGTGCCATGAAGTTTCTAGAGGCAACGTTGAAGTATGAGGGGACTACAAATTAACAAACAATGGTGACACATTACCTTGAGAGGGTTGCACAATACCTAGTGAAGACTTAATTAACAGTAGGAATAATTCCCTATGTATTTTCCATGGGAGTTCCATTATCAAACATGTCAACCTATATATAATTATTTGAAGATGTGCATTTTTTTTGCAAACTAGGGAATTTATTTTCATTAAAAATGACATCCCAACTGTAGGTAATGTTTTTCACAATTGGATCCCAAAGCATGAAACTGAATTGATCCTCAACATATCTAAGAAATATACATATTTTAGAGTTTTCATCTAACTTTGTTCTTTTCTCTTTTAGAACATGAGAAAAAGCTTCACACCCAAAAACATGATATGATTATAAGAAATTATTTTTCCGAGCCATCTCCCCTTTGGGATATCAAAAGCCAATAGAGATGAAGGAGCTTGATTTATCAAATACACCACTATATTAAAAACCTCTACCCAAAATTCTTTCCTCTATTTAGAATTAAAGAGCATACACTGAGATCTCTCAATAATCATTCGATTCAACCTCTCAGATACACCATTTTCCTAAGGGGAAAAAGTAACTAACTTAATCCTATGAATACCATAATGTGCACAAAAAGTGTTAAATTTGAAAGAGAAAAACTCTCCACCATTATCTATTAGTAGGCATTTAATTTTATGCCCATTCTGATTTTCAACAATAGCCTTAAAAGTCTGAAATTTTGAAAACACCTCTGGTTTTATATTGATCATATAAATCCATACTTTGTGAGTGCAATCATCAATAAAAGTAACAAAATAATTAGCACCTCCAAAGGAGGTTACCTCTGTTGGAACGAAAACATCAAAGTGCATGAGCTCCAAAGGTGTATACTTCCTATCATGACCAATCTTCAAGAAGCTAGTTTGACTCTATTTTCCATAAAGGAAATGCTCACATAATTCCAAATCAATGGATTTTAGGCTAGGAAGTTGATCCCTTTGAAGCATGACTTCAAGTCCCCTTTTTCTCATATGTCTTAGTCTCTTATGCTAAAGCTTTGAACTGTTGTCTACAACTGCCATTGCAACTCCCACTTCACTGTTGCACTCTAAAGCATAAAAATTACCTAATTTGTTTCCTTTTGCAAGCACCAAGATACCCTTGGTTACTTTCCAAGTATCTAAAGAAAATATGACATCACACCGTTGAGCATAAAGCTGACTTACTGATATTAAATTGTGTTCTAGTGTAGGAACATGTCTCACATCTTTCAAGGTCCATTTATTTCCATTTTTCAAACATAATATCACATCATCTTTTCCTACTATTTCACATTCTTTATTATGTCAAAGAAAAACTCTACTGAACTTACCTTCTTGGTAGTTTGGGAAAGCACACCAACATGGAGTAGCATGAAAAGAGGCATTAGAATCGAGCACCCATGAATCTACAGTCGTGTCACTTTCTGATAAAACCAAAAAAAAACCATCTTTATCATATGCAATGTTTACTTCATTATTTTTCACCTTGTCTTGTCCCTTTTTATAATTTCAACAATTGTGTTTTTTTTGGGCCCCGTTTGCCACAAAACCAACAAGCAACATTTTTTCACCTAGACTTTGATTTTGGAGTATATTTCGACCTCCTTCTATTATTATTTCTACCTCTATCTTGAATCCTTCCCTTATTGTCAATGCTTACAGTAGTGAAAGCATCACTGAACGAGGGCTCTTTATTTTTCTCCTCATGTCTTCACTAAGAAGTGTTCCTCCAACATTATCAAATTTTAATTTACTTTTGGCAACCACCACTACCTACCGAAGACCATTACATTTCCAACTTCAAAAGATAGCATTCCTTCAAGAAGGAATATGAAGAGACACATGAGAGTTACGGACAAGAAGTTCGTTGGACTTCATATATACAACACTCCATGTCTTCTACAAATTAAAATACCTTCCACTTAATTAACATTTTGATGTTAATGGTAAAACATCTCTACTAGCAAAGAAATTGAGTTTGTCAATCTTAACCAAGAAAAATACATTTCACTAGCTTTCCATTATATTTCCTTCTATTTTCTTTGAGAATATGGAAGGGCGCCATACTTCCAAAACCCCTGATATAACTAACAATTGATTAATGACAAATAAAAGCCTTACCAAATATTTAATTCTCCAAAAACCTGGTTGGAATTCTATTTTAGTTATTGACTATTCTAACAGTGCTTATTTTGTAGAGGCTATCCTATGTATTTTGTAGATTGTCCTCACCTTCTACAGGCTGCGCCACACTTCGGAGAGGATCCAAAATGACATACGGTATATTTTATGTTTGTGCAATGCCCTGTAGGCGTCATTCATATTTGCTTACGCAAGATCTTTATATTTTTTGTACCAGCGGTTTGGTATTGTATATGGAAGTTCAAAAGAGGCTATGCAAAAGATTTTAAATTAGTGTTGAATTGGAGTTTTTGTAAAGAAATTAACTCGCTTTATTGTCTTCCCATGCGGTGGCACGTCTACGAAAGCTAGACTAGAGGTAGCCTAGTAGAATATATTGAAACGGTTTAAAGAACGTTATGATCCTTTGTGTGTAAAGAATGATTTATCATATCTTAGAACAGTGCTCCATGCCTGCCATAGACTTGAAGAGCCTGTGCACATCCTTTCAAACCTACGCAGAGTTTTAAATAAATACTTCAATATTTTATTCGTTGATCTTATTGCCTACGCGGTCTTTGAAAAACCTATGCTCCAAATTTTGAAAAGTTGCACCAACCTTGTAGAAGTTGTGCATCTCTTTGCCCTCTGCAGAGGCAATGCTTTCTCATTAATGCATTGAGGATAATACCTCTTACAGGTAATTTTAATTTTAAACCAATGGTGCATCATTCGGTTTACCCAAAGGTATGTCCTAGAAATATGTAATATACGATGGCCAATGATTTTTTAATTTGGAAACCCTTTATTCATCTTGATGGTGCATCATTCACTTGGACTTTTTAATGATTCAGTTCTCAGAAAATGGGGCTATATCTTTCGTGGGTAAATTCTACCCATCATTTGAAAGTACATTTAATTATGTTCATTAATTAATTAATGACTGCATTTTATTTATTTACTTAGAACAATCATAGAAGACATGTTATAAAATATTCTGAACTCTACCAAAAATAATCTAGGATTAAGGGATATATTAGATGATTGAAAAACTTGTATACTATGTATTTTTAAAGAAAAAATTAGTATGAGAGTTTAGTTTAGGGGAAAGGCCTCAGTTGTTGTCCATGTTTCAATAACGGTTCATTGATACATGTTAATTAAAAGTCCACTAAATTTTTTCAAATGTACCAACAGTTGTTCACTTTATACCCAATAGGTATAAAAAATGTACTAAATTAGACAAGTTGTAAAAATTTATTGGTACCAATAGTGCACAATTATGATGCATTTGTGCATATGTATTGGATCAATTGTGTAAATTTTGTGGTGGTCAAAGCAAGGGATTATTGGAGCACTAGAGAATATGTATCAATGTCAACTTGAAATTGTAATCTAGGGTAAAAATCTAGGTTAATGTAAAATAGCATAAAAACTAACCATAAACCAACAATAGAGCACAAATAAGAAAAAAACATGAAATATAAAGTAATATCACCATAAAATTTTCATGCCATCATTGATTTACCTCCATTGTTCTTCTTTGTCTTGCTTGAATGTACTTAATGCCCTTAGATTTGGGTGTGCAATAATAAGCCTATGACAATGACTAGCAAAATATTGAAGATTGTTGTCTCACACTAGCAACATGTACTTGCATATGAACTAGATATGATGAAAATGACAATGATAGGGTCCTTTATAGAAAATAAAAATTTAAATAAAAGGTTGAGATTGAATTTAAATACGATGTCTCAATCAATGGCCATGAATGAAATTTGTAGTATGAAATAGGATTAGGTAAAAATTAGGCAAAACGGTAAGAATAAATGGTTAAGATTGAATTATAAGATAATTCAATGAAGGGCTAGAATTAAATGAGATGTCAAGACATAATATTTGATGTGGAAGATAAGATCAACACAAAAAAAGAGGTTGTAAGAGAAATTCAAGTGAATAATTGAATAATAAAAATATTATTTAATTATAGAGGACATGTGATAGGTTGACTTTTAATTAAATAATAATTTAATTCAAAAGTGGGATATGGGTAATTAAATAATAAAGATATTATTTAATTAAATAAGACATGTAACAAGCTAATTTTTGAATTAAATAATAATTTAATCCAGAAATAGGAAGATTATAATAGATTAGTAGGCAATTAAATAAATAAAATTTATTTAATTAATCAAAGAAGAAATAAAGGAGGAAATGGATTAATTAAATAATTAAAATTATTTAATTCATAGACGACTTATGACACTTGGAAATAATTAAATAATTATCAAGGGTGAAAAGAGGAAATGATAGAAGATTACAGTTCACGGGCCTAGGAGAATGTTCAGTCTCTACATTTTTCCCCTCTTTGAAACAATGTAGTTTATCACATTGTATAAAAAAAACTTAGTTAAAACATGCCTTGGTGAAAACAAGATAGACCTATGCCCCCTCGATTTTTTTTGGTAATTTTTTTGTAAATTTTGAATAAAAATGGAACTTGTTTTGACAAGTCAATTTAATAGTCAATAACATGCTAGTGACAAAATATATGATTTTCAAGACATTCGGGGTGATAATAATAGGCTTCTAGAACCTTCAACAAGTGCAACAAGTGAAAACTATAAAAAAACCCTAATATTTGGATGGCTAAAAATAGAAACTGAAGGGTAAAATTCCTCATTTGTGCATTTTAACCTTGGAGATTGAGAAGCTCTGGTGCAAAGTTGTCACTTGTTCCACATGATGATCAACACGGGTATTGCATTTACACTTTCTAACGATTAGATGGCATAGGAGATGAGGGTAGCTCTAGCTAGAGACCATTTTTGATATATGTATCATGACACTTGTATTTTGACCATCAAGCCTGCAAGCTCTATTTTATGATAAATGAGACATCTTAACATTATATTGTGACATGTTTTGAGTGATATGTATGATCTAATTTTTGGTAGAAATTATATGATATGCATTCTTATGATATTATGTTTCATGGTTATGATTATGTTATGGATTTTTATGCTTTTATGATGTTTATTTATGCAATCTATATGATCATGTGATGATGTTATATGTTAATGTAGTAATGTTTAGATGATGAATGGATGCATTTGATGTTATGTAATGTGATATATTTAAATTATGAATGCAATGATCATAAACGTCTAAAGTGAAAGCAAAATATGATGTATGATATGGTTATAAAATGACGATGCAATGTATATACAATGTAATAGATGATAGTGAACTATGATTATGATGTAATGCAAATGCAATGAAATTCCTAATATGCTACAATGTGAAAACATAATACAATGAAATGATGATGATATGTAGATGTGCTCTATGTTTTTGTATTTTCTCATGCAAATGTAATGACCTAATTAGATTATGGTTATGATAATGATGATATCTATAATTAATGTTTCCTAACATGATTATGTATGTAGGTATTTTTGTGTGTCATAGGACACTATCAAGATGTGGATAGAAGAAGTGTTGAAATGGAAGAGATGGATGTTAGTGGAGACAACATTAAAGATGTATACTTTTCTAGATGAAGCTTTGCACTAATCACCATTGGGTGGTAAAATGAAACAAATTGAAAATAAACTCCATGGCATGACATAGACCAAGTTGTGCAAGGTCATCCATTTGCAAAACAGGCCATCGTAGACAAGGAAGGTCTTGACTCATACTAGATGAAAAGTTGCCCCAATACTTTTTCACGGAAATCCTCAAATAGTAATAAAAGAAAAGAGTCATGAGACATCCTCACCCCTATAAATCCTTTATGGGACATCCTTGAGAGACCTAGTAACATGAATTAGAGATAAACTAAAAAATATAAGAAAAAATAACCTACAAAGTCAACAACATTCAGAGTGATTACCAAATATGTTTGTCGATGTTTAGCTAACTAGGTGATTGAAGAGTTGATTGTTTGACAAGGCCTATTATTAGGAGAAGAAACATTTCATATAAGATGTTAAGTCTAGTTTCGATCATGTGACCACCTGCATAAGGAAAATGACAAGATGTGATTAATGACAATGTCTAGTTTCAAGGACAGATCCTATATAAGACATAAGTTGACTAGATGACCATTTGATGTTGGTTTGGTATATATTTTACTATTTTGAAACTTTTTTTATTTGAATTGATGAATTTTTAGCTTGTTGTCTTGTTGCTTTGTGATTTGTTTGATTTTTTGATGACTATTTATGTCCAAGTTGACAATGTCCAATTTATTACAACTGATACGACAAACACTAAAGGATCGACCCAGGAAGCCTTGAGGGCTCATTGATAGATGGCCTTGGCTATGTAACAATGCATAGAGGGGTATGTGCAGGATCATCATGCAAAAAATAGGCCCTTAAGTGGCAAAAAGTTCAGAAAAATCAGTGTTAGGCAACTTGACATAAAAATTTGAATAAGTTATCTATATTATTTCAAAAATATGTAAGAATAGA
Organism: Sequoia sempervirens; assembly: GCA_007258455.2. NCBI lineage: Eukaryota > Viridiplantae > Streptophyta > Pinopsida > Cupressales > Cupressaceae > Sequoia > Sequoia sempervirens. Next base: position 149,874,032 of record VDFB02058242.1, read on the forward strand.
ATATATAGAAAATTGAATTTAGTTTCTAAACTACTAGGTTTATTTAAAAATAAATAAAATCTATTTGGCGAAAAAATTTGAAATTTCAATGCAGTAGTACTTAAATTTTAGGGAAAAAATAAGTAGGTGTATGTCTGACCACCCTAACCATAGTAAAATGATAATATTTTTTTATAAGATTTTATATCTAAGTAGAGGACTCATGTCCGGATGGGATGCATTTTTTTTGTATTTTTTTTCCAAGTAAATAATTAATTATGAATTTTTTATTATAAATTTTAAAAAATATAAAAACTTGTATGTCTAACCACCTTAACTTGGTCAAAACTTCATGAAATTTAATTTTTATTCTTTTAATCCTATAGTATGTGAAGCATAGAATGTGACACATTTTTTGGATTCAAAAAATGTGATAGCGTTTGAAAGTTATAGATGTTTTTCAATCAGCCTATCGATTAAGACTTTAGTCGTAATTCTAATAGAAAATGAATAATAATTATTTATTAAATTCAAATTAAAGCATAATTTATATTGGTAGAAAGCTGAGAATATCCTCTAAAAACCCTTTTTGTTTCATCCATTTTGGGTAAAAAAAAAGTCGTCAGCCACATACCCTACAAATACCCATAATATTGCCACTTTTTGGCCCATCATGATCCTGCACATACCCAGAGACATCATAGTTTGACATGACCTAACTTTTTTTATTGAAAAATGACTGAGTCATGATTTAATTTTTATTTAACAAGCCCTAAAAGATTGACCTAGTGTCTTAGGGGTTCATCAACAAATGGACTTACCTAAATTGTACACATACATGAATTGTAGTTCAACCAGACTTGAACTAATAGGACTTACTTTGACTCTATTTTTTGGATTTTTACAAGTTATTTGGATGTTTTTTGTGGTTTTTACATGTTTCAATTTTTTTGGATTTTTTTAGCTTTTATTATTTTTTTGTCTTTTTCATATAGTAACCTCTAGATAGCAAGTGTAAGATCCAATTACGTAGGCCAAGTATTTGCCCCGAGTCAGGTATAAGACCAATTTATTAGGAGGGAAATTATAGTGGATAGGATATGAAAAGTGAAAGGACACATTATGTCAATTTCTCTAGGCTATGAAAAGACAACTAGGCATTATTATGGATGATTACAAGAAAGGTCAAATTGGAATGATGGTAGATGATAGAGCTAAGTCAACTACACATCGCACCTATTTGCTACAATTTCACCATGGTACTTATCCAAAGCACCATCGAAGTGGTTTTCACTATTGCAAAAGATTATTTCTCTTTAATATTTTATTTATTTTTCTATATTTTTTGTTGTCACCAAGACACCTGTTACCAGGTTTTCAGCAAGGTCGTGATTTTTTTATTTTTTATTTTTTAAATATTTTTATGGTTATGACAAGAATTTTAGAAGCTATGCGTAGAATTTGCATAGGTGTAGAATATTAATTGGTTCTGACAAGGGTTCCCCTTTAGGAGTGGAAAGCTTATAGGCTCCTGATCCAAAGACCATTGTGACAATATAGGGACCCAGCCAATTCAACTTGAACTTTCCTGGATTTTCTTATTCTTCTTGGTTCTGATGATATGCTTGAAGATGGTCCAATTCTTTTTGTCTCCACTCATCTAGAAATTCCAACACATCTAGCCATGATACATGGTATTCCACATCGTTTATATGCCCTTACATGGATACCCTTAGGAAAAGTAGTTTGACCCAAGCAATATGGAGTGGCACTAGTAGGGGTGTGGATGCTTGGTGTAGTAAGCCCATAAGGTGGGTTCAAGTTGAGGGTGCCAATCATGACCAACATCATTGACAGTCTTTTTAATGATTCTAAGAATAGTTTTATTAGACACCTCTGCTTTCCCATTTCCTTGTGGGTAATATGGAGAGTAGAAATGGTGTTTGATGTGGAACTTCTCACAAAGGTGGCAAAATTCTTGGTTTTTGAATAGATAACCATTTTCAATGATGATGGATTGAGGTACACCATACTAGTAAATGATATAGTTGATGATAAAATTTGAAATTTATTTTCCAGTGATGTATGCCATAGAAATGGCTTCAATCCATTTAGTAAAATATTGAAGTCATGGTGATGATGAACTTATGGCCATTGGAGGATGTGGGATGAATCTTACCTATGAGGTTGAGTCCCCATTTGAAAAAGGGACATGGTGATGTTATTGAATGTAGTTGTTGTGTTAGTGCATGTATCAAGTCCCCATGGATCTGACATTGCTGATTTTTTTTTAAAAAGTGATAGGAGTCTTGCTCCATTATAGGCCAATAGTAACCAACTCTCATGATATTTTTTGGCCAAGGTTGGACTATTAGAATGGGATCCACCTATACCCTTGTGTACCTAACACAAGGTCATTTGTGCTTCTTTAGTATCAAGAAATCATAAAAGGGTATTTTCAAGGGTATGTCTATAAAGGGTATCACCGATGATGGTGTACTTAGAGGCTTTTAAAATAAATGTCTTGTGTTGGTTAGTGGAAAGGCTAGGGGAAAGGAAATGATCATGGAGGTAGTTGTATATGTCCCAGTACTATGGGGAATTGGGACCAAAATTTTTGAAGACCATCTAAGACTTAGGGATGTCGAAGGTAGGGATTAACAACTGTTCTACAAGAAAATCAAATTGAGGCACATTGTTTGGTATGTCCAAGGGAGAGCCAATGAAGGCCATAGGATTTGCTACTTTATTTTGAATGTAGGGGACCTGATAAAAGAGGATTATGTCAAAGTACTATTTAAATCTATCTATCATCTATTTGTATAGGGTGATCTTTTCAACCTTAGTGTTGTAATAATTGTCGATTTGTTAGATTACTAGTTGAGAATCAACATATACTTATAAATATTTGATCTTCGACTTGATTACCATATGAATTCCTATAAGAAGGGATTCATACATTATTATGTTGTTTGTACATAGAAAGGGAATTATAACTAACTTAGGAATATTATCACCTTGAGGGGTAATAAATAGTATGCCTACTTCTAAATCATTGTTTGTGTCAGACCTATCGAAGTACAATTTTCATGTCATTGGTGTGTCCATAGTGAAGATATATTTACCTGGAAAATCAAAGACTAATGGGTGATCAACCTTAGTTGGTGCATCTAAAAGTTGATTAGTAATGACTTGTCCTTTAATTTTATTTCTTTTCTCTTGACATACTAAATATCATATTCTCTAAGTATCATGAACCATTTAGCTATTCACCCCACCAATGTTTCCTTACTAAGAAGATATTTCAATGGATCTATCTTTGCGACCAGATTTTTTTGATGGTTCAACATGTACTGCCTTAGTTTTTGAGTAGCAAAAACTACTATAATACAATCATGCTCTATTCGACTATAACTTAGTTAATAACCAACCAAGGGGTGATTGATGTAGTAAATTGGTTGCTCATGACCTTCATTGTCATTTTCCACAAGTAATGCCTCCAATGCTGATGTAGTTGCTAAAATATAGAGGATGAGAGGTCTCCCATCAATAGGCAGAATTAACACTGGTGGTGCTAATAAGTAATCCTTAATCTACTTGAAGGTGTCTTAACACTTTTCTTTCCATATGAATGGTACACCTTTTCTAAGTAAATGTTGAAAGGGATGTATCTTTTCAGCCAATTGTGTTATGAATCATCTGATTGATTGAAGTCATCCTTGTGGTGTCTGTAATTGACTTATGTTGGTAGGTGGAGGCATGTCTATTATAGCTTTGACTTTTGTTGGGTCTACTTCAATGCCTCATTTGGAAATTGTTGATGGTGTTTTTTGCACAACAACAACTTAGGCATAATATAATATCCTATCTCTCTTAAAAGGTAAATCTCTATCAACAAACCTCAAGAGATAACCCCAAGTTCTCTAATGTCAGGTCTTAACAATGCAAGAAACAATTTAGTTATAAATGTGAAAATGTTGGTAGTCACAAGGGGCCTTACAAATGAACAATGTTGGAAGTATAATTTCATGTAGAGTTAGATCTGATTCAATGGTATTTATGGTTTGATGCTAGAAGTGTTTGCAACAATCCTTGGTCCATACTTTTTGTAGTTAGCTAATTGTTAGTTTCTTTGCAAATTTAGCCTGTACTTTAATATTCATTGTGCTTAGTTCAATTGTGAAGGTCTATCCATTTCAATTGCAATAGGGTTGGTTTGGATGAGTGTTCACGATCTAAAAATATTTAATACCTTAGAATATTGCACTATTTCTATAAGATTGCAGATTTATCTAGGTTAAGCAGGAATTAGTTTTTGAGGGATTGGTCCATTTCAACTATTTTATCATTTGCATTGTTAATCTTAGGAGTAGTTTTAATTTATAAATCTCTCTGAAACCTTATCTCTTTTGCTATTTCTTTATCATTAGGGTTAGATTTAGGATTCCAAGTATCATCAAATTGCAAAATTTGATAAAATTAAGATTCAATATTTGCTTGTAGTAAGGTCCCATTGTGATTACCAGCATTTTCACATTTATCACTGAGTTGTTTATGCATTGTCAAGACCTGACATTAGAGACCTTGGGGTTATCTCTTGAGGTTTGCTGATAGAGATTTACCTTTCAAGAGAGAGGATATTATATTCTGTCTGAGTTGGTGTTGTGCAGAAAACACCATCAACTGGACCAAGGGAAACATATGTAACAATATGGTGATGCTTTCAATCCTAAAACTAACGCAGATTCAAAGAAAGATCAAAAGAGAAGGGTTGAGAGAGATCCTATTCTAACTCCTAAGATCAATCACAACAATGATGAATGTTACAAATGGAAAAAATTCCCAATAAACCAATCTCTACTTGATTAAAGAAAATCCTACAACTACATAGAAATAGTGTACTCTTCTAAGCAAATCAAAAGATTTTTAGACTATGAACATTCATCCATATACCAAATTACTGGCACAACATGAACAAGCATTCACAGTTGAACTAAGTGTGATATATGGCTCAGACTAACTTTACACAACAACTTACAATCATCAAATTGACAAAAGTATAAGCAGGAGATCGATTAAACATTAGTCACATTTCACCATCATTGTAAAAGAACTAAAATCTAACATCTAACATCTACTACTAATAATCAAGAAAAAGAAATGATAAGGTTGTCAAAGTTGAAAGCAATGTTTTCCAAATCAACAACTCAATTGCATTAGATTCTCTAGAATTTACATGACAGTCTTCCTACTCTCTCCTCTCCTACAACTATTGGCTTCTCCTAACTTAGCCAATTTTGGCTTTCTAACTATCTAATCCTTTACAAATGAGAAGGCACTAGAGTTTTATAGATTTTTCATTAGAATTTCAATGGCTAGGATTAAATCAATCTAGTGGCATAGATCACTCCTCTAGAAGCATCAAGAAGTTACATAAAGTTTTACAATTTGTGGTAGATAATCATCCAATCAACATAATTCTATTACAGCCGGGAGCAATGAGAAAAAACAATCTGCCACCTAGACATTGATAAAAATTCCCATTGGAGAACAAAAGTAGCATCACATGTCTCCTCATGTTTGAAACATATCCTCCAGCTATAGATAGGTTGTGGCATAGATTCTCATGTGGGTGCATATTAAATATTTGACTTAAACTCTTCCAAATTTTCCTCTTGGCTCGAATCCATATGCAAGTCCCCATTTGAGTTATTTAATCCTAAAAAATAAATATCATCATTAGTAGCCCATATATTAAAACCAAATCCATAAAATCTCCAAATTAAACATGAATAAATTTTTTAAAATTTTGGTCTTTTAAGAAATTTTTCCTTTTTTTTCCTTTTTATTTTTCAATTTTTTTTCCATTTCAAGAATTTTTCACTTTCGGGAAGATTTTAAAATTTCAAGAAAAATCCATTTTTGAAATTTTCTATTTCAGGAAAAATGCATTTTGGGAAAAAATCCCATTTTGGAAAAAAAATCTATTTTTGGAAAAAATTTCATTTTTGGAAAATTTCAGGATTTTTGATAGGTCTTGGATTTTTTTGAAAATGGTAATTTTAGGAATTTTAATCCGTCATGGATTTTTGAAGGTCATGGATTTTTTAGAAGAACTAGACTTAGGAAAATCCATCTGAGGAGGATTTTTGAGAAGAACTAGACTTAGGGAAAATCCACCTTGGGAGGATTTTTTAGAACTAGACTTGGAAAAAATCTGCCTGGGGAGGATTTTTTAGAAGAAATAGACTTAGGGAAAATCTGCCTAGGGAGGATTTTTTAGAAGAATTGGACTTGTGGAAAAATCTACTTGGGGAGGTTTTTCAAATGAGAAGAACTAGATTTAGGGAAAATCTACCTGCGAAAGATTTTTGAGAAGAACTAGACTTAGGGAAAATTTTCCTAGGGAGGATTTTTTAGAAGAACTAAACTTTTGGAAAATCCACTTGGGGAGTATTTTCTCAAAATCCTTGACAGGTCAAAATCCCCTAAATCACATAACTTTTTTTCTAGAAGGAATTTTCAAAAACTTCAAAAAGAAAACCAACCTAATTTTTCATTATCTATCCATAGGTGCAAGAAATATTTACATATGATTTCACCTCAAAAATGGTTTTAGGGGAATCCTTGAGGTCAAGGATTTTCTAAAATTTGGTTTTTAGGGGAAATCCTCTAGGACAAGGATTTTCTAAAGTTTGGCTCTTTATGGGAATCCTCTAGGATAAGTATTTTCCGAAGTTGGGATTTTAGGAAAATCCACCCATGAAGGATTTTTGAGAAGGATTAGACTTAGGGAAAATATGACTTGGGAGTATTTTCCCGAAATCCATGACAAGTCAAGATCCTCTAAACCCTATAAAGTTTTTTTCTAGAATTTTTTTTTGAAAAGTTCATAAAGAAACCCAACCTAATTTTTCATCCTCTATCCATGGGTACAAAAAATATTTACATATGACCTAAAAATCCCCATTTCAAAAATCCATGATAGGTGGATTTCTCTGAAACTCCTAAGATGCCTTAAAATATTGCCTTCATCAAATCAAATCTAGACCTAATCTCAAAATAACCCCCCAAGAAAATTAAATCTAAAAATTTACAAAGCTAATATGTGGAGATGCAAAAGAAAAAAAGAGGGTCCATGCCTTCAGTAGGGCATGTGTGCTAAAAGTCCACAATATAAACTCTATAATCTAGGAGCTTTCCTGATGTTTGTCCAAACACAATTTTTTTGGGATTCAGTCTCACTTTGTATTCTTCTAGTCTCTTGAAAATCTTGTCGAGGATTTGCAAATTGTCACTTTGTGTCAATGATTTGGCTAGTAGATCATCCACATAATCTTCCATTAGGTCATAAAAAATTGTCATCATGGTGAGTTGATATGTGGCTATAGCATTTTTAAGTCTAAAAGGCATGGCATTCCAACAATAATCTCCCCATGGACAAGTGAAGGCTATCTTATGTTGATATTTTAGAACTATTTTGATTTGATTATACCCTGATAAGCCATCCATTAGGGGTAAAATTTCATATCTAGTTGTCAAGCCCATGATTATGTCAATATAAGGAAAGGGGAAATTATCCTTTAAACATTCTTTATTTAGATCATGGAATTCAGTGCTAACACAAATCCCCCCTTTTTTTTTTCAGTAGTGCAAGGTTGGAAATCCACTCTGCATAGTCAATAGACTTGATGAAGCCAACATTTAGTAATTTATTTAGTTTAGCCTTGATTAATAAAGCAATTTGCAAATGCATTTTCCTAAGTTTTTACTTGACCGGTTTGGCATTGGGATGTAGTGGAAAATTGTGCAATACAAACTCAAGGTCTAACCTATGCATGTTAGCATAGGACCAAGAAAAGTTAATTTGTCATTTGGAAAAATAAGGTATGAAACTTAGGTTGTTCAAACTCTATCAGTGACGGTGTAAAGTGGATAATTTTGGGATTTTCATTTGTGCCAATGTTGACTTCCATAGATTTTTCAATGAGAATTAGTGACTTCACTTGAGTAATGGGAAGAATGTTCAATCCTCCATCCTTAGGTTCCTTAGAGAGGTTTTCACCCTTGGATACATCCTTTCTTTTTACTTTTTCTTGATCTAAAGGTTCCTTGTGGGTTTCACCTAGAGACTCATCTTATTTTGCTTTTTAATTTTTACTTTTGTGACTAGAGGGATGGTAAGACTCCCCAAAGTATGCCATATGATCCAATTTAATGGTAAATCCAGCCTTATGATCACCACTAGGATTTCCTTCTCTCAATCCCATGAACTCCATGATTGCTTCATTGTTCTCGAATACATCTAAGACAAGAGGTCATTGTTGGTCCCAATCGATGAGTTGGAGGTAGACTAAGGAAATCCCATCATTGATATTATCAAGGTTTGAGATATATATGGTAAAGACAAAAGTATTGTTAAGGTCTTAGATCATGGTATCAAATAGGTCAAGGTCAGTGAAGACTATCTAATTCGTAATCACTGGTTGTATAGGAGTTCCATTCATACAAATTGGAATCATTTGTACCATAGTTACATTATTCGAATGACTCATTGGATTTATTGATATATTTAGAATCATTCACTTCCTCACTCAAAGGTATCATGGTACTAGGAGCACCAATCTTAATATGTTTAAACCTTAGTCCTAGGCATTTCGGTCATTTAGACACAAACAAGGGTTCAGTCATCCGACTTTTATTCAATCCAATTCCATTGTTCCCATCATAGCCTTTGTCGTACATGATCCTGAAACCTTTTCCATACTATTCTATGGGTATTTGTGAGAGTGGAGGAGCTTCTTCACTTTCTGCCTCTAAAGCCACGAGGTCACATTTTCTTCATTAAAGGCTTCTTTGCTTAGTTCCCCCCATTTTGTGAAAGTAGTTGTGGGGGCCATATGGATAGTGACCTTAGGTTGTCTTTTTTTTGCTATTATTTTTCCATATGAATTAGGATTTTTCAATTTTATAATTTGTAGGACGTCTTCATGTGATATTCACCACATCCTTTGTCTTGGATCTCAACCTTGGGATTGGAAGGTGGATATTTGGAAATGGATGCTTTAGATAGAGAGGAGGGGTACACATAGTGGGATGAAGTGGATTATGAAGCCTCTTTGTTGAGTGGAACTTCTTTTTGGGGTGTTCTACATAGATTGGTAGAATATTGGAAGGGGTCAGGATCATTGGCTCTTTTTATTTTAGTGCCATTGTATGAGAATTTGAGGCATTGGTGGTATGCGGATGGTATGACTTTCATGGTGTGAATCCATGGTTGGCCTAAGAGGAGGCTGTATGGGAGGTCGAGGCCCAAGGCTTGGAAAGTAGTCTCCATAACTATAGGTATAACCCTAATGGGTAGTGTGATAACTCCTTTAGAAGAGCATTCCTCATCATCATATGCCTCGATAACAAATTTTTTTTCGTCTAACATACTTATGAAAATCCTAATATCTTAACTAGTTTGAGGGTGTGAATGTTTAACCTTGCTCCATCATCTACCAAGACATGCTTGACTTTATGTTTGTGGAAAAGGACTTCAAGATGCAAATTATTGTTATGGTTTGTCTTTTGAGTTGAATATTCTTGGTCGAAGGTGACATGATGAGAATTATCCAAGTAACCCACCATCTCCTAGAAGTGATTGGCATCAAGGTAAATGGAAATGGTAGTGTCTTACAAGGCCTTTCTAAAAATGGCTCAATGGTTAGGTGAGATACACAATAACTCTAAGATAGATATTTTTGTAGGTGTCTTCCCCAAATGGTCAAGTAAATTGTATTGAGACTTCAATGGTTGTTGTTGTTTTGGGGGAATACATTGGATAGTCACCATTGTTCAATGAGTATTGATAGCACATTCTAGTGGTTTCTTAATGGTAATGTTATTGATGTGATCGTCAACAATGCAAATGTGATTTGCTATGGTGGTATAATCAAATTTTACATTTGTTGAATTGGTAGAATTGATGGCCTTATTACCCAAATTTGAGGCCTTTCATTTTCCATCATCATGTAAAGAATTTGTAAAGACTTTATGTTCACTATTAGCTAGTTTTTATTATCCATTGATGTCGATAGTGTTATTTTCAACAAGGTCTTATATCATGTTCTTCGATTGTCTACATTGTTAAGTGGAGTGTCCTTTAGTTAGGTGGTGGTCACAAAAGGAATTATTATCCCATCATGATGGTTTGAACTAACTGGGGTCATATGGTTTTACATCAGGAAGTTGTATGATATTATGTTGTAAATTTTCTTGAAGATGAATTCAATTGGCTCCCTAAGAGGAGTTTATTAATGTCTTTTTGGGAACTTAATTTGGACTCTTTGTTCTTGCTTGTTTTAGAAATCACTTACTATTTTATTGGGGGTTCTTGGTGTGTTGTTAGATGTATTGGATCCTCTAAGTATAATGGTAGTGCTTGTGTGGATTTCCTTGGCATCAACAACTCCAACATTGGTTACATTTTGGTTACATGCCCAATATTTGCTTTTGTCATTTGATGTGTTTTGGGTGGTCATGTTTTTGTTGGAAGTTTCAATTACTCCCTTATTGATGAGGGGATTCTCAAGGATAATTCCTTTCTCAACTAGGTCCACAAAATAAATACAACATTGCATGTGTAACTCATGTTTCAATTTTGAGTTGAGGTTTTCTATAAACATGAAAACTTTTTGTTTTTTAGGTATTTTGAGAGGACATATACTAGCCAAACCACTCCATGTTGGAAGAAGGTCACACATTTTTAACACTCTTCTTGTGTGGTATGACATAGTTGTGTGGAATGACATAGGGTGGCAATTGTTCTCATTGTCGATTTTGAATGCAAAGTGTTCTACAAATTTTTCTGCAAAGTCTCACCATGTTCTTATGCTATTTTGTAGGTGCACAAAACACTAAAGTTCTTTCTTTGTAAGACTTCTCAAGAATAGTCTTATTAGATATATATGTTCATATGCAATGTCTATGCAAGTTGTAGAATGCTCTCTCATGTGTTTGCTAGAATTTCCCCTCCCTCTATACTTAGGAAAGTTAGGCGTGATATAATCATGTGGGAAGGGAGGCATGTATAACTCTTGTCTAAAGGATAGGGACATAAGTATTTTGTAGAGTAAGTATTCTTGTTGGAAACTTGCATGTGCGTATGTGTAGGATCATGATGGGCCAAAAGTGGCGATATGTAAGTGATATGATGGCCCATGTGGTTGACAACTTTTTTTTTACCCAAAATTGATGAAACAAAAAGGGTTTTTAAAGGAGATTCTGAGCTTTCCACCAATATTAATTATGCTTTTCTTTGAATTTAATAAATAATTATTATTCATTTTCTATTTGAATTACGACAAAAGTCCTGGTTGATAGGCTGATTAAAAAAATTCTATAGCTTTCAAATGGTATCACATTTTTTGAATATAAAACATGCGTCACATACTATGCATCGCATACTATAGGGTTAGAAAAAATAAAATTGAATTTCATGACATTTTGATGAAGTTAAGGTGGTCAGACATATGATTTTTTATATTTTTTAAAATTTGAAAAAAAATCATAATTAATTATTTACTTGGACAAAATTACAAAAAAAATGCATCGCATCGGGACATGAGTCCTCTACTTATATGTAAAATATTATAAAAAAATATTATGAATTTTTTGTGCTTAGGGTGGTCAAACAAATACCTACTTATTTTTTCCCTGAAATTCAAGTACTACTGCATTGAAAATTCAAATTTTCATCTAATAGATTTATTTCTTTCTAAAATAAACCTAGTATTTTAGAAACTACATTCAATTTGCTATAGATTCTATTCCTACATATTTTTGAAATAATATAGATAAATTATTCAAAATTTTACGTCAAGTTGCCTAACTATGATTTTTCTAAATTTTTTTCCACTTAAGGGCCTGTTTTTTCCATGATGATCTTGCACATACGCATGTTTTTTATTTTTTGTTATGGGGAAATAATTTGAGTTGCTAGAACATCTACATGAGTTAATTATGGGTCTTGTGTATTTTGAGAGCCCATGTTGGCATGTTGGGATCCAATATAATGGTATTGATTTTGATTGGGTATGTGTGTATATGATAGATTTTAGTTTTGCATGTGTGTCATGTGGTGTTTGGTTATGAATATTTTCATTATAAGTTGGAATATGAGCATTGTAAGGAGGATTGGATTGTGTATGCCATGAACATGAAAAGGTATGAGCATGTTAATATTGCTTTCCATGTTGCGTGAAGGGTCCTTGTGTGTTATGTAGAGTAGACCCTTGGGTCTTGTTTTGTACATGTATATGAGGAGTAGGCCCTTGTTGTTACACAATGGTATATTAAGAGGCCCCCATATTTGGTGTATAATTTTTTTTGGGAGTCTTATTGATAACAATATGTGATATTTTGGTTGAGGTGTTTGTGCCAAGGGGATTGGAAGATGATGATCCTATGGTGTTTGATGTATAAAATGGGTTGAACATTGTTCCAAAGGATTGTGTCATGGATTGTGTTGTGGTGTTTTGAGTCACACCTTGTATCATTGTTTGTGTGCCAAATGGTAAAGTGTGGATTATCATTGCATCTTGTGTGGATCCTTCTAATGGTATAGATGAGTTGACTTGTTGGTTGGAACCACTAGAAATAGGTGTATTGTGTCCTTTACTTTTATTATTTGGTGTAGGTATTGCATGTAGCGTATTGATGTCCAAACCATGGGGTAATGTGGATCCTTATGAGACTAGTTTAGCTAAGAAATGTCGGGGGTCTAATGCCATAATTTCATCCACAAAAGAGGCTACTTTAGGATCTTGTGCATCAACCTCCACTTCTTGAGAGAAATCGCCAAAAGAGTTGACAAAATCATCTTGTGGGAAAGCCATTTCATCTTCCTTTTGTTTCCTTTGCAACATTGTTTCAACCATAAAAGACTTACAAGAGGGAGGTGAGTGTGATATGTTCTGATGTCTATGGTGACTATGCAATGGATATGACCAAGGTGTAACTAAGGCCAAGGTTATGCAACTATTCTTTTGGATTTTTTAAAGTATAGTTGATGTCTAAGGATGATACCAAGATAAAGAATCAAAGTGACAATAGTCAAAATGTCAATAGTGTCACAATGAAGTCAATATCTTGAGTATATATAATGTATGTAAAATGTAATGTAAATGTGAAACAATGATGGGTGCAAATGGTAATATTACCTAAGAGGATGACTAAGGGTATGACAACCAAGCACCTTGTGGAAAATTCAAGGTAAGGTGGCCTAATCAAACTAAGATAGCCAAGGTTAAAAATATGATTTATCAAGACCTCAATGATGGTAAGAACTAAAATGACGAGTTGAAAAAGGTGCTCTCAAACTAGTCTTGTGAGTTGGGGAGCCAACCTAAATGACAAAGGAATAAGATGATGCAAAGGTGAATTAAAGATAAGTCTAATTTTAAAACTATAGGCTAAATTAAATTCTAACAAGTTTCAAAATCCAAAGTATATGGGAAGATGTATTCAAGCTAAATGATGACCTAATGTTTGACCTATAGAAAATGTAATGTATGCAATAATCGAAGAATGGATGGGTTAGAAATTACAAGTCAAGAAGCTTGAAATTTTTTGATCAGAGGACAAGGTGATGCTAAGGAATTAATTAGAAAATGGATTATCTCAGTTTTCCCTAAAAAAATTTATAGTAGGAAATTATGTCATTTTGAATGACAATTGTGGCACTGTTATGTGTAATAGTTGTGTCATTCTAGAATCTTAGTTGTGGTGAATGATAGTCAATTGTGTTTAGTGTGTTTTGACCTATGTTGAATGTTTTGACTTAGTTTTGGATCTAATTTTTGGAAAAATGTGAATAGAAAACATTAAAAATAGTCTAAAGACACTTGGGCTAGTCTAAAAATTTCAAAAGTGTATTCATAATGTGTATGTTCAATGCTTATTCACCCCAATATTTCCATGGGTATAGCACATATCATAGATAATATCACACATAAAAATTTTGTCCTATCCTAAGGTCAATTGGCTAATGGTGACACTCTTAGACCCACACTAGGAATCTCCTTTGGTGTAAGGGAGGGCATAGGACATTCCAACCAGGTGATTTTTCACTTTCATCACAACCACATTATTTATATAGCAGACCAAAATTAATGTGATGCAACCCCTCAAAAAATTCTTTGTTCCATTTTTAATTGTGCAAAATTTGGTTTGGACCCTTGTTTATGGTTTTGGGTCATGTCCTCATTAGTGTGTCAGGGTATTTATGTTGTTAAAACCCTTCAAAATTGGCCTACAAGCTCTAAAAAGCCCTTGGTCATTATATTGTTACATTGACTTATTTTTCCCAGTATCTAGTTGTTTAAGATATCACTTATGCCACCAAATTCATTGTTTTCATCAACCCCCAGAGTTTAGGATTGTCGATCACCTTAATAATTTTCATTGTTTAAAATTTTGCTATGGTTGGGCTTGATTTTCCTTTTAAATGAATTAAGTCTTAAATCCTCATTCCTAAAGGGTCAAACTCTCGTCACTGGCCTAGAAATGGCCCCCTTTTAAGTTAACTTTTGCAGCATGTGCAAAATTAGGATTTCATGCTTGTTGTTCGATCGTTAGGAGGTTATCCCAACCATTCATCATGTGCATGTGTTGATTTATTTCTTCTTATTTTATTCACATGGGCTAACAAGCTTCTACCATGCATCTGGTACTTTGGTGGGGCAATTCTCCTTGGTGCCATTTGAAGAAGATCAATGGTTGCTGATTTGAGACATGGCCATGTCTTGATGACTCCTTGCACACCTGTGCTAGTTTATTTCATATTATTTTAAACACGGGCTAGCCGGTTATCTATAGGTATCGTGCTTTACAGTGGGACCATTATCTCCACAAGGCTACTGGACATAGTTCATAGAAGGATCAAAGACAGATACTGCAACATGTGTTCTCATCAGGACCATTCCCCATGTGCCCATCCACCTAAAGCATTAAATAAAGATAGTTACAAGGGCTAGTAGGAAGGTTGACACCTGTCACTTATTGAGAAATTTTCCAAGCTCTAAAGAGAACAATTACTTCATAAAGAAGGAAATCGATGGTTGATGGTAGGTGATGTGGGTCAATCTTGACCATTCCTTTACATCTTGTGAGGGCCCTGCTTGTGTCCTATATTTTGTAGTAGGAAAGTGCCATCTGGAAATTGAAAAAGGATCTAATGGACTCTAGTGGAGTTGGAAGGTTGCTAAAATTGGCTGAGAGGGTACTATTTCCAAACAACACCATTTTTAAGTGTATTCTTTGAGGCATATGTTTAGGTGTTTGATCGTCAATTCTGACAGTTATTGATACATATGGGAAGGTGAAAATAAAGCAAGGAAATGTATGAACTAATATTTTGAGATAATATCAAGATGATTCCCGACTATTCTACTATGAAGAAATACAAGTGAATTAATTCCCACAGGTAAGTGGGTAAGTATAGCTTGAAAATTTTTAATTGATGCTAATTATGTGATTGAAATATGTGTATAGAGTGGATGTGTATCTACTTATGTATTTTATAATCAAGAAAAGGCAATAAAAGAAAAATTAAAACTTGGTCATAATTAGTTGCACCAGTAATCTATCGATTGATTTATTTTTAAAACATGATCAATGGTTGATATTAAAAAAGATCAAAGCAAATTGTTGTTAGCTCACATGCTTGAGGTTTCTTTGAGTATTAATGGTTGGTACACTTTCATGGATTGATATATAATGAGGACTGATGGCCATATTTTTAATTCAAAAATTACATTCAGAGATGGAAAATTGAGTTTGAGTGTTTTCTGATTCTTATTACAGATAAGATGAGTAAGTCTAGAGAGTCTACTAGGCTGGTTCAAAGGTCTAGGAGATTGAGTTTGCTTGAGTTTGAGGAAAATGTTCCTAAGGATGTAATTGAGACATAGGGAGCTCTTGATACACCAAAGAGTAGAAGGGGACATAGGAAATTCAAGAATTATGGTGTCAGGAGTAACTACTTCTTGAGGAACCAAATTGTTTAAGAGTAGTTGGTCAAGTTCAAAGGAAAAAAGTTGGTGGAATATGAAAAGCAGGAAAAGAAAAAGTGCAATTATCATAAAGCTTATTTGGGAGGAAGTAATTATCCTAGTGAGGTTTATGATATCCCTTCAGATAGTGAGGGTTATACTGATTCAAAGTGTGATAATTATACACTTTCCCTAGTACCTTCTAACGATTCTGATAAGGAGGTGGTGACAGTTCCTCTAGTTCCACCACGAACAATATGTGGGTGAGTATTCTCTATGGCTGATGACTCAAAGTGATGACTTTGTGCCATATTTTTTTATGACACGATATCCCTTGTGTCAGGATTGTCATATTCAACATTCATTTGATTTCTTGCTTCTAGTTTTGATGTTGAAAATTTTTCAAGCTTTTGTGTTGGAGAAGTGATAGACCTCCTAATGTTGGTGACATGTAGGATTTTTTTAGGTGGAATGCAATTTTTTTCTAAAGCTGTGAGTGGAGAATATTCTTAGGTTAACAAGGACCAAAATTTGATTTTGTTGCATTAACAAACTTTTCCTTTTGAGGAGCTAGCATGTCTTCATCCAAGGGATGCGGAATTTGGTATTTTACTCTTATGTTTCCCCAATGAGTGCATGTTACTAACTGAGGACATCTCAAATTTTGGTTCAAATGATCTTCAATTGAAATGAAATTTAACTGTAATTGAGTTTGATGCTTGTTTCTCCCTTGTTCTATAAAAGGGATTTCGGGGCTCATTATAGGGATTCAAGCAATTTCATGCATTTTTAATCCTATAACCCCTATTCAAGATCTCCCTTGAATAAAAATACATGAAGGAGAATCATCATATGATCTTTATGCAAGATTTATGTATACACTCTCTTCAATTCCTAAATGGTATGAACCAGGTTTGAGTAATCTACCATTGTATTTGAAGCTAGTTAGGCTTGACCAAGTGTGTGAGTACATTTCTTGTTTTAAAAAGATTAAAGATGATCATAAAAATGTTGTTACATTTTCAATCTACAATGGTAATGATTGTGCTATTCCATATGAGTTGAGTAATGATATATCACATGAAGAAGAAGAGAGTAGAGTTAAGGTTGAAAATGTATAGCTTACTGAAGCAAATGAAATGTGTGGTCTTAATTCTTTTGAAGATTCTAGCACATGTGATCCAGTGGAAGACATAACATTGGACAATCAATTTGAAGATTCTGAACATAGATTCAGTGTTGATGTGTCCCCTTGTTGCAATAATAATGATGATGGAATTGACCATGGTCACTCCTCTAATAGTCAATGTTTTCCTCATAAGAAAAAGATTGAATTCTTCAATACAAATGAGAACTATGATAGTGGAAACATATGTTAGCTTGAGAAGGAACAAATCTATTCCAAGGAATAATTTTCAAAGTGTGAGTCAGAGATGTTACTAATAGAAGATGTAAATGAAGTTGGAAATCTATTTGTATGCTCTTCTAGTGATTTTTGTGATTTTAAAGATAATGATGAATTGAAGGATTTAGATATTCATAATGAGGTGGCTAAAGTCTTTATATGAAAAATTAATGTAAGGGAAAACCATTTATTTGGTAATCCTCTATCTTCACTAGAGATAAGGAATGATTATCCTTATTGGTGTAGAGAAAATCAATTTTTTGCTGAAAATTCTAATGATACAATTCATACATGGTTATAATGTGGCCTTGAACAAACAAAGAAACACATTGATAAGCTTGTGGGGGATGTTACATATGACTGTTTCACATTTGATAAAAATTTTGAAGATAAAGATGAGTATCATGATGCTGATTACTTGAAAGAATATGGATAATTTTAGTTCTCAATTCAGTTGGGAGATGTTTTAGTGGAGCATGGAAATAAAGTGCAGAGTAAAGAGTGTTATTTTCAATATAAAGATATGTCATGTGATGATAAATTTTTCTATTTTGTGCCTAATAGTACAATACATAATGATAGAGATTATACTGACAAGGATATACTCAAAAAAATTAAGAAAAATGCTAGTAACAATGTTTATAATTAGGCAGAATCCAAGGGTATCCGCATATTACTACTTGTAAGATGAAGGGTATACATGTTGCAATGGTATGGAAAAGGTAAATGTGGGTTGAAGGAAATAAATTCTTTCAATAGATTTGTTTTTGATAGGGGAATGAATTGGCCCTAAGTTTTAGTTGACTGGCGCTAGCAAAGTTGAATTTAAGCTTGGCTAGATTGTAGAGTACATACTCAAAATTTGCACCTCAGGAGAAGGCTTTAGATGAAGTGGAGATTGGATCTCCCTTTTCAGGCCTATTTAAAAAAATGTACATATTTTGGTTTTTTTCTTTTTTCTTTTTCCTTTTTCCCTAGTCTACTTCACCCATAATTATGGGATCTCACCATGCCTACAAGAGGAATGTGTCCCCAATAGGAGCCAATGATGGAACCCCTCAAAAAATTCTTGGTTCCATTTTTAATTGTGCAAAATTTCACTTGGACCCTCATTTCTAGTTTGGGGTCATGACCTCATCAATGTGTTAGTGTCTTTATGTTGTCAAAACCCTTCAAAATTGGCCTACAAGCTCTAAAAAACCCTTGGTCATTATATTGTTGCATTGACCTATTTTTCCTAGTATCCCATTGTTTAACATATCACTTATGCAATCAAAGTCATTGTTTTCACTAGCCCCCAAAGTTTAGGATTGTCAGTAACCTTCATAATTTTCCATTATTTAAAATTTTTCTATAGTTAGGCTTTATTTTCCTTTTAAATGACTTAAGTCCTAAATCCTCATTCCCAAAGGGTCAAATTCCTATTGGCCTCCCCCTTGTAAGTTAGCTTTTGCAACATGTGTAGAATTAGGATTTCATACTTGTCATTTTATCATCAGGAGTTTATCCTGGTCATTCTCCATGTGCCCATGTTGATTTATTTCTTCTTATTTTATTCACACATGTTGACAGGATTCTGCCACACATCTAGTACTTTGGTGGGCCTGGTCTCCTTGGTAAAGATAGTTGGCACCATTTGAAGTAAACCAACAGTTGTATATTTGAGATGTGACCACATCTTGACCACTCCCTACATACTCGTGTTGGTTTATTTCATATTATTTTAAACACATGGGCTAGCGAGCGATGACCACATATCGTGCTTGACGGTGGGACCATTATCTCCAAAAGGTTGGTAGATATAGTTCAAAGAAGGATCAAAGACAAACAATACAACATGTGTTCTCATCAAGACCATTCCCCACATGCCTTTCTGCCTAAATCATTAAAGAAAGATAGTTACACAAGCTAGCAGGAGGGGCAACATGTGTCACTTATTAAGAAACCTAGCAAGCTCCAAAGAAGGTGATTTATTCATAAGGAATGAAATTGATGATTGATGGTGGGTGACGTGGGTCAATATTGACCATTCCCCACCATCCCATGAGGGCCACACCTATGTCCTATATTTTGCAATAGGCAAGTGGGCAAGTGCCACCTGGACATTCTAAAAGGAACCAATGGACTCTAGTGGAGTTGGAAGGTTGCCAAAATTGGATGTGAGGGTACTATTTCTAAAGAGAACCATTTTAAATTTTATTCTTTGAGGAACATGTTTGGGAGTTTGGCTGTCCATTCTGACAGTTACTGATACATGTGGGAAGGAAAAAATAAAGCAAGGAAATGTACGAGCTGATATTTTGAGATCAGATCAAGATCATTCCCCGCTATTCTGCTATGAATAAATACAAGTGAATTAATTCCCTCAGGTAAGAAGGTAATTGTAGCACCAAAATTTTTAATTGATGTTAAGTATGTGGTTCAAATATGTGTATAGAGTGGATGTATATCTACTTAGGGATTTTCTAACCAAGAAAAGGCATTAACAACACAATTAAAAATTGGTCATAATTAGTTGCACTAGTAATCTATCTGTTGATTTATTTTTAAAACATGATCAACATTTGAGATTAGAAAAAATAAAAGCATACTATTGTTAGCTCGGGAACTTAGGCTTTCTTTGAGTATTAATGGTTGGTACACTTGCATGGATAAATATATTGAGGAGGGTATGTGCAAGATCATCATGGAAAAAATAGGCCCTTAAGTGGAAAAAAAATCAGAAAAATCAGAGTTAGGCAAGTTGATGTAAAAATTTGAATAAGTTATCTATATTATTTCAAAAATACGTAAGAATAGAATTTATAGAAAATTGAATTTAATTTCTAAAATACTAGGTTTATTTTTTATTTTCAAATCTATTTGGTGAAAATTTGAAATTTCAATGTGTAGTAGTATTTAAATTTTTGGGAAAAAATAAGTAGGTGTTTGTCTGACCACCCTAACCACAATAAAATGATAATATTTTTTTATAAGATTTTAGATATAAGTAGAGGACTGATGTCCCGATGTGATGCATATTTTTTTATAATTTTTTTCCAAGTAAATAATTAATTATGAATTTTTTATTACAACTTTTAAAAAATTAAAAAACTCGTATGTCTAACCACCTTAACTTGGTCAAAAATTCATGAAATTCATTTCTTTTTTTTAATCCTGTAGTATGAGAAGCATAGAATGTGACACATGTTTCAGATTCAAAAAATGTGATATCGTTTGAAAGCTATAGATGTTTTTGAATCAGCCCATCAATCAGAACTTTAGTTGTAATTCAAATAGAAAGTAAATAATAAATATTTATTAAATTCAAAGTAAAGAATAAATTATATTGGTGGAAATTTGAGAATATCCTGTAAAAACCCTTTTCGTTTCATCAATTTTTAGTAAAAAAAGGTGGTTAGCCACATACCCTACAAAAACCCATCATATCGGTACTTTTTGGCCCATCATGATCCTGCACATACCTAGGATAGATGGTCATATTTTTCGTTCATAAATTACATTCAAAGATTAAAAATGGCATTTTATTTTGAGAGAAAAGTTGGTGAAGGTTTTTTGGCTCTTATTACTTATTAGATGAGTAAGTTTGGAGAGTTTACTAGGCTGATTCGAAGGTCTAGGAGATTGAATTTTCTTGAATCTGAGGAAAAATCATCCTAAGAATGAAATTGAGACACATGGAGCTCCTAATACTCCAAAGAGTAGAAGGGAGAATAAGAAATTCAAGAAGTATGGTGTCAAGAGTAACTACCACTTGAGGAGTCAAACTGTTTCAGAAGAGCTAGTCAAGTTGAAAGGGAAAAAGCTGGTGGAATATGAAAAGAAGGAAAAGAAAAAGTGCAAGTATCGTAAGGCTTATCTGGGAGGACTTAATTCTCCCAGTGAGGTTTTTGATATCCCTTTAGATAGTGAGGGTGATACTGATCTGAATTGTGACCATTATCCACTTTCCCTAGTACCTTTTGAATATTATGATAAGGAGGTGGTGACGATTCCTCCAAATCCACCATAAACAAGACGTGGATAAGTATTCTCTAAAGCTGATGACTCAGAGTGATGACCATGCCCCATTTTTTTTTTTGATGACACCATAGCCCTCGTGTCAATATTTTCCTATTCAAAATTCATGTGCTTTCTTGTTTCTATTGTTGATGCAAAATTTTTTTAGGCTGGTGTGTTGGAGAAATTCCAAACTTCCTAATGTTGGCAACATGTAGGATTTTTATGGGTGGTATGCAAGTTTTTGCTAAAGCTATGAGTGAAGAATCTTCTTTGGTCAAAAAGGACAAGGATTTGATGTTGTTGTAGTAACAAACTTTTCCTTTTGAGGAGCTAGCATGTCTTCATGCAAGGGATGTGGAATTTGGTCTTTTACTCTTCCATTTTCTGCAATGAGTGTGTGTAACTAACTAAGGACATCTCAAATTCTGGTGCAAATGATCTTCAAATGAAATGAAATGTAGTTGAGTCTAATGCTTTTTGCTCCCTTATTCTATAAAATGGATTTCAGGGCTCATTACACGGGGTCAAATTTTTAAGTCTCAACACAGTTTTAGGTGAAAGCTATGTTTAGGAAAGGCACTTCATGAAGAATATGGATGAAATTAAAAATAAATTTTCTTGGGTGTGAGTCTTGAATGTAATAGTCGTAAATTAGTTTTATAGAGGCTACTAACATCAAAAAAAATATTAGTCTAGAGACATATACTCTCCTACGTATCTTTCTCACAAGTTATGAATGAAAATACTAATGGTGTGATCATTTATCTTCAATTGTTCCACTGAATGTATAATTTTGTTTTAGCTTTAACTCAAAGAGTTGATAAAAAACACTTAATGATGGTTATAGATTTTGTAAGGAATTGCATAGGATTTGTAGGGAGTGAGTTTTTTTAGGCATTGTTAGTTTTTATAAATGCAAATCACTATGTAAATATTCCATCTATCTCTGAATTAAGTAGCTTACATATATTAGTAGTTCTTATATATTTGACTCTGTTGCTCCAATTGATGAAACACTGGTCTATTTTTTAGAAAATATTGCATGAAAATGAGTAACTAGCATACCTAGCAATAGAATTAAGATAAGAAAAACATTTATTTAAGCTATTTTCAAGTATAGTATGGTTTTGAGCTACCCATGTTTCCCAACAAATAGGTAATCATTTGCTTAAAGGTCTGCCAAACCTTCAGTGAAGTACATTATTTGCAATATGTAGGAATAAATCTATGTACAAATGTGTTATCAATTAGATACACCTCACATAAACACAATATGGAACACCCTCCTAGGTCCCATAGAGCCTAAAGTGTAAAATTAAATCCCTCAAATTCCTTTACTCATTATGTTGGCCACTAGCCTTGCAATTTCTTCATTATAGGAGTTTGCTACTTTTTAGAGAACTCTAAGGTTTTGCTAGAAAAATCACTAATAGAAATGGAAACTCTGCTAGGTAAATTTAAGAAATATATGATAGAAGATCATCTAGCCTTAAAAGTGAAGAGTTTGGTGAGTTTGGACATCTGATTCAAATATAATAAGAACTATTTAGACTTGGAAGTGATTCTATTGCAGTGATGTCAAAGAATTTATGTGTGATTTTGTTGTGGGAAAAGACCCAGAATGAAATTCATTCTTACAAGGAGCTTCATGTTGCTTTAAGTTTATTACTTTTTGAAGAGAGGTGGAAACTGTGTCTAAAGAACCTATTGAATATGTGAAGATAATTTTAGATCTACAATATTTCTAATCATGAAGAAAAATTTACAGCAACTGTAATATATCCAAGTATTCTTCATATTTTGGTTTTCAAAAAGCATACATTTTGTATATGAAGATCACATTTGAAAGTCATGAAAAATTTGGTTCTCTATTAAATGAATAAGCACTAAGAGAGGGAATGGTCATGATTTGTTTTGTGTACTTCTATATTACTAGATTGCAAAATCTCCTATGAGGTGAAGTATAAACTATTGTTGGAGAAACTCATTCAGAAGATCTTAAGAAAATCAAGATATAAATCTGAATTATAAAATCATAACATTACGTTGTTAAATAACTTGGATGTGTAAACAAAGATTTTGGCACCCAATGGTCTTTCTAGCCCTTCTAGAGTTTTCACCTAAAAGAGTAAAAATGGGCCAAAATACAATGTAAAAATTCAAAGATTAATGTATGAATGGATGGAATATACTTAGATGCAATGATCTAAATGCAAAAAATTAATAAAAGAGGTGGATTATTAAAGCTAAATCTAAGAAATGTAAAGTGCTGGAAAACACATTGTGATATGTAAAAGCACCTAGAAATGAAAATAAAATATAACAAAAATTAATGAAACTAAATGTGTGCACTTGGGAACTTACTGGAGACTAGAAATGACTTTTGAAATGCTATTGATCCTAAAAATTTGGCCTATTTGGACTCAGTTTCCATTCTGGGCAAATTAGTCCCAGATCTGGGAAATTATTTTGAAGCCCGTTTTAGACAAATGGGTATCCAAAACTATAGAATATATTTTTTAGGCCTAGAAGTGACACTCATTCGTCACTAATGGCGAATCAGACCACAACTAAATTTTTGAAAACTTCAAAAGTGGAAATAGAAGCCCTTGATCTACACTTCAGTTCCTCAAAGGTGTTCACCTCTAAAAGTTTGATTTCCAAGACTAGAACGTGACTTTTAATGGATATTTTGGATTTTCAAACAAGGATAGATCTTCAAAAACTTTGCAACTTGATCTTCAATGATTTCCAAGTCTTCAAGATGCCTAAATTTGCAAACACAAAAGAAGAGAAATTTTGAATGGTAGGGAATGTGGGTTTTCCTTGGTCAAACCCCTTGTAGGTAATTAAACCAAAATGAAGAAATAATATAATGAAGCATGAAACAATGGAGTTAGAGACTTTCCTTGATATTTGATCTTAAATTTCTCTGGCAAAAGATGAAGAATCTACCCTTGAATGTCTTAGGAAGCTATCTGGATGACATGAAATGATGAATGAATGATTAGGTGTGTGAATGAATTATGAATTATTGTTTAGAAGCTTGTATTTATAGAAAATCCACCTAATTTTTCCATCAATTGGATTCCTTGCGATGACATGGAGGAAAATAAAACTTCAAATCCAACTTCTTTCACTTAAACCCCAAAAATGGCTTGAATTGAACTTATTCACCATCAAGGGTGAATGGTTCCCACCTGGATGGGACTGATTTACCCCTAATGGCGAATGGGTCCTACAGGGGCCATTCTTCTAGCTAGAATGTTAGGAAGTAAGGAGATCAGGTTTATACAATGATTTTTTTGGTTATTTCATCAAATTATTCCTCGGGATGCATAATATAGGGTCATAGTTGCCTATTAAAGATGATGTAAAGGTCAATTAGGTTCAAGGACACAAAATTCATTGTGAAAGTGTGATTAATTAAATTCAATTCACATCATTAAAATTGTGTCCATAGAGTCGAGAAATGCACAACATCCAAGGTGAATGTGTAAAACACATTACAATTCTAGATTAAAGTCAAGTATAATTTATAAGCCATAAAATAAATTTAATAATATTGAATTAAGGGGGAAATGGGTTCATTAAGTCTAGAGAGGCATGAAATTATTTTACAACACTTTACAATACCTTTACAAGACATTGTTAAATGTATTTTATTTAGTTTGCAAGGGTCCAAGACCTAGTGTGGATGTGAAAAACACCTCACAACACCAAATCAAGGCCAAGTTTAGTCCAATTTATCATTAATTATCCCCATATCAAGCAAGTAAAAAGGGATACTTTTTCTATGTCCACAGGTAGCCCCCACTTTAGTGAGAAGATGAAATTACTTCAAACACGCACTAAAGTAGACATTCTAGAAGGGGTCCAATCATACCAATGTGGATGGTCTAAGATGTCAAAGATCGAGGGACGTTGCACAAGTCCCTATGATCCAAGATCCTTGGTCAAACTGACATAAGCGCTAAAGGACATGCATAAGGTGTATAATTTGCAACAAGACAAGATACATGATCATGCAATGGCAAGAAATAGAAGCAAGAGAAGAAAAACTAAAAAGGTGGATCAAGCTTCATCCATTTTTCCAACATGTTCTGTATCAAATTGAGGATGTTTGTTTAGAAAGAAGATACATACTCATTGTAGGGTGATGGAACTCATGGTTGTTCATCAGGTGAGAAGGCCCAAAAGGTGAGACACATATGGCTGATATGTGTTCACACACACGCATGTAGCTATGGGGAAAATTCATGCCTCAGAATGGGCTTCCCACTCAACCATACCAAATTTATACCTCCTGATAACTTTGATAAGGTGCCATAATGAAAATGATTTTCAAGACCTATGAGGTAAGCAAAACTTTGTATGCTTGACACTCATAGACATTGTAAATGAAAAATAGTGTAAGGAATGTTCAAAGGGATTTTTCTTAGTTCATGCAAGGTCTCATCTTAGGGAACATCATGCCTAATTTCTCCAAGAGAGGATAGGTTAAAATGGTCTCATCTTGTTTCCAAGAGAGGACAAGTGCAATATCTCATCCTAGGAAACATTCTACCTAATGTTTCCAAGATAGGAAGTCACAAGAAAAAGAAAATAAAACAATAAAATGTGATTATGGATGTATGTACCCACTTTAAATTGGTTTCTAACACCATTGATGTGAGAAATTTCTCTAAAGTAGAAGAGGACATGAGAGCTTACTCGAAAAGCTCTTTTCCAAGTCATACATTTTTGATAAGCTACGTCACGAAAAAGGTAGTATGTCACATGCAAGCCAACTTAAGGCATGTCGTCCACATCCCAAGATTTCTCTTATATGTTCATGAAAGGTTAAGGAATAGGAAAAGGAGACAACGAAAAGTGACATACGAGGACAAGGCTACATAACCCCTTGCCCCCACTGAATGCAGGATAAGGGTGAGCCGAAATAGTGGAAGAAACACATGCTAGAGTGAAAATTAGTATCAATTAGAGGAATGAGGTGCCCCCACATAAGTAAGAACACCAAACTCCTTAAGATATTGGATTTTACTACTCAAAGCCTCACATTCATTAGTGGAATGACCATGAACTCTATGGTATGCGCAAAACAAAGTCTTGGAATAGCATTTATTTCAAGTTCATTGAGGGAGAGATATCAAGTGATCTTGGAGGAGTCTCAACAAGATACCCTCTTGATCAATGGTAGAAGGTGTTCCTATAGTTTGTGACAAAGATACCCCTTGCTTAGTATTAGTTTCCATACCTATGCAAGACTCTTTAGATTGTGATATTTTTTTCTCTCTTGTATAGGAGGGTGTAAAATATAATGAATTCAAAATCATTAGTGTTTTGCGAGATGAAATTTACATTAATCCAGGATGTTGGTGTTTGTGTCATTGCTTGCAAAGGAGAACAATCAAGACAACTAGTGTCGATCAGTTCAGGATGTGTTACAATTAAGGTAGGATTTGATGAATTGGATGTGATGGTGTTGATATTGATTGAAGGCTTGATTAATTCTACTAAAGGACAATAACCAAGATGATGAGTTGTTTGTTGTGTGATAGGATCTATAGGGTTGTGTATACCTTTTTCTCGAGAATGCCTTTCCCACATTGAGTGTAGGACTATAGGAAACAGGGGAGAGTATAACAAAGATACATTTATATTAAACAAATGAAACATTAAAACATTACATTGATTCTATCCTTTCAGCTCTACGGAGCTGGACTCTGAGAAGAGTAAAGAGCCCATTACATCTACCTCTATTTATAGAGGACTTAGCAATTCTCCAGAATGCAAAATAGTATGTTCATATGCAAATTTCCAAGTCGGTGAGAACTCTCTAGAATGGACGGTGGAGGTCGGTGTGGCTGGTTCTAGACAATTCTTGAGACTGGTCGGTTGGCAGAATATGACTACACAACAGAGGATACAGAGTTGCCAGAGGATACAGAATTATCAGGATCAGCTGGCATAATTAAATGAGTAGATGAGATTATAATTTCCAACACTCCCCCTTAATCGCAAATACAAATTCTGATTTCTTTCTGGCCTCTTGTTGACTTTGCATACAAGTGGTTTTAGCTAACCACAAACCTTGCATACAGGTGGTTTCAAATTACCACAAACTAACATATTGAAACTAACATATTGATACCAATTGTAGGAAACAAGGGAGAGCAGAACAAAGATACATTTATATTAAACAAATGAAACATTAAAAAATTACATTGATTCTATCCTTTCAGCTCTATAGAGCTAGACTCTAAGAAGAGTAAAGAGCCCATTACATCTACCTCTATTTATAGAGGACTTAGGATTTCTCTAGAATACAAAACAATATGTTCATATACAAATTTCCAAGTCGGTGAGAACTCTCTAGAATGGATGGTGGAGGTCGGTGTGGCTGGTTCTAGACACTTCTAGAGACTGGTTAGTTAGTAGAATATGACTACACAACAGAGGATATAGAGTTTTCAGAGGACACAAAATTATCAGGATCAGCTGGCATAATTAATTGAGTAGATGCGATTATAATTTTCAACAAGGACAAGGGTGAGCCAAAATGATTGAAGAAATGTATGCTAGATTGAAAATAAATATCAATTAGAGGAATGAGGCAGCCCTGTTGGAGCCTAAAATTTGCTCCAATTTCGAAAAAAATTAAGGCTCTCATATGTGAAAATTTGATTTCGATACTCAGAAATACAATGATTTTACATAAATCATATTTGTTGAGAATATTTAATAATTCCCAAAATAGAATTGGTGGGCCGGATGATCCCTGTCAATATCCTCTATACCTCTACCAAACAACAATATTGAAATAAGGAGTGGACAACTTCGATAGCACTAGGAATTTCATTAGCATTGCCCTCATGATACAAAAAATTTCTATCAGATGCAGATTTAATACTCCTTGCTTGTGTATGCAAACTCTTCATAGGTACTACGGAATACTAAGGAAATGAGGATGCAGGGGCAGATATTAGTCCATATAATATGAAGGATGAACGGGACAACAATTTTCACCATTCACTTGAGAAAGTCTTATTACTTCGATATTCATCTGTCACTATCACTAATCTATTCAAAATCATATCCAACTTAGGGATGGTATAACTTTGTGATAAGAAAGTCTCACAATGAAGAAAGGGCAGAAAATTAAGCATGACAACATGTGGCAAACATAAATCAAGAATACTGAAGGGAGAAATAAAAGAGAAGTTGTGTCAAAATGAATTGCTAAATGTGGTATTACATTCAAATTATGATGAATGCTTCATCTTCTTTGTCATTACGAATTGAAGAATCTGCAACTGGAAAGCTAAGTAAAACTGAAGGAACTACCCGCAAATTATTGGTAACATGCATCCATCGATGGACAATGGTTAGGGAATATTAATCATATGTTATGATTGCAAGCGCCCTGACAAAATATATATGCAGAATGTGGAATCACACAAGAGGCCGCACGCAGGTTGCTCTGACTGAGGGCTCAGAAAAAATGAGGTTTCATAGATTACAACAATCACATGATGTGCAAACAAGCTCTAAAAGGTATTCGAGCATGTGGCAAGATGGTGCAGGAGCACCCAATACACAGTTTAAAATAATTCATCCTTTGAAGGAAGCATAGGAATTAGGAAAAGAGGGTTACTTGAGTCATTTTATGATTGAATAAGGCCTTTGAGCCCATTAATGATGTAATTAGGGTTATTTTATGTTAGTTAGTTCAAAAAATGCAAAAGGTTGCATAAAAATGTACTTATTGTCAACAAATTGTTAAAAAGTGAAAAAAAAGGCAATTAGGGGTCTAATTGGTAAAAAATTGGTTTCCAATGTCCAAGTAATTAAAATTTCAGTTGGAGGATGTTTTTAAGGGTGGTTGGATGTTAAATAAGCCTCTCATGGTCGAGGCATGGTTGTTGAATCAGTTTTTTTGAAGTTCTAATAAAAAAAGTGTCTATTTTCTAGAAATTTCTATGTACATTTGCTGCTAAAACGTGTGGTATGACCTTTGTACAAACTGTACGGGCTCAACCCCATTATGGTTGGAAAGAGGAAAGTGTCAGATTTCATTTGACAGTCGTTTGGTTAATTTTATTGAGTTTAGAGGGTTTTATTGACATTTTACTAAAAGTGCCTGTGCACAGCCATTAGAGGGTTTGAAAGTCTAAAAATGTAGTTTTTGACCATTCCACCCATTGTATGCCACTATAACTTGGTGGAATGGTCTAATATGATGTAAAATAGATGTGTGTAATTTTTGGATGCAGATGTGGACATTTGTGACTTTTCAAGGTGATGCCCTAATTGAATTTTTGTGCATTTTCAATGCAACTGAAGGTGTAGAAGTTGAGTTTTTGTCAATTGATGTTATGGCTGCCCATATGAACATTTTGTGAGCATGTAAAGGTCTAATGGTATGTGTTCCAAGTGGTTGCAAGGTTTTGTGTGGTGTGGAGATGTCATTTTCATTAAACCCTCCTAATTTGTAAGCAAAATGCAGGTTTCTAGTTTTTGGGTCTTAAAATGCGTGACTAACTCAAGAGGTCATTGATTTAGATGTTTTACAACATGTTGATCTGCTATTTTTAGGTTTTTAGTGAATATTGCATGATTGAAGGGTAGTTGCTTTGTAAATTGGACCAATTTAGGCCTAGTTTGAGAGAGGCCAGTCATAGAACTCATATACTTTTTGAAACAAGTGCTTAATAACTTTTGATATGTTTGAATAGGCCATAATCGGTATCCAAAAAGAGTTTGGGTTCATAGGTGTGAGGTGTCTTTGAAAATTTATGCCTTTTTGTTTTCAAGTTTGGAAGGTTGCTTGGCATTGAGGGTGAGTTGAAAGCATGGTAAAGAAGAGTTCTTTGTTCTAAAGTTGATATTTTCAATGTTGTGAATGACCTTCACCTTGGCTTTGCATCAGAGTGGTATCAGAGCGAGGTAGTAGATCTCTTGAAGTTTGAAGGAGGAGCATTTGAAGATACAAGACACCATGGCCATCAGAAGGTTGGATGAGAAAGAAGAATGAATGAGGCATGCCATCTTCCAAACCAGATGCAAATGCAGAGGTAAGATATGTAAGGTACTGATTGATTCAGGTTCATTAGATAATGTTGTTTCAAAGGAAATGGTTGAAAAATTGCATTTGACAAGGCTAAAACATGAATCACCTTACAAGGCATATTGGGTAAATAGTAATCAGCATGT
Source organism: Sequoia sempervirens (assembly GCA_007258455.2). Lineage (NCBI taxonomy): Eukaryota > Viridiplantae > Streptophyta > Pinopsida > Cupressales > Cupressaceae > Sequoia > Sequoia sempervirens. The sequence goes on from VDFB02058242.1 coordinate 149,904,671, forward strand.
GGTTCGAGAGCAAGCTTTTGTAGATTTTTAGGTTGGTCCTTATAATGATGTTGTATTATGTGATATAATTCCTATAAGATATTTCCATATGATACTAGGAAGGGTTTGGCATTTTGATAGATTTGCTATACATGATGGGAGACTAAATGTGTATGAAATTGAAAAGGATGGGCAAAGATATATCTTGAATTGTTTGCAAGATGAAGTGACACAAAGAAGGATAGGCATGTGTGCAAAAAGAGAGTTGTTGGAACAAAAGGAACAAGGGTATAAGGGAGAGACATAAAGGCATATAATAGAAGTAATGGAGAAGGAAAAACGCCATGAGGAACCATTGAGGAAAACAAAATAATTTGAAGACACAAGGGAAACAAAGAAAGTGAAGGACAAAGATGAAAAGACCTTGAAAGAGCCGGGTAAGCATGAATGTTGTATTGAAGATAAGGAACATGTAAGAGTTTTTTCAAAGAGGAATGATAGTGTTCTAGGGCAGGCAACCATGAAGAATGCAAAGCTATATGGGAATGAGATAGAGTGTTGTGAAAAGAAGATTCTTGGGATAGAGATCCTTAGGAGAAGAGATGAGGTTATGAAGAGTGAAGAAGAGTTGCAAGAACACAAGCCATTTGGGCATGATGAAAACACAAGGGAAGAGGTGAGTTATCCATTGAATGTGCAAGAAAGTGAAAAGAAGCAAGTATATGGAGATGTGATTGAAAGACCTATGGATAAAGGGGTCTTAAAAATTGAGGTAAAGGTAAAGGATGAAGGTACCAAAGATGACAACAAAGGAGCAAGTCTTGAAAGGCTTGTAGATGATGAGAAGATTATGATAGGGACAGTTTGGTGTCCTGTGAAGTTGATTGCAAACAAAAATTAGTCTAATACTGGAAATACAAAAAGTATGGACATTGGAAATACAATGGCAAAGGTGGACAATGAGGTGAAGGTAGATGAGAGAGAATCCCAAGGGGTATGGAAAGTGATGGAGAGTAGAATGGTTGAGGTAAACCAATGTGAAAACATGATGTTAGGACAAGGTGAAGAACATTTAAGTTGTGTTTCTGAAGTTAGTAGGACAAAGGTCCTTGAGGAAGAAAATAGAAGGCAAAGTATGGATAGTCAAGAGGATGAATTGCATAGCCCAATGATGGGGCATGAATGTAATGAGTTTGACAGGACATTGCAGGTTAAGAAAATAGTGACGAAGGAAGAAAAAGGTCTAATGCAAGGCCTTAACAGGGATAACAATTTTATGACAGACAAAGACATGACAGTCAGCCAGTTAGAATGGCAAGAAACAATGAAGGGAAATGTGAAAAAGACAGTGCAAGAGTATGAAGAAAAGGTTGTCACCATGAAGGGTGAAGTAAATAGGATGAGTTGGTTTGTAATGAAAGAAGTTGAAGAGTAGGAAAAAGGAAGATGGATGAAGGAGAATCAAAGCCTAGAAGTGCAGATTCAAGTTGATAGAGCAGACATAAAGAGTCAAAGTGACAAAGCAAGCATGAAATTTCAAAAGGAGGACAAGTATAAGTCCAAGGTGAAGATGAGACCATTGAAAGGACAAAGAGGAGTATCCAATTATATTTTTTTTGTAGGTATATAAGTTTCCAAGGGACTTGGAAGAATTTTAAGGCAGGGTGTATGGTGCAGGAACACCTAATACACACAGTTTAAAAAAATTCATCATTTGAAGGAAGCATAGGAATTAGGAAAAGAGGGTTACTTGAGTCATTTTATGATTGAATAAGGCCTTTCAGCCCATTAATGATGTAATTAGGGGTATTTTATGTTAGTTAGTTCAAAAAATGCAAAAGGTTGCATAAAAATGTACTTATTGTCAACAAATTGTTAAAAAGTGAAAAACTAGGCAATTAGGGGTCTAATTGGTAAAAAGTTGGTTTCCAATGTCCAACTAATTAAAATTTCAGTTGGAGGATATTTGTAAGGGTGTTTGGATGTTAAATAAGCCTCTCATGGTTGAGGCATGGTTGTTGAATCAGTTTTTTGAAGTTCTAATAAAAAAATGGCTGTTTTCTAGAGATTTATGTGTAAATTTGCTGCTAAAACGTGTGGTACAACCTTTGTACGACATGTACGGGCTCAAACTTATTATGGTTGGAAAGAGGAGAGTGTCAGATTTCATTTGAAAGTGGTTTGGTTAATGTTTATTGAGTTTAGAGGGTTTTATTGACATTTTAGTAAAACTGTCTGTGCATAGCCATTAGACGGTTTGAAAGTCAAAATGTAGTTTTTGACCATTCCACCCATTGTATGCCACTGTAACTCAGTGGAATGGTCTAATATGATGTAAATTAGATGTGTGTAAGTTTTTGTTGTAGATGTGATCATTTGTGACTTTTCAAGGTGATGCCCTAGTCGATTTTTTGTGCATTTTCAATGCAACTGAAGGTGTAGAAGTTGAGTTTTTGTCAATTGATGTTATGGCTGCCCATGTGAAGGTTTTGTGAGCATGTAAAGGTCTAATGGGATGCGTTCCAAGTGGTTGCAAGGTTTTGTGTGGTGTGGAGATGTCATTTTCATTAAACCCCCTCCTAATTTGTAAGCAAAATGTGGGTTTCTAGTTTTGGGGTCTTAAAATCCATGACTAACTCAAGAGGTCATTGATTTAGATGTTTTACAACATGTTGATCTGCTATTTTTAGGTTTTGAGTGAATATTGAATGATTGAAGGGTAGTTGCTTTGTAAATTGGACCAATTTAGGCCTAGTTTAAGAGAGGCTAGTAATAGAACTCATATACTTTTTGAAACAAGTGCTTAAGAACTTCTGATATGTTTGAATAGGCCATAATGGGCATCCAAAAAGAGTTTGGGTTCATGGGTGTGAGGTGTCTTTGAAAAGTTATGCCTTTTTATTTTCAAGTTTGGAAGGTTGCTTGGCATTGAGGGTGAGTTGAAAGCATGGTAAAGAAGAGTTCTTTGTTCCAAAGTTGATATTTTCATTGTTGTGAATGTCCCGCACCTTGGCTCTGCATCACAGGAATAAAAAACAAAATCCACAATTGTTTCCGGCTTCCTACTGCCCGTGCTGTGAGGGAAAGGAGGCCATTGTTAATAAAGACATTTAGTGAGCTCAAATAAAAGCTACGATGGGGTTCTTCATTTTTATTGGATGATTTAGAGTTAGCACAACAAACTTTTATGGAGGCTGCAAATCTCTAGCCGATTCATTATAGGGCTTTGAAGCATTGAGGAAGATACACTACAAGGAGCAATGTTTCCTGCTGAACACACGATGAAGATTATTCTGTTGATCGAACTTTATTCTTTATCTCAATATAGTCTTTTGCATATTGAAAGGATTGGAATTTTTATGCACTACATAAATGATGATGTTGCTAACAAAAATCATGATACCTATTCTTTTCTCTGTAGAGGAAACAACTACCTTCGATTGCTAAATCAGATCAAAAATGAGTATTTTAATTATAATGAATATTTGTATGATGGAAGGGCAACTCTAGGCGCTTCTCGTGTTGGGCATATATTTTGGAATGATAATGGTTCCTCCTATAAGTTGGGGTTTCAATATGCAGTCCCTCATTCATTGAGGATTTTAGTTCTCTCAGTATATACCAGATCAAGGCATTCTTGAAATTTTAACCTTGGCAAAACATCTGAGCATAAGGTATCACTTTGTTCTCACACAAAATGGTATAAACCCACAGTTTGGTAGCTTGGTGGCGCTTTAAGAATCATCTTCTACATGCGAGGAAGAGTACATTGTAAGCTGATTGGAATCAAGGTGGAAGTTGAAAATAATATCATTGATTGATTAAATAACAAATGTGATTCAAATCAATTAAATTAAATGCACAATGAAAAAGAATAGAGGCACATCGTGCCTCCTTCACAATGGAGGTACCATCAAATCTACAAAGCCAAGCCCACTCAGAAGCATGTTTTCCGTTGAAGATCAAGAGAAAATAGCACTGAACATAAACAATGACGAGGATAGATAATGAATAAAACCCTGCGAGTGTCCATAAATGCGCCATGGTAATAGAGGAGAAGATATGAAGGAACTGTGGACGCGGGAATTCCTCAGCGCTAGAAGAATGGAGACTCAACACAACACTGATATCATTATTGAAATCATCAGCAAGCATTTCATAAATACCATACTAGATGAAGATTTTCGTGAACAATGTATAATGACAGAGGATAGGCACTGACTTATAGCATCTGTCTAAATATAGATCTTTTTTGAATCATTCTAGGTGCAGATATGGGCAGTCAGAGTAAGATCGGGCAGATATGGGCAGTCAGAGTAAGATCTCTCCGATAGAGCGAGTTACACCGATGAGGAGTTCTCGGGAAAGTTTCATCGAAAGTCAAAAGATGAAGCTTCATCGGCAATAGACTACACATCGTGGGAAAAAAATAAAATCTTCCAGATGTTTCAAAGTAACACCCTTACTCTCTACACTATTGCGATTTTTTCATACAAAATGGGAGGAATAAAACAAATGAGATTTATTCAGATAATGGTAAAATACGAATGATAACAAATTTACACTCAATAGTGTAAAATATACTTACATTTTCATCTAGGGGTTAAATATTTCACCGGGAAATTGTAAAAGAAAATAAATGGTAAAATGAGTAATTACATTTCCACCAGAGAAGTCAAGCAACAGTTGATCATTTTACTCAATTTGTTAAATGAGAAATGCAACGAAGGGGAATAAGTTCATTAGAAAGATTGATCATTTTACTCAATTTGTTAAATGAGAAATGCAACGAAGGGGAATAAGTTCATTGGAAAGATTAAATAATGGGTAATTATTTACGCTAAGGGGTGATCAAAATTGGATAAAATATTTCAACCATATAGAGTATTTTTATCAAAGGAGTTATAACGCAGGTAATTATTTTATTTTAAGAGGTGAAGAATGAGATTTCCAGCAAAGGGAGTTGGGAAAATTATTTTTTCTTGATGATGCAAAATGGAGATTAAAGTTATAATATTTTAATTTGCCGGAGGCAATTAGTTAAAATATAATGAAGAGGTGCAATCGACAAACAGTGAAGGGTCACAACTATTGAAGATATAATGTATATATATTTGATAAAATCAAATAAAAAGGAAGGAGATTTAGGAGAAGCGGTAGATTAGGTAGTTGGATAGGGTGAACTATTGCCAAAATAAATATCATGTTGTACATTGTAAAATATTTTAAAATTATATAATGGAGAAGAACATATTTATCAGGTGATCCAATTATGGTGTCAATTGTTTGTCGAATTTATTAAAAAATATTATCTAGTTGTCTCCAAGGTTGTTGTTTTACTGTTATTTAAATTGAAATATCAAGGATATTCTTCAATTTATCAAAGCACACTTGATGTTCTTGTGTGGTTCAATTGACTGGTTTCTGCAAGATAGGATTAAATATTTTTGATTAATCATAGTAATTTGGAAAAGGACATTTGGATCATTAAGAAGAATTTGATAATTACACTCTTGCACGTTTACGCAAGTTGTAAATAGTTACAAGTGCCAAGCAATTTGAGTTATAACCATTAAGTAAGTCACCTATCATGCAAAGTTTGACTCCATTAGCCCAACAAAAGTAGGCACTGATAATACCATTCACATTTTAGAATTTTATAAAATCTTATTAAAACATTAACATTTCAAGTTTAGCATTAGGAATAGGAATACTTAGTGAACTTTCATCTATTACACTTTATGCCATCGTAATAGATCCATCAATTCAGTCAAGTCATACAACTTTAAGTCTTCTTCATTCATATAGGTACACCCGCCTAGGTCTAGCAACACCTGAAGAGAAGAAGGTCTAAACCATTTGGCCTTGTCTATTACCCTAAAATGTACCAAGAGATTGGCAACCTCTTGAGGCATTTCGCCTACACTTTTGAGAGCTAACATGCCCCACATAAGGGAGAACACCAAACTCCTTAAGATGTGGGATTTTACTACTCAAAGCCTTACATTCATTAGGGGAATGACCATGAGCTCTATGATATGTGCAAAGTAAAGTCTCTGAATAGCATTTCTTTCGAGTTTGTGGAGGGAGAGATATCAAGTGATCTTGGAGGAGTCTCAACAAGATGTCCTCTTCATCAATGGTAGAAGGTGTTCCTATAGTTCTCAACAAAGATACCAGTTGCTTAGTATTAGTTGTCATACCTACACAAGACTCTTTATATTGCGGGATTTTTTTCTCTCCTATATAGGAGGGTGTAAAATCTAATGAATTCAAATCATTGGTGTTTCACGAGATGACATTTACATTAAGCAAGGATTTCTATGTTTGTGTCATTTATTGCAAATAAGAATGATCAAGACTACTAGTGTAGATTAGTTCAGGATGCATTACAATTAAGGTAGGCTTTGATGAATTGGATGTGATGGTGTTGATATTGATTGAAGGCTTGATTACTTCTACCAAAGGACAATAACTAACACTGTGATTTTTTTGTTGTGTGATAGGATCTATAAGGTTTTGGATACCTTTTTCTCAAGCACCACATCCTTTTCTACTATATCCAAGTTGTTTCATAAGTTTATAACCTTTTCCATAAAGCTTTTTCATTAATTTTGAATCGGGTGGTTGTTCATTGTTATATTCATCAAAGGTTGTATAATTGTTTTGTAGAAAAATTGACCCTTGTCATTTTCATGTCCTTTTAGGTCTTGTTTCATGGTGTTTGATATATTTTTCTTTGATTCAATGTTGTGACATGGCTTGAACATGCATATTTAGGTACTAAAATTCAAATAATGACATCTTGTGAAGGTGTTGTGAAGTGTTGTAAAGTCTTGTAACAATATTTCACACTTTTCTAGGAACGTGTTCACTATTTAGCCCTTTCTCATGCCCTATTTGACCGCTTTATGCCCTCATATGTCTTAATTAAGTGTATTTTTTAATGTTAACCTAACAAAAAAAATTAAATACAACTTAATTCCTGACATATATTTTTCAGGTCCCAAGTGGGATCCATTGCCATGGGTGGTGAATGAGTCCCCCTTGGCTCCAAATTCAAAAATAAATAAATTTCCTTTCAGGTTTTTATTGAAAAACACTTGATGTCGGCCTGTGATGAGGTATGAATGGTTAACTAAAGCACAAGATTGTATAAATATGTTATTTTCACCTCATTTTATATCCCCTACGATTCTCCAATATTCATACATCATATTTAAGCATTCAAGCATCTTACAACATCAATTCAAGTAATATTCAAGCACTTTGGAGCATCCATTAATATTACTTCAAATTTTTATTATCAAGGTTTAAGTAAGTTGATAGCTATTGGATGTTATTAGATTTTCATTCTCTTTCTTTTCATTGTTTCATTAAGGGTTTGACCAAGGAAAACCCCTATTTGCTAACCCTCAACCATTTTTCCCCTATTGCATGTGTGTTTGCAAACCTAGGTATGTAGATTTAAAAAGATTTGTTGTGTTGAAGATTGGTAAAAAATTCAACTAGGTGCTTCAATTCAATTCATTCATATTTCAAGCTTGGAGAAGGTTTTATGTCTATTTCCTACAGAATTGACTTCGACAACCTGACAACCAAAAATTTCTAGATATGGTGTTCCAAAGTTGTCTCCTGATTTTCCAAAAAATTGGGAGAGGAATGATTCACCACCGGTGGAAAATGAGTCTCACCTTAGGACTAAAAATATATATTTTGTCAAATTCTGGATCCCGACAGACATAAATCAATTTTCAACACTTTTTCACTAGTAGGACTAATTCACCACCCTGGGCGAATGAGTTCCACTGTGAAAATTTAGTGATTTTAGTCACCATCCACAACATTCCATATTCATCAAATATTTCCTTCGTGCACTCTGTTTCTTCCTATTTCTTTCTGTTTTGCATTATTTCTTCATTTAGTTCATTATTTGCATATCACAGTGTGTTTTCAAACATAGTTTAAATCTTAGTTTTGCATTCAAATTAACTCATATAGATCACACAATTGCATTTATTTTTCTTCATTTAGTTTAGAAAACATTCCGCATAACATAATTTGAATAAACTAGTTAGAATTTTTGGCCCTACCTCTCTACTTTTAGGTGAAAAACCCTAAAAGAGCAAGAGAAGTCCTAGAGAGCCAAAAATCTATGGTTCATTTTGGTGAACCTTCATTTTGAAAACTTTTCATTTTTTATTTCATTTTCATATTGCATCCTAGATTACTTTTTCATCAACATTCAACTAGGACATTGCTTTGGTTTTGCATTCAAAGAATTTTCATATTGCATTAGTGAACACTTCATTTAGATTTTACTTTTGCATCGCATCTCATTGAAGAAACTGAAATTTTGCATTCTATATCTTTGATTTCATTTTGTAGAGCATTAAATTCATCTTAAAATTTCTAAAAAAGGAAAAAAAAATCATACTAGGACTCATTCACTACCCTAGACGAATCAGTCTCTTTGCACTTTTTACACAAACATTTCTAACATTTTTCTAGTATTTTCTTATATTTTAGTTTTCTATAGTTAGATCTCTGTTATAGTTAGTAGCATTTCTATTATTTTCATATTAGGCATCTTATATTACCTTGCATTTACATTCACCTCTCATTTTTCATACTCGTATGAGTGTTTGGTGCCCTATTGATAATACTTTAATGAGAATACGTTCTAGACTCATGGCTTCCCATGATAGCAATTTTTTTTTGGACCTTGGGATCTCACGAGCTCCTACTCCTAGTATGGAAAATGGTGCATTAGGCACTGGCAATACCACTTCTATGCCTTCACCTTTCTATCCAATGAATGTTGACACCCAAAACAAATTCCCTCCTACAAGGCAAGGTCATTAATATTCATGAGGATTTTGCATATTTACAACAAGATTTTTCACTTGAAAACATATCTTCCACTACCATACCTACCATTGGAAATATTCATCATTTGATTGGAAGTGACGATGGCTTGCAAGTGATGAAGAGAATTGTCAAGATTTACAATAAACATGCCTCTTCTAATACTCAATCCACAAACATTCCTATAAGCCAAGGAGGACCTCAAGTTCCTCCCCCTTCAACTATAGAATCTATACCAATTTATACCAATCCATAAGTCCACACAATTATGCAATAGGTTAATTATGTGGCTACTTCTTTCCCACTTTCACCTAGCATTCCTACTTCGCTTGTGGCATCGAAAGTCCCTTCCAGCATCTTCACACCTCATAGTATTCCTTTCACTTCACCTAACATCACTTACACTCCATCACCCTTTTCTCTTTCACCCCAACCCACTCACCCTGATCCTATTCTTACGCGACTCCTTAATACCGTTTCATCCATGCAACATCAACTTTCCACCATTAGCCAAGGTCAAACTATTCCAACTACATATCATGTTTGTAGCAACCCCTTATGCTTAGAAATATTACATACACCGATGCCACAAGGGATAGAAATGCCTCGGTTTGAGAAATAAAGGGGTAAAGGATACGATCTCAACCAAGTTAATGCTTATACAACTTTGTGTAGTGACATTGTCCTTCATGATAAATTGCTAGCCAAACTATTTCCTAGGACCTTGAAAGATATTGCATTAGAATGGTTTTCCAACTTGCCCAATCATTCCATCCATTTATTCAATGAATTGTTGGATGCTTTCATTAGTCACTTTCAAGTTCACATGACAACTAAAAAGATAATGGTTGACCTCATGTGATGTAGAAAAAAAATAGATGAAAAAGTAACAAATTTTATCTCATGATACCAATCCATGTATGTTCAAATTATTGTCAAGATTCCTAATGCACATCTTTAAAATATATTTATTGAAAACTTGCACACACACCTTTAGGATAAGCTAAGAATGATAAAATTCCCTTCGTTTATGTATTTATGCACAACATTTTTGTGAATTATACAATAAATTAGTTTCAAGTCATGATTCCAAATTCACTTCTAACTAAGCAGAAAAAACTATACACAACAATCAAAACTAAAATAACAAAAAAAAATTGCAAAAAAAATAGAGGCTTCTTACAGTTCAATCTACCTCCTCCTCGACAACCACAACCAAATCAACTAACTCAAACTCAAGTGGTAGTTGTTAAAATAGTGGTGACTTATAACTATGGGGACCTGAAGAGACAATTTACTCCCTTACCTGATACCCTCCATAACACAATAAACCAACTAATTCAACAACACATGCTCACTTTTCCACCCATCTAATCGCTTGACCCATGTCAGGGTTAGAAAGACAGGTATCTAACAATTAAATATAGATTTAAGTAATAAACAAAGAAACTAAAAAACAAACACAAAATAAATTATAACACAGAGAATTTAACATGGTTCACCCAATCTAGGCTACATCCACCAAACTGCATCCATCCAATACTTTTATTATCTAGTGCAAAACCTATTACAATCTTGCGAATAATCACATTTTTCATCATACTATAACACCCATCTGAACCCCCTTTTATCAAGCTTAGAAGCTTCTAGATTTTGGGTTCTACAAAATCAGATTTTTCTTTCTTCATTGATTTTTCCCTTTTTTGGTGATGATGTGAAAAAATTAGGAGGAAAAATTTTCTTGGGGGCTACTACCCTTGAACCCCCGATCGAGACCTTTCCTGGCCTTGGACCCCGACAAGGATACATGCCGAGGTGTATAGTATACCATGGGCTATATAGTATAGCATTATCAGTCGCCACATATGGTCAACAACCCAAACCATTCCTTACCACCCACCTTCAAACCTAATGCTTATTTCCATTTTCATTACCAAAATGAAGATGACACTGAACAATGCAAGCATCTAAAACATTTAGTTCAAGAGCTCATTGAATTAAGCCATTTGTCCATTGTGGGTGTTAATGATCAAGCCAATAAGTTTGTTGCACCCCCTAACTAGAATTCACAAATTTTCACCAATCATATGCGTAAACACACTACTTCATTTATCAAGGCTACCAAACCTTCAAACACTGATGTAATGACTATTGATACACACAATGAACCACGTGATATACCTCCACATGTTACTGAAGATAGTCCTATGGATCAACTTGTGGCTATGATAGACGTTATCCCTCGTAAGGGCCAAACCACTAAATCTCTTGATATCACTTTTTATGCTAAAGAAATACTACCAAAGCTTCATGATGGTCCTCTCTACAGAGCCAAAATGTATGATAAGCCCAATAACAAGATATTAATAGATCCTTCTTGCATGGTGAGAATGTGATCACATAAGAGTTTCTAGTATTACATGAGCTATATCAAGATGATTATAATAAACCAATTGAATGGATTGAAACACATACTAGTTTCGCATGCCCTATGATTGGATCGATCATACTCCCTTTACACATAAGACCTAAAACTTTGGAGGTGAATTTTCTAATTATTCCACAATCCAACCAATTTCATTTGTGGCTAGGTCATCCTTGGCTTTGCTCAATGAAAGTGGCCCCATTAGTTGTTCATAATTGTTTGAAGTTTCCACATGACAATCATATATTCCCCATACACCATAGTGGCTCTAATCAATTATCTTCCAAAGGTAATTTTTCATTAGAAGCCTTTTTTCCTAAGCCCATGGAGCTCATCACCCCTTGAAAGGGCTTCTTTTTTAGAGCTTATCAGAAGTTTAAAGCCAAAAAGGTAGCTAAAATGTCTCTTCATAACACATCCTCATCCACTTCCACACCTCCTATCATCAATGAAACCATGCTTCAACTTGATTCTGACATTGAGAAAACCATACAACCTCCTGAACAACCACTCTTAGAAACTTCCCAACCATCATTTAACTGACCAAGGGAACATGAAACAAACTCTATCTTGCCTCCTCGCATTAAACATGTATATAAAGAAAAGGAGGAAGTGATTGACCCGTCTTCTTTAGTTTCTTCTGTTCTACCCTCTTCAGAAGTAGAAGACCCTATGATGACTCAATTTTCTCTTACACCTCAACAACTACAAAATATAATTAAACAAAACCGAGGTGCTAGGGAATGTAGGCATCATCATTGTCTCCTTGCTCGTCAATGTCACATGGAAGAAAATAAAGAAAATCAACCTTTACCTTTGAAAAAAGTAATAGATGACCACCCTCCTTCTCTTGGCCTTCCACAAGATAGTCTAATACAACAATCCCAACAAAATGAACCAATCTAATAACCTCATCTTTTGATACATCCATCCTTAGAAATCACCCTTCGTCCTCCCATTGTCATTAATCTTGATGATGATGATGATACGATGATAGAAAAAATAGATGAAGAATTGCATAATGATTTAAACTCTTTATTTTCATCTAACATGAGATTAAAAGATAAATCCTCTCCACCAAGTGAAGAACTTGGTACAACTCCTATTTCAGTGCTTGCAATACTTCCTTTGGACAGTCAACCGCCCTTGCACTACACTAAACATGATTGGGAAGAAAATGACTGTTAGATGGTTGACTCACATTCACCTAGGTAGCCTTTTTGCATTTATCTTTTTATTTTCCCCTTATTGTGAGTATCATGTTCCCTTGTATCGTGCATTTGTCAACCGTTGTTTTTTGGTTCCTAGGGCTTCTCTAAATCTTCTAGGGTTTTTCACCTAAAAGGAGAGAAGTAGGTCACAAATGATAATGGTTCATTCAATTTAATGTTATGTGTTATGTTGTCTAACCTAAATGAAGCTAACTAAATGTAATTGACTGATCTAAATAAATGAAAACAAATTATGCAAAAGTACAATTAAAGCTATTTTTGAAAACACGCTTTGATATGCAAATAACTAAGTAAATGAAGAAATTATGCAAAACAAGAAGGAAAGGGATGAATATGAGTGCACCTGGATGAAGTGTGATGAATCTAGAGTGTTCTAGATGCTAATGGAAATTACTAATTTTTCATAGTGGGACTCATTCACCTAGGGTAGTAAATTAGTCCTACTAGTGAAAAGTTGTTGGAAGCAATTTTCTATCTATCGAGATCCAAAATCTAACAAAATTTATATTTCCAGTCCTAAGGTGGGACTCATTCGCAATAGGTGGTGAGTCATTCATCTCCCAAATTTCTAAAAAATCAAGAGACAAATTTGCAACACCAGATCTAGAAAAGTCTACTTCTCAAGTTGTCAAAGTCGACTATGTAGAAAACAGATAGAAAACATTCTCCAAGCTTGAAATAGACTTAAGTTGACTTGAAGCACCTAATTGACTCTTAAACCAATCTTCAACACCAAAAATCTTGTCAAATCTACATACCTAGGTCTGCAAACTACTATGCAATAGGGAAAAATGGTTTAAGGTTAGTGAATAGGGGTTTTCCTTGGTCAAACCTTCTTTTGGTAATCAAACCTTCAATAAAATAATGAAATGCAAAGGAATGATAAACTAACAACATGCAATTCTAAAGTAATGTCAATGGCTACTTCAAAGTGATTGAATAGTGGTTGAAAAGATGTAAAATATTTGAATACTTTAAATATGAGATGAAATGATTGAATGAGTGAGGAGATTGTAGGAGATGTAAAATGAGGTGAAAACCACATATTTATACACACTTGTGCCTTAGTTTCCCATTCATAACTAATCATAGGCTAACATAAAGTGATTTTAAATAAAATATTGAAAAGGAAATTTAAAATATTTTGAATTTAGGGCCAAGGGGGACTCATTCACCACACATGGTGAATAGGTCCCACCTAGGACCTAAAAACAAGTGTTGGGAAATATGTTGTATTTAATGTTGTTTGTTAGGATAATACTAAAAAATACACTTAATTAAGCATATGAGAGCATAAAGGGGGTCAAATAAAGCATAAGAAAGGGATAAATAGTGAATATGTGCCTATAAAAGTGTGAAAGTTTGTTACAAGACTTTACAACACTTCAAAATAGGACTTGTTGATGAATAAAAATGTATTTTTTAGATGGATTGTAATAAATAAAGTCTAGAAGAATGTAGAAATGTCTTACAACATTTCACAACACCTTCAGAAGATATCGTTCTTGAAGTTCTAGTACCTAAATGAGCATGTTCAAGCCATGTCACAACATAAAATCAAAGCAACATAGTTCCAACACCATGAAACAAGACCTAAAAGGCCATAAAAATGACAAGGGGCCATTTTTTCTGGGACACATTTAGCCCCCACTTTAGTGACAGGATGAACTTGCTTGAAACACACACTAAAGTAGCCATGAACATTGAGAGGAGGCTTCAAATACACTTACATTAGCAAGATGGAATGACAACGATCAAGAGGGATGATCAAGTCCCCAAGATGAAGATCCCATGGTAGACTAAGCATAAGAACAAAGGAACACACAAGTGTTGAGATGAATTGGATGAAGCTTCTGATGGTACCTTCAAATTTTGCAAATTTGAAGTGCCCATATTGAAATTTTTTCCTCTACATACTCAAAAGTACCCCTAAAAAATCAGCCAAGTGACCTATTTCGGAGGGACACAATTTGCAGCCAGTTGATTTTCATGCCAAATGGATTGTTGGTCTCCATTATACTTACATTCATGTACTCCCCTATCCAATTTCAAAGTTCCATGATAAAATTTTCTATTTTTACTAGGTCAAAAGAAAATGCAATTTGCTCTATTTTCACACCTGTATTTTTAAGAAATTTTCAAGATGCTCAACTTTGGCCCTCAATATCTTGCAAAGGATGATGATTCAAGACAATCAATTTTGTGCACATGCTCAATGTACATAAATGATCTTATGTTTCTATTGGAAGCCTACTGGGAGTTGATTTGATATGTTTTCAAATTAGCAACTAGGTGAGTTTTAATTGGTTCCTGATAGGTGCAGTTACAGAAATGGGCAACTGAGCAACTTTGACATTGAATAAATTCCACCTCAGGATCTCTTTTTCTGATTCATCTTTTGCACTGCATTCTTGGTTCAACTGCCTACATTCGTACTCAATTTCGAGCTCCCAGGATAAGTTCAAATGGGTTAACTAATCCTTTTATGACCGCAACATGGCTGAAAATGGTGTCCCGAAAAGTTTCAAATTTTAAAATTCTAAGGACAACCCATTTCTTTTTTTAGTATAAAACCTCTACAACTCCATTTTCATAAAAGATGGAGGTCATATGATTCGTTATTCTAGTGCATTTCGGGTGTAGCAAACATGTCTTGAGGGCCAATTTACAAAGGAGGTACCTAATTTTTGATGGATGGAATTTTTTTGAGGAAATGGGTTTTCTCCAAATAATTGATTATGGCTGCATGCAAAAACTCTTGACTCCATGGGTCACCATTTGTGTGTAGTAAAATTTGTCCATTTGGGCCACAAACATAATTAGAATTTGTATTTTTTCTAAAGTTTTAAACACCTATGTTTAAAATATTTTTGAATATTTTAAACATTATACAAATATGAAAAATGCATTTAGGGAAAATTGGAAATGTATTTCAAATTTTCTGAGGACAAGTAAGTTTAATTCTTGTTTTTGATTAGTTGAAAGGCGGCTTTCATGACTTTCAGTTGCTCCAGGTAGAACTCATTGCCCATTGTTGGTTTCAAGTCTCTCTTCCATTTCAAATAAGCGATCAGCAATGGTGGCTGCTTCTCATCACCCATTACAGATTTGAAGCCTTGTTTCCTCAAGACATTGGCAATGGAGCAATGCTCTAAGCTTCTCATCGGTCATCATGGATTTCAAGTTGGTTTCCATTTTCAATGAGCGATATGGCCATTTTGGGGAAGATTTTACTGACTTTTTTGTGTGCATCAAATATTTGACATCTTTTGATCTTCATGGGGGCTCCTCTAAGACATTTTGAGCAGATTCAACCATGTATTGTGCAAATGAGGAATGCTAATCACATTTTTGGAACATTTTTAGGGGTGTTTTGGAGCTCAAAAATGTTGTTCCAGGTTTCAATTTCATCCCATGACCATTCCCAATGCTTGGACATGGATTTTAAACATATTTGTGGTGAATTTTGGGAGACTACAACCATTAAAACACCCGTACATCAAGGAAAACGACCTGCACAATTTTATCTTGCCATGGTTGCAATAAGTTTTGTCAAAGTTCCCAGGGAAGCATCAAAATGAAGAACTAAAGATTTAGATTATTAGCGATCTGAGCACTGCCATACATTGAATATTTCCCATCGCTAATTAATTTTAGCTTTTCTAAGTGTATGGGCGATGTGTGATGGGTTCTTAGGAAAGGTTTAAAGTTTGTGCACAACAATAGTGGGCCCGTGAACTATGGAAATATTTAATGAATATTTTAAGTAAGCACGGAGAAAAGTTGCTAGAGAATAGAATATTGTGGGAAAGTAAAATGTATTGCACGGCTGAACATTTTATTTTCACCGGGCATTGCTATTTAATTTTTTCCTTCCCAAATGCATCCACGAGCAGCAATGAGAAGTGTTGGAGTAAAGAGCATGGTGGGCCTAGGTGAAAATATTTTAAAGTTTTCTAAAATTTTAAAATGCACGGGTAAGTAAGTCAATTACCCGATATGAAAAAGGTGAAACTTTTATGTTGGGCATTAAAATCTTAATAATGTGTAGAAATAAAAGTAGAGATGAAAAGAGGGACTTGGGTAAAAGTTTATTTTCTCGAGTTGTATAAAATATTTGCAGCTTTTATATTTTTATAAAGTGGCAAATATTTTTAAAAATGTGGATACAATTTTATAAAGTGAATATTTTATTCACTGTGCAAAGTGTTTTGCTGGACATGAGTTTTTTCAGAGAGGACCACTTTTATACACCTAAGTGAAAGATGAATAGGTAAAGGGGATATTTTTATTATGTAATGAAGGGTTTTTACAAGCCAACAAAATATTCTCTATAGCAAGGCATTTCTTGAACGTGGGTAAAAATCAAATAAAGAGAATGATGAGTTCTCACAAAGAGGAATATTTTTCTGTTGCAGGGAAGTGAAGTGTGGAGCAAGAAAATAGAGAGAAGATTGGAACTTCTTCAGCAAGCAAAGACACTTACAAATCTATGGTGTTGAATGTGCCAAGTGGCTTCTTCAGATGAACATTTAGGGATTTTATGTTTCCTTAAATGTTGTATTTTTGCCTCATTCTAGAGAGGTTTTTTTTGTAATTTAACATAGAGAACAATGTAATGTGAATACATAGCATTTTAGAGTTAAGTTTTAGGATATGATTTTGTCAATATTTATGTAATTTTGATTACAATACTGGAAAAATAATGCTGAATATTTCAAGTTTGAGACTATTTACTCTCCTATGTACTAGTTTTATAGATTATGAATGATACAATAAATGATTGTCTTATTTATCTCTATCATTTTCAGGTTGATGTGTGGCTGTATTATTGTTTATTAATTCAAAGAATTAATTTACGTGCTTGAATATGGCTATGAGTTTGTATTGAATTGAGTGCTAGGTTGCTAGTAAGATGTAAAGGTTAAGACACAATGCTAAGATGTTGTAATGCAACATTTTAGAGTTTCATATGCTATCAGATGAAAATTGTTATCAGATTATGTATGTGTTTGAGTTGACTCCATTCCAAGGATGAGGCATTAAAATAAGTGTGTTATTAATGTTACTTTTGTTGGTTAATACAACAGTTGATTATCTTTTAAATAAAATATCAATCTTAGTGTTTTTATGTGAGGAGTTTCATGAGTTACATCTCTCATGTTTAAATTAGGAATTACTATAGAGGTCAACCAAGCCTTTAGAGTACTGTGTCTTTCAAACAATTGAAGGAGAACCATCTATTTATAGTGTATTTGGTACTTTGGCACACAAGTATCTGAAAGTACACTATTGGGATCAACCTCCTAGGTTTAACAAAGCCTGAAGTATAGGGGAAAAAGGGGTATTTTATTCACTCTCCCATTCATTGGCCATATCAACCCGTTCGGTTTGAATATGAGAGAGTGGCTACTCTTTAGGACTCCTTGTATCTATTGATTTGGGAACCAATAGATTGGCGACTCTGCTAGGGAGAACTTAGAATCTTGAATTGTAAACTGTCTTATCAAAAAGTCATATTATTTGTCGATCTGTCGTTTTGGGTTAGAATGAACCAAGGACCTGTACACTTGAAGGAGATTTATGCAATGTTTCTGATATATTTTTGAAGTTTGGTGCTTTGCTGGTGGAGAGAACTCATAAATACCTAGAACTTGGAAGAAGCTTTCTGCTCCTTGAAGATATTTTCCTCTTTCAAAGAGGTGGCGACTCTACATAAGTTTTTACATAATCAAAAGAGTTAGTTGTAGTAGTTGCCAGACATTTGTCTATTATAATATCTTTGTATGAAGTTTTTCAGCAAAAAGTTCTAGTTAATACTATCCCTTATTCAACATTTCAAGATACTAGTAGAAAGGGGAATGCGAAAGTAGAATATTCTGAAAAGGATATTGAGAAGAAACTAGTTGTAGAGGGAATAAATTGTATTTGCAAAAAATTATTATTGTCCTAGTTCTCCCTCTACAAGTTGTAATATCATGCCTAAAACACAACCATGTCCTCAAAGAAAAGTGTTCATTAATGTGAGATACGACCCTCTAGATTTCAGTAAAATCAAAGGTTACCCACATTCTATCCTAAGAAGAATAAATGAATGTTTGGCTAAGTTTAGATGAGGTTATGAAGAATCAACATCAGAACATGTACAAGGTTTTCTTGATGTAATGGAAGATTGTCAAATATTAGAGGAAGATGCTATCATGAAGTTTTTTGTAAGAACTTTAGATGATACTATTGAATATTGGTTTTCTAGTTTACCAATGCATTCCATAGATTCATGGAATGAGCTCAGAATACATTTCATTTATTATTTTGAAGAATATTCAATAAACAACGAATGCTCAACAGAAGAAAGGAATCTGCATACCCAAGAAGTACTTGAAGAGAAATCTGAAAATAAGGTTGACCCTATGTTACCTATTGATGCATTGTGTGATATAGAAAGGTTTGAGGATGAATCCATCTATGATTTTCATGATAGATTCATGAAATTTTGGCTTGCTATACTAGAATCAAAAAGACCTGATGAGTTATTTTGCATTGATTTGTTCTGTGAGAATTGTGAGTCAGGTTTGAGTATTATTGTAGCTCACTTGAAGCCCCATATTATTAAATTCATATATTGAATGGGTTTCAGTAATTGATGAAATGATAGATAAATATGGAAGTAATCTCCTAACTCAATTATGTGATGATATGTTCTCAAGACTCATTCCAATAGATGCAAATGGTATAGTAGAAGACAAGAATGATGAAACATTTAGTGATGAGGAAGTTTTTTTTAAACAACCTACAAAAGAAATAAACCCAGATGAAGATTGCAGCCATAATGGTCATGCAGAGATAGATGAAACATCTAAATTTTCTTCTATTTGCTTTGAAAATACAAAAATAGAGGGCATATTTTCTATATTAGATGAAGGTTACAATGATGTAGATGATAATGAAATTATTTTCTCATCTATGGACTTTGAATATACAGTTGAAGATCATGATGATTTTGAAGTTTCATGTCTCCATGATGAGAAGAATGATGTTGTAGATGGAAGTTTGCACCTAGCTGAAGAGCATTCTTGTTTGGGTGATCAAAATAATTTCACCTCCATATGTAGCCCTAGTGTCTGTGTTTCCTTTCATGTGGAAGAAGAGTTTATTTCTTCAAGTGGAAGATGTTTCAACAAGAAAAATGATGATACCATTTTTGAAGCCTCACTATTGCATGATGATGGATATGAACTAAATATCTTGTTTGAATAAGGCATGTGTGATTAGAAATTCAATGGTACAATTGGCCATGCCAATTCCTCAAGTGAGTGTAACATTGATGAAAGCTTTCATAATGATGAGACAAAGGAGCATGTTGATTTAAAGAGTACTTTTGAGAATTTCAGCATATTAGATGAAAGTGATAGAGTATGCGGTGATTTTTAGTTAGAGCAATCATGTGTGAGAAGTTGCAATGAAGAAATAAGTGAGGATTTTTTAGTTTAATAGTGAAGAATGTAGCTCTGCTGATTGTGGTAGCAATATGAACAAAAGAGGAGATGTGTATGCAAGAGATTCATTGCATGAATCAATTCAAGCAGTTGGTTATGAGGAGCATGCATATGTTGATGATGATGAACAAGGAACTCCTATTTTGTTTGATGTTTTACCTTCTTCTACTTCTTTTGTTGACTTTGAATTTATCACTAAATGTTTGCATGATGATAGCACTATTGTAGCTACACATGAAAGTAAAAATGTAGAGATAAACATCAGTACAACTAATGAGAATCCTTATGATGATTTTTCACTTGAGGAATGTGATTTTTTCAACTACATGGATGCATACGCAAACCTATTTTCTTTATCTACAACTCATAGTCTTTCACATGAGTAGTATGCTTCAGATTTTCAAGTTGGTTCAGCAGGAGGTAATGTTGAATATGATACTCTTTGCAATAGTAAATGTACTTTGAACACTCACTATGATGAATTTGTTGCAAACAAAGATTCTAAGTCATATGAACCTACACTTGAAACTTCTTTTTGTGATATTATAATGAGTGATGACAGTCTTGTCTATGAGCCTGAAGTAGGAAACATTGTCTGGGATGCTGGCATTTTTTCATAATGCTATGATTTTAATGTGGATGAAGGTATTATGAGTTTTGGTGAATCTTATTTTTAGGGCATTGAGACATATGGTAATATCACTAAGGTGCATTTTTGGGGTGAGGATACACTTGTATGTAGTGCAATCCAATTGAAGGAATTAAAAATGTGTGAGTATCCTTTTCTTGACACATAGAAGGATTGCACACTATTTCTTAAGGATGATTTCTTCTCTGAGCCTGATCATTGTGAGGGAATTGGTAAATGGAATGACACTGTGTCTTTACGTAGTCTTCATCATCATCCTTATGTTCTATCATTTTCCACAAGATCATAAAATGCAATGAGTGGTAGTGATATGGCCTATGTCATTTGGTTTCCATGTGAGAGTAAAGTTGAATTCAAAGGAAGCCTAACATTTGTCTTTGCAAGAATGAAGTTACTAATGTTACTATGGTGTGGCAGAGGCAAGTATGGATTAAAAGAGATCAACTCTTTTAATATATTGGTATTTGATAGAGGTAAGAATTGGCTTCCCTTTTCCATTTGGTGGCCTAGAGCTGCCAAATGAGGTTGAAAATTTGAAAAAACAAAGACTTTGTTGCCCAATGATTCTGGCACTTGGTCTACTCTCCTAGAGGATTCTGAATTATTACTCTTTTCACTAAGGAATAGACATCCCTAGAAAGAGCCACTAATAGCACCTTCAAATTTTGCAAATTTGAAGTGCCCATATTGAAAATTTTGCCTCTATATACTCAGTACGCCTCAAATTTTTGCCTAAGTGACCTATTTTGGAGGGTCAAAATTTGGAGCCACTTGACATTCATGCCAAATGGATTCTTGCTCTCCATTCTCCTTACATTCATGTACTCCCCTGTCCAATTTCAAAGTTCCATGATCAGATTTTCTATTTTTACTAGGTCAAAATCGAATGAAGTTTACTCTATTTTCACACTTGCATTTTCAAAACTTTTCAATCTGGTCAACTTTGACCCTCAATATCTTGCAAAGAATGATCATTCAAGAAAATAATTTTTTCACACATGCTTAGTGTACCTAAATGATCTTATATTTCCAATGGTAGCCTACTAGGTGTTGATTTGATATTTTTTCAAATTAGCAACTAGGTGAGTTTTAATTGGTTCCTAACAGGTGCAGTTGTAGAAATGGCCGACTGAGCAACTTTGACATTGAATAACTTGCTCCTTGGGATCTATTTTTTTGAGTTGTCTTTGGCACTACATTCTTGGTTCAAGTGTCTACATTCCTACTCAGTTTTAGGCTCCCAGGATAAGTTTAGATGGGTGAACTAATCCTTTTCTGACTGCAACATGATAGAAAATGGTGTCCCAAAAAGTTTCAAAATTTCAAATTCTAAGGACAACCCATTTCTTGTTTTGGTCTAAACTCTATACAACTTTATTTTCATAAAAAATTGAGGTCATATGATGCACTATTTTAATACATTTTGGGTGTATAAAACACATCTTGGGGGCCAATTTACAAAGGAGCAACTTGATTTTTGATGGATGGGAAAAGTTTGAGGAAATGGATTTTCTCTAAATAATTGATTACCCATTTTTATTCAACTTCATTTTTATCTTGCCATGGTTGCAATAAATTTTGTCAAAGTTCCTAGGGAAGGATTAGAATGGCGAACTAAAGATCCAAACTATTAGTGATGACCACTGCCATACATTCAATATCTCCCATCGCTAATTAATTTTAGCTTTTCTAAATGTATGGGTGATGTGGAATAGGTTCTCGAGAAAGGTTTAAAGTTTGTGCACAAAAATAGTGATCCCGTGAACTACGAAAATATTTCATGAAGATTTTATGTAAGCACGGTGAAAAGTGGCTAGAGATTAGATTACCATGGGGACGTAAAATGCATTGCATGGCTGAACATTTTATTTTCATCGGGAGTCACTATTTAATTTTTTCCTTCCCAAATGCATCTATGAGCAATGATGAGAAGTGTTGGAGTAAAGAGCATGGTGGGCTTAGGTGAAAATATTTTAAAATTTTCTAAACTTTTAAAATTCACAGGTAAGTAAGTCAATTACCTGATATGACAAAGGTGAAACCTTTATGCTAGGAATTAAAAGTTTAATAATGTGTAGAAATAAAATTAAAGATGAAAAGAGGGACTTGGGTAAAATTTTACTTTCCCAAGTTGTATAAAATATTTGAAGTTTCTATATTTTTATAAAGTGGTAAATATTTTAAAAAACGTTGACACAATTTTATAAAGTGGATATTTTATTCACTAGGTGTAAAGTGTTTTGCTAGAGAGGAGCTTTTTCGGACAGGACCATTTTCATGTAGTTGGGTGAAAGATGAATAGGTAAAGGGGAGATTTTTATTACAATGAAGGGTTTTTACAAGCCAATAGAATATTATCTATAGCAGGGCATTTTTTCAATGTGGGTAAAAAGGAAATAAAGAGAATGATGAGTTTTCACAAAGAAGAATATTCTTTGTTACAGAGCTATGGAGTGAGGAGCGAGAAAAAAGAGAGTAGATTGGAACTCCTTCAACAAGAAAAGACACTTAGAAATCTATGGTATTGAATGTTCCAAGTGTCTTCGTCAGATTCAAACATTTAGGGTTTTTGTGTTTCCTTAAATGTTGTCTTTCTACCTCATTCTAGATAGGTTGTTTTTGTAATTTAACATAGAGAGCACTGTAATGTGAATACATATCATTTTAGAGTTAAGTTTTAGGATTTGAGTCTATCAATATTTATGCAATTTTGATTACAATACTAGAAAAATAATGTTGAATATTTCAAGTTTGAGACTATTTAGTCTCCTATGTACTGGTTTTACAAATTAGGAATGATACAATCAAGGATTGTCTTATTTCTCTCTATCATTTTTAGGTGGATGTGTGGCTCTATTCTTGTTTATTAATTAGAATAATTAATGTAGGTTCTTGAATATGGTTGTAAGTTTCTATTGAATTGAGTGTTGCGATGTTAGTAAGAAGTAAAGGTTAAGACACAATGCTGAAATGTTGTAATACAACATTTTAGAGCTTCATATACTTTCAAGTGAAAATTGATATTAGATTATGTATGTGTTTGAGTTGACTCTATTCCAAGGATGAGACATTGATCTAAGAGTACTATTTGTGTTACATTTGTTGGTTAATACAATAGTTGATCATCTTTTAAATCAAATATCAATATTAGTTTGTTTGTGTGAGGAGTTTAATGAGTTACATATCTCATGCTTAAATTAGGCATTACTATAGAGGTTAGCCAAGCCTTTAGAGTATTGTGTCTATTAAGAATCTAAATGAGAAGCATCTATTTACAATGTGTTTGGTACTTTAGCACACAAGTACTTATAAATATATTTTTGGGATTACCCTCCCTAGTTTAATAGAGCCAAAAGTGTTGAAGATTTTAGTCTCTTTGATGGAATCTTGTTCATTGGCCGCATCAACCCATTGAGTCTGAATATGAGAGAGCAGCTACTCTTTAGGGCTCATTACATCTGTTGATTTGGGAACCAATAGCTTCGATCATCAATTGAACTAGTTGTGGATTAGATCTAGGTTGATTGTTTGAAAAAGAGAATGTGTACTCACTTTGGGATGAAAAAACACATGATGGTCCACTAGGTGAGAAGGCCTAAATATACTCAATTTGGGGCCACAAACCTAGTTGTTCATGGGATAAGAAATCCCAAAAAGGTAAGATACATAGGCTAGCTGGTATGCTCTCACAAACACAAAAGTGGCTATGGGGAAAATTCATGCCACTAGGTGGGCTTCCCACTCAACCATGCCAAAGTTATACCCATTGATAGCTTTAACAAGGTGCCAAAAAGAAAAATTCTATGAACAAAAAGACAAAGTACCACAGCCATGCAAGCTGCATTATGTAAGGTGGCAAAAATGTAAAGATGAAAAAATGTAAAATGTTTGAAGGATTCTTGTTCAGTTCATGCAAGGTCAGTGACTTAGGGAACATTGTGTCTAATGTCTCCAAGAGAGGACCAATCAAAGAATAGTATATTCGCAACATAGGGGATGCAGTGTGTCGCATTAGGCCACTGAGAGCAATACAATATGCTAAGATAGATCACACTTATGAAGGACATCACACACAATGTCATCCACAAAGTAATGAACACATCATGCAAATGACAAAGTTGCACTAGGAACCAATAATGCAAATGAAATAATAGTAATGTATGGCCCCCACTTTAAATTAGAGAAGAAAATAAAATGCAAAAAGAAAACAAGACATGAGAGGCAACCTAGAAAGCCCCAAAGTCATGTTTTGAAGTTAGGCTGTGTAATGTCAAGGAAAAATGAAAAACAAAGAAAGGGAGTTGCCCCCTAGAAAAAAGGAAAACAAACACATAAGGGATCGATGGATTTGGGGTCAGTATGTTTTTCACTGCATTTTGTTTATGAAAGAGCATGGAACTGTCATCGTTCCCCAAAACACATAGAATTGGAAGAATGACGCAAAGAGAGCAAAAACAAAGGAAAAAGAAAGTCTATTTTGGGTCAACATAGAAGAGAAATTATAGTCTCAATGCTTTGCATCGTCCCCAAAAGGAAACCACAAGAGAAATGAAAATGAAAAGGTGAAAGAAAATGAAAAAGCTTTTGGATCAATATGAAGGAGACATTTGAGTCTCAATGCTTTGCATTATCCCCAAAAGGAGAAGACAAAACAAAAAGAGAAAAATAAAAAGACCTTGTGGGTCAACATGGAAGAGACATACGGTGTCTCTACACTTTGCATCATCCCCAAAAGGAGAACACAAAATAAAAAGAGAAAAAAACAAGGACCGTTTGGGTCAACATGGGAGATACATAGGGTGTCTACGATTTGCATCATCCCCAAAAGGAGAACACAAAACAAGAGGAAAAAAATACAAGGACCATTTGGGTCAATATGGAAGAGACATAGGGTGTCTCTACGCTTTGTCTCATCTCCAAAAGGAGAACACAAAAAAAAAGGAAAAAAGAAAATGTACGACATATAAAAGAAGAAAGAGATACAAATAGAAGAAGTGTACGAAGAGAGGGAATATCAAACACACAATACGAGGGAACACCATATGCACATGAAAATAAAAAAGTAAAGAAACAAGTAATGCAAATGAAAGTCAAGCATTAACTAATTTATTTGTTTCTCAATCTTAAATGGATAAGTGAAAAAGGAATAACATAGTTAAGAGACAAAGACAATTGCATTACAACGATAAGGCTAACTTATTTCCCTCCACAAAGTGTAAAGGAAAGAATGAGCTGAGGTGATTGATGGGAATTGATCATGCAATAGTGAGAATACGAAATTCTACAACTATGGCATGATGAGTTGATTAGAGTGGTTTAAGGTATGATGGGGAAGCAATCAATATCAGTGAAGTGATACTTATCCAATATGTCCTTCAATGTCTGACATTCTTCAATACGATGTCCAAGGATGCGATGATATTTGCAAAATGGTATGTCAAAGTCTTTTAGATGAATAACCAACCTATTCACAGGTGGTAAAAGTATAAGACCTTTGTTTAAGAGCAGTTGAAGTCTTATTTCACATTAAGGTGGAGGATATGTAAGAAACTTAATCTTTTTGAGTTTTTAAGGTTGTTTTCACTTGCTAGATTAACCTTGTTCATGAATAGAAGGAAGAGGACCCATAGGGATCCTAACATCCTTGTAATTAGAAGGAGATAATTTTTGTTCACGTGGAAGGAGAATGTTTAAGTTAGGAGGAGAATTCAAGAGATCATTGTTCCAACATCCCGAAGTCTACTAGGTTGAAGAGGATGTATGATATCCTAGTCCTATTGTGTGTGCTTCAGTTGATTGTTGTTCAAGAAGTTGATGGATGTCATGTTCACTTTTTATGTCACAACCTTGTTTACTTAAGATGGTGAATCCTTTACCATATTTCGTTTCGAGGTTTATAGAAGTTTGGGTGACTTTGTGATCATAAAATGGTTTTGAATGTGGGTGGTGAGAGGGACTAGGTCCACTCAAGGGAGGAACCTTAGGTCCTATAGTGACTTTAGGATGTAAGTATGCAAAGTGATCAAGAGGTGCAACAGTGGGGAGATCTTCTGATGTCATGGAGGAATAAAAGGTTGCATTTACTTCTAGGTTATCAAGGAAATCATTGTAGAACTTGTTCATTCTAGCATCATCTTCTTCAATGATGTCTACTTCATGTGGAGGAAAATCACGAAGAGTTAAAGGAGCATGAGGTTGTTAAACTTCATTAGGGTCACAACCAAAGGCACAATTGGACATGTCTACCAATGACTTTAATGAATTCCAAAACTTGTTGAAAGACAATGCCATAATGCAAATAAACTAAGATGCAATAAATAATGAAAAAAAAAAGATTCAGGAAAGTAAAACAAAATGTAGAAATAGGAACTAGTAATGAAAAAAAATGCTAAAAAGATTACATAAATGTTGTGGAAAAAGTGCAGAGGGACTGATTTGCCCTGGGTGGCGAATGAGTCCTAGTAGGAAAATTTGTTGTATTTTTCTAAAATTTTAAGATGATTTTAATGTCCTATAGAATGCAAACAACGATGCATAATGCAAAATTTCTATTTTTTTAATGAGATGCAATGCAAAAATGAAATCTAAATGAAACTTTCACTAATGCAAGATAAAATGTTCTAAAATACAAAAAAAAAATGTACTAATTGAATGCTAATGCACATGCAAACTAGGATGCAATATGAAATCAGAAATACAAAGTGCTCAAACATCAGGTTCAAAAAAATGAATCATTGATTTTTGGTTCCTAGGGATTCTTTAACTCTTATAGGGTTTTTCAATTAAAAGGATAGAAGTAGGCCAAAAATGCTAATGGTTCATTCAATTTAATGTTATGTGTTATGTTTTCTAACCTAGAAATGAAGCTAACTAAATGTAATTGACTGATTTGAATGAATGAAAATGAATGCAAAAGTGCAATTAAAGCTATGTTTGAAAGCACACTATGATATACAAAAAACTAAGTAAATGAAGAAATTATGCAAAAAAAAAAAGGAAAGGGATGAATCTGAGTTCACCTGGATGAAGTGTAATGAATCTAGAATGTTCTAGATACTGATGGAAATTATTGATTGTTCATAGCATGGGACTCATTCACGCAGGGTGGTGAATTAGTCCTCCTCTTGGTGAAAAAATGTCAAATGCAAGTTTCTATCTGTCAGGATTCAGAATCTGACAAAATTCATATTTTTAGTCCTATAGTGGGACTCATTCTCCAAAGGTGGTGAATTCCTCTCCCAAATTTCTAAAAAATTAGGAGAGAACTTTGCAACACCAGATCTGGAAATGTCTGCTTGTTGGGTTGCCGAAGTCAATTCTATAGAAAACAGACAAAAAACCTTCTCCAAAATTGAAATAGACTTAAGTTGACTTGAATCACCTAATTGACTTATAAACAAATCTTCAACACCAAAATCCTTGTCCAATCTGCATACCTAGGTCTGGAAGAAAACATGCAATAGGGAAAAATGGTTTAAGGTTAGCGAATAGGGGTTTTCCTTGGTCAAAACCTATTTTGGTAATCAAACCTTCAATAAAATAATGAAATTAAAAGGAATGATAAACTAACAACATGCAATTTCTATTATCTTACCAAACCCTTGATGATGCAATTATGAAGTAATGTCAATGGTTGCTTCAAAGTGCTTGAATAGATGTAAATTTTTTGAATGCTTGAAATATGAGATGAAATGCTTGAATGAGTAAGGAAATTGTAGGAGATGTAAAATGAGGTGAAAATCACATATTTATACACATTTTTTCCTTAGTTACCAATTCATACCTCATCATAGGCCAAAATCAAGTGATTTTGAATGAAATTCTGAAAGGAAATTTAAAATATTTGTAATTTGGGGCCAAGGTGGACTCATTTGCCACTTATGGTGAAGGAGTCCCACCTAGGACATAAAACATATGTCAAGAAATATGTTGTATTTAATGTTGTTTGTTAGGATAATAATCGAAAATACACTTATTTAAGCATATGAGAGCATAAAGGGGGTCAAATAAAGCATAATAAAGGGATAACTAGTGAAGATGTGCCTAGAAAAGCGTGAAAGTTTGTTACAAAACTTTATAACACTACTAAATAGGACTTATCGATGAATACAAATGTAATATTAAGGTGGATTGTAATAAATAGAGTCTAGAAGAATGTAGAAATGTCTTACAACACTTCACAACAACTTCACAAGAGGTTGTTGTTTAAGTTTTATTACCTAAATGAGCATGTTTAAGCCATGTCACAAAATAAAATGAAAGCAACATAGTTCCAACACCATGAAACATGACCTAAAAGGCCATGAAAATGACAAGGGCCATTTTTCTAGGGCACAATTTGATGTTCCCTCTCTTCGTACACTTCTTCTATTTGTACATCTATTCTTCTATATGTTGTGCATTATCTTTTTTCTTTTATTTTTTGTTTTCCTTTTGTGGATGACACAAGGTGTAGAGATGCCTTATGTCTCTTACATGTTGACCCAAAAGGTCATTATATTTTTTGCTTTTGTTTTGTGTTCTCCTTTTGGGGATGGTACAAGGCATTGAGAGAAAAATTTCTCCTTCATGTTGACCTAAAAGCTTTTTCATTCTATTTCATCTTTTCATTTTCTTTCCCTTTTCTTGTGTTTTCCTTTTGGGGACAATGCAAATCATTGAGACTAGAATGTCTCTTCCATCTTGACCCAAAACAAACTTTCTTTTTCTTTTATTTTCATTCTCTTTGTGTCATTCTTCAAGTTCTATGTGCTTTTTGGAATGATGATAGTTTCAAGCTCTTTCATAAACACATTGTAGCAATGAACATACTAACCCCAAATCCATAGATCCCTTATGTGTTTTGTGTTCTTTCTTTTCTTGGGGGAAACTCCCTTTTCTTTGATTTTCCTTTTCCTTTACATGACATAGCCTAAATTTGAAACATATGATTTGGCATAGGGCTTTCCAAGTTGGCTCTTGTGTCTTGTTTTCTTTTTTCTCTTTCTTTTCTTCTCTACTTTAAAGTAATTTCTCACAGAAGGATGTGTATCAATTCCTTTAAAGTGGGGGGCATACCTTACCATTATTTCATTTTCATTTTTGGTTCCTAGTGTAGCATTGTCATTTATATGATGCATTTGTCACTTGTGGATGACATTGAGTTTGGTGTCCTTTGTAAGTGTGATCTATCTCAACATATTACATTCCTCTTTGTGGCCTGGTGTGACACAATACATCCCATAAGTTGTGAATACATTATTCTTTGATTGGTCCTTTCTTGGAGACATTAGACACAATGTCCCCTAAGTGACTGACCTTGCATGAACTGAATAGGACTCCTTCAAAAAATTTACACTTAACATCTTTACATTTTCAAACTTTATATTTTTTCATTTTACACTTTTGCATCTTTTTCCACCTTGCGTAATACAACTTGCACGACTGTGGTACCTTTCTTTTTGTTCATGATATTTTTCCTTGTGGCACTTGGTTAAAGTTATCAAGAGGCATAAATTTAATATGGTTGAGTGTGAATCCCAACTAGCAGCATGAATTTTCCCCATAGCACCTTTGTGTTTGTGAGTGCATACCAACTAGCATATGTATCTTATCTTTTGGTATTTCTGACCCCATGAACGATCAAAAGTTCTATGGCCCCAAAGTGAGTAAAGTTAGGCTTTACTCACTTGATGGATCATTATGTGTTATGTCACCCTAGAATGAGTACACATTCTCTTTTTCAAACAATTTTCCTATATCTAATCAACAACTAGTTGGATTGACGATCAAAGCTTCATTCAATTCTTTCATCTCAGCACTTGTTTGTTCCTTTGTTCTTATGCTTAGTATACCATGGGATCTTCATCTTGGGGGATTGATCATCCCTCCTAATTGTTTCCATTCCATCTTGCTAACATAAGTGCATTTGAACCCTCCTCTCGATGTTCATGGCTACTTTAGTGTGAGTTCAAAGCAAGTTCATCCTCTCACTAAAGTGGGGGCTAAATGTGCCATAGAAGAATGGCCCCTTGTCATTTTCATGGCCCTTTAGATCTTGATTCATGGTGTTTGATATACTTTTCTTTTATTTTATGTTGTGACATGGCTTGAACATGCATATTTAGTTACTAAAATTCAAATAATAATGTCTTGTGAAAGTGTTGTGAAGTGTTGTAAGAAATTTACATTCTTCTAGACTCTATTTATTACAATTCACATAAAAATAACCTTTTTATTCAATATTAATTCCTATTTTGAAGTGTTGTAAAGTCTTGTAAGAAGATTTCACTTTTTTCTAGATGAATCTTCATTGTTTATCCCTTTCTCATGCTCTATTTGACCCCCTTATGCCCTCATATGTCTTAATTAAATATATTTTTGAATGTTAACCTGACAAACAAAATTAAATACAACTTAATTCTTGACACATATTTTTAGGTCCTAGGTGGGACCCATTGCCATGGGTGGCAAATGAGTTCCCCTTGTCTCCAAATTCATTTTTTTTTAAATTTCCTTTAAGGTTTTTATTCAAAAATGCTTGATGTCAACCTATGATGAGGTATGAATGGTTAACTAAGGCAAAAGATTGTATAAATATGTGATTTTCACTTCATTTTCCATTCCCTACAATTCTCCAACATTCATACATCATATTCAAGCATTCAAGCACTTTGGAGCATCCATTGACATTACTTCAGATTTGCATTATCAAGGTTTTGGTAAGTTGATAGCTATTGCATGTTATTATTTTATTATTCTTTTTCTTTTCATTGTTTCATTAAGGGTTTGATTACCAAAAGTGGGGTTTGACCAAGGTAAACCCCTATTTGCTAACCCTCAACTATTTTTCCCCTATTGCATATGTGCTTTCAGACATAAGTATGAAGATTTAACAAGAATTTTCATGTTGAAGATTGGTAAACAAGTCAACTAGGTGCTTCAAGTCAACTCATTCATATTTCAAGCTTGGAGAAGTTTTTCTTTCCATTTCTTGCAGAATTGACTTCAAAAACTCGACAATCAGATATTTACAAATCTGGTGTTGTAGAATTGTCTCCTAATTTTTTCATAAATTTTGGAGAGGACTAACTCACCACCAATGGGAAATGAGTCCCACCTTAGGACTAAAAATCTGAACTTTGTTAGATTCTAGATCTCGACAAACATAAAATAGTTTCCACAACTTTTTCACTAGTAGGAGGACTAATTCGCCACCCTTGGCAAATGAGTCCCACTATGAAAATTCAGTGATTTTAGTCACCATCCAAAATATTCCAAATTAATCAAATATTGCCTAGGTGCACTATCTTTCTACCTATTTCTTTTTGTTTTGCATTATTTCTTTATTTAATTCATTGTTTGCATATCACAATGTGTTTTCAAACATAGTTTAAATCTTAGTTTTGCATTCAAATTCACTCATATAGATCACTCAATTGCATTTAGTTTGCTTCATTTAGTTTATTAAACATTCCACATAATATAATTTCAATGAACTAGTTAGCATTTTTGGCCCTACCTCTCTCCTTTTAGGTGAAAAACCCAAGAAGAGCTAGAAAGTCCTAGAGAGCCAAACATATGCAGTTCAATAATTTGTTATGTTTTGGTCTAAAGTGGTTGAGGTGCATTCTTTCAAAAAAATTTCCAAGTTGTGTGTTTACAAAACTACTTTTTCATGTGCCTTATTGGAATCTTTGTTTATGATCTTGTACTCACCCATGAATGTATGTTAGAAATCTAAGGAACCCCAATCATCTTCTAATAGCTTTGTGACTTCATTAATTTGTGTTTCTTTGTCTTTTGGTTGGATGGGTTCCACTTGTGTAGTTTATGTTGATGTTTTCAAGGATTTTTCTTTGTTTTTTTCAAGTTGTAAGATACTATAAGGCTCAGGATCAACGTCAAGGCTGTACACATTTTTGTTGTAAGTGAATTTGATTTTTTGATGAAGATTGGAATGCACACCATTAATTGCATGAATCCATGATCTACCTAAGATAATATTACATGAAAGTTCATGAGGTATAACATGGATTGGTGTATTCAATTTGGCCACTCCAACTGTAAGAGGTATAATGATCACCCTGAGTGGTTTCTTTTTGACATTGTCAAACCCCTTAATTGATAATGAATCAGGTTGAATGTTCAATTGATCAATTCAAATCCTTGCAAAAAGGCTCACACTACACACAGTAAGGGAAAACCCAATATCTACTAGATTTATCTTTATCCCTATTTTTTTGTATTGAGATATGATTATGAAAGGATCATTTTGTTTTTGTATTGCCAAAGAGGGGAGTTCACTTTAGTGGAAAATAATGTCATTGTTTATTCCTTGGATTATGGCTGTTATGTTAGTTGGTTGTGCATTATAAGGGATATGAACTTGTTGTAAGGCTATTTGAAGCATAGTGTGATAGGTAGGTGAAGTTTGAAATAAATCCCATAGGGGTATCTTTGTGGGAGTGATATTAAATTGATCAACAAGATCATACTCCCTTAATCCAGGAGCACTAGGTAGTATAGAATTGGGAAAAGGTGAGTAAGTTGGGGTTGTTTGTGGTGGTGATAGATTGTTTCAAGTGTTATATGTATGAGTGATGATATTATGACTCATTTGTTGTGAAACATTGTTCATTGGAGGGTAAAGAACAAGTTCTAGTTGGTTTAGGGTTGTAGGCTTGTTTCAAGGGGGATAAAGGATAAGTACAAGTTGATTTTGAGTTTGTTGTTTGTGTGAAGGTGGGTAGAGAATTAGAGTGTTCTTATGATGTCCCATGGGGTATGTATGAGGTCCATTGATCAAGGGGTATCTAATGGACACTTGTGTATTCATAACCTTAGCAGTCTTGGTTTGATATATCTCTAATAAAGGGAAATCTAGAATAACATTTTAATCTAAGGAAGACACTGGTATGTGTAGAATCATGATGGGCCAAAAAGTGGTGATATGATGGGTATGTGGCTGATGACTTTCTTTTTACCCAAAATTGATGAAACAAAAAGTTTTTTTAAAGGAGATTCTCAACTTTCCACCAATATAAATTATAGTTTACTTTGAATTTAATAAATAATTATTATTCATTTTCTATTTGAATTACAACTAAAGTTTTGATTGATAGGTTGTTTGAAAAAAATATATAGCGTTCAAATGGTATCACATTTTTTGAATCTAAAATATGCGTCACATTCTATGCTTCACATACTATAGGATTTCAAAACAAAAATCAAATTGCATAAATTTTTTAACAAGTTAAGGTGGTTAGACATACGAGTTTTTATATTTTTAAAAGATGTAAAAAAAAATCATAATTAATTATTTACTTGGAAAAAAAATACAAAAGAATATGCATCACATGGGGACATGAGTCCTCTACTTATATCTTAAATATTATAAAAAAATATGATCATTTTATTGTGGTTAGGGTAGTCACACAGACACCTACTTGTTTTTTCCCTTAAATTTAAGTACTAGTGCATTAAAATTTCAAATTTTCACCAAATAGATTTTTTTTAAAGATAAACCTACTAGTTTAGAAACTACATTCAATTTTCTATAGATTCTATTCTTACATATTTTTGAAATAATATAGATAACTTATTCAAATTTTTACATCAAGTTACCTGGCTCTGTTTTTTCTAAATTTTCATTGCCACTTAAGGGCCTATTTTTTCCATGATGATCCTGCACATATGTACATTACTATTGTTGTCATTTCCTAACATCATGATATTTTCCCTAGGAGGAGAGTGTTTAGGAGAACTACGAATCAAATGTTCTTGACATTCATGGATTGGTTCTTCTAAAATTACTTCATCACAAGTAAGGGAATTATCAATGGTTGAATTATCTTGTTCAATAAGGGTTGCCTTAGGTGAAAGGGGATAAGTAAGATTCTCATGAATCTCATTGGTTGTGTTTTCTAATATCAATGCATCTTCCTGACAATTAGGGGATATACTAGGAGAAGAACAAGTATGATTATCATGATCATTTATAACCGTATTCCTTTATTCCCTAATGTCTTCCAAAATATAAGAGGTTGGGGAAGGATCATAATGAGGGTTGTTGTAGAGCAACATATCCTCATCATTTATAATCTTATCTTCCTTGAAAGAATTCTCACAAGCCAAAGGAGAATGGAAATTAGGTAAGTTGATGTTTAGGAATGTGTCTATGATTTCATTCTCTTGTGCTAAAATATCTTCCCAAAGGGGATGAAGAGAAGGAAAAACAAGATCCTCATGATTCTCAACGATTGTATGTTCTTTCGCCAAGATGCATTCATCATTAAAAGAAGAGGTATCATGAGAAGAACAAATATGATCATCATGGTTGTCTATGTTTGTATGTTCTTCTATCACATAATCCACACAAAGAGGAGAGATAGGAGGGGGTTAAGTTTAAGGTTAACATTGTCATTTTCCCTCTCCTATACTAAGAGACTTTCATAACTAGGGAATGCATTGAATGAATGACTAACATTCTTATAGACTAACTATTTCTTTGCAAATTTAGAGAAAATTGAAACTAACATTTGGAAAAATTAAGCTATGCAAACTTGAAATGCAATGTAAGAATGTAAAATGAAATGCAATTTTTAGTTGTAAAGTAAGATAATTTTCTAGTTACACAATGCAATGATATGAACATGAAATGCTATGAATTGAAATGAAGCAATGCATGAAATGAGCCAAATTAAGCTAGCTTTAGTGAAATATATATTACAAAACTCAGCCAAGTGATACAGATAGGTAATGACAGCAATCAAAAGCTTAAAAAAAAGGTTTTTAGTTTTGTAAATGATAGTTTCAGAGCTGAAAAGGGACTAATTCGCCCAAGGTGGTGAATGAGTCCTAGTGGGCATTTTTTTTAGAATTTTCATATTTTTTGATTGATTTGGATGTATTCTTCACTCTATGATGTAGACCTAAGATGAAAATGCATAGTTTCAGAGATTTTCAATTATTTAAGATATAAAAATTGAACCTATTATGCACTCTCACTAATGCAAAAGTTGAAACCATAGAATGCATTGTAATCAATGCAAAACCTAATGAAAAGTTAATTCAAGATAATTCTAGGATTATGGTGGACTCAAAATCAAGGAAGAAGGTATTTGACAAGTAGGTTCACCAAAATTTAGACAAATATTTTGGCACCCTAATGCTCTCTAACAATTCTAGGGTTTTTCACCTAGAAGGAGAGAAGTAGGCCAAAATGGGTAATGTCTACACTCAAGATTAATGTGATATGGATGCAATATGTCTAAATAGGATGATCTAAATGCAAATAACTAATAAATGAGATGGATTATTAATGCTAAATCTAAGAAATGTAAAGTGCTGGAAAACACATTGTGATATGAAAAAACACCTAGAAATGAATGAAATTGAATGTGTGCACCTGGGAACTTGCTACAGACTGGAAATGACTGTTGAAATGCTACTGATCCTAAAAATTTGGCCTACTGGGACTCATTTTCCATTCTGGATGAATTAGTCCTAGATCTAGGAAATTGGTCTAGAGCCTATTTAAGACAAATGGGTATCCAAAGTTGCAAAAACCTTTTTCAGGCCTAGCAGTGGGACTCATTCACCACTAATGGTGAACCAATATACTTTTGAATTTCTCAAAAATTAAAAAGTGGAAAGCTAATCCCTCGATCTTGACTTCAATTCATGATAGGTGTCCACCTCTGAAAGTTTGATTTTGGGTACTAAAAGTCACTTTTAATGGATAGTTTGGGTTTGAAAACAAGGAGATACCTTCAAAAATTCTACAACTTGATCTTTAATGATTCCCAAGTCTTTAAGATGCCTAAATCTTCAAACACACAAGAAGAGAAGGAGAAATTTTGAATGTTAGGGCATGGGTGTTTGCCTTGGCCAAACCCCATGTAGGTAATTAAACCAAAATGAAGAAACAATGTAATGAAGCATGAAACAATAGATGAAGAATTTTCCCTTGAATGTCTTAGGAAGCTATCTTGATGACTTGAAATGATAAAACCCTAGCTTGCTTGACTTGAGAAAGAAGATAAATGATGAATGAATGATTAGGTGTGTGAATGAATTATGAATTAGGGTTTAGAAGCTTGTATTTATAGGAAATCCACCTAATTTTCCTATTAATTGGATTTTGAAAGCCAATATGGAGGAAAATAAAACTTAAAATACAACTTTTCTTGGTTAAACCCTAAAAATGGTTCAAATGTGACTCATTCACCATTAAGGGTGAATGGGTCCCACCTAGATGGGATTGATTCACCCCTAATGGTGAATGGTTCCCATTGGGCTGATTTTGCTAGCTAGAATGTTGGGAAATATGGAAATTAATTTTATATGGTGACTTTGTCAGTTACTTCATCAAATTATGCCTCGGGATGAACAATATGGGGTCATAGGGTCCTATTAATTATGATGTAAAGGTCAATTGGGGACAAGGACACAAAATTCAATGTGAAAGTGTGATTAAATACACTTTATATATCCTTTAAATAGGGTCCATACAGCCTAGAAAGTCACAACATCCAATGTCAATGTGTAAAACACATTACAACACTAGATTGAAGTCAAGTATATTTTACAAGCCTTCTAGATTGATATTATAATTCCATAAAATACATTTTATAACATTGAATTAAGGGGAAAAATGGGTTCATTAATCTAGAGAGGCATGGAAATTTTTTACGACACCTTTACAAAACATTGTTAAATGCATTTTATTTAGTTTGCAAGGGTCCAAGACCTAGTGTGGATGTGAAAAACACCTCACAACACCAAATCAAGGCTTCATTAATTCAAATTTATCATTAATTATCTCCATATCAAGCAAGAAAAAAGGGATACCTTTTTTGTGTCCACAAGATGTACCCTTTGTAATTACAATGTTGATAGGAAAAGCTTGTAAGGGTATAAGAAAGTATATCATCAATATATACACCTTTGTATGGTTCCTAGGGAAACCGTGGTTTGTAATTAGCTCCAATTAGGTTGTAAGAGAAGTTTTAACTTTGAAAGATATAGAGCTATTAATTTCATTGGAATTAATGGCTGCCTAGATGTTATTCCATCTAACATCAAGGAATGTTTACCAAAATTCAATGGTACAAAGAATGAAGCAAAAAATAAACATTTGCAAGAATTTAAAAATCTAATGGATGACTATGAGATAGATCATGCAGATGTGATTATTATATTATTTTCTTAGTCTTTGAAAAGAGATGTATGGGATTGGTTCTCTAACTTGCCAACCTACTCTATTTATTGTTGAAGTGAATTCGAAGAAGTGTTCCTAGAGAAATTTGGTGAAAGAATCAATGCTAGTTACATGCTTAATAAAGTTATGAATATTGAGAAAGAAGAGGATGAGCTAATCTCTGCATTTAACCAAATATTTACTAAAACATTGAGGGATATTCCTGAAAGTATGGTACTAAGTAATGCAGTATGTTTGGTTGTTTATTTGGGAGCCTTTGATAATGAGATGAACTATTTTCTAAGAGATAAGGATCCTAAAACTTTGTATTAGGCATATGCGATGGTCGTGAACATTGAAAACAACTTGAAATATGAAATACAGAGGAGTTATTTTTTTGGAAGTGTTTGCTACCCTAGGACACTAAATGTTGATAAAAGGTGTAAGTCGGAAAGTAAAGATTAACATGAGATCACCTACACCCATATTGTTTCAACTTACACATCATTCCATAATATTGATCACATAGACTCCCAAATATATTTTCAAAGAGTTTCATGCATTTGTAATCCTATAGCCCCTATTCAAGATCTCCCTTGCACAAGAATACATGAAGGAGAATCATCATATGATATTTATGCAAGATTTATGGATACTCTATCTTCAATTCCTAAATTTTATGAACTAGGTTTGAGTGCTCTACGAAAGGAGTTGAATCCAGTTAGGCTTGAAAATGTGTGTGAATATATTTCTTGTTTTGAAAAGATTAAAGATGATCATAAAAATGCTATTATGTTTTCAATTTGTAATGGTAATGATTGTACTACTCCATATGAGCTGAGTAATGAGATATCACATGGAGAAGAAGAGAGTAGAGTTAAGGTTGAAAATGCATACCTTAGTGAAGCAAATGAAATGTGTGGTCTCAATTCTTTTGAAGATTCCAGCACTTGTGGTCCAATGGAAGACATAACATTGTGCAATCAATTTTAATATTCTGAACATACTTTTAGTGTTGATGAATCCCCTTGTTGCAATAATAATGATGATGGAATTAAGCATGATCACTCCTCTAATAGTTATGGTTTTCCTCATAAAAAAAGTATGTAATTATTTTCTACAAATGAGAAATATGATAGTGGAAACATATGTTTTCCTAAGAAGGAACAACTCTCTTCCTATGAAGAATTTTTCAGAGTATGGGTCAGAGATGTTACTAGTAGAAGATGCAAATGAACTTGGAAATCTATCTATATGCTCTTCTAGTGATTTTTGTGATTCTAAAGATAATGATGACTTGAAGGATTTAGATATTCATAATGAGGAGGCTAAAGCCTTTATGTCAAAAATGAAAGTAATGGAAAACCCTTTATTTGATGAGCCTCCATCTTCACTAGAGATAAGGAATGATTATCCTTATTGGTGTAGAGAAAATCCACTTTTTGCTAAAAATTATAATGATGCACTTCATAAATGGTTAGAATGTGGCCTTGAGAAAAAAAAGCAACACATTGGTAAGCTTCTAGAGGATGTTACATATGATTGTTTCACATTTGATATAGATTTTGTAGATAAAGATGAGTATCATGATGTTGAATACTTCAAAGAACGTGGATAGTTTCATTTGGATGATCCCACAATAATGGTATACAATTTTTTGCCAAACTAGACACTGAAATATTTTTTCTAACTAAATCCTCACTTTCGAGCACCTATAGTGGCTAAACCATGAGGAAATTGAAGATTATACAAACTTGAGTTTCATGAAATTTTGTTTGTAGATTATAAATATATTTTTTTCAAGATTTTTGGAATCATATTGCACCTCCTTTTCCATCTCCCTTGAAAACTAGTTTTCTTCATAAAACAACATTTTTAAAGAGTGACATTCACCGTATAACACATAACTTTTTTTTCATGAAGGATAAAATTATAATTATTTCTAATTTAGATTTTTTAGTTTGATATATAATGCTTACACATGGTTAAATATTTTTTTATTCAATATTTTTTCCTTAATCAGGTTTTGAAGTCAAACCAATTACAATTCAGACATAGGTAGACTGTATAACACGTAACTTTTTTTGTATCTATCAAAATTCAATTTTATTTTTTTGTTAGAACAAGGACTTAAATATCGGGTGCACTCATTTTTTATTTTTTTGATAATTTTCTATTTTTTTACATTTGTAGAACAAAGAGCTTAATTTTTGATGAAAAACTTACATTCACAAGAAATAAAAAATAAATATAATAATAAAATTAAATTTATTTAAAATTGTACTTTTTGGGAAGCTTATAATAAGAAATAAATACTTACAAAAAAATAATTTTAAATGAATTCATTTGATCCCCCAAAAGGTAAATCAAAAGTGGTTTTTTATCAGCATTTTGATAGGTGTAAAGGAGACTTCATTATAGGTATGGTTTAAAACTAGTGGGGTTCTATCCAAGGGGGTTTGATATAAGGTAGTTTTATCAAACGATCTTCAATTGGAATGCTTTAAATGAAAATTTTTAAGGCTTAAATTAGTATATTTTCTAAAAAGATGTGATTTCAACAAAAATCAGAATCTCCCAGAAATTGTAAACCAACTTTGTAGGATCACCCAGTTCCCAGTTTAGTTGGGAGATGTTTTAGTGGAGCATGGAAATAAAATGTAGAGAAAATAATTTTATTTTCAATATAAAGCTATGTCATGTGATGATAAAAATTTCCATTTTGTGTATGATAGTACAATACATAATGATAGAGATTATACTGACAAGGATATACTTAGAAACATTGAGAAAAGTGCTAGTAACAATGTTTGTAATCAGGTAGGCTCCAAGGGTATCCACATATTCATACTTGTAAGAAGAAGGATAGACATATTGCAATGGTATGGAAAAGGTAAATGTGAGTTGAAGGAAATCAATTCATTCAATAGATTAGTTTTTTACAGGGGCAAGAATCAGCCATAAGTTTGAGTGGCCTAGCACCACCAAAGTGGAATTGAAGCCTAGTTAGATTGTAGAGAGTATACTCAAAATTTTCACCTCAAGAGAAGGCTTAAGAAGAAGTGGAGATTGGATCT
Organism: Sequoia sempervirens; assembly: GCA_007258455.2. Classification (NCBI taxonomy): domain Eukaryota; kingdom Viridiplantae; phylum Streptophyta; class Pinopsida; order Cupressales; family Cupressaceae; genus Sequoia; species Sequoia sempervirens. The sequence continues at coordinate 149,945,579 of VDFB02058242.1, forward strand.
CCCTTTTCAAGCCTTGTGGGCCTATTTAAAAAAATTGTACATATTTTGTTTTGTTTTATTTTGTTTTTTCCTTTTTTCCTAGTTTGCTTCACCCATGATTCTTGGATGTCACCATGCCTGCAAGATGCATGTGTCTCCAATAGGATTCACTAATGGAACCCCTCAAAAAATTCTTGGTTCCATTTTCAATTGTGAAAATTTTGGCTTGGACCCTTGTTTCTAGTTTTGGGTCATGACCTCATCAATGTGTTACGGTTTTTATGTTGTTGAAACCCTTCAAACTTGGCCTACAAGCTCTAAAAAATTGTTGGTATCTGCATTGACCTATTTTTCCTAGTATATGATTGTTTAAGATATGACTTATGCCATCAAAGTCATTGTTTTCACTGGCCCCCAGAGTTTAGGATTGTTAGTCACCTTCATCATTTTTCACTGTTTAAAATTTTTCTATGGTCAGGCTTGATTTTCCTTTTCAATGAATTAAGTCTTAAATCCTCATTCCTAAAGGGTCAAATTCCCATTGGCCTAGAGATGGCCACCTTTTAAGTTAACTTTTGCAACATGTGTAAAATTTGGATTTCATGCCAGCTGTTTGATCATGAAGAGTTGATCCTAGTCATTCCCTATTCACCCATGTTGATTTATTTCTTCCTATTCTATTCACATGTGCTAATGAGATTCTACCATGCATCTGGTACTTTGGTGGGCCTGGTCTCCTTGGTAAAGATATATGGCACCATTTGAAGAAGATCAATAGTTTTAGATTTGAGACATGTCCACATCTTGACCACTCCCTATGTACCCATGTTGGTTTATTTCATATTATTTTAAGCACACATGCTAGTGAGTGATGGCCATGTATCATGCTTGATAGTGGGAACATTATCTCCACAAGGTTGTCAGACATATTTTAGAGAAGGATCAAAGACAGACACTATGACACATGTTCTCATCAAGACCATTCCCTGCATGCCTATTTGCTTAAATCATTAAAGAAAGATAGTTACACAGGCTAGTGGGTGTGGTTACACCTATCACTTATTGAGAAAATTTCCAAGCTCCAAAGATGGTGATTGCTTCATAAGGAAGGAAATCAATGACTGATGGTGGGTTATACATCAGTCAATCTTGACCATTCCCCACCATCCTGTGAGGGCCCCACCTGTGTCTTATATTTTGCAATAGGCAAGTAGGCAAGTGCCATGTGGACATTCTAAATGGCTCTATTGGACTCTAGTGGAGTTCGAAGGTTGCTAAAATTGGCTGAGAGGGTACTATTTGTAAAGAGCACCATTTTTAAGTTTATTCTTTGAGGAACATTTTTGGGAGTTTGGTCATCAACTCTAATAGTTATTGATACGTTTGGGAAGGAAAAAATAAAGTAGGGTAATGTACGAACCAGTACTTTGAGATCATAGCAAGATCATTCCCTGTTATTTTGCTATGAAGACATGCAAGTGAATTAATTCCCATGGGTAAGTGGGTAATTGTAGCAAAATTCTTTTTAATTGAAGCTAAGTATGTGGTTGAAATATGCGTATAGAGTGGATGTATATGTACTCAGGGATTTTCTGATCAAGAAAAGACATTAAAATCACAATTAGAACTTGGTCATATTAGTTGCACCAGTAATCTATCCATTGATTTATTTTTAAAAGATGATCAATGGTTGAGATTAAAAAATATCAAATCAAACTATTGCCAGCTCGTCTGCTTAAGCTATCTTTGAGTATTAATGGTTGGTACACTTGCATGGCTCAATATAATGATGATCGATGGCCATATTTTTCATTTAGAAATTGCATTCAAACATTGAAAATTGTCTGAGTCTGAGAGAAAAGTTGGTGAAGCTATTCTAGTTGTTATCACTTATTAGATGAGTAAGTCTGGAGAGTCTGCTAGGTCAATTCAAAGGTCTAGGAGATTGAGTTTTCTTGAGTATGAGGAAAATTCTCCTAATGATGAAATTGAGACACAGACAAGTCTTGATACACCAAATAGGAGAAGGGGATGTAGGAAATTCAAGAAGTATTGTCTCAGGAGTAACTACTGCCTGAGGGGCCAAACTATTTCAGAAGAGCTTGCCAAGTTCAAAGGGGAAAAATTGTTGGAATATGAAAAGAAGGAAAAGAAAATGTGCAAATATTGTGCAACTTATCTAGGAGGACATAATTCTTTGAGTGATATTTCTGATAGCCATTCAGAGAGTGAGTGTGATATTGATCTGAAGTGTGACCATTATCCACTTTCCCTGGTACCTTGTGAAGATTTTGATGAGGATGTGGTGATGGTTCCTCTAGTTCCACCACAAACAAGATGTGGGCAAGTATTCTCTAAGGCTGATGACTCAGAGTGATGAATCTTCCCCATTTTTATTTTTCATGACACCATAGCCCTCATCTCGAGATTTTCCTATTCAACATTCATGTGATTTCTTGTTTCTAGTGTTGATGTGGAAATTTTTTAGGTTGGTGTGCTGGAGAAGTGTCAAATTTCCTGACGTTAGTGTGGCATGTAGGCTTTTCTTGGCTGGTATGCAAGTTTTTGCTAAAGCTAAAAGTGGAGAATCTTCTTTGGTCAACAAGGACTAGGATTTTATTTTGTTGCAATAACAAAATTTTCCTTTTGAGGAGTTGGCATGTCTTCATGCAAGGGATGTGGAATTTGGTCTTTTACTCTTCCATTTTCCATAATGAGTGCATGTAACTAACCGGGACATCTCAAATTCTAGTGAAAATGATGTTCAAATGAAATGAAATGTAAATTTAATTGATTCTAATGCTTGTTGCTCCCTTATTCTATAAAAGGGACTTTAGAGCTCAATATAGGGGGTTGGATTTTTAAGTCTCAACAGGGTTTTAGGTGAAATCTAAGTTTGGGAAATGGCACACTTTGTAAAGAATATGGATGAAAAGAACAATAGATTGTCTTGGGTACGAGTCTTATATGTAATAGTCTTAAATTAGTTCTATAGAGGCCACTGACATGAAAAGAAATATTAGTCCAGAAAAAAATACTCTCTTATGTATCTTTCTCACAAGCTATGAATGAAAATACTAATGGTATGATCATTTATTTTCAATTGTTCCATTGAATGTATGATTCTATTTTAGTGTTAACTCAAAGAGTTGATTAAAAATGTTTAACGAGGGTTATAGATTTTGTAAGCAATTGCATAGGATTTGTAAGGAGTGGGTATCTTTAGGCATTATGATTTTTCATAAATGTAAAGCACTATGATAATAGTCCACCTGCCTCAGATTTAAGTAGCTTACATATATTACTCGTTCTTATATATTTGACTCTGTTTCTCCAATTGATGAAACATGGGTCTGTTTGTTAGAAAATCTTGCATGAAAATGAGTAATTAGCATACCTGGTTGCAGACATAAAATAAGAACAACATTCATTTAAAATATTTTCAAGTATAGTATGGGTTTGAGCTACCCCTATTTCCTAGAAAATAGGTAATCATTTGCTTAAAGGTCTGCCAAACCTTCAGTGAAGTACATAATTTGTAATATGTAGGAACACATTTCTATATAAATGTGTTATCAACTAGATACACCTCACGTAAATAAAATATGGAATACCCTCCTAGGTCCCATAAAGCCTAAAGTGTAGGAGTAAGGACCTAAAAATCCTTTACTTTTTGTGTTGGCCACTAGCTTTGCAATTTCTTCATTACACGAATTAGCTAATTTATAGAGAACTCTAAGGTTCTTCTGGAAAACTCACCAAAAAAATCTACCACTTGGGTCATTCTCTCTCACAAGTTGGGAGATAGGCCCTCTAAGGGTAAAAAAAAGTGATACAAGTATGCTATTTTTTATCTCCAAGATCACATGAAGTGCAAGGGGAGAGAATACACAACACCTTTATCTCATAGTCACTTGTTGTTCATTTTGGAAAGAAAAAACCAAAATAAAATGCCTGGGTGATTATACAAATGCCAAAAAAAAAAAAATTACTCTCAAGATCACCAAATGGTGGGAGAGAAGAGCATACACTCCTAGAGGAAAAATTCAAACCAAAACACAATTAAGATAATGATTTATTTTAACCCTAAAAGACATATGTGGAATAAGACACTTAATGCAAGGTTAATTTTAGAACCAATGACTGGATATGCAAGTCAATTTTAGATCGAATAAGTGAATATGAAAGTTGTAAATTTTAGCCCAAATGAGTGAATATGCAAGTCAATTTCAACCAAATGAGTGTGATTAAACATTTAGACACTAAAAAAAGTCCTAGGCTTACTAACACCATTTTTTTGTTATCTAGGGTTATATTTATGCTATTAATTAAATAATTCTTAATTATTTAATTAATTCATTTATCCATTAATCTTGATTAATTAAATAAATAATATTTATTCAATTACATCACTAATGTCTTTCCTCTATAATTAAATAAAATTTATTTATTTAAATATTTCAACTTTCAACAATAATTAAATAATTATATTAATTATTTAATTATTCACTATTAGCTTTTATGTCACAAATTAATTAAATCTTATTTAATTAATGACTTTCCTTTTCACTCACCCTTTTGAATTAAATTTTTATTTAATCAAAAAGGTAACTTGATTTTTCCTTTTGCATTTAAATAAAATTCATTTTCCTCTTTGAACTATGGATTTTGTCAAAAAATTGTTCAATTTGCTCATTCTTGTTCACTTTCAATATTATCTTATCTAGTCTCATTCAATTTTGGACATTGATTGAAATTAAAATCAGTTGATCTCATGAGTCCATTTTCCATTTGGCTCTCTATAAATTACATTGTCACAATCATTTTAATCCATCTAGGATATATACTACTGTGATGTTGAGAAAACTTTGATATTTGGCTAAGCATAAACATAGATTTTTGATTGCACTTATAATATGAGGGGTTTAGTTACTTAGAAGTGAAATGGAGGAGGATAATAGAGGTGATTCAATGTAAGAATGGAGACTTGGGTAACGAAATTTTGATATTTTACATTTTAGCTTTCTTTTCTACTCTATTATTTGATTAGGATCTTTAGGATTTAAGTTTAATGATTTGCAATCTCTAATCCTAGTTTAATTTCTTGATCACATCTAGTGAACCCGACATGAAATATTTTATGGAAGATTTCATTCCTTGTAGATTTTATCAAAAATAATTTATTTGAATATCTTTTATGGAGATTTAATTTATTATAGTGATGGGTATTGCATGCTTGTGAGAATATTGTGTCATGCTTGACAGTAGACTCCACAACCATCTTCGCATCCTCCTTGAGCTCTTCCAAAATAGTCACCTTAAGCTCTTCCTTCACCTCTTTTTTCACGAAAATGATAGATTCCTCAACCTTGGTCGCTTGCTTTGGTTTTGTTGTGGCCTTCTTTATTTTATATTTTTAATTTCGATCTTTCATTTAGATTTTTAATTCAATTTAGATCTTTCATTTATATTTTTAATTTATATTTTTAACATAGATCTTTAATTTAAATTTCTAATTTAGATTTTTAATTTAGGTTTCTAATTTACATTTTTCTAATTTAATTAGATTTATATTTTTTTAATATAATTTAGATCTTAGACTTTAGATTTTTCTAATTTAGATAGGATTTAGATTTTTAATTTAGTTTAGATTTAATTTAGTTAGATTTAGTTTTAGATTTTGATTTCTTAATTTAGTTTAGATTTAAAATTTTTATTTATATTAATTATATTTTTAGATTAAATTAATTTTCTTTATTAATTAGCTAGATCAATGTTAGTTCTCTTTTTTAGTTCAATTTTGATTTTGTAGCTAATTTTTGTTGACTGGGTTTTTTTGTAGATTCACATGTCAAAGACTTAGAGTGAAAACTTGAATACACATTTGTTGAAGACTTTAAAATCAAAACTACTAATGACATTTGGTGTAGGATGTTTCTTGAAGATTTTATTTTTTAAAACTAGTTGTCTTTTAGTATAGTAAACACTTTGATTGGTGCGTAAAAAGAACATTTGTTTTATGTTTTTGGAATGATTGTGCATGGGTTGAGTGGACCTATTGCTAACACACACTATTATCTACCCTATCTTTCATGGTCCTAGGTACAAGAGAAAATTGTTAGCAATGCTCAATTTTTCTTTTATTAGAGGGCCTACCACCCCGCTTTGAAAGGTGGGAATGACCCAAGTCTTAACAAGCTAAATCCAAAATCTTTCAAACCATTATATAAAAAAATAGTTTGTGATAAAATTCATAAGCAACAGGTGTGGACGTGTCATACCAACATGTGCCACCCTTAGTATCCATGAGATATGTTAAAATCTCTTCTTAAGAAGGGACTCAAAGGCCTCTTGATTGAAATAGTCTTGAGCTAATCTTGCCACATGTATGAACACCTAAAAATTTTCCTTACTAAGAAGCAACTGGTGTAGTAGCCAAAATCCTTCTATTTGTTGGTACCAGAGGTTGGACCTCTGAAGTTTTCCCATGTTCTCTCAGGTCAAATTTGAGATAGAAAGTTCTTTGAGATCTTCAAGTCTTTGTGGATATGAAGTTTGGTGTGCCAAGAAGTGTGTATTATGGAGGGGAGCCAATGCCAGCAAAATTATAAGATATCTACTCTAAATAAGTGTGGCTTAGATTTATTCATAGTGGAAATCTAGTAAATATTATCTATGCCAACCTAGGATTTGTACTTGAATGTTCTTTTATTGCAATAGTCAAACCAAATTCACAATAAAAAAAAACAAAACATTTTGTTTTATGTGTTTCTATTCAAAGCAAACAAGCAAATCAAACACCACACCTAAAACTTATTACATTCAAACCTTAAAACAAACTAATCCAACACATCCAAAAAAAGCTTAACATTTAAATCTATTTAGACCAAGGAATTCTTCACTTCATTTCTACCATAATTCATTCATCCATCACCTCATCTTCTTTCATTAGACACTACCCATAGGTCAAACTTTAGGTTATCCTTTTAGCTTGCATAAAACTCTTGTATAAACCTCTTAATTAAGAAGTTCATGAAAATTAGACTAGAGTATACCTTCAAATCTATATTCTCTTGAAATTATCTTTTAGACAACAATAATCCTAGTCCTCATCATTTAGGCTAGTTCCTCAACTCATCAGTCCAACTTGAGACCACCTTGTCAGCACATCTTATCAATCTTTACTTTACCCAAGGTCATTGATAATTAGATTAGTTGCTATACCTATCTTAGTTTAATTAGCAATTGTATCTTAGGTTTACAAGAGGTTTTAGCCTTCATAATAGGTCATGCAATTTCATCCCTTCATTCCACACTTTGCATACCTTAGGCATAGACTATCGTCACCTTCTTAATCTATGTATTGTTATTAGGCATCCCTATATATTTAAAAATAGAAAAAAATATCAAGTAGGTTGCATACCTTAGACTTAACTCACCCTCTTTGTATTTTCATACCTTAGAAATTATATCTCATAACTTGGTCATACTCCACCTTTCGCCATAACATCACATTTGCATCTTAGTGACATTACCTCATCACCATGTTTTTAATTCACCTTGATATGCTTGCTAGTCAAGTTGAATACCATTTAATCTGCAATGGTCAATACCAACAAGTCATAGAATTCAAGAGACAATGGATTAATTCTCTATACCAATCAACCTCAACCCATAGTTAACCACCCATATATCCCTCTTACCAACAACTCATAAAATTTAGTCCTCCATCCATCTACCCTCATTATCAAGAGTCTATTAGTACAATCCATGCCATTAATCCACAACATCCATTAATCACCCTTATCCTAACATTGAAAAGGGAAAGAAACCTTCTACTCATCCATTCCAAGTTGCTACATCCTATATATCCTAGTCCATCATCCCTCAACCCATTCTAAGCCTCCAAATCGTATCCTATTCCATCATCCCCTAATAAATTCCTATTCACTCTATCCCAACCCACATTTAGTCATGAAAATCATATCCTTATCCAAAGTCACATTCCATTGCCTAAACTTGAGGATACATGTCAAGAGGAAAACTCGAGGGATGATGTCATAACTTCAACTTCATGTCAAGTTCAAAGTATTCCATCTGATGACCCCATCTTTAAGTCCATTCAATAAGTCCTTCTAGATAATCATGGCATCCAAAATACACCTATCCTTAATCAAGATCCCATTCCCAATCATGTCACCCAAGAAAAACCCATCTTTGACCAAGACACTACCATTGATCAAGAAATAAAAAATGATCCACTCATCGACCTTTATGCCATTCATGATCAAACATTTGAGGTTGATCCTACCCAAACTCCAAAAAAATCCATTTCCCAAAAATGAAACACTTTCCTCCATGGGACACATCGATGGTCTTCCTCTAGAACAAGAGTCTCCTACTCTAGAAATATTTGCAAATGATCATGCTATAGTTCCATTCACTAGACTCTATGATAATGGCCATAAGGCAGATTCCAACATTGACTTGGAAGCACCGATATCTTTTGAAGAAGCATCAAAATCCAATGTTTCAAAAAATCAAACAAAAGATATCAATTATAAATAAATCTTAACAACTAGGATAATCTTTGTTATAGCAAGATTTCTTGCAGATGAGAAAATACTAAGTAATGATCCCATCATAAAAAATGATGGGATCACATATTGCTTCCAAAATGACAAATACCCCATCGCAAAGAGAATATGTCAAAGCATGTAGTATCAAGGAAGAGGGCTAGGCTGACATGAGCAAGGAATTTGAGAACCAATAAAGTTTTTTCAAAATCCTAGACATCAAGACCTTGGCTATTCTTTATTCAAAGAATAAAATGATGTTAGTGGTATGTCCTTGATATTGGGAGCAACTTTATCTTATACAAATATCAAAATGGAAGCCATGTGTAGTACTTACCATAAGGGTGTTGACATAACTCCCTCCATCTTTACCATAAACCATCATTTCCAATATCTTAAAGATTCCTTTTGGAGCCCAAAAAAGAAAATTATTACAAATCCAAAGTTCAAAATAAAATGTCAAAGGCCACTAAATAAAAAAAAATCCAAGTGGAAAAATGAAGTTAAAATGGATCCCAAAGAAAATATTCCAAATCCAAAGTCAATCAAAATATGGAGCCACGAGAAAAGAGGACTCCCACATATAATAAATATCTACCTCCTTCAAAATGGTCATCAATAATGGCATATAAATTTTTTGTTCCAAATGCTTTCCAAGTTTGGAAAATAAAAATTGATTCATCCAAACATCCAAACAATCCTTCCACATCTACAATCATCAATCATTCCAAAAGACACACCTCATGAATCCTTCACATTGTGGCAGTAACTCTTTATCATAAGGACTCTCATGGAATTCTATCATGATACACGTATTCTAATAAGGCCAACTCTAGTATCAACAAGGATCACAATGACGCCAAATAGTTATATGCAAGTACTATGATCCTAACAAGGAAGCTACTTCATAAAGGTCATTATTGACATATCATGGTGCCAATATCTACATCAACACCATCAATGAATTCAACACAATCAGTGATCATCTAAAATATCAACTCCTAAAAAAGTACAAAAAAAATGAGAAAAAGGTCCCAAAAAAATACAAAAAAATTGCCACCTTGATGAAAACCTAGAAAACAGGTGTCTTGGTGACACCAATATTTTTTTGAAAAAATCAAGAAAATGGTAAAGAGAATTTTTTTTCCAATAGTGAAAACCATTCTTATGGTGCTTTGGATAAGTACCATGATGAAAACTTGGCAAAGAGGCATCATGTGTAAAATAAATTATCTGTGGACCATTACAATTGGGGGAAAGTTGTCTCATCTCCCATGCCTTTCTCATGATAATTCCATATATCCATTTAATCCATATCATTCCCAATCATTTTCCCACCTACTTTGATATTGATAAGTGTGTGTGTGTAAAATATGTGAATGAGTAGTAAAACCACACAATGAATGAAACATCACATTAGAGAATTCAAATAACAAATCTAATTGAATTGAAATAGATAAACTCTCTAAAATCATCCCATTGTTCTCTATCCTCAAGGATTTGGTCAAGTCATTATGGCTCTCAGATTTTGTGTATGCACAAGACTTGTCAAATGACAACATGAAGAATGAGATTCTAGAAAATACAAATAATCTATTCCTACATGATTTATTGAACTAGATGATAGTGATGCCATGATAAAGATGTTGTGATGTTGTTGATGAAAGTAATACAAAAATGATGTAATTAACTATTACAAACTAAGATGCAGCTAATGATAAGGCCATGATTCTAAATTGAATGCTTCTAAATGCTAATTGCTAAATGCTCATAAATTCTCTAATGAAAATTTTGTAGAGTAAGATTTCTCAAAGTTGGCATCTAAAATTTTGTAGAATGAGGTTGCATTTATAGAATTCCCAAGACATATTCTGATGTGGCAGTGACCAACGGTCAGGAATTTAGCTGGAGAGATCGAGGGAGGAAGATGAAGAAGTTGGAGAGAATAAAAGAGATTGTTCCCTTTAATAAAATAATTTTCCAAGTGTTTAGAAGAATAAATGGAGGAAGAGAGCCAAGTGTCCCAAAGATTTTTTAGAATTTGTTGAGGAAAAATCCCAAATTAAACAAATTAAAATATTCAATTTGTTGAGACACGTGACATGATGAGGTGGAAGGAGGAAAAATCTATAGACATGTGACTAAATTCCAATTTTAGAATTATTCAAATTTAGTAAGAGGAAAGATAATTAAATAAGACAAATTGTTTAAATTTGTTTATTTAATTAAGATTAAAAGAATATGATTTAAGATAGAAGAATTAGAAAATGAACCATATAAATAAATTTAGAATTTATTTATAAGTTGATGAAATAAGAGGTTTATTAATTAAATAACTTGTATTTAATTAATTAATTATCCAAGCCAATTTTAGGTGTATACATTTTTCCCCTCTTTGAAGTTATGTGTTTACACATTGCTTCAGAGAAAAATTTACTAAATTTTTTGATATGCCCAGACACTGGTTCTCAAGTGATGATGGATATATTCCCCCTCAGGAGATAAATTGATAAATTTTTTAATTTTTCGGATTTTTTGGAATTTTTCAAGTTTTTGATGATTTGATGATGATTTTCAAATTTTATGATGCTAAGATGATTTATCTTCCAAAAAATGATATTAATCCTTCCAAGTGATTAGCTGATTAATTAAGGCCCTTTTTAAAAGATAAAATGAATCCCACTTAAATCCCCTTTAAAAGATGAAAAAGATGTGAAAAGAGCTCATTTGTGTCATTTACATTTTGGATATTTGAGTGATTAACTGAGTTGAGCAAATTGAGAAAGATGGTGATTCTGATCCAAATTGATCGATTCGAGCGATTCCAATGTCACAACCGCCTGGTTGCATATGGACCTCTAGTACGTACCCTAAAAAACCTCCTTGTGAATTTTTAATTTCATTTTTGGTGCATTTTTTATGTTTGAAATTTAGTTTATTATGTTTAGTGCATCTAGCACCCGCTTTAGCACGTTGGTAGACTATATTAGCGAATATAAATTTTTAGCACATAGAATCAATTTATCATCCCATTAGGTTAAGATTTTAGTGCATAGGGAAAAGTAGTATATGGATGATTTTTTGTAGCGCATAAGGTCAATACTTTAGCACATTAGGTGATATTTTTAACACATTGAGAGATTTGGCACATTGATATTGTGAAATAACACATTGATGGAATATCATGGCGCATCCATAGATTTAGTGCATTGAGGCACCGTTTTGGTGCATCTATGAAATTTTCTAGTGCATACATGTTTTTAGTGCATAGATAGACTGTTTTAGTGCATTCACACTAGATTGATGAAATGTTGATTAAACTCCTTGATTTTTATGATTGTTGATTGCATCAGCCAACGCTTTGATGTTTTTTGATGATTTTGATAGATTAGATGATGATTGATCTCATGATAGGTGAGAATCAATGATAGGGTTAGGACGATTGGCCTCATGACAGGTGAGGATCAATGATAAGATGATGATGATTGACCTCATGATAGGTGAGGGTCAATAATAAACACTTACAAGATTTGATCAAAATATCACTAGACCTAATTAGGTTGATAGGCTGATTGATGTTGATTGATAAGATTGTTGATTTGAAATATGTTGTGATGATAAGATGTAGTGACCCTCTCGTTGTGACATCTTGTCTTAGTTTTTTTCAATTTGATTATGCTTGATAGATGCTTAGTTTACTTTGATACTATGTTGTTTCTTTTCAAAGGTGATTCTAGATACTATGTTGTTTTGATTTTGTGGATGATACATTGGCATCCTGGTTATTAGGTTATGTTGGTTCGATGATACTAAGATAAATTCATTCATTTATGGCTTATTCGTTTATGACTATTTCTTATGTTTATCATGTTGTATGATTGTATATGATTGATCTTGTTGTTTGTGTTAGTGAATAAGATAGTGTAGCATTACTCATTTGTGATTACCCTGCTACACTGCAACTCTTATTCATGGTGTGTTTTCTAACATGAGTATATATATGTTTTAACATTGATGTTTTCTGCAGACACAAGTACCGGGTAATGGCTCTACCTACTTGTTAGGTCTGAGCATACCCTAATTAATTATAAATATATTATCTGAGGTATTGATAGGTCCTTTTAAACCATCGTTCATTTTCAAACGAGTATCTCTATGTTACCCCTTGTTGTCCACTTTGTCTTGTCATGTTCATATATATATTGTTTTGTGTTCACGTATTTAATATTTATTTTATTAAATATTTATTAATGTTTATACTAGCATTTGTGTTTTAATTTATTAAATTAAACTAAACAAATTATTGAATTATAAATGAGTGAGTTATTTCTTTCAATACTTTCAATTAAAATATTAATATTGCCAATTTATTTTCAAATTGGAGATAAATGAAATTGATATTAAGTGGGAAGATATTTTCCACTGGTAATGGATCTTAATTGACAATTAGACATTTGTTTTGATATTTGGATGAATTAGTTAAACTAGTGGATCTATTTTCAATGCAAAAATGATTTGTCAGTTGAGTTTTAGGATTGGAAAGTGTTTTGCATGAATTTATATCTTTTGGAAAATTGGGGATTGTGCATACATTCACAAAAAGAATTTATGGTAGTAGTTTTTCAGCAGATTTGTACATGACAATTGCTTCGGAAGAATTTTGCTCTTAGGATTTTGTTTTCAAGCTTAATATCAAAGTTGGATTGATTTGAAAATTCTTCATTGAAATTTGGTGATTTGACTTGGGGGATGACAAAAGTTTTCAAAGGATCATTTTTCTACCAGTTTTTGAGTTTAAACAGGTTCTCTTCTTGAATTCTTTTTCTTGTGTTTGAATTATGGAAATTTATTGTAGGAATTGTTGATTTATAAGAGAATTCATTTTACTGAACCTGCACATGCAACATAATTCAATTAGACAAAGTAAAGAAAAATATTTGAAAGAAATAGAATAAAATTGGACGCAATGTCATATTCTGGTTCCTATGCTTGATTTGCCTGATCTCCTGCCGTATTTAGAATTTTTTTGCCATATGAAATTAGGCCTAGCCTATAGAAAATTAGAATATTCACCTCTTGTAAATAATAGGTGTTGATAGTTTTGAGGGTTTCTAATCTTATTATTTATTAAAAATGATCAGCGTTATTCATTTTGTGTGCCAAGAAATTAGATATCATATAAACTTCTGTTATACCGTTTCTAGAAAAGGCGTATTTTCTTTCTATTATTCCCTAGACTGATGATGGCAGATTCAAACTTGTTGTGAAGACAAAATATTTCATTCTATTAATCCGCATCTAGTTCAATCAAGTTTGTGTTTGTGAATATTTGATAATTTTTATGGCCATCTCGTTCATTTTATAAAAAGCTGAATATATCTCTTTAACATTAGAGTATATATAATAATCTCCTTCCTCCTAAGCTCATGCCAACCCTTTTCTAGTGGTTTTTGTTGCATCAATTATGATTTGAAGAATTAATCTAAACTTTTTCCTGAAACGTAATATATTTGAGTTGCATGATGTTTTCTTCTTTCCCAGCGCATATGGCAGAGGTGACAAATAAATTTTTTGGTATGTGATTTACTTTCTTCTTGAAGTATCGTACCCGTGATTCCTTCTGCTACACATTTTGAGAAGGCATGCCTAAGTCTGAGGTTACTAGGCTGAAGTTACCATAGATCTTTTCCTTTGTTGAAACTTCCTCACAATATATCTATCAACCAAAATAAACGACTCTTGTAGTAGATTTGTGCATCTATAGTCAGTGGTGGTAGAAAGAACTACTAGTATGATACGTCCTGGTTCAAGTCTAAATCGTGCCTAGTATGATTACTTCTAATATGAAACTCATAAAGTTTTAATCGCATGCATCCACCATGTAAATTTATGTACCTGACTTTATTAGATACTCCTATGATTATTTCTGCGCCCTCCTAACCTTCTCTGTCCAGAAAATAAGCAATGGAAGTAATTACTGCTATTAGAAACCTTATCTATTGCATGTATTTCCGCAAAAGTTTTGCATGGTCATATAAAAGTAGTCAACCATTAGACGTGTTCTTATCTGAGTCTTTCACCATTAAAATGTCGAATGAAATATCTTTTGCATGAAAAGGAATTCTTGTGCCAGTGTATACACCTTTTACTACTAGTGAAAGTACGAACTAGTTGTTAGACTTTGTCTTAGTTACAAGTCATCATGATAAGAATTTTATGGTGGCAGTATCACTAAGACAAATTAATCATGTTAGTAAATCTTTCTAATATTAGAAAATGAACAAGCATAAATGTTAGTTGGAATAAAGTCTATAGTAACTTAAGTTTAGAATTTATATTGTTTCTTATAAATTTTAAGGTATTGGAAAATTCTAATAGATGAAGAATTTATATTATTTCTTATAATTTTAAAGTATTGGAATTTCATTATATAAAGAATTTATATTGTAATTAATAAGGGATAGTATATAGAATTTTATTGTGATTTATCTTATTTCTTTAAAAGATTTAAAATATCTTTATTCTATAATATTAATGATGTGTTTTCTTAAAATAGTATGTGATCAATTAATATCTATAGTTTGTTATTATGAATTTTTAACTCTTGAAGTTTGGTAAATTGTAACTATTTGGTGTAAGTATATAAAGTAATATTGATGATGTTATTTTATTTTCATCAAAAGTTTGAAAAATGGAATTTGTAATGGTAATATTATTACATTTCTATGATGGTGCTCATATTACAATTGTCTTACGTGGGGGTATAGCTTTGTATTATTTTGTGGTCTTTCGAAGTGACATCCTAGAGATTGTGATTTGCCTTTAGTGAAGGAGATAAACATTTTGGTTTTGATTTTTGTGCTTGATAGCTACTCGTAGATTGATTTTATGTTGAGTCATGTTATGGAAGAGTGGCTTGCGGTAGGGGCTGAAATCCATAAGTGATTGTCTCGGTAACCTATTGTAGGTGTGATAATTCAGTGAAAACCTAACTAATGTATTAGGGGTTGGGTAGTTGTAAATACTAAATTAGATAATTTTTTCCTCGCCTACTTTCTTAACACTCGTTTAGGTTGAGAAATGGCTGAGAAGTCCTAGAATGGCAAGTCGTCATCTTGTCCTCTTGAAAGATGAAGTGACTCCACATTGGTCTGCATAGGGGCTAGGAATCGGTAGAGGCTACCAGGGTAACTCTTGGAGAGGGCCGGTAGTCTAGGAAGATTCACTAGGGTAACCTATCCTGACAGTGTGATGACACTCTTAGTCTATACCATGATGGTTTTCCTTGTGTTTAGATTTCTATTTAATGTAACTTGATACTGAGATTTTATCTATTTTGATTTGTAAATGTTATGTCATAATGTGAATTGTAAACCACGTAAACGTAATGTTCTATCTTCATTGTTTGTGGACCCATCTTTATCTCCTAGCATGGAGGGAGTGGACCTTCGGGTTTCACGTGGTTAGGAGGAAATCGTGCTCTATCTTCCTTGGATATTCTTGCAGATGATCCTATGTTTGCAGATGGTTCTAGTTACTTCTTGGATCGTGACTGTGGATGCGAAGCATGTTCGTGGATATGGACGTCAGTTGTGTTGTGATCACTTTCTACTTTGTAAACTCACCTCTTATATAAGAGTGTACTCATTGTACCATCTTATTGTTGTATTGAGATTTGTTGAAATCTCTCATTTTGTAATCTATTCAGTTGGATATTTGATTATATTAAGTTATGTAAACTGGAACATTCGTGACATTAGTTTTGTACTTGAATTATGATAATGTGTTGAGTTTATTTAATATGTTTATGTAACACTATCTTGGAAACTTTATAGCAATTATGTAATCAATTAACTTTAAAAAAAATTATTCATTTAACTTTACTCTTTACAATTTGATTAAATAGTAACCAAGGCAGGGTGTTACATAGGAACCGTCAAGGACCCTTTCATCTCGGGGGTGATTCACGAAGACCTAGGATTTGATTCCACATATGGTGTAGGTTGAGTTTGATGTGATTAGACGATGTAGGTTGACCTATTTGATAGATATGCACTAGTATAGGATTAAAAGGGGACTTTTGACCACTTTCAATGAGAGGTGGCATAGTGACCACAACACTTTTCACTTAGCCATTGGTGAGATGACAGCCACACCATAGGATGTCTACCAAATTTTGATAATTCCTATTTTTGGAGAGCTCATGGTTTATGATCACAGAGTAGGGAGGCACTCAAGAGATTTTTTGAGGATGATCAAATTTGCAGATATGAGATTCCATGGCGGGAGATGCTTGATGCATATGCAACACTACCATGTGTTATTGCTAGTTTCATAGGAGGTTTCTTATGTCTTGACTGTAGGTTGAAGGGACTCTCAATTGGTTGGGTCAAATATTAGAGAGTATGATCACACAAGGGATTAGATATGCTTTGGGGTCTTGCATGCTAGCACACTTTTACCGTGATCTTCACTAGGTGGTTTATCTCAGAGGGACCAGGTTGTTAGCTTGGGTGACACTGCTACAAATATGGGCATGGGAGCACATAGCAATCACTGTGCAGTGGCTGATAGACAATGTCCAACTATTCAACCCTATGTTTTTGGATATATAGGTCCAGATGTCTAGCATAAGCTTGGCATATTAGAGTACTAGCAAAGGGTTTTGGATTATTTGGATACTGTGACATGGAGGTCCTATCTAGACTGTGAGCAGTGGCCAGAGGATGATACAAAGATTTTGTATGTGTGCACTACTAGATATTTTATTAGGAAGACACTGTTTGTGATAAAGAGATTCCTTCTTGAGAGAGTGTTATGATAGTATGGGTGAATATAGGGTATGTCTTAGGAAGTTGTACTATATGCATGTAGACTATAGGACATTCCAGAGTGGGGGCCTACTTTATCATATGATGTAGCATGTGAGGAGTACCTCAGATTATAGGCAGTTATATGGGGGTATCATCTAGAGATAATAGAGGCAACAATATCATAGGAGTATGCACATTATTTCTTTGCACATCCTTTCCCAAGAATATTCAGTCTGGATGAGCCTATACCAACACTAGATGATGACAAGGCATCAAGATGGAGGAGGGGTGGAGGAGGTGATGAGGAGGAGCAATGAGATAGTAGTGATGATAGAGATGATAGAGATGGAGGAGATGGAGATGGAGATGGTGGTGTTGGAGATGGAGATGGGAGTGACAGAGGTGGTATAGATGAGGATGTAATGGGAGGTGGACCAATTTCTGATGTGTGAGTGTCTCGAAGGAGGAGATCTCTAGTGGTTGTAGCACAAAAACATATTTATATTTTCTTTCCCTCACAACAACAATAGACATAGATAGCTACCTTACATGCCCAAGTATATATGTTATAGGGTCAGCTAGCATAGGTGTAAGCACAACTATAGACATAGGCACATGCATAGGCTTAGGCACAAACATAGATCACCTCGCTCACAATAGAGAGAGACACTTTGAGATAGTGGTGTGAGCAAGCAGAGACCCTATCCTAGAGATTATAGAGAGTGGTTGAGGGTACCATGATAGTAGATTACCTCAAAGAGGTACAACACTTTGCTAGGGAGGCCGAGTATTACAAGCTATGGTATCATGAGGTAGTTCCTATAGAGCAATGGGTCAATTATACTCATTTTTCTAGTGCTAGGTTAGGATGGAGCCACTTGTAGACTACTAGTAGATGTGTGAATGGGCCACCTCGTAGACATCTAGTTGTAGGGCTATTAGGTGGTATAGTAGGAGGCACAATGGGGCTAGCATTGTCTGGGGGCAGCAACACATATCATTTGTGTTGTTAGGTTTGATGTATTGATACATTTGATGTATAGCTTGATTCAACTGAGACATTATGATTTCTACCACTTTAATGTTGTATCACTCCACATATTTGGATATCATTGTACAATTGACATTTATTTTGAGATTATACGATATGCAACGATGATTAGTGATCTATATGATGTCCATAAATGCGTATGATGGATTCATATGATGGATGCATTTAATTTATACATCATATGCTATGTGAAATTTATATGATGCTTATATGATTATTACATGATTATGTATGGATGCCTTAATGAAAAGATGATGTATGGATTATGATTCTATGTCTTTATGCATGATTCTTTTATGCCATATGATATGGATGCAAATAAAATGTTTAACTCATAGACAGTAGACAAATAAAATATCATTCTCGATCCTAGCTTCTCTAGTTCATGACATTGTCAAGTTACTCTAGAGAAATGATAACAAAAATAAAGATAGAATAGTTGAACACTCATGCTAAATTGATAAAATCATGATTCAAAAGGAACATCATCCATTTAAATTTTTTTTTATTTGATTGATTTAGTTGTTTGATATGGATGGTTGATGTTTAAAATTTGATTAATGTTCAATGTTTATTTTTTATCATTGATGTGTTTGCTATGTTTTCCTACTACTATTTGTTTGTTGTTTTAAGCTCAAATTTTATTGCTCCCAATGAGTTCAAGATTTTTCCCCTAGTCTAGGGTGAGACATGATCACAATGCCAAGATATGTACATGAGGCTTTCACGATGAAAAGCAAAATGATGGAAAAAGTGAATGGTCGACACATGCTCAAATAGATGGAAAAGCTAATCTATCAAAAATAATGCCTGTTGCCAAGTTTTCGCTACTTGTTTTTATTGCACTTTTTCAGATTTTATAATTTTTTTGATTTTTCACTTTTTTTTGTATTTTTCTCTTTTTTGGTTTTTTTTTGTTTTTATTTTTTTGACTTTTGTTTTTATTTTTTTTGTTGTTACCAAGATGCCTCTTTGCTAGGCTTTCATTAGGGTAATGATTTTTTTCAAGACTTTTTCTCATTGTTTTGTATTTTTTCAGGACTTTTACTATGCACTAGATGAGTTAGGTGTAAAAATTCTTGAGATGAAGGTTGTTGATGGGTTCCTTGAGAAAATATCCCTTGAGTGTAGATAGCCGATAAGATCTAGATCTAAAGATTGATAAAATGACAAAAGGACCTAACTAGTTTTGTTCAAACTTCCCTTTCTTTTCTCGGTCCTATTGATTTCAAGGATTTCTTTCCGGACCAAGTCACCAACTTGAAATTTTCTTGGTTTGACCTTGTGATTATAACTTCTTGACATCCTCTATTGATAGGATTTCAAATGATCCATAGCATGCTCACAATGCTCATCCAACAATGCCAACTCCTGTAACCTAGAAACCTGATAGTCTTCCTCTGAAATGATTCCCTTCAAAGATATATGGAGTGATGATAGCTCAACCTCAATAGGTAAAATGGCCTCTAATCCATAGACAAGGGAATATGGTGTGGCTCTTGTCAAGGTGTGAATTTTGGTTTGATAGGCTTGCAAAGAAGGGTTAAGTTGAACATGCTACTCACGTCCAGCAACGTTGACATTCTTCTTTAATATTTTCAAAATGATTTTTGTTTGAGGGTTCTGCTTGAGCATTTCCTTGAGGGTGGTATGGTGTGGAAAATTGATGCTGGATATGAAACTTCTCACAAATTTCTTGGACATCCTAATTCTTGAAAGGTCTACCATCAGTGACAATGGACTGAGGAATACCATATCAAAAAATAACATAATTTAGGATGAAGAATGCAATTTTTTTTTGGTGATTGTGGTTAAGGGAATAACTTCAATCCACTTTGTAAACTCCTTCATGGTTGTGATGATGAACTTGGGTCCATTGGAGGAAGATGGATGTATTTTTCCCACAAGATAAAGTTCCCATTGACAAAAAGGCCAAGTTGATGTGAATGGTTGCAGTTCCTAGGCTGGTGCATGAATGAGGTTGCCATGGATTTGAAATTTTTGGTACTTATTGACTAGTTGAAAAGGATCCTTCTCCATATGAGGCTAGTGATACCCCAAGCATAGGAGTTTCTTAGCTAAAGTTAGAATAGTTGAATGAGTTCCAAAGATACCTTCATGAACCTTGTACAAAGCAGTTTCAACTTTGTTACTTTGAAGAAATGGAAGGAGAGTACCATCAAGACCTCAACAATAAAGTACATCAGCTATCATGGTATGTCGAGCTACTTGTCAAATGAAGTTTCATCTTTTGTTTTAGGAAATATATAGTGGTAGGATATTGTCTCTTAGATAGATGCAAATCTTCCCATATATAGAAGATTCAACTTTGATTAAATGGTATATGACTTGGGATTTAGGGTTATCATCGGTGGGGTTAAATAGTTGTTCCACCATGAATTCATATTGAGCTCGTTTCTCTAGTATCTGTAGAAGAGAGGCAATGGTTTCCATGGCATCTGCAACTTTGTTATCCCCTATTGGAATTTGTTCAAATTTGATTTCAACAAAGTACTTCTTGAAATTATCCACCATTCTTTTATATCTCATCAATTTGTCATCTTTTGTCGAGTAATCATCATTCACCTAATTTATGACAAATTGGGAATCTCCATATACTTGTAATTCTATGATTTTCCACTTGATGGCTACCTTGATACCAATTATCAATGCTTCATACTCAGTTGTGTTGTTAATGCAGGGAAACATTAACCTATACGACTTTGGAATGGTATGTCCTTGAGGTGTGACAAATAGGATTCCTACACTTGATCCATGTTGCATGTAAGATGCATCAAAATATAGCATCCACTATTGTGTTGAAACTGTAAGGAAATATGCATCTAGAAACTCAATGTTCTTGGGATGAGCATCTTGTAATGGTGCTTCAGCTAGTTTATCGGCTATCTCTTGGCTCTTGATTTATTTTCTATACACATACTGAATGTAAAACTTGCTCAATATCATTACCCACTTTGCTAGTCTTCTTGTAAATTGTCTTTGCTACAAAGATATTTTAATGGATCTATTTTGGCTATCAATTTGATGGTGTGTGTTAACATGTAGTGTTGCAATTGTTGCATAGCAAACACTACTGCTAAACATTCTTTTTCAATGAATGTGTAACTGATCTTATAGCCATTCAATGTTTTGATAATCTAATAAATAGAACTTTCTTTTCCTACAAAGTCTTCCTATGCCAAAAGAGTGCCCAAAGATATCTTAGTTGTTGCTATGTAGAGTAATAGTGGTTTTCCTTCCATTGGTGGTATTAGTATGGGTAGAGACATTAGATACTTATTTAGTTGATTAAAATCTACTTCAAATTGTTCATCCCATTTGAATGAAACATTCAAGTGTAGTAAGTGATTAAAAGGATGATTTTTATCTGATAGTGTGATGAACCTTCTAATAGATTAGAACCATCCCTGTAAAGATCTGAGTTGGCTGATATTGTTGGGAGGAGGCATCTCCATCATGGCTTTCACTTTCATAGGATCCACACCAATGCCTTTATCTAATACTATATATCCTAAAAGTTTAGCTAATGTTACTCCAAATACACACTTCTTGGGATTTAACAACACATAGAACTTCTCCAACTGAGTGAATATGTTATTGAGGATTTCAAGATGTCCTTCCCTAGTGAATGATTTGGCTAGCAAGTCATCTACATAGTCCTCCAAAAAGGTTTGCATCATGTCATGAAAGATAGTGGTCATCACATGCTAATAAGTAGCCCCAACATTCTTTAACCCAAAAGGCATGGTGTTCCAATAGAAAGTACCCCATGGGCATGTGAACACTATTTTCTCTTGATCTTTGGTGCTATTTTGATATGATTGTAGCATGAAAATCCATCCATGAGTGATAGCATTACATGACCTATTGTTAAATCTATGATAATGTCAATGTTAGGAAAATGGAAATAATCTTTAAGGCAATCCATGTTAAGATCTCTAAAATCCATACATATCCTAATGTTGTTATCTAATTTTAAAACTTGCACAATGTTTGAGATCCATTCAGCATAATCAATGGGTTGGATAAATACTGCATCTAATAGTTTCTTTAGTTTAGCTTTTACCAATAAGGAAATGTGTAGATGCATTTTTCTCAATTTTTGCTTCACTGGCTTCACTCCAGGTGGTAGGGATAAATGGTGCATGATAAGATCTAGATCTATACCTAGCATGTCAAAATAGGACCAAGCAAAGTAGACTTGTCTCTCTTTAAAGAATTTGGTGAAGCTTGGTTTTTCTTCCTTTGTCATGGATGACACTAGATGTAGTTTCTCCGATATTTTAGTTGTACCAATGTTGATGGATTATGTAGGTTCAACCAGTATTGATGATCTCTCATGATAGTACTTGAGAAGAGTGTCAAATCTCCCATCTTTCAATGCCTCAGAGACATTTTCACCATTAGATGAGCTCTTTTTTTTTACTTTTTCTTCATCTAATACTGCCATTAAATGGTTTTCACTATTAGATCTATTTTTTATATTCATTTTTCAGCTAGGATACTTGGCACTCCCCTTGTCTGAAGATTTGTTATGAAATTCGTTGGTGGAACATGTTTCGGGATTGTTAGAACAAAGAAAGTTCACAATGGCATCATCGTTTGGAAGGATGGGGATATCAAGTAGCTCAATTTTGTACCAGTCAATTAGTTCAGAGTGTACCAATGGTAAGGAATCATCAGATTGGTTAAGTTCAAAAGGGGTGAGTGTCATTATGGAAATGTCATCAAAGTGTTCAATAGCAATGTCAAGGTCTATGATGTTACTCTATTCTAAAGGATCTATCTTTCTTGAAGTTTGATTGTCTTTGCTAGAGTCATCAGTATGTTGTGATCCAAATTCAAGAGACCTAGACCCTAAACTTTGTCTCTCCATATGTGTTGGTGCATACCTTTGTATCACATAAATTTTTTTTTCTTGACAAGATTCTATAAAGAGAAAGTCCCATTCATATTCATTGGAATGTTTTTTACAACTATCTCACAATTGGAGGATTTGTTCACAAATTTTTTGCTTACTTTCTTCTTTTGACTCTTCTATATATCGTAGTCCTATTTTGTCCTTTGAATTGGTAATGATAGGTTGTAGGGTGAAATAACAATATTGTGTTTCACTTTTTGCCCAACATGGACATTTGCATCAATATTTTTAACTAAATCTTCATCTTCTGAGACCTATAGCAGCTAAACCATTAAGAATTTGAAGATGATGTGAACTAGTGATTTTTGGAAATTTTTGTGTAGATTCTAAATTTTTTTTTTTTCATTTTTTAAAAATAAATAATGAATCTTTCAACATCTCCTTCAATAACTAGTTTTAAATAGAAAACAACATTTTTCATAAAGTAATGTTTGTGTCATACAACACAAATTCTATTCTATAAAGGATTAAATTATAATTTTTGAAATATAGATTCTTAACATCAGTATCTAGGGAAAGGATATTTTTTCATAATTTTTTATTGAATATTTTATTTTAAATAAATTTTTGAAGTCATTGTAACTATAATTTGGACATACATGTGTGTCGTACAACCTAACTTGTTGTGTATATATCAAAATCCAATTTATTTTTTTGGGTGAAACAAGGAAATCAATACCTAGGGAATGAGTATTTTTTGAAATTTTTTTACAATGGTTTACTATTTTTCCACCTCTGCACAACAAAGAGCTTGATGTTCAGAGAAAAACCTATGTTTAGTAAAAATTAAAAATTAAATACATGATAAAATGAAAATATATCAAAAATATACTTGTTGGAAAGTTCATTTTGAGGGATACAATCTCGCAAAATATAATTTTTAAATGATGTTATTTAATCCCTCAAAAGGAAAAGAAAAGTGGTTTTTTTTCAACATTTTGATAGGTGTGAAGGAGAGTCCATTGTGGGTATGATTTAATATTATAGGGGTTCTATCCAAGGGGGTTTGAACTAAGGGGGTCTTATATATCCCTATTCAATTAAAACCCTTTAGATGGAGCTTCACAAGACTTAAATCATTATTTTTTTTCTAAAAACCATGATTTCTGGAAAAAAATAACACGTCCCAAAAGTGAGACACACTATCCTGGCAGCACCATATATTGGTTCTATGATACCCTCTTTTCTTTTTCCAACGAAACCTTTTCCCTCATATCCCATCTTCTCTAGGATCCTAAACCCTTTACCATATGTTTCAGTTAGCACGTTGGATGTTGATGCTTGTGATACTTCTCCATCTTTGTAGAACTAGTTTAAAACATCCTTGTCTTCAAATTCATCCACTAGGGTGCATGCTTTTATAAACTTACCATCAAAGAGCATGATTGATTGTGAAGGTTGTTGTTTTAAGGTTGATGGCTATCCATAGGATTTAGGAGAAGGCAGTAGCTATGAAACAAATAATGTTTGCTAAAAAGAATATTCACCCATTCCTTTTTTTCAACTGGATCTCTTTCTTGAATTTTTTTGATAAGGAATTTAGTTGAATTTCATTATCTGATGGACTAGAATCACCAACACCTTTGTATTTTGATTGAACCTTTTCCTCAAGTTGATTGGATAAGGAATTTAATTAACTTTCATTACTTGATGGAGTAGAATCACTAATACCCTTATCTTTTGACTGATCTTTTATCTCAACCCATTTTGACAAGGAATTTAGTTGTCTTTCATTTTTGGATGAACTAGGAGTGTGAGCTTCCCTGTTAAATGGCACAAAATTATCTTGGACTATTTTGAGCATGTTGTAGTATTGCAGATTGTTGGAATCAGCTGAAATGGTGATTTCTTGCCCATTATAAGGAAACTTCAAGCATTGGTGATATGTTGATGACAATGCTTGCATTTCATGGATCCAAGGACATCCCAAGAGTATATTGTATTTCAAATCCTTGTCTAACACTTGGTAGATTATATTTTTTACAACCAGTCTCACTTGAATTGGTAACACTATTAATCCTTGGGAGGATCTATCTTCATCATCATAGGATTTTATAGTGATTTTTCTTCTATCATCAATTGCATTTTTTGAATATCCTAGTGCATGGATAAGTTTCAAAGTGCAGATATTTAAACCAGCTCCACCATTTATTAGAACATGTTTGACTCGGTGTTTGTGAATTCAAACCTCAATGTGGAGGGAAACATTGTATGGATTGGTGAGTGATATATCATCATTTTTAGAAAATGATAGGCAATGAGGTATGCTCAAGTGTCCCACCATAACTTGGAATTGACAAAATTCCTTATTATTTGGTACTGTGGTGGCTACTAGAGCTTGTTCTAGAATTTCTTTGTGAGATGGTGAAATTTTAAGGAGTTCTAATATTTATATTTGAGCTGGGATTTTTTGCAACTGATCAACTAGGTTGTACTGATTTGAAGGGGTAGTAGATGCTTTAGATGTATAAGAGGCAGCGAGTGTTTTAGACACAACTCCTTTCAATATTACTTTGGGCTACCCTTTTGTGGTATTTTTGATTGGTTGGTAATCTTGTTTATCTATGATTCTAATGACATTAATATGATTATCAGTTGCAACAATGTTTTGAGTGATGTCATTGAATTGAGATTCATTTGTAACACTATCATTCTTTTGATTACTAGTTGTAACAATATTTTGTTCGCACTCAATTGTGATGTCACTAATTTGATTCTCAGCTGCAATAAGGTCTTGTTGGTCATTGATTTCAATGTCATTAGTTTGATCATCAATTACCTCAATATGGAGAATGGTAGAATCATAAACATAGTTCACATTTTTCCCTTCGATTTTTGATGAAGAGGACTCCCCTTTTAATAGTTAGGTAAACGATTTTTTAATGCTCCATGATCAACATTTGTTTGGGGTCCTTCTATTGATATATCCTTTCTATCTATTAAATCTTGCACCAAATGTTTCAATTGATGGAATCATTTGTTTTATGGCCCTTTTTTTTTATGAAAGTCACAATAATGTGCATCATTCCACCATAAGGGTTTAACTCTTGGTTCCCAATCTCATACATCTGGAAATGTTATAACCTTGGTTGCAAGAAGCTATTTTAATGTTGATTTGAGTGATAGTGCCAAAGGTATAAATCATCTTTGATTTGATGATGTTCGATATGGTGGTGGTGTAGATTTAGTATTTTTTTAATTTTTGTTTTGATATGTGTTTTTGTTGGTGTTTTGATTGGTCTTGGGAATAATTCTTGATAGATTAAAGATTGGTTTTGCATTTTTGTTTCAGCTACACAATCATTGTTACTAAAATTCTTGTTTCGTTTCTAGAATTTGGGTTTCTCACTATTGTTATAATGATTAGGGGAGTTTGTTGAGTTGTTTCCTTCATTGTAGATTTTTAAGACTCCTCTCTTAACCAAGTCTTCTTCGATTTTAATTATATTTTCAATGATTTTCTCAAAGGTGGGTGGACATTATAATTCAAGTCTATAACTCTTCTCGTCATTTAGATTGTTAATGAAGATTTCCATCTTTTCCTTTTCAAGTATGGGATGAGCATATCTAGCAAAAAATCTTCTCCATCTTTGTAAAAATATAAGGAATGATTCACATTTTTACTATTTTTTATTGCAAAGGTATTTCATGGTTATCTCATGTTGGATGTCGTAAGAATATTGAGTGATAAAATTATTGACCAACTCTTCAAAATATATGATACCTAGTGGAAGTTTGAAGAACCATTCCATGCATTGGTCGCCTAAGCTTCATGGGAACAATCTCATCAAATAAGTCTCTTCATGTGCAAATTCCAAGCTCATGGTTTGAAATTCCCTTACATGATCTATAGAATCAATTTTATCATTATATTTATCATACTTTGGAAATTCATAATGCTTGGGAAAAGGAATCATGTTGATAGTTTTGACAAAAGGATATCTTGTAATAGATATATTTTTTGTGGTTCCTCTTTGTATGTCAAGAAGTTGTTGCAAATTTCTCATTTGATTAGTTAAAGTAGCCATTGGATCTATGTTTGGTGGATCAGTTTCTATTCTTCTTGGAGCCCTTTTTAATTGATTAACATCAAAGTCATTTGGAAGTTTCACACCTTTTTTAGCTAGCATTAGGAAGTATTTTTCCCCATGTTTTTCAAAAATATTTTCCATGAACTTGTGGAATTTGGGATCTTGTTGAGCTACTTGATTATTTTCCTCAACAATTTCATCATTTTGAAGTTGGTGGAATCTATGGAATAGATTTTTGTCACCTTTAGCCATGGTGTTATGAGTTTCAATTTATTTTTCCTTGAGTTTTTACTTCTAAGATCTTGTTAAAATGGGCATACAAGTGTTATATTTTTTACTAAAATTTAATCTTTGTTGGAGGAGTGCCAAGGATAATAACCAAGTCAAATATAATGAAAAATTCTATTGATGAGACTAAGGTGTTAAATCTTATTATGCAATGTTGTTTTGTGATGAAGGATGAAAAATCCTGATAATGAAACTTAACTTAACAATCAGAGATGTGATTGATTATTAGGCACTTTAAGGTGTTAGATCATAGTTTGGTTTGAATAATTTCACTTGTAAAGACTAGTTTCTCCATGTTTAAGAAACTATTGTGATTGAGGAATGATTATGCTCTCACAAGGATCGTTGAATGTGATTTTAATTTTTAGACAGATGATGAAAATAGTTATCTAGTTGTGAATTAACTGAATGTGCTAAAATATGGTACAAATGCACTAAAAGATGGACTAGATGTGCTAAAAGATATCCTATATGTGCTAGAATGTCCCCTAGATGTGCCAAAAAATGGACTTAGTGTGCTAAAATATTGATCAAATGCACCAAAACATGGACTAAATGTGCTAAAAGACGAACTAAATGCATTGTAGAATGACTTAGATGCGCTATAAAATTGTTCAAATGTGCTAAAACAAGCCACTGACGTGATAGACTGCCCCTAAATGTGATTCAACTTGGTATTCTGTAATTGAATGTGCTAAATAGATTTAAAAATGCATTGGAAGATGGAACAAATGTGCTAAAAAGTGACCTAGATGCACTAGAAAATATTGTGAAAGCACGAGAAAATTCCCTAGATGTGCTAGAAAATGTTGTGTATGTGTTGAAATAGGGAATACATGAGCTAAACTGGAAGTATTCACTATTTTGAAAGTCTGTCTGGTTATTTTGATTTGAATCAGTGAAATGGATGTTTTCCAAGAGATAATCTTCTAAATAATGACTTTTTGTCTGGATTTTCTTGTTTGTGAATTATGCGAATTAAGTTTTCTTAAATAGATGATTTCTTGAATAATTATTTCAAACACAACACATTGTAAAACATTTGTCTCAAACCTAAGAACTAAATGTAGACACCGAAATCTGATTTAAGCCTGTGACTTCAATATTTTTCATAATTCATATTTCCATTGTCATGATTAAATAATCCTAATTATTTAATTATTCTCTAAAGTCTTTTATTTCTTCTATTAATTAAATAATATTAATTATTTAATTAATTCACACTTTTCTTTATTCTATTTGATTAATTAAATAAACTCTTTTTATTTAATTATGTTACTAATTAACCTTATCCTTCTTGTCAAATTAAATAAATTCTTATTTAATTTCCCCTTTATCATATGTCAACTATAATTAAATAAATTCTTTATTTATTTAATTATTCATTTAAATCCCTTCATCACTTAATTAAATAAATCTCATTTATTTAATTATTCTTCAAATAGCAAATCTTGAATTAAATGAATTATTTAATTCATGAATTCTATTTTAACACATTCCTCTATATTTAGATAATTGTGCGAGTTATCTAAGTATTCACTTTTACTTGACTCAAAGATCTATTCAAATCACTCAGTTAACTCTTGATTTAATGTTTGAGCGGTGTTCTTGAGTAATCTCTTTGCCAAATCATTCAATCATCCAGTTCTAACTCATTTGTGTGTACATGTAGATTAATTAAATATTCCTATTTAATTAATTAAACCTTGTGTGTGCATTCGAACAAGAGTTGCTTTAATCCATTTTCATCTTTGTCATGGAAAGATAATTCTTTTGTTTTCGAATACCAAACTTGAAGATTAAACCATTTATTTAATCTTTAATTCTATTTCTAATTTATATCACTTATGTCATTACTAACTATTATTACAATGCATGACTAATTAGTCAATCTCAACCGTTCGTTGAATTTTCAATCCTGATCTGTCGTTCGAATAATCAAGTTTCAATAAATTGATCTAGTCTTCATCATTCCAATCTCTCTCAAAATATTATGAATTTTTGGAGAAATTATCTTGAATCTTCAATGTTTTGCTAAATCACTATCATAGGCTATACTTGCATGAACTTATGAGAAATTTGAGTGCAATTATACTACATAGGAAAAATGGAGAAGGGAAATCGAGATGAATCATGGAAATACATACAAATTTGGTGAGATTGTTCAAGTTTTATTTATGTTTTTGACTTCCTTTGTTCTTTGTTGCTTAACATTAGATTGCTTTTACATTTGCATTGTACCCTTGCTTTCAATCTTTTCTTTCTCTGCTTTCTTGGCATTACAGTTGGTGAACTCGACGTGAAGACACCATCTTCGCGTATCCGTAGACTTTTATTTTTATTTTTTTAGGTTTTTCATATAGAACGATATTAACTTGACGAAACATCACTATTGAAATTCAGAGATGCAACAGTTGGATGAAATGACACAATTGACTTTCTGAACCGCATCTAACACTAGAAATGATGCATCTGAAAAAGTCTGACACATTTGCAAATTCCTAAACTGCAACTAACAGGTAAATACCAAAAATGCAATTGTAGATAACATCAACACATCTGACTGGTAAAACAATGATGCAATTGACTGGTAAACCTTTTTTTTCTGTTTTCAGAAATCTAAAATTTTTAATTGATTTGTGTGTTACTAATATTGGATTTTCAACATGTGGGCTTTTTTTTTGGAGTTAACGAGTTTTTACAGGATGATTGACGAGAATAATACTAAAAACTACTAACGAATCTTTCTATAGAATGCGTGTCAAAGACCTTAGTTAATTTTCTTGAAATAGACTGTTTGGTAGTGTAGCAAATCTTTCATTTGGTTTAAAATTAACAAGTGTTTACTATGTTTGGTGTGAAATCACAACTGTGTATTACCCTTATGATTTGGTACATCGAAGTATCCTCTACCATTGTGCATTCATGCGATCCTAGGTGTAAGAGAAATGGTTACCAACTCTAGATCATGGGCCTGTTTTGGTGGGAAAAAGTACTCACCCCGGGACGACTTAGACTGGTAGCACCTTGAACCCGAGGGACTTCCAAGCGGTATATAAAAGTGGATTCTTAGGGAAATCCCAAGAATCATGCATATCATTCCAATGAGATGGATTTGAAAGGGGACTCTTCCTGCATGGATCATGCCCTACAAACGGAATGCTCGTATTAAACACCTTTGTATCAGAGACCAACCATTTTTGGCTATTGCTTGGTATAGTGCAAGGTACAGTATCATGCCTAAAGAAACTCACTACTGATCCCCTTGAGTAGAGATAGAAGTTCTTGGGAGGTCATTCCCAAAAGAATTCAAAATTGGTGTGCTCGAAAGATGTTAATGAGTCGTGGAGGGGAGCCAATGCCAAAAAATTTCTAAGCTATCCACTCTCAACAAGGAAAGGTGTTTATCACTAATCTGGGGTATTTAGGTGGGCTCTACCAAGTATACAAACCCTAGGCCTTTTTCCTATTAGGATGTGCTTATTTATTGTCAAATTAAACCTTCTTTGAGTCCAAAATCAAACTGAAAACACTTTGTCTTATGATTTTCCTTGTTTGCTAGAATTGGATCACGAAAAACGAAGTCAGTTTTAAAATCTCAAATCACTGAAAATACATAGAGAGTCACAACTGTTCACCAGAAGGTCGCAATTTATTTTTAGAGTCACATCTGTTTAAATTCGAGTCACATCTGTTTAACTTTGAGTAGCATCTGTCATTTTTAGTCACATCTGTTTAGCATAGAGTCGCATCTGCCAAAATAGCTCTTATTTGCTTTGCAAAAAACCACATATGTTATATTCTAAGTCACAATTGTCATTACAAGTCACATCTATTAGAAGGTTAACCGCTTATATCAGAGTCTGACATTAAACTTTATCAGGAACACACAATTGATCACTAGAAAACTACAACTATCAAATTTAACCACAACTGGTAAACTTAACCGCATTTGTGAAATCCTATAATGCATTTGCCTGAATAGAAAACCAGAATTCATGATCACTATCTAGTCAACACGGTTATACCAATTTTTCAATTGTCTTTCCACAAGCAGTCCGTGAATGGAAAAAAGAAACAATTTTGCTCAATTTTGCATCCTTTAGATTCATAGAGTCATTACCATAGTTTTCCTAATTCAGAGTTTTGTCTCACCTTAGAATACATTTTTCCTTTAGAATAAACTTCTAGGAAGGTCAATTTTACAAAACTTAAGGATAGGTCCATCATCTACACTCTAGAAAAATCATCGCATCTACGAAATTTGTCATTGAACCTAGTCTTATCGTTTTATCCTTTGTCCTATAGAGAGTCCTCCTAGCTTATCAGTCTAGTTAGGAAATTCGACTTGTCTTTGATCTTTGTCTTACATTGGTTTCTTGACTTAACTAAATTGATGCCTTGGTTAGACTTTAGGTAGTTGGTTCCCTCGTTGTGGGTTTATAGAATTGATTATTTTAGAGCCTTGCTTAGACTTTGTATCTTTAGATTTTAGACTAGTGTCATCCTAAAACATTCCTTATTTTGCATTCAAAAATCCCAAAAATAGATACTAGAATCATACTTTTCGTAGACGTACTTTTGCATTCCTTGCATATTGAGCTAATCTTAGATGGTTGAAACTAGGTCTAAGAGAAGAGAGAGAGAGAGAAAAGATGTCGAACCCAAATGAATTCATCAATCCATTTTCCTCAAGACCTCACAACACTCTATTAGACAAATTCACCACTAGAAAGACTCAAGGTCACATTACAACATAAGACATAGAGGCTTCCACACAGGACCCTGAGTTTTCCTCTTTCATAGACAAGTACCTAGCAAACGATCGTCAACGATACTTAGTCAAATTGCTAGCTGAAGGCACTACCTTACTTACAAGATTTGATATCAGCACCTTACAAACTCAACCTACACAAAGGAAAAATACAACGATTGCTAGTACTACTATAGCTCAGGTCAGCACAACTATGCCATCTGGCACACCTACACAAAGTACAACAGTCCATACATCTCCATTTGGTACAACCAACATGACATTGGGATTTAATTTCACTGTAGGTGGATCATCATCCACTCCCTTCGGTCCTCTTGTTGGGAGTAAAAGACCTAAAACATGAGCCTCTACACCATTTGTCAGTGTCACAAGCATAACATCCTAGTCAATGACCATACCTAATGCCAGTGTCACGAGTTCCATACCACAATCGATGGCCATACCTAGTGCCCAAGTCACTAGTACTATACCACAGATTACAAAAATAGGAGGCATTCCCTCATTCCAATATGGCAATCAGAATCCATTCTCCCAGATTGGCAACCAGAATCCATTCACTCAGATTTTGAATCAAAATCCCTTTGTCCAAACTAGCAATCATAATCCATTTACTCAGATTATGAATCAAAATCCCTTTTCCCAGATTGGTAGTCAGAATTTGTTAACACAAACCCCAAGTCAATACTAATTTATGCAGATTCTAGACCAAAACACATTTACCAACATTCTGAATCCAAATCCACCTCAAATACCAATGTTCAATCAAAACCCATCGCAAGACTTTGGATTTATGAATACATACATGGATCTGCCTAATCCCCCTAGCACATCCTTGACCCAAGTTGACATCTTACAAACACAAATGCATGCACTACAAACAAAAATGGATAACATGTCATTGTCAACTAAGAAATCCTTTTCAACAAAGAACATATGCCCATTTCCCTTTGCTAGATCATTGTATATGACCCCTTTCCCTCACGAATATGTCATACCAAATCTCCCTAAGTACAATGGCAAACAGAATCCAATAGAACATATAAGGGAATTTTCTACCATATGCATAGATGTCACTTATGACCCCACATATATTATGAGACTATTTCCAAGAAGTCTTGTAGGAATTGCACTAGAATGGTTTTCAAGTCTAGACTCTGGCATTAGATCTTGGGGTGAACTAGCTGAGAAATTTGTGGAGCAATACTCCTTCAACATAGACCACGAGATAAATATAGAAACCTTGTGTCACACAACACAAGATGAAAGTGAAACATTCATCACTTTCTTCCAGAGATGGAGGACTATAGCTAGCTGGTATCCTATCGAGATACCTGAAAAACAAAAAGTTACTATGTTCCAAGAAAACCTACATGCAAAACTCAAGAGTAATTTAAGGGTACATTGTTGTACATCTTTCTTGGAACTAGTGCAAAAAGGGGTTATAATAGAAAAGGATCTCATTGAAAAAGGTGAACTTAAGACATCAACATCCAATAGAAATTTGATCGTACAAAACACCCCCATTGATAGAAACAGATTTTGGTCTTGCAACAAAAATGTCACCAATGATGGGTTAGTGGATGCTAAAATGCTACAAGCAGGATCACTCGACCTCTCACTTTTTCCAACACACTTAATGTTTTCAATCAACCTCATAACATGGTCCAAAATACTCAACATCCACAACAACAAAGGAGATTTCAAAAATGTGAGTTCACTCGCTTAGGGGAACCCATTGAGTCTGTATTCAAACAACTATTACAACATAATCTTATACAGCTACAGGAACCAAGATAGTATGATCCAAGAAAATTTAAACCAACTTGGTGGGATGATAATTCCTTTTGTGATTATCATAGAACTAAGGGACATAACCTACAAAACTGTCGACAACTAAAGAATATCATACAGGATCTTGTCAAAAGGGGAATAATTGAAGTTAGTGGATAGAAACAAAAGTCATCAAACACTGATCATCAAGTCTTTTCTGATCCACTACATGACCATGGAAAAGGAACTGTTCCTAGTTTGAGTACTAAGACCAATATGTCAGCCAACTATGTGAGTATCAAGCATGATTATAATGGTGGAAAAATAATTCATCACCTTCGCGCTGCTGATGAGAATATCAATACCATTACTATCAATACAAATATTGAGTGCGCGATCAATACTCATCGTACTAAGATCACTATCCAAGGCCCTCCATCACAACAAACACCACAACCTTCCAAGTTACAATATAACCTACTTGACCAATTGGGCAAGACCCCAACCCAAATCTCAATATTAAAACTATTGCGTATTTCCCCTGAGCATCGATCTATTATTGATAAGGTTTTATAGAACACCACAGTCCCTAATGACCTTGATGTCAACTGTTTCCAGGAAATGGTGGGCTACTTGACTAATAATCATCATTCCGCATTTTCTGAACAAGACTATGCAACTAAAAAGACAAACCATAATGATCCTTTACATCTAGTAGTTCTTGTTGATGATACCAAAGTTAGATGAGTTTTGGTAGATGGAGGAGTAAGGTTAAATCTGTACACTTTAAAACTAATTAAGGTGTTAGGTATCTTAGAAGCATGCATAGACACAACCAAAAGTATTGTCATTAAAGCTTATTATGATGAGTAATGAAAATCAAAGGGGGTGGTAACACTTCTTATCAGAATTGGTCTTGCAGTAATGGAGACAAAGTTCTAGGTCTTGAATCTCACCCTTCCTTATAACCTTCTGCTAGGTAGACAATGGATTCATGCCATGAAGGTGGTCCCTTCCATGTATCATCAATGTCTTAAATTCCCTTATAATGGCACAAAGATAACTATAGATGGTCATCCTAATCCATTTCAATATTGCACCAATCTAAAAGAGATCCCCCAATGCCAAGTGCCAGTAAACCAAGAGGCTTCATCGTCTAATCCATCTTCCTATGTTGGTCCATCCACACTCACTCAAACATATATTTCACCCTCAATTCCTACTACTCCTAGGGTTGAGATCCAAGAGAAGGGTTGTGGAGATTATTACATGATGAAATCTTATTGTGTTAGCCATTTGATTCCTCCTAAGTCATACGGTTTACCTACATCAGATAGGGGATGGTCTATGGTCACTATACATGTTCTTCCCACAACAACTTTCATTAAATGGGTAGAATTAAGCAAAGAGGTCATAAATACAGAAGATGTCACTTCTTGGATATATAGGGAAGATGATGAAGAATATCTCTCACTTGCTCACATTCCTACAGATCTATATGGAAAGGGTTTCATAATCATGCGGAGCAAGGGATACGATGGATAGAGTGGTTAGGATTCAACCAAGATGGGAGGATTGGACAAATATTTGTTTCTCAGTGGCCAAAAGGCATAAGGCTAGGGTTTCAACTGATTCAGATTGGCGTTCCTAGTACCACCTCACCCTTACTTGAGGAAGTGAGTGCTTCAAAAGATATTAAGACATCTCACGAACCATTGGACCAATATCACTGTGACTCCCCCGACTCTAACAACTATGAGTGGGATTCCCTATCCTCTACCTCTTCCATGGACCTTGACAAGTTATTTGGAGAACTTGACTTAATGTTAAGTTCCTCAGCAAATCTATCGAATTCTTGTCCACCAAAGAAAAGGACAAAGGAGGAGTGGTTTAAACACACTATTGGGAATCACTTGATCCTACCTCTTGGAAACGTGGTATAGCTATTTCAAATAATCAAACCTTGGCATTAGGCCCACCTATCAATCCACCTAGACCTAAACCTAAGAGAAAACAAGACTTAGTACAAGACTTTTGTGACCATATGAACAACTCGGTCTTTACCTTGACCCTATTAAACTTTGATAACTACGACGATGAAATTCCCTTAGTTTATCCCCAACTCATTGATTGGGACCAACAAGACACACCTGTCTTAGACATTTTTGAGAATTACAAAGCAATTGTTGAGTTCCTGGGATTACGAGAAGGCATACCTAATAGTGATCACAAGGTTGGTTTTACCATTGAATTGGACAACAAAGTATATTTTTGGGAATTTGTTGAACCCTCCAGTCGCAAAAAATGAGAAAAATAATAAACAAGATAAAAAGGATGAGTCTCTAGGTGAAAACCGAAAGGCACCTTTAGACAATGAAAAAGTAAAAAGAAAGGATGCATCTGAAGGTGAAAACCTCTTTGAGGCATCTAAGGATGGAGGTTTGAACATTCTCCCCATTGCACAGGAAAAGCCACCCATCCTCATTGAAGAATCGATAGACATCAACATAGGCACAAAAGAGAATCCTCGACTGGTTTATTTTGCAGCATCATTGACAATAGAAGAGTAGCCAGAATTCCACAACTTCTTTGCACAAAGATAGATAAATTTTGCTTGGTCATATGCAGAAATGCCTGGTTTGGATCTTGAACTTATTTTGTGTCAATTTCCCTTACAACCAGGTGCCAAACCAGTGAAACAAAAATTAAGGAAAACGCATCCACATATTGCTTTATTAGTCAAGGCAGAACTCAAGAAAATATTAGATGTTTGTTTCATTAGATCAATCGACTATGTAGATTGGATTTCCAATCTTGTACTAGTCACTAAACCAACTGGGAGCATCTGCATCTACACTGATTTTAGAGATATCAACAAGGCTTGTCCTAAGGATGACTTCCCTTTACCTAATATAGACATGATAGTTGACATGACAGCGGGGTATGAGATGTTGTCTCTTATGGATGGGTTTTTAGGATATAATTAGATCAGAATTGCAACTGAAGACCAACCTAAGAAAACTTTCTCTTGTCCTTGGGGTACGTATTGCTGGAATGTTATGCCCTTTGGACTCAAAAATGCTGGAGCAACTTATCAACGTGCCATGACCACTATCTTTCATGATCTTGTACACACTCTTATGGAGGATTATTTCGATGACCTTATTGTTAAATCGAAGAATAGGGAAGAACATTTGCAAGTTTTAGACAAGATATTTCAAAGGCTGGACAAGTATAAAGTGAGACTCAATCCCAAGAAATGTGTGTTTGGAGTGAAGTCAGGAAAGCTGTTAGGCTATATCATTTCCAAACAAGGCATTGAAGTGGATCTAGCTAAGGTAAAAGAAATCATCGACATGCCTCCACCCACTAATCTCAGTCAACTAAGGACACTACAAAGAAGACTGCAATCCATTAGGAGATTTATAGTTAGTTAGCAGATAAGACACATCCTTTTCAACATCTGCTTAAGAAAGTGGTACCCTTTGCATGGACAACTAGGTGTGGGGAGGCTTTTCAACTGATTAAGGAATATTTACTCACACCATTAGTCTTAATGCCACCTATTAAAGGAATACCATTGATTCTTTATATTACAAAAACCCATTCATCACTCAGAGCATTGCTTGCATAGAATGACGATGAAGGTCATGAAAGGGTAGTCTATTATATTAGTCAAACTTTGGTAGGTTATGAGCTCAACTATAGTACCATTGAACATTCTTGTCTTGGAGTAGTATTTACTACCCAAAAACTAAGGAGTTATATTCTAAACCACCAAACAATGTTGATTACTAAAATAGATCCTCTAAAATATCTTCTTAGCAAGGCAACATTAATATGGTGACTGGCCAAATGTGTTATGATACTTAGTGAGTATGATATCAATTATGTAGAAAGAAAGGCTATTAAAGGATAGATCATTGCTGATCAATTAGCTAATGCACTAATACAGGAAGATCACCCATTAGTTGTAGACTTTCCTGATGAGTTCATATTTACAATTGACACAAACATAACATGGAAACTATACTTTGATAGCTCACATACAAATCATGGCTTAGGGGCTGGTATACTATTTATTACACCATAGGGTGATTCCATCCCTAAGTCATTCAGGATTGCATTTCCATGTACTAACAACATAGCAGAGTATGAAGCTCTAGTGACAGGGCTACACATGGTAGTCAAGTGGAAAATTAAGAACCTACATGTATATAGCGATTCTCAACTGATAATCAAATAGGTAAATGATGATTATGAGACTAAGGATGAGAAGCTTGATCCCTACAAATACATGGATGATAGCTTTAAAGAGTACTTTGACAAAGTCAAATTTCATTAGATACCTTGTGTTTTAAACATGGAAGAAGAGGTTATGTCTACAATTGCATCACTTCTCAACATTCCAAACTACATGCCTAGGTTCAAGTTCTTGGTAGAATAGCTTTTGGTCCCAGCCTATGATATCCCAAATTCTAAAATGATGTGTGACAATGTTGGTCCCGATTCCCAATGGTACAAAGAAATCTATGACTACCTTCATGCCAAAGTCATACCCACTGGCCTATCAAATAACTAGTGTAGGAAATTCCTCCACAAGTTAACCAAATACACCATCGTCGAAGACACCCTATATAGACGTGCCTTAGATAATACCCTACTGAGATGTCTTGATTCTACTGAAGCACAAGTAACCTTGCGTGGGGTGCATGAGGGTATATATGGTTCCC
The DNA here is from genome assembly GCA_007258455.2 of Sequoia sempervirens. Taxonomy (NCBI): domain Eukaryota; kingdom Viridiplantae; phylum Streptophyta; class Pinopsida; order Cupressales; family Cupressaceae; genus Sequoia; species Sequoia sempervirens. The sequence goes on from VDFB02058242.1 coordinate 149,984,536, forward strand.
ATTCTAGCGGTCCTACCTTAGCAAAAAATATTATGAGCCTGGGTTATTACTGGCCTACTATGGAAAAAGACTCATATATCTTTGTAACAAAATGCCACCAATGCCAAGTTCATGGAGACTTGATACATGCGCCAGCACAGGAGCTTCGTCCTATAACATCACCATGGCCCTTTTCCCAATGGGGACTCAACCTCATAGGTAACATCCACCCCACATCATCTAATGGCCACAAATTCATTATCATGGCCACTGAGTATTTTATGAAGTGGATTGACGCCATTGCTATGACATACATTACTGGCACACAAATTTCTAACTTTATCCTGAATTATATCATCTGTTGGTATGGTGTCCCTCAGTCTATAATTACCGATAATGGCCGCCACTTTAAGAATCAAGAAGTCCACCATTTGTGTGATGAATTTCATATTCAACATCACTTTTCCACTCCATACTACCCACAAGGTAACGGCCAAGTAGAGTCATCTAACAAAACCATCATTAGAATCCTCAAGAAGACTATCAATGATGTTTGTGACTAGAATTTATAGTTTAACCCGGACTTATGGGCTTATCACACAAGTATACATAATCCTACTAGTGCCACTCCCTATTCACTAGTATTTGGTTCTAAAGCTATTCTTCCTATTGAGGTCGAGATTCCTTCCTAAGGGTATCCTTGAAAGGCCACATTGATGATGAAGAGTACCACATATCGAGACTCCATGAGTTAGAATTCCTAGATGAGTGAAGATAGAAGGTACTATACCATCTCCAAGAATATTAGAATCACCTTCATCATAGCTATAACATGAAGGTCTTGAATAGAAACTTTGACATTGGGGATATGGTTTTAATGGAGAACCCAAAGAATCAAGCAGAAATAGACAAACTAGGAAAGTTTGAACCAAATTGGTTAGGACCTTATATTCTTACAGAAGCTTTTGGATCAGGAGCGTACCAACTCTCCACTCCTGAAGGGGAACTATTGTCCTCGCCAATCAATAATATGCATCTGAAGAAGTTCTACGCATAGCTTCTGAGAGCTTTATCTTAATTAGCGAAAAATACAAAAAAATCACAAAATCACAAAAAATGTTACCAAGGTGAAAACCTGGCAAACAAGTGTCTTGGTAACACCAAAAAAAAAAGATAATCAAGAAAATAATAAAGACAAATAATTCATCTAATATTGAAAACCACTTTGGTGGCACATTGGATAGGTACCATGATGAAAACCTAGAAAATAGGTGCCATGTGTAGTTGACTCTGTTCCTTTGTCTACTATTATTCTAGTCTACCTACCCTATACATACTATCTATCCCTATACATATTCCACTATCCATGTACATAGTATGCTTCCCTGTACATAGTCCTTATCCTTGTACATACTACCTATCCCTATGCATATCCCTTATCTTTCCTATCCATCACTTGTGCATACCATTCATAATAAGTGGTAGTCTTTCCCATACCCTAGAACGATTGACATCGATTGCATTTCATATCCTTCATTTTACCCTACTCATAATCAATTGGTCATATACTCGACTGGGGTAAAATTCTTGACGTGCGTCATATTGGTTCTTACATTGGCTATGCTAAAGACATAAAACCATAAAAAAAATCCACAAACATCACAAAATGACTTCAGAAAACACAAAAACATCAGAAAATCAATGAAAATAAAAAAATCAAAATCAAAACATGTCAAAAATCCAAAAAACAGAGTCAAAGTCAGTCGCACTTGTCCATCTTTTTCATTTGTCAAACTACGTTGCCTCTGTGATTGGATGTAAGAAAGGCCATCTACCGATTTGCCCCTAAGGCATTAGGTTAGTCCGTTTTGATTAGTCTGTATAAAATCATGGTTCAATTCATATGTCTATATGACAAGGTCATTGGTCATGTCAAACTATGTTGCCTCTGTGACTGGACATAGGCAAGGCCATCAATCAATGAGCCCCTAAGGACACACTAGGTCAGTCTGTTAGAGTTCGTCCCATTCACTTTCACACACATCTTCTATTTGTAGTCAGTCTTGTCAGTCAAAGTCAATTCAAACTACAAGGTCTCTGTATGTATAATGTAGGAAAGGCCATCAATCGATGAATCATTGAGGCCACACTAAGTTAGTCCTTTAGGGTTTGTCATCACACATAGTCATTTATCAACACGTCATATCAAGTCATGCATAAATCTAGTGAAAAATTCAGCAATGTCTCTAATTCAAATCAAACAAATTTCTGAACGAAACAATCAAAACAATCAATCTTTGTCTTATTCAGGATGAGGCCTTCCTAAGTATTGATACCAACAAAACAATCTATGTCTTATATAGGATGGTTCCTTCTTGCATAATTGACATGTTCAAACAATCAAACATAGCCTTACATAGGTTATCACATCAACAACATCTGACTCAATGTCTTATACGATACATGTCTTTCTGAAACCAGGCTTTGTCATGCCTTATATAGATAGTCATAACATCGAAACCAGACTCAAAGTCTTATCTGGCATGTGTATCTCCTGAAATCTAGCTTTATAAAAAAAAAACAGATCAAGTTTTGGCAAATATTTTATTGGCTTTTTGACTTTATGGCTTATTTATCTTATCATTTTATTTGACTTGATGTTTGGAATTATGTTACTAGCTTTCTCAAGGATGTCCCATGAAGGATTTAGAGAAGCAACAATGTATCAAAATTCTATATTCTTTGACTGCTATCTGTCAATTGTCTTTTAACTTTGATTTTTGAGTCATGTTACTAGTTTCCTCAAGGATGTCCCATGAAGGATTTAGAGGAGCGATGACGTCTCATGAGGTCTGTCTTTTACTTTATTTGTTGTTTGTGGTTTGTCTTCAGAAAAAGACTAGGGTAACTTGTGCCCTTAGTATGAGTTAACGAAAATCCTTGTCTGCGTTGTCTGTTGTTAACAACTAGATGACCTTGCACACCTTGATCTATCTCATATCATGGTATTTTTCTACATTTGTATTAGTCCCACCCAATGATGATTAAGTGAAATAGCTTTTGTGATATAGCGAAACATCGAAGATTGATAATACTAACATCTATCGCATCTCTTTCGTTATTTCTCAATCTTTCTTTTTGTACTAACAATTCTTCTTTCTTGCATTATGATGGAGTCTCGTGACACAAAATAATACAAGTCATCCTACATACACATACATGTTATAAAAATACATACATATAGGCATTTATCATATTTAAGACATCATGGCATAATAGACATTCATCATCATACAATACATATCATAAGCACTCCATGTACATAACAAATGTAAATACATGCATCACATTACATTGGTATAGCATCACATGTAGCATGCATTGTACATACAACATCAAAGTGCATCTCATAATTATAAACTACATACATCATATAGAATTAATCACATAGAATCAACATTATATCACTAGTTGCATCAACACATCATAAAATAAATATGATCATCCATCACATAGGCATATCATATAAACATCACATGTACAAATAAACAACTGCATAATCAATAAATAGAAATGAATATCATGAGAATCGCTGCCAAAATTATATATATATATATATATATATATATATATATATATATATATATATATACGCTCAACCATGTCACATCACAATGTCATAATGTATCAATAATACATGGAAGCCCGTAGGCTATAAAATCATAATACAATGTCCCGATGCATATCAAGAAGTATCCCTATCTTGAACTACCACTGCTATCATGGCTAGAGTGTATGGATGAATGATGATGGGAACCCGAGGACCTATGAGCTGAGTAAGGCCTGTCATATGAACCTACTCTATGTGGCTGCTCCACACTCTCTATGCTAACTGTCCTGGTGTGGGGGTCTATGACTTGCTGCTATGTGCCTGCGAGAAGTTGGGAGCCCATCTCTCTAGAGGAACCTCTACCTCATATAAATCATCGTAATAAGTCTCCCTCTCCCCAGCTCTGACTAGCTCTCTAGCAAAGCCAATTGATGGCCCGATACATCAAGCTTTGAACTCTGTAAATCTCTGCTCAGTCTCCTGTCTCCGAGCTATGGCCTAATCTCTGTCCATGGCAGCTCTATCCCTCTCGAAGATCAAGACTCTCATCTTCTCCTCCAAGGATGCAACCTGAGCATGTAATGTATTGGCATCAGGATTGACTTCCCCTGTGTCATCTTTTTTTGCCCTTGCTACTCCATCCTTCTCATCTAATTCCTCCAAAATTCGGTCCCAAATCTCTCTCTCATGATCATCATCCTCCTCATCATCCTCTTGATAGGCACCCAACAAACATAGGGCATCAATCTCTGCCTCCTCTCCCTCTTCCTCCTCTATAGGAACATCTGGAATGGCCTCCTCTCTAGGATGCTCCTCCTCTCTACCAATCTCTACATGAACCTCCTCACCACCTCGACCAATATCCGACATGGCCACATCCTCCTCTCCCTATCTCTCCTCTCAAATTGGTGACAGTGGTGGCCCTCATCGCCTTTTTCCAAGCCTTCCTCTCCTACCACCTCATCAACCACCTCTACCATCATCTCCATCATCACCCCAACCTCCTCTACATCCTTGACCTCTACCTCTGCCATGCCTGGCTTGTGGTCCTATCCCTCACCGCTCTACTAGTGCTAACTAATTTGGATCTATCAAAGGAATCAACCTATGCATGACCCACCACTGATCATACTCCTCTGTGGTACCTGGGTCTGTGGTACCATCTCTCCACCCCCAAGGAACTGCTTGCAGTGCATCAATGTCTACCTCAGCTATAGGCAGTGGAATCTCTGGACCCCACAGAGGGACCTCTCGCGACGACCTCGCGAACTTAGCCCGTCCTCTCAGCACATCCTGTATCTCACCAAACTATCATAGGACATGATCTGGAAAGTGATGCTCTATGATGTGGACATGTGACACTATCCACCCAATCAAATACTGTATCTATTGGCAAAAAGGCAAGTGCTCATCCTCATCAAACCAGTCTGCACTTCCCAAGTATGGCCTCCATGTAAACTACACCATTGTATCTATGGCATGCCTGAAGTATCCAGTGTTTCCTATGTGGTGCTGAGTGTTTTTCCATGCATAATAGAAGGCGTAAGGGGCTCCATGTGGTACATCTACTATCACTGGTGGCCAAAAGATCATAATGTGTTCCCACACCCATACCATCAGGATCATGGTGCAACAACTCATAGACTGTGCCTCTTGGTAGGCTATATCATGTAAGTGAAAGTACAACATCCCAAGAAAATAGGGACCCCATGCATATACCTCACATCTCTCTAGCATCCCTACAAGTATCTCCCCCCATCCCACGAGAAAACCATGACATTGACAGTCAGGAAGTACTATCCCACCTATTAGTGTGCATAATAGGTAGTCCAACTACCTATACCTTTGTGCTAATATGCACCATCTAATCTCATAATGGTCAAACCCTAGTTGTCTGACGTCTGCATGTGGGTAGTATCGACACATCTTGGCAATACCCCTTTGGGTATCATAGCTCACCCGTGTACCTCTGATCGGAAGTCTGAGGATCCTATACACATCCTCCAACATAACTGTGGCCTCTCTAGTAGGCAGGGTAAAGGATGACGTCTCTGAGTGCCACCGCTCGCACAATGTTGTAAGTAAACCTCGATTCACCCAAATTTGGGGCATGTCTATCACATGTAGTAGACCTAAGTGCCATAGGAACCATTGCTCTGCACTCCGCAGGTTGTCTCTGAATCAAAAATTCATTGGTCTTGAATCTCACTTGTATACACAGTCCAACATGACCTACAATGACATTATACATGCCTCATGTCAACATCCAACATCTATCCTAGTGCAAAATGACTAAATTAGTTGCTATTCAAATGCGTCGTTATTTTTCAAATGCATCATTATTTAGCACATGTGTTGTTATTTCACATATGCGATGCATAAAAATCAAATGTGTCACTCTTTGTCGAATGCGTAACTTTACTATGCATATGCGAGCATAATCACAAATCTGTTGGCAAAAAATCATTATTATGTGCAACTGCATAAGTCAAATGCAAATGCGTCTAATTAAATGCACGTGTTAAAGAAAATGCAAATGTAATGTAAAATAAACATATCCAGTGAACTTAAATGCAAATGCATTGATTTTTGTCAAATGCGGTGAACTTAAATGCAAATGCATTGATTTTTGTCAAATGCGGTTAACTAAATTACAAATGCGTAGAACTGCATAACATGTATGCTAATCTACCTACATGTTTTTGCATATGCGTTGATCCACATGCAAATGCATTTTTTGTGCATTCACATGCGTCGTTTTAAGATAATGACGCATACTAAAAACTTAAATTAAATGCCTAAAAGTCTACGCAAATTAAAATTTTCAAAAGTCAAGTTCGGGGTACATACCAAGGGGTCTGCATCAGCTGGCCGCCTGAAGGTCCGAATCCTGTATGCACGATGGTGGGTGTTCAGAACAAGAGACATCGTCGTTGTGGGTGCAGAGAAAATTCTCAATTCTCAAGGGTAGGAGGGTGAAAATGAATTGGTTTTTACCCCAATTTCTATATATACCTAGGGTATTCTTTCTACTGGCCACATAAACTTCCAATTTCTATCAACCCATACCTTTCCATACCACTTCCAAATTGAATTCCATGAACTCCACTACATTTCTAGCTATTCGATGGACTAATTGGGATCATTACCAATTTTTTCTAATTTTTTTTGAAAATTTGTCAATTTTCCTGAGTGGGAATACTTTCACCTGTTTACACTAGGGCATATTTTTATCAATTTTCTTTGACACAATGCCAAAATGACACTGTATCAATGAGGGGCAAGTGTAGACACCAAAATATGGTTTAAGCCTATGACTTCAATATTCTTCATAATTCGTATTTCCATGGTCATGATTAAATAATCCTAATTATTTAATTATTCTCTAAAGTCTGTTATTTCTTCTATTAATTAAATAAGCTTAATTATTTAATTAATTCACACTTTTCTTTATTATATATGATTAATTAAATAAACTCTTTTTATTTAATTATGTTACTAATTAACCTTATCCTTCTTGTTAAATTAAATAAATTCTTATTTAATTTCCTCTTTATCATATATCAACTATAATTAAACAAATTCTTTATTTATTTAATTATTCATTTAAATTCCTTCATCACTTAATTAAATTTATCTTATTTATTTAATTATTCTTCAAATATCAAATCTTGAATTAAATGAATTATTTAATTCATGAATTCTATTTTAACACATTCCTCTATATTTAGATAATTGTGTGAGTTATCTAAGTATTCACTTTTACTCGACTCAAAGATCTATTCAAATCGCTTAGTTAACTCTTGATTTAATGTCTGAGTGGAATTCTCGAGTAATCTCATTGTGAAATCATTCAATCGTCTAGTTCTAACTCATTTACGGGTACATGCAAATTAATTAAATATTCCTATTTAATTAATTAAACCTTGTGTGTGCATTTGAACAAGAGTTGCTTTAATCCATCTTCATCTTTGTCATGCAAAGATATAATTCTTCTGTTTTCGAATACCAAACTTGAAGATTAAATCATTTATTGAATCTTTAATTCTATTTCTAATTTATGTCACTCATGTCATTACTAACTATTATCAGAATGAATGACTAAACAGTCAATCTCAACTGTTCGTTGATCTTTCAATCTTGGCCTATTGTTCGAATAATCAATTTTCTATAAATTGATCTGGTCTTCATTATTCCAATCTCTCTCGAAATCTTATGACATTTTGGAGCAATTATCTTAAATCTTCAATGTTTTTCTAAATCACTATCATAGGCTATACTTGCATGAACTTACGAGAAATATGAGGGAAATTATACTACACAAGCAAAATGGAGAAGGGAAATCGAGATGAATCATGGAAATACGTACAAATTTTGTGAGATTGTTTAAGTTTTATTTACATTTTTTACTTCCTTTGTTCTTTGTTGCTTAGCATTAGATTGAATTTAGATTTGCATTGCACCCTTTCTTTTAATCTTTTCTTTCTGCACTTTCTTGGCATTACACTAAACATTAAGTATATGTTCAAGAATCTAATTTAAATGCTTTGATTTCCATAGGTATAGAAAAAGAGAAAAAAAAAATCATTTTTCTAATGTCAAGGGTCATTTAAAATATCATAGTCTACATCTTAGAACTATTTCAGCTCACACAACCGTGTAACCCCCTAGAGGGTGCCTATGCTTTTTCTTTTCCTGGGTCTTAACCAAAGTCAAATCCTCCACTTTTTGCCAACAATCCCTAATAGTTATATGGTGATTATGTTGGGGGCATATTCTTCCCTCCCCTTGTACTGTGAATATTAAAAATGTTTAGAGATTGACTCGACTAGCTTCTACACTTAAGGTTTTTAGTAAGGATTTTTTGTTCAGTGCAAAGAATGATAAACTCCCTCAGGATACCTCCCAACCTTTAAAACAAATGCTTTGGGGATGGTTATCTTTGACACTACTGTTGAATTTCGAGTTTCGAAGTCAAATTCACTTTTGATTATAGAGGGTTGAAAAAATGGCCTTCAATTTTTCCCACTTAGGTTGTTCCCATAGGGTGAGTACTTTTACCCACTATGGTAGGCCTTCTAAAGGTGCTATCAAAACATGAAAGAGTGAGTCTAGCATTCTTGTCACCTAGAGAAGGGGAGAGCATAGGCCTATCACTTTACAAGCATAGTAGACAGGGTGTTCATTAACCTCTTAATGAAACTAGATACCTAATTTAATCAAAAGAAAGTGTTAGAAACCAAGATATGATTGTAAAACAGAAAAATCACCTCCCACAGAAGAGAAAAATGAAAAAGCAGAGATTTGCAAAAGATGTGCAAATTGATATATTCAAAGTACAAATAATTACAAGAGATAATTTGCTTTATAAAAGCAAAGATGCATAACCCTAATCTTATCTTGAGCAACAAGATAGCTCGACAAGATAAGGATAAAGCCTATAACTAGGAATTAAATAAAGCCTAAGTAAACTTATGCAAATGTGTAATTAAATATTAATTACACCAACACCCCCCCATAAGTGCAACTTAGGGAGAAGTAGTTTATTATGCAAATATGAGTCCCGACAACAAGGCCTAATCAGGTACTCATGTACAAATGTAAAGAGAGAGAAAACCCAGTGGGAAAACCCCCCCCTCAGAGAGATGAACTACTACGAAGAAGCACTGGAAGAACTCTGATGAAGTAACACTAGAACCCCAAATCTGGCAAGCAAGGAAAGATAGTTTTGTTTGCAAAATACCATATTAGAATCACAAATGCAACAGTAGATCCAATGCCAAGGAACACTAGAAACTCACATATTGGATCAACCCTTGAATCTGTAAGCAACATTAGATGAAAGTATGAAAGGACCCATAATGATGAGAAATCTAGAAGTTGTGTCTCTCGAAGCCAATGCCAAACTGAAACTAAAACTGCTCATAAGACGAGTACCATTAAGATTCTAGAACATTAACCATAAAAACATGGCCTCCAAATGAGAAAGATTTGAAATAATGTGGATCAAGAACCATAAAATCCCAATTGAAGTGTGAACCGAAGCAAACCAAAGATGTATCCAGCTAAGCAAGAAAGAAGCTAAAAGGAGACAACAGGAAACCAGAAAAACTCATGTGAGTTGTCACCAATAGGAAATATGGATGCAAGAACCCCCCTTAATGTAACTTTATATTAGTTCATTATTACAATACCCAATGATTACAAAAGGAGAAACTTCAAAAACTACAAAAACATAATCAAAAATGAAAACCTAGTGCATGAAACAAAAACTAATGCATGCATAAAATAAGGTACACATATTATGTAAATGACCTCATATGTGCATATAGGCTGAAACCAACTTTCCAACGCCGTGAAAATTGCGGAAATAGGATAAGTGAGTCACAAGATACATCTCCCGGAGTGAAAAAGGAAACATCTGACTTCTGAGGCCGAAAAAGATATCAGAAAATAAAAACTAGAAAACCACACTTGCACCATTGCATAGAGCGTTGAAATAGCTTTCCAACGATATCTTGTTTATGTGAAAGTTGACCAAAAAAGTCCAATTTGGCCCCTAGAAGCCCTTAGGGGCTAAAAAAATAAGGCCCCTGGTTGCCTGGGCAGACTAGGGGCTAAAGCTCAAGGACTAGGGCCAAAGCTGCTGGTCACCATGTGATCACCGCAGGAGCTAGGCTAGCGTTGCAGGGATCTAGGCGAAGCCTGTGGTCCTCCAAAGGACCGCGTGCTTTGTTTTAAGCCCGCGGGGGCTACTGTTCGGGGCCTAGTCATGGATGTGACCCTGTCAGCTGAGGCGGAGCCCTTAGGGGCTAAACTTAGAGTGGTGGATGGGTGTTGCATTAGCGGTCGGTGGTTGGGGAGCAACACTCTGGTGGGTACCTAGCGGTGTTGGGGCGATGCTCTCCTTTTCAATGGGGAGCACTGATTTTTTAGTATTTTTTTGATTTTTTTGATTTGATTTTTTAAAATTTTCAAAAAAATTGCTTCAGAATGCGTGTTGGGGAGGTCGTACAGCCTCCCTGCAAAAACATTTTTGCCTCTCCAGATGGTTTTTCCAAAATTGGACAAGCTTTATATGAAAATAAGGGTTTTTGGGCACTGTGAATCCAACGACGAGGTCCGTTTGGGCCCAAAGTGCTCCAAAAATTAGGAGACCCTTAGATCTATTAGATAAATCACTAAGCATGAAATGCTTGTCGATCTAGCAAACGATAATGAAAATGAATGAAATAAAAGTCATTTCTAACTTTTTCCAGCACTCTGAATCCAACGAAAAACCCCAATCTGTTCCAAGACACTACATAATTATTCTCAAGGAATGAAACCCTTGAGGGACCTCAAACAATCTCTACACTATATTCCTCCAAAAAAGTTGAGAAGGGGCTACAAATTGAGGCTTTGATACCATGTTAGAAACCAAGATCTGATTGCAAACCAGAAAAATCACCTTCCACAAAAGAGAAAAATGAAAAAGCATAGATTTGCAAAAGATGTGTAAATTGATATATTCAAAGTACAAATAATTACAAGAGATAATTTTCTTTATAAAAGAAAAGATGCATAACCCTAATCTTATCTTGAGCAACAAGATAGCTCAACAAGATAAGCATAAAACCTATAACTTCAGAATTAAATAAAGCCTAAGTAAACTTATGCAAATGTGTAATTAAATATTTATTACACCAATAGAAAGCACTAAAACAACTCCAACCCTTGCAAACACCATTAGTAGTTTCATATAATTTTCATTGAAATTTTTTAAAAGTACCTACAAAACAAAAAGTATCAATTAGTACTTGGAATTTTGAATTTCTATAAAGAGAACTAGATGAACTAAAATAGTGAACATATGTACTAAAGGATCACTTAGATGCACAAAAATAACTAATGAATGCACTAAAAGAACTACCAAATGCGCTAAAATAATCACCAAATGTGCTAAAATAACCCTTGAATGTGCTAAAAGATAAGATGGATGCACTAAAATAGGGCCTCGATGCACTATAATATGTTTTGTATCCATCGAAAGAAACCAAAAGTGCACTACATAGAATTTCACATCCAAATTTGTAATAAAATTTCAAGACAACATTAATAAAAATGGGCCTAGGCCCCAGGTGGGCACTAATTTTATGTGGAGTGTAAAATATGTGAATGAGAAATAAAACCACATAATCAATGAAACATTACATTATAGAATTCATATAACAAATCTAATCTAATTGAAATAGATAAACTCTCTAAAATCGTCCCATTGTTCTCTATCCTTAAGGATTTTCTCAAGTAATTATGGCTCTCAGATTCTATCTATGCACAAGACTTGTCAAATGACAACTTGAACAACGAGGTGCTAGAAAATGTAAGGAATCTATTCCTGCATGATTTATTGAACTAGATAATAGTGATATGGAAATGATGTAATCAACTATTGCAAACTAAGATGCAACTAATGATAAATCCACGATTCTAAATTAAATGATTCTAAATGCTAATTTCTTAATTCTCACAAATGGTCTGATGAAAATTGTGCAAAGTAAGATTGCTCAAAGTTGGGATCTAAAATGTTGTAGAATGAGGTTGCATTTATAGAATTCCCAAGGCATATTTTGATGTGGTAGCAACCAATGGTCAGAATTTTAGCTAGAGAGATCAAGGGTGCAAGATGAAGAAGTTTGGAGAGAATAAAGGAGATTGTTCGCTTTAATAAAAAAAAATTCCAAGCATTTAGAAGAATAAATGGAGGAAGAGAGCTAAGTGTCCCAAATTTCTTTCAAAATTTGTTGAGGAAAAATCCCAAATTAAACAAATTGAAATATTCAATTTGTTGAGACACATGACATGATGAGGTGGAAGGAGGAAAAAGTTGTAGACATGTGACTAAATTCAAATTTTAGAATTATTCAAATTTAGTAAGAGGAAAAATAATTAAATAAGAAAAACTATTTAAATATTTAATTAGGAATAGAAGAATATGATGTAAGATAGAAGAATTAGAAAATGAATCATATAAATAAATTTATAATTTATTTATAAGTAGAAAAAATAAGAGGTTTATTAATTAAATAACTTGTATTTAATTAATTAATTATCTAGACCAATTTTAGGTGTATACAATAAGGAATAGGGCACAAACATCAATCATGCTTTAGGAAAACTCTTGACATGTCTATCCTTTGGTCATACACTATTCATGAAACATCATGACATTTCCTTCATAGCCTTACCCAAACCCGAACCTAAAAAAAAACAAATTATTCCTATACGACATTTACTTATCTTTTACCAAATCCACCCATCATATTTGCATACCTATCTCATGTATTGGTTTCCCCTTTTCATTGGTTTAAGGAGTCTAATCCACTTATCCAACATCTATCCATCATCTCATTTAATCTTGAAAAGAACTCACTCCAAATGCAATAAGCCTAATGCATACAGTCTTGTTATGCAAGCTAGTGCATCATCACAAACATTCCTTGGCTTTGTTCCTAGCCTTCCAACAAACCTTGATCCTTTAGTCACATAATCATTATCCTCACATTATTTTGAGATGTTTCCTTCCCACATCAAACAATGCCATCATCATCATCAACACCTATCAACCGGTTTTTCATCTTGACTAGGGGCAAGATCATGTTTTTCCATGGATTCTTGTGCATGATGACTTTCTTGCTTATAGAAATAACTCATATGAATTTTTCATGGTCGTTATAGTGTATCATCCATAATATAATCCACACATGAATCCATATCCTACATCAAAAATCCAAAAGAATAAAAACATTCACAAAAGACAAAAAAAATCATAAAACATCAAAATCCAAAAGAAAAAAACATGTCAAAACCCAAAAACATTCAAATAACTTTCAAAAAATCCAAAAAATAGAGTCAAATTCTATCATGTCAATCTTTTTCATTTTTGAACTACTTTTCCTCTGCAACTGGATGCAAGCAAGGTCATCTGTCAATGTGCCCCCAAGGCATTAGGTCAATCCTTTTGGTGTTGTGAAATAAAATCATGATTCGATTCTTTTTCATTAAAACAAAGTCAAGGGTCTTGTCAAAATAAGAGGTCTCTACACATTGCTATGTATGCAAGGCCATATTTTGATGAGTCCTCAAGGTCCCCTAGGTTAGTATTTTAGGGTTCATTGGGTTAGTCAAAATAAATCAGACATTGGAAACTCAAACATTAAATAATCATCCAAACTTCATACACAAATCCTGAATCAACAAGACAAGCAAGCCAACAAGTCTTCAAGAAAAATTAGCCATTTGTCAAACAAATCAAACTAGTTAAATTGATCAAAACCAATGGTCTTATACAATATTTTTTTTTCCTGAAACTAGACCTTGCTAATATCATACTTTATCATTTTCCTTATATAGGTATTTACATGATCAAAACTAGAATTTTCGTCTTATATGACATGTTTCTTCTCCTAAAAACTAGGCCTTATTAAAATGGTCAACCCATCACTCACTTAGTCACTTAAAACATTGGTAAACACTTATTGGGAAAAAATTTGTTTGGTTGTTGACCTTGTTGCTCTATTTTATTTTATCTTTTTTATTTACTTTGGTCATATCACTATATACCTTGAGGATGTACCATGAAGTATTTAGAGGAACGATGATGTGTCATGACTCATCTTTTATTTGATTTTTTTTTGTGGTTTTTCTTGACAAAAAGACTAGGGGAGCATGACCCTTAGTATGAGTTAGGACATTCCTTGTCTGTTACTATCGGTTCTACAACTAGATGGACTTTCACACCCTAGTCTATCTCATACCATGGTGTTTGTTGTCCATTTTTCACTTTTTACTTCCCAATGATGATTAAATGAAAAGCCTTGCCTAGAAAAATATATATCTACAACTTATCTAAACTAGCACTATCTCAACATCTAGTCCTTCTATGCTAACATCCATCTTTTATGAGCCAACATTCATCTTTTCAATGCTAATATTTCTTCTATTCTACATCTTCATCATCCTTAACTACTTTTCTCTATCCTATTTTCCCTCATCCTCTATACTTCTCATCCATTTTGATAGCACACTCCCATTCTTTGAACTCACCTATCCTCTCGAGGGGCCATACCACTACCTCCTCATCATTATTCCTTACACTTGGGCATATGTTTTTCTTTGACATGATGTGATAAACTAAATTTTATAAAAGAGGAGAAAATATAAACACTAAAAAATGTTCTAGGCTTTCCAACACCATTTTTCCATTATCTAAGGTCATATTTTTGCTATTAATTAGATAATTCTTAATTAATTAATTAATTCATTTCTCCATTAATATATATTAATATAATAAATTATATTTATTCAATTGCATCACTAATTTCTTTCCTCTATAATTAAATAAACTTTATTTATTTAATTATTTCTACTTTTTTCTTTAAAAAAATAGGTAAAAAATTTATTGAAAGGAAGAAATAAACAATACAAAGAGATCAGGGATCCAAAAGGAACTTAAACCATCAATTTTCGGTCCCTAAGTGCAACTCTAACTCTTCTAGGGTTTTTCACCTAAAAGGAGAGAAGCAGGGACTCAAAAATGTAGGAGGTTCATTCAATTAATGTTATGTGTGATGTTGTTATTCCTAAATGAAGTAATCTAAATGCAATTAACAATTTAAATTGATTAAAATGAATGCAAAATTGCAATTTAAGCTATGTTTGAAAACACACTATGATATGTAGAAAATGGAAGAAATATGCAGAATGGAAAGATAAGAGAAGAATCTGAGTGCACCTGAATCAAATGTGATGAATCTAGAGTATTTTGGATGCTGATGAATTTTATTAATTTTCCATAGTGGGACTCATTGGCCCAAGGTGGAAAATTAGTCCTCCTCCTGATGAAAAACTACGAGGAGCTGGTTTTTGATAGTCGGGATCTAAAATATGACAAAAATCAAGTTTCCAGTCCTAAGGTGAGACTGATTCACCACATGTGGAAAATCAGTCCTCTCCCAAATTTCTAAAAAACTAGGAGACAACTCTACAACACTAGATTTGGAAATGTTTGCTTGTCTGGTTGCCTAAGTCAAATTTGTAGAAAAGGGTCAAGTAACTCTCTCCAAGCTTGAATTTGACTTATGTTGACTTGAAGCACTTAGTTTACATGAAAATCAATCTTCAACACCTAATAACCTTTCAAATGTACAAACAAAAGGCTACAAAAAAAAATGCAAGAGGGGAAAAATGATTAGGGTTAGTTAATAGGGGTTTTCCTTGGTCAAACCCAACTTTTAGTAATTAAACCCTTGAAAAGATAAGGAAATGAAAGAGAGTGACGAATACATAACATGAAAATTCAAATAATCACCAAACACTTGATCATGCAAATCTGAAATAATGTGAATGGATGCTTCAAAGTGATTTTAATGTTGCTTCAATTTATGTTGTAGAGTGCTTGAATGCTTAGATGTGTCAATGAGATTGGTTGAATGAATGAGGAGATGTGTAGGAGATGTAAAATTCCTATTTATACAATCTTGTGTCATAGTTCACCATTCATACTACATCATAGGCTAACATCAAGTGATTTTTAATAAAATACCAAAAAGAAATTTGAAATATTTTGAATTTTGGGCCAAGGGGGACTCATTCGCCAACCATGGTGAATGGGTCCCACCTAGCACCTAAAAAAAAGTGTTGAGAAATCTGTTTCATTTAATAACATTGTTTGTCAGGATAATATCCAAAAATACACTTAATTAAAGCATGTGAGGGCATAAAGGGGTCAATTAAGTCATAAGAAGATACAAATAGTGAAGTTGTGCCTAAGAAAGTGTGAAATATTATTACAATACTTTACAACACTTCAAAATAGGACTTGATGATATGTCAAAAGATGATTTTTAGGTGAATTGTAATTAATAGTTTCTAGAAGAATATAGAAATGTCTTACAATGCTTCACAACACCTTCACAAGACATCGTTCTTTGAGTTTTACTACCTAAATATGCATGTTCAATCCATGTAGCAACATAAAATCAAGGAAAAACATATCAAATACCATGAAACAAGACCTAAAAGGCCATGAAAATGACAAGGGACCATTTTTGTATGGCACATTTATCCCCCACTTTAGTGAGAGAATGAACCTACTTCAAACTCACACTAAAGTAGTCACGAACATTAAGGATAGGGTTAAAATGCACTTACATTAGCAAGGTTGCATACATCAATCAAGAGAGATGATCAAGCCCCCAAGATGAAGATCCCATGCCAAACTAAGCATAAGGACAAAGGAACACACAAGTGTTGAGATGAATTGTATGAAGCTTCAATCACTAATCCAACTAGTTGTGGATAATATCTAGGCTAAAAGAGAATGTGTACTCACTCTAGGGTATGAGAAAACTAAAATTTTCTCACTTTGGGGACACAAAACTAGTTGTATATGGGGTGAGAAGGCCCAAAAAGAAGTAAGATACATATGCTAGTTGGTATGTGCTCATAAAAACAAAAGTAGCTATGGGAAAATTCATGCCGCTAGGTGGGATTCCCACACAACCATGCTAAAGTTATGCCCATTGATAACTTTAACATGGTGCCACAAAGCAAAAGGAATTGTGAATGTTAGAACAATATAACACTACAGGTATGCAAGTTGTGTTACGCAAGGTGGAAAAGAAATATAAAATGCAAAAATGTAATGTGAATGAATGTTTAAAGGAGTCTTGTTTAGTTTATGAAAGGTCAATCACTTAAGGAACATTGGGTCTAATGTCTCCAAGAGAGGACCAATCATATAATAGTATATTCACAACTTATGGGATGTAGTGCATCACCTCAAACCACCAAGAGGAATGCAATATGCTGAGATAAATCACACTTATGAAGGACATCACACCCAATGTCATCCACAAAGTGAAAAACACATAACGCAAATGGCAAGGCTACACTGGGAATCAAGAATGCAAATGAATTATTATAATGTATGCCCCCCACTTTAAAGGAATTGCTACACATTATTTTGTAAGCAATTATTTGAATGTAGAGAAGAAAAGAAAAAGAAAACAAGACACAAGAGCCAACTTGGAAAGCCCTATGCCAAGTCATGTGTTTCAAAAATGGGTTATATCATGTCAAGGAAAAAAAAATAGGGAGTTTCCCCCCAGAAAAGAAAGCACACCAAACACATAAGGTATTTATGGATTTGGGGTCAATATGTTCGTTACTGTAATATTTTTATGAAAGATCTAACAAGTATCATCATCCCACAAATAGACATAGAACTAGAAGAATGACACAAAAAGAGTGAAAACAAAAGAAGAAAAAAGTTTATTTGAGTCAACATGGAAGAGACATTGTGGTCTCAATGCTTTGCATCGCCCCCAAAAGGAAAACACAAGTGAAAACAAAATAAAAAGGAAAAATCTTTTCAGTCAACATGAAGGAGACATTTCAGTCTCAATGCTTGGCACCATCCCCAAAAGGAAAATGCAAAAAAAAAAATTGAAGAGAAAAGGACAAGGACCATTTGGGTCAACATGGAAGAGACATAGGGTGTCTCTACACTTTGTGTCATCCCAAAAAAGAAAACACAAAACAAAAGAAAATAGAAAAATAAAAATGATTGGAAGAATTGAGGTATGAATAGAAGTATACAAGGAAAGGAAACATAAAAAACACGTCACAGGGGAACACAAGACATGCATAAAAGAAACAAGAAAAATACCTAGCAAGGTGAATGCAATTCAACCATCTAACAAGTCATCCACCTCCCAATCTTGTTCAGTGTAATGCAAGTGTGGTTGACTTTCCAAAGGTAGAATTGCAAGTGAAAAACTAGGAGTGGCACTACTAGGTTCTTCACTTGATGAAGAGGATTTATCTTTTAAGCTCATTGTGGATGAGAACAACAAATTTAAATTATCATGTATTTCTTCATCTATTTTGGAAATCTCCACATCATCATCATCATCAAGATTAATGACTATGGGAGGACGAAGGGTGATTTCTAAAGATAGATGTATCAAAAGTGTTGGTTGCTAAATTGGTTCAAGTTATTGTGAAGGTTTGATTGGATTATTAGATGGTGGGGTAGGAAATTCAGGATGGTCATCTATTGCAAAGGTGGATTTTCTATGTTGTCTTCTATGCCAGATTGACGAGGAAGGAGATGATGACGATGCTGACATTCCCTAGCCAAACAATTTATGTTAATATGGTTTTGCAGTTGTTGAGGTGTAGAAGCAGATTGAGTCATCATAGGTTCTTTGACTTCCAAATAAGGAAGAATAGAATAATCCAAAGAATACAAATCAATCATTTTCTCTTTTTCTTTGTATACTTATTTAATGTGAGGAGGTATGAGGGGATTAGTTTCGATTTCTCTTGGTCATTTAGAGGATGGCAAAGAAATGTCTAAGGGTGGTTGTTCAGGAGTTTTTATGGCTTGTTTTATTTTTTATTTAGGTTGAATCATGGTTTCATCTATTACGGGGGTGCAGAAGTGGATGGGGACATGCCATGAAGAGATAATTCAGTTATTTTCTGGGCTTTGAACTTTTGATATGCTATGAGAAAGAATTCCTTTTGAGGTCTAATGGGTTCCATGGGTTTAGGAAAAAAGGATTCTAAGGAAAAATTACCTTTGGAAGATAAAGGATTAAAGCCACTATGGTGTATGGTGAATACCTCATTTCCATGTGGAAAATTCAAACACTTGTGAATGACTAATGGGACCACTTTCATTGAGTAAAGTGAAGGGTGGCCTAGCCTCAAACGAAATTGGTTAGATTGTGGAATAATTAAAAATGTTATGTCCAAAGTTTGAGGTTCTATTTGCAAAGGGAGTGTGATTGATCCAATTATAGGGCATGCAAAACTAGCATGTGTCTTGATCCATGTAGTAGGTTTATTATAATTATCTTGATATAGCTCATGTAATACAAGAAACTATTCTATGATCTTGTTCTCATCACAAGTGGGATCTATTAATATCCCATTAGTGGGCTTATCATAGATTCTACTAGCTATGTAGAGAGGACCATCAAGAAGTTTTTGCAATATATATGTTTAGTATAAAAAGTGATATCAAGAGATTTAGAGGCTTGGACCTTTTGAGGGAAATCATCTATCGGAACCACCATTTCCATAGGATCATCTTGGGTAACAAGTGAAGTTTTAACATGTTGTTCATGTTTTGTATCAATAGTCATTAGATCAGGTTTGGAAGGTTCACTAGCCTTAACAAATGAAGTAGTGTGTTTGGGCATGGGATAGGTGAAGGTTTGTAAATTCTTGTTAGGGAGTGCAACATACTTATTGCCTTGATCATTAACACCCAAAATGGTTAAATGTCCTGAATCAATGAGGTCTTGAAGTAAATGTTTTAGACGCTTGCAATGTTCAGTGTCATGTCCATTTTGGCGATGAAAAGGACAATAAGCGTTAGGTTTGAATGTAGCTGGTAATGGTTGATTTGGATCAAGTGGTCAAATGGGTGGTAAAATGAGCATGCATTCTTGAATCAATTGGTTCATTGTGTTATGGAGGGTGTTAGGTAGGGGAGTAAATTGTCTGTTAGGTTCCCCATAATGAAAAGGCACCACTTCCTTAACAACTACCACTTGATTTTGACTTTGTTGGATTGGTTGTGGTTATTGTTGGGAAGGAAGATTAAATTGTAAAAATTCTCTATTTGGTGTATAAAAGGTTTGATTGTTATTGTTTTGTTTAGGTTTGTCAGCTTGGGTAGAAGTAGATTTTGAATCACGACTTGAAATTGAGTTATGATATTCACACAAAGTTGTGCATAAATGCATAAAAAATGGAAATTTCATCATAGTTAGCTTATCCTGAAGATGTGTGTGTATGTTCTTGATAAACATCTTTTTCAGATGTGCATCAGGGATTTTAACATCGATTTGTACATACAAGGATTGGTATCATGAAATAAAATCCATAACTTTTTCATCTATGTTTTTTCTACATCACATGTGATCAGTCATTGTTTTCTCAGGTGTCATGTGAAATTTATAGTTACTTATGAAAGCATCCACAAGTTCATTAAAGGAATGGATGGAATGATTAGGAAATTTAGAAAACCATTCTAGCGTAGTATCTTTCAAGGTTCTTTGAATTTTTTTTGCTAGAAGTCTCTCATCAAGGACAAAATAACTACATAAAGTTGGGTAAGCATTAACATGATTGATAGGGTCTCCTTTTCCTTTGTATTTCTCAAACTGAGGCATTTCTATCCCTTGTGACATCGAGGTATGTTACAATATTTCTAGGGATAATGGACTACTATGAAAATGATATGTGGGTGGGGTGGATTGACCTTGGATAATGTTTGAAAATTGATGTTGCATGGAATAAATGGTAGTAAGGAGTTGTGTAATAATGGGATCAGGGTATGTAGATTTAGATCGAAGAGAAAATGGTGATGGAGTGTTAGGCTATGAGGTGAAGTGAAAGGAATACTAAGGGATGTGAAGGTGGAGGAAGGGACTTATGATGCCACTAGAGAGGTAGGAATGTTAGGTGGAATGGTAAAGGAAGGAGCCATATAACTAACATGTTGCATTGTTTTAGTGACCTATGGATTGGTATAGGTTGGAATGGAGGCTATGGTTGAAAGGGGGGGAATGGAAGGTCCTCCTTCACTTATAATATTTTTTGTTGATTGGGTATTGGAAGAGGCATGTTTATTGTAAATCTCAACAATTTTCTTTAACAGTGGCAAGTCGTCATCACTTTCAATCAAACGATGAAGATTATCAATGTAAGGTATGGAAGTTTGAGAAATGTTTTCAAGTGACAAGTCTTGTTGTAAATGTGAAAATTCTTCATGAATAATAATGACCTTCTCTTGGGGAATATAATTGTTGTGTGTATCAACATTTACAGGATGGAAGGGTGAAGGCATGGAAGTAGTATGATCAATGCCTAATGCACCATTGTCCATACCAGGAGTAGGAGTTTGTGAGATCCCAAGGTCCACAATGAAAGTACTATCATGGGATGCCATAATTCTAGAACTTCTTCTCACTAAAGTATTATCAATGGGATACCAAACACTCATACAAGTACCAAAAAGGAATGGTAAATTAAAATGAAAGCTAGGATAAGATGTTTAAATGCAAATAATAGAAAGACCACTAATTGTAACAAACAACAAACTATAGAACCAAAAATGTAGGAAAATTCCAAAAAGATGCGTGAAATGTTGTCTAAAATGTGCAGAGGGATTCATTCACCCTAGGTGGTGAATGAGTCCCAAGATGCAATTTTTTTGTATTTTTCAAAATTTTGACGATGATTTAAATGTTCTACAGAATGCAAGTATAGATGAATAGTGCAGATTTTTTGGATTTTTCAATGAGATGCATTACAAAAATGAAATCTAAATGATTGTTTCACTAATGCAATATGAAACTACTAGAATGCAATAAAAAAACAATTAACTAATTGAATGCTAATGGAAATGGAAAGTAGGATGGAATATGAGAACGAAATAAGAAATATAAAGTGTTCAAAAGTTGGGTTCACCAAAATGAACAATCGATTTTCATTCCCTAAGTGCAACTCTAACTCTTCTAGGGTTTTTCACCTAAAAGGAGAGAAGTATGGACTTAAAAATGTGAGAGGTTCATTCAATTAATGTTATCTATGATGTTGTTATGCCTAAATGAAATAATCAAAATTAAATTAACTAATTAACTAATTTAAATGGATTAAAATGAATGCAAAAGTGAAATTTAAGATATGTTTGAAAAAACTCTATGATATACAAAAATTGAAGAAAATGGAAGAAATATGTAGAACCAAAAGAGAAGAGAAGAATTTAGTTGCACCTAGATGAAATGTGATGAATTTAGAGTATTATTGATGTTGATGAATTTTACTGATTTTTCACAGTGGGACTCATTTGCCCAGGGTGGAGAAAATTAGTCCTCCTAATGAAAAAATATGAAGAGCTAGTTTCTAATAGTCAGGATCTGAAATCTAACAAAACTCAAGTTTCTAGTCCTAAGGTGGGACTCATTTGCCATAGGTGGTGAATCATTCCTCTCCCAAATTTCTAAAAAACTATCACACAACTCTACAACACTATATTTGGAAATGTCTACTTCTCGGGTTACCAAAGTCAAATCTACAGAAAATGGTCAAATAAATTGAGCTCTCCAAGCTTTAATTTGACTTATGTTGACTTCAATCACTTAGTTGACATGAAAATAAATCTTCAACATGTAATAACCTATCAAATCTTTCAACAAAAGGCTGCAAAAAAACATGCAATAGGGGAAAACTGATTAGGGTTAGTGAATAGGGGTATTCCTTGGTCAAACCCCACTTTTAGTAATTAATCCCCTCAAAAGATAATGAAATGAAAGAGAGTGATGAATACAAAACATGAAAATGCAAATACTCAACAAACACTTGATCTTGCAAATCTAAAACAATGTTAATGGATGCTTCAAAGTGCTTTGAATGTTTCCTCAACTGATGTTGTAGAGTGCTTGAATGCTTAGATGTGAATGAGATTGGTTGAATGAATGAGGAGATGTGTAGGAGATGTAAAATTCCTATTTATACAATCTTGTGTCATGGTTTAACATTCATACCTCATCACAAGTCTAGAAGAATGTAGGATTCTCTTACAACAATTCACAACACCTTCACAAGACATTGTTCTTTGAGTTTTAGTACCTAAATATTCATTTTCAAGCCATGTAGCAACATAAAATCAAGGCAAAACATTTGAAATACCATGAAAAAAGACCTAAAAGGCCATGAAAATTACAAGGGACCATTTTCTATGACACAAAACCAAAGAAAAGAAATCCCAAGAACACTCAGCCAAAACAAAATGACCACCCTTACAACCACTAACACCTCAACCAACCAAATCATTAGAAAGGACCCTCTCTAATTCATGATGATGATCAAGGGATAACTATGACCAACCCTCAATCTTCTAGTCATCATCCTGCTCTGACGCCCACTTCGCCAAACAATTAGTAGAATTATAACATTCGCATGGGATGTGATTAACATACACCACCTCTAACATAGAGCACATCTAGAAAATATAACAAACAAATAGAGCAAGCTTCCAATTAACATCATTCAAATTTTTCTCATTCAACAAATTAACAAAAATCTATGACTCATATTCACATATAATCTTATGCTTGGAACCCAAAGCACAAGCACACTCAATATCCTAGAGAATCACCAACCCCTCCATTAAGTTGTTAGAATGCTACCCTTTATGAAAGGAGAAAAATAAAATAACTCATCCAAAATAGTCTCTTCAAATTCCATAAATCCCAATAGGCCTAAAATTACACCTAGAGGAACCATCAAAATTCATCTTCAAAATATCCACTAGAGGAGGTAGCAATCTACCAACCCTTTGAACCTTATTTTTATCTCGACTACCTCTTCTAACATAAGTAGAGCCATAAGTCAATCCTTGTAGGCCCATTCTATTCACAATCTCATCATCACTCCTTTCGAAAGGATACACCACTTCACATTTAGCTTCCACTGTCTCCTAGATCATACCAACAATTATGTGCCAAAGATATTGAACCATCAACCTATCTCTAGAAAAAATCCTATGATTCTTTTCTAGCGAAATTTTCTAAAGAATGAAGGTAGGACCAATCCACCAGACAATCTAGAGGAAAGATGCCTGAAAAATAGGTCTTCCCATATTGCTCTAGAACTAAACAAGAGAAGAAGCATGAATGCAAGGATGTTTCCAAACACCCCACCAAAAATTCCAAAGCTACATAGAGAAAGAGCAACAAAAAAACAAGTGGGAAGAATCCTCATCACTGCAACTGCATAAAACAAAAACAAAAGGGCCTTGGAATCCCTCCTTCTGAAGATTGTCCCAAGTCAAACATATATTCAAATCTAGAGTCCACAAAAAATAATTACACTTTGGCCATGAGAACTTGATCCACACATTTTTCCACTAAGGAACCTCTGCCCCACCAAAATTATGAGCCAACAACTCTTGATACCCACTAGCCATAGTGAGAGCACTCTTAGCATCCAAACTACAAGCAAGAATATCCTTATCATTAAGAGAGTAGTGTTGTTTACAAGACAAAATATTTTGAAGTTCAACATGGTCCTCCTCTAAACCAATAGTAGGCCAATTACAATGGTTCTTCCACCTAGCTACCTCTATATATCCATAGGGATAAGAGAACTTAAAATTAATCATCCTTGACCACCTAGCCTCTAAGAAGCTCTGGAAAAGATTCAAAAAAATAGGATATTGATGTAAAATGTGTGGAAAATAATCCCAAGAATTAGACCAAAAGAGAGCCTCATCCTGAGCCTATTACATATCTAGAAAAATCCCTCATTGATCAACCCAACCCCTTTCTTAAGAGTACCCCAAACCATAGAACCTTTCCCCACAAGAGGGTAGTGGGGAATCTCTTCCTTTGGAACCTCCCGAAGGTACTTGTGAGATAAAATATTGGCCCAAATATGATCGTGTTCTAAACACCACCTCCAATAGCAGCCAATGCCAACCTAGATAAATATTACTACAACAATCCAAGACCCCCAAACTACATCAAACTACACACAATATCCCGATTCACAAGGCTCCAGTTAGTAGAAGAAAAGATGCCTTCCCATAAGAATTATCTAGCCAAAGAATCCAATTCCTTAGCAAACCCAACTAAAGCCACCTAGAGCATACACCTATAGATGGGAAAATCTTGAACCATAGATTTAAGCAACTAAGCATGCCCAACAAAGGATAGTCATATATGAGTCAAATGGTTAACCTTTACATGAAACTTGTCCAAAATGTTCTACCAAGAACCACTAGAAAGAATACTAGAACTAATAGGAATGCCAAGATAGGTTAAATAGAGGGATTTGATCTAAAACCTCAAAATATGAGCAATCCTTTGCTAAATAGGCCGTAGAGTATTGAAGAAGAAAATGGAGGATTTATCTTCATTAATCCTTTTATCAGAAGTAGCAAGATAAGTATCCAATGCCTTGTGTAAATTAGTGGCTTCTCTTACCTTAGCCACACCCATCAGAGCAATATCATAAAAAATTGCAAATGTGATTGAAGGGGTAATGCATTGACCCAGATGCAACCTTGGATAACACCATACTCCACATTTTTCTTCAAAACTCTCCCCAAACCTTCCACCATAATAATAAATAAATAGGGAGAGAGATGATCCCCTTGTCGAAGACCTCTCGATGACCCAAATAAAGAAGATGGTTGACCATTTATCAACACTAAAAAAGAGGTGATTGTTACACAACTCATAATGCACATAATCCATTCCTTAGAAAAACCAAAAGCAGAAAGAATCTTACACAAGAAGGAGCACTTAACTCTATCATAAGCCTTTGTCATATCCATCTTGATGAACATAGCTTTTTTTTTAGATTTCACCATGGAATGAATAGTTTCAGAAGCAATGAACACACCATCAAGGATTTTACTGTCAACCAAGAAGCCACCCTGATCCTCAAAAATAAGCTTGTTGAGCCACCATTTCAACCTGTCAGCAATCAAATTGCAGAGAATTTCATAGACCAAATTACAGAGATAGATAGGCTAGAAAAACCACAATCGGTTAGCACTAGATCTGCCACATTTCAGTATGAGATCAAGAAAGGTAAAATTCATAGCCCTCAGCATCTAATTGTTCCTATGAGATTCACAAACCACTGGATGAAGATTTATCTTTATAATTTTCTAAAATTCCTAAAAGAATTCAATCAGAAATTCATCCACACCTGGAGCTTTCCCTTTCTTCATCTAAAAAAGAGTGGCCTCTAATTCTTCCAAGGAAATAACCCTCAAGAGGTGTTCATTCATCTCCATAGAAACTAGAGAATGGATATAGAAAAGCCATGGTTTTCCTCCATCAATGGATCAGGTGAGTCCTCCCTAAATAACAAAAAAATAATTGAGTCTTCCTTGGAGATATCCTTAAAAGAAGAAAAATGCACATCCTATCATTAACAAGAATTGGGATAGAATTATCATGTCTCCTAGCATTCACAGAGTTGAAGAGGAAAGTAGTTCCTATGTCCCCTTCTTGCAGCTAGTCAATGTGAGCCATTTTTTTCCAATAAATCTCCTCTTGCAACTCCCACTCCTCCAAAGCCTTCAAAACCGTTGCTTCCTCCTTGAGAGAGTCCTCTAAAAGACCAGATTCCCTAATCTGATGGGGGATAGCATCCAAATCAGCCTAAGAAACAACCTTAGCATAGAAAATATTACTGAAACACTACCTGTTCCACCTTTTGAACCAGTATTTCAATATTGTACATGCTTGGTGAAGGAGTACATTGTGGTGTCAAATGCAAGCCGACCCAATTGCCACCACTAAAAAACATAGCCCTGTAGAGATGGATCCCACAACCACATAAGTTAAAGCTTGAATGAGGGAGAATGAAAAATACAACCCAAAGTGACATATAAGTTAATAGGCTAGTGATCCAAAATCCTCCAATCTAGAGTGTAAGAGCTAGTAGACCAAGGTCCACCAACCCAAAAGCAAGAAACTAGGAACCTGTTGAGCCTCTTAGTGATATAATTATCCCTAATTCTCCTATTATTCCAAGTAAACTATCCATTAGTAGGCTTAGTGTCAATAAGGTTCAAAGCATAGATATTATCCCCAAGAAGAAAAGAAAAAGGCTCCAACCTCAACATTCCCCCCTTCTTTGCCTCCAGATTAGTAATATATAGCATAAAATTCATCAAAAATTATTCAAGGAAAAAGAGGATCAAAGCTTTAAATAAACTAAATATGAGACCACATTCACTACTTAATAGGAAAATCAGTAGGAGCATATATATTGGAAAGAAGAACAATTTCACCAGTTTCCAAACTTGATGCCACCATTGAAATAGAGTTCTTGCAGGACACCCACCAAAGAGGATGAATCTTCAATGGATTCCATAAACACGCCAAACCCCCTTCATTACTATGGGCACCAATGCACTAGCATTGAACTCACCAAAAATGTTAGAAACTAAAACACTCATGTTCTTAATAGAAAACTTAGTTTCCTATAAGAAAAGTGCATCTAGAAAATGATTTCTCACTAGATCATGAACAACTATTTTTTGAGGGCCACTGTTCAAGCCCCTAACATTCCATGATATGATAATCATTTATGAGGGTTGGAAAAGTGAGAAAGAAGGGTCTTAATAGATCCTAATTCCACCAACATCTATCCCATCATCGTAATTTTCTCTAAATATTTCTTTCTCCTGACCTTGGAAGGCTTCTTAGGAGCCTATTTCCTACGGTCTTTCTACTAAAGCCCCAAAGAAAGAGAAGACTTGTTTCCTCTTTCTGACTTTGAAACAACCTATTCTACCACCTCCATAATACACATATCAGCATGGATCTTAGGACACACTGAAGCCACCAAACCAATATTAGTATCCATTTGAGTTAAACCAACTCCCATTGTATTTTGAAGAGTTACTAGATCATTCCCCTCCTAAACCTCCTCCAAAACACCATGATCAAGAGAAAAATGCCTAGGCTTCACCTCTTGCTGACTAAGATCATCCAATACCTCAAAGTAGTTAAAGGTATCTCCATCCTGCCTCTCCTTAAAATATCTCTTCTAACCATGATTCCTATTATGAGGAATAGTAGGAGTAAAACCCTCATTATCTGTGATAGCACCAAGAATAAGAGTCTTTCCCTTATCCACCTTAGGGGGATTATGGGGAGGATGACATGACAGACTCTAAAGAATGATACTTAGGACATATTTTCTGTAAATTCCTATATTCATGGCACAACCCACATAAAAAAGGAAGGGTCTCATAATCAAGTTGTTACATCCATGACTATGAACCCACACAAATTTCCAAATAATCTAGAATAAGGTTACTCAAATCTATTTCAAAACACATGAGAGCACAGGACGTTACCTTCCTATCCTACATTTGTTGAGAAGGACCCACTAATTTTGTAGATTCCTTTTCTACACTTGCTCAAAAACAAAAAAACACTAGTATTGTTGGTCAAATCAAGAAAACAAAATAGAGCATCCCTATGAAATACTTAATCATGCTAAAATATGGAAACATGATAAATAGACCCAAAGAAACTAGATAAAAGGCATATGAAAAGAAGATCAAAATCTATCCCATAGCGGGAGTGGTGATCCTTTGATGTGAAAAGGATTCCCTTTCCCACCTCCGTGATAAGCTAAATGATAATGAGCAAGCCTTCAAAATGTGATGAAATGGAAAGATGGAGATGAAAAGTCCTTATAGTGGAAATGCTAAGATTGCGGATGGATTGTGGAGTAGAAGTGGCTTCTCTTTATAGGTTGAAGAGTTGAAGAATGGAGAGATGGGAGGAATGTGGGACTAAAGAAGATCGAATGATATTGTGACGCTTGTCACATGACTAGTGGAGTAAGGTGGAGCACATTTTGGAGAATGTGCATGGTTAATGCATGTAAGAAGGGTGTAAGAGATATTTAATGCATTTGTAAGAGAGATTAAATGCATATGGTTGAGATGTTTTGAAGGGAAAGTTTTTGTGGAAGAGAGTCAAATAAGTGGAGTTAATGAAGGAATATTCCCTTAGTATATGAATTAGTGAGGGAAAATAAGGTATTTAGTTAATTAAAATAATTGATTTTCATGTGCAAGTGGGTGGGCTACTCAAGGGTTAAGGTTTGACCCAGGTTGAGTCAAAAGCTAGAGGATGGATAATGATGGTTATGGGTTAGTTAATTAAAATTAATTAACTTGGAGGAATTTATGGGATTTGACATTTGATTTAAATGATTTGGTTTATTAAATCAGATGAGGGGACTTTAGGGATTTGATTAAATAAATTGATTTATTTCAATCAACCTAATGAACATTAGTGAATTAATTGAATAAATTGCTTTATTTGATTAATAGAGGAAATGATGTTAATATAAGAGTCTACATTTCACCCCTCTTTGAAGCAATTTTCCCATTGTGTTGGTTCAAAGAATAACACTGCATAGATTGAAATTCAAAAATTTCTTTATTTTTCTAGATGCCCCAATGTTGCCCTAGTGTAAAGAAGTAAGTTAGTACACTGCCCCCTCAAGAGATTAGGAAAAATGTTTGATTTGAGGGTCAATATCATGACAAAGAGATTCGAGATGGATGTATGGATGGTTAAACTAATAGATCTATATGATAATGATGATGAAAATGAGATGAATTAAGATGCTTGGAATAAAAAATCTATATTATCCTAAATGTCTTAAATGATTATGGAATGCATGTGAGATGAATGTTGTTTCCTATTATTATGATATGTATGAGTATGTAGGATGGATGCATGTCATGATAGAATGTTAGCATGAAAGAGGATAGAAGAATGAGAGGGACCAACCCTTGATTCTGAGAAGATGCAGAATTCCAACAAGTCTATGAATCATCGAGACTTTATTAATTGTGATGTTGAATGGTTCAATGTATTGCTTATCCAGAGATTGGGATGTAAAGAGCATAAATTTCCTTTTTCTATCATACACATAGATACAATGCATCAAGGTGTAGAAAACTAGATGGTGTTGTACCTAGTAAGATGGACTTTGAATCAACAATCAAATAGCAATATCCTTGTTCACACCTGTCATATGAAACCTTGTTAGTATGTACTTTAGAAGCTTCAAAAATATCAGACCAAAACATAGAAAGGCAGAGCCTAAGAATGAAATAGTCAATGACACATCCAAAACATCCTCCCTACAAACCAAGAAAAATTAGCATGACCAAGGTTATATTACAAAAATATCCAACAAGCATGAAAAAAAAAGATAATGATCAATGCTCCATTAATTTATCTCTAAATTATTTTGATTAGAGATCATCGAGAGTTCATTATAAGGAGCACAAAAAGATAAATCAAAATAAAAGATCAAGTACACAAACAAGCCAATGTTCTTCATACCTCTAGCCAAGACTAAACTATGGTGAGGTTTGATCTTGATATCCACTGTAGGAAGGATTCATCCTAGGACATGATTTTATCAAATGATTTTGAGACCAATGGGATGATGGGATATTGATACCAAGAGCTAACCAACTTGTTTTCCTACTGACCTAGACTTGAAACCTTTTTTGTTTCAGTTTACACTTTTACATTTGCTATACTTGTTTATGATTCTTTTACCAAAGGTTGGGAGTGATGATCATTTATTATGAGTGGATGTTTATCACAAGTGACCATTGAAGTGGGATGGATGATTTGGGGCCTTGAGGGATAATAAAAAAATATCCTTTCCTACATTATATACATTTAAATCATGTAGTTAGACTAACACAAACTTGTTTTTTTATGAGATATAAACAATTGGATTGCCAGTTTATTATGACAGACTCCTAAAGGACTGACCTAATGTGTCTTGGGGGCACATCAATGATGGAATTGCCTATGTTTAAGCTCAAAGACTCACAGTTCAACATGAAGACTCTATTTTTTGACCTTTTCTAATTTTTGACCTATTTTTGGATTTTTCAATTTTATGAATGTTTTTGGATTATTTGATTTTATGAATATTTTTGGATTTTCTAATTTTATGATTTTTTTTTATTTATTTTTTATTCAAGGGGTAAACACTTTTGACTGGAGCTATGAACCAGAATACAACCATTCAACAATACCACCCCAATTTTTTGGTTTGATTTTAAGGGCTAATTTTTTATGAATATTTTTAGATTTTATGAATGTTTTAGTATTTTTTGATTTTAAGGAAGACTTCAAGAATATACATGAATTTGATCTAATGTAGGTATAATAACATGCCCCCAACATGGTGTGATAGACTACTCCAATATAGACAGAATAAATTAACCTTAGAAATGTGCCAAGTAGTACTAGGAGGGATCATGATACAAACACAAGATCAAGCTATGATGTGGATATAGATGGGTGTCAAAAGTATCAATGGAATGTGATGGATGAATGATGCAAAACAAGCCATAGAGATCACAGTGGATAGAAAGTGATTATTTACACGAGGTTCCTATTTTCCATGTTTTCACCAAGCTACTTGCCAAAAGTGCCACCGAAGTGGTTTTCACTAAAGGACAATTTTTTTCTTTACTATTTTCAATCCTTTCTTTAAATTTTTTTTTGGATTTTTATATTTTTATATTTTCTATATTTTTTTGATTTATACCTTGGGATTTTAGGCATAAAACTTTGGGAGCTATTCATAGGCTCTTACAGAGGCTCACCTTCGAGTGTAGATAGTTGATATTCTCTTTATTTATAACGTGTCATGATGATGAAGGGTCCCAACTAGTTGGGTACAAATTTTCACTCACTGTATGGATTTGGTACATTCTTTTGATTTTATTTTAACATGAGCTCTCCAACATGAAATGACCAACTCTTGATATTATTATTATAGATCCTTTTGAGACTATTCTAATGGACCTTCAAGTGGTTCAAAGTATTCAGACAACTCTCATCCAATAGTTTTAGCTCGTTCAACTGTGACACTCGATATTCTTCATCAGTAATGAGATTCTACAATGATATTCTTAAGTATGGGAGCTTGATCTCAATGGGAAGGATGGCTTCTAATCCATAGAGCATGGAGAAGAGTGTTGCACCTATAGGTGTGTATATATTCATTTGGTAGGCCCATAAGGCGAGATTCAGTCGTAGGTTCCAGTCACGACCAACTTCATTGACTATTTTCTTTAGGATTTTCAAGATGGTTTTATTTATAGCCTCAGCATGTTCATTACCTTGGGGGTAATATGGTGTGGAGAAGTGATGTTGGATATTGAATTTTTGGCATAGCTCTTGAACATCCTGGTTCTTGAAAGGTGTCCCATTATCTTAGATAAGGGCTTATGGGACACCATAGTGACAAATGAGGTAGTTTAGGATGAACTTGGATATCTGCTTGCCTATGATATAGGTCATTGGGATGACTTCTACCCACTTTCTAAAGTACTATGTGGCAATGATAATGAACTTATGTCCATTGGATGAGGTGGGAGTAATTTTACCAAAGAGATCAAGCCCCCATTGTGAAAAGGGCCAAGGTATTATTATCGGTTAGAGCTCCTGAGTTGGTGCATGAATGAGGTCCCCATGCTATTGGCTTTGAAAACATCTTCAGTCATAATCATGGGCTTCCTTTTCCATTGTAGGCCAGTATTACCCCGTTCTCATTAGTTTCTTGGCCATGGTCATACCACTAGAATGTGAACCACAAATTCCATTGTCTACCTCAGTTAAATTAGTCAAAGCTTCCTCAGGGTTAAGGCATCATAAGAGGGTTCTTTTGATACTCCAACGGTAAAGGGTGTCATCGAAGATAATGAAATAGGTTGAATTCTTAATAAAGGTCATTTTGAGGTTAGGAGTGATATCAGTGGGGAGGAATCCTATTTTCAACTATGTAAATATGTCATCATACCAAGGATCAATGGGACCAATGATTTCACACATGAACTCAGAATCTAGTACCTAAAAAGTTGGTATGAGAAGCTTCTCTACCAAGAATTCATGTTTATGGGCATTGCATGGGATATCTAGTAATGATCCAATTGTCACCATAGCATCAGCTACTCTATTGTTTTCCCTTGGTATTTCTTCAAATATGATGTCAATGAAGAATTTTTTCAAACTCTACTAGCTTCTTATACGAGGTTAGCTTATAATCATTTGTTTAGTATTCATCATTGACCTAGTTGAGGATTAGCTACGAGTCCCCATTGGCCTTAAGTGTCATAATTTTTCATTGTATTGCAATTCATAGTCCTATGACAAGAGCCTCGTACTCTGCAATTTTTTTGTGTAAGGAAAGGACAACTTATATGACTTTGTTATACAATATCCTTGTTTTGTGATGAAGAAGACTCTCGCTCCTAACCCTTATTGTGTGTAGGATCCATCAAAATATACTTTCCAATGATTCACTTCACTTAGATTGAAGATTGACTCATCGAGGAATTTTTATACCAATGGGCTCTTTGTATATATAAGTGCCTCTGCTAGCTGATATGTAATTATCTATCCTTTGATGGCTTTCCATTCTACATATTCAATGCTATATTCTATTAGGACCATGACGCACTTAGCCATTCGGCCTATGAGTATTTCCTTAAACAATAGATACTTGAGAGGATCTATTTTGGTGATGAGCTTAATTCAATGAGCCAACATGTAGTGCCTGAATTTTTTTGCAGTGAACATTATTGCTAGAAAAGCCTTCTCAATGAATGTATAATTCAAATCATGTCCCACCATGGTCCTGCTAATATAGTAAATGACCCTCTCTTTCCTTGTTTCATCATGCTAAGCTAAGAGAGTGCCAAGGGCTATTGCAGTTGCTGATATGTAGAGTATCAATGGTTTGTTCTAGATTGGTGGCATGAGGACTAGAGGTGTTAGAAAGTATTATTTGATTTTATTGAATGTATGATCACATTTCTCATCCCACTTGTATGCAATCCCCTTGTGGAGTAGACAAGAATATGGGATAGCCTTATCTACTAACTATTCTATGAAATGGAAAATGGATTAGAGCCTTCCCTGCAAACCCCTTAAATATTTAATGTATGTGGTGTTCCCTTTCAATGATTTCTTTGAACTTTTTTGGGGTCTATCTTGATTCCTCTCATTGATAATTGATACAATATACTCTAGAAGCTTTCTTGATTGCACACTAAAGACACACTTCTTTGGATTGAGTCTAACCTTGTATTATTCTCATCTATCAAAGATGGAGCTTAGTGTTGCTACGTGGTCTCAACACTTCCTTGATTTGGCTAATATGTCATCAACATAGTCTTCTATAGGTTTTTGAATCATGTTGTGGAAAATTAGTGTCATAGATCTTTGGTTTGTAGCCCCAGTGTTCTTTAACCCAAATGACATCATGTTCCAGTAGTAATTCCCCCATGGATAGTTTTATGTTGATCATCCTTAGCTATCATAATCTAATTGTACCCTGAAAACCTATCCATCAATGATAGCATTTCATGCTCTGTCGTCATATCTACAATCATGTCTATATTTGGGAGAGAAAAATCATCCTTAGGGAATGCTTTTTTTAGGTCTTTAAAGTCGGTGTAGATACATATTCCCCCAATGGTTTTAGAAATAGGTACAAGGTTTGAAACCCGCTATGGATAATCAATTTTCCATATGAAGCTAACATGAAGGAGTTTCTGCAATTTACGTTTGACTAGTAATATGATCTATGGATGCATCTTTCTCGGCTTCTATCTTATTGGTTTCACCTTTGGATAGACAACTAGATGATGAAACACAATCTCAAGATAAAGCCTAAGAATTTCAGAATAGTTCCATGTGAAATTTTTCCTCTCATTCTCTAAGAAGTGCAGCCAGAACTTCTTATTCTTTGGTCAAAAGTGATTCTATGTAAAGGTGATGTGTGGTGTCTCTTAGATTCCTAGATTGAATGGATTGCATTTATCTGCCAAGACCATTGATTTTTCCTCATAAATATCACTAGGGGGGAGATTAAATCCCTCATCCTTTGATGCCACAAAGAGGATTTCACCACTCAGTACATCCTTTTCTTTTACTTTTTTTAGGTCAGAAAGTGCCACAGTGTGGTTTTCACTTAAAGACCTATATATTACTCTTAAATTTTCTATTTTACGACTGAGGGATTCAATCATTTCCCCATAGTATGCATATGTCTCTAGCTAAATGTAAAACCCTACTTTATGATCTTCACATGGTAGAGTGCCTTGCATTCCCATGAATCTAAGAGAGCCTCATCATTTTTGAATGTTTCTAAGATAGGTGGTCCTCATTCGTTTTAATTGATGAGTTGGGGGTAGACAAGTTTTAGTTCATGGGTCTAGTTACTTGGCTCAAAAGATAGGGTATTGATCATAAAGAGGGAGGAATCCTGAAATAACATGGGTAGGTTAATGATGGTGTCCCCAAAAGGATAAATAATCAATACAGGAACTGAGGGGGAAAATTTAACTATTTTAATTGGGGAAATTTTTCCATGTATGGTTATCTTCAGAGGGGTACACCCAAGGACAATATTTTAAAGGTTATTCTTAGCAATGATAGGTTCTAGCAGAATGTTTTCATTTTTCCCAAGTTTCTTGTTCTTATTGTAGCCCATGCCAAGCATTAACTTTAGTCCTTTGTTGTCATCATCTATGGGAAGATTAGGTATGGGATTTTCATCTTGGTATAGTAGACTTGATATATCCTTTTCATCTACCACTTCATAGCTTAGGTCCCCCTAGATTTTGAATGTAGAGGGTTCTACTTTGAATGTTTGAGATGGTGTGTCAATCAGTTGGGGTTCCCATGAGATCAAGGAGATTTAGGTAACTCTCCTATTAAAAAGGAAATATTTTTCATCTTATAGTCTCCACACCCATTATCTTGGATAGTAAATTTTATATCAGATATGTTTGGAATGGATGGTGTCTTTATCTCATAAGTGGAGGCTAGGGTGGATGGGTCTATATATGGAGATGTGGGTTCCTAATCATTCATTGGGAATTGAGGGATTTTGTAGTAATTGGCCTCTATATTTTTGCAAATATAAAGTGGTTCAAGATCACCACGGACCATGAATTCTTGATTTTGATAAGGAAACTTAACACATTGATGGAATGTGGATGCCAGAGCTTGCATCCCATGGACCCACAAGATCCCTAGGAGGATATTTTAAGGTATTTAAAGATCAAGGACATGGCATGTAGTTTCCATGATTGTTGGCCCTACTTGAATAGGGAGTTGAATGGTGCCTTGAGACACCCATTCTTGATCATCATATGCCCTTATAGTAATACCCTTACCTTTTTCAATGGAATCTTTAGATAATCCTAGATTTTCTATTAACTTGAGAGTACATAAATTCAAACCTGCACCTCCATCCACTAAGAATCATTTGAATTTATTCGTATGGACTAACACTTCAAGATGGAGTATGTGATTATGAGATGGTTGAGTTGGAAAGTCCTATTTTGAGAATGTTAGGAGATGCAGTGTGGTGATATATCCAACCATAGCTTGGAACTGGTCTGCATCAAGATATATTGGGATGGAGGATGTGGTTAGTACTTTTTCTAGGATTTCCCTATGCGCGAGTGAGGTTTGTAGTAACTCCATGATGAAAATATGAGTCAGGGTCCTTTTCAATTGATCAAGGACATTATAACCATTGGGAATTGACTTTTGATTGGTAATGGATGCCTTGGGTGGTTGTGATGATCCTGGAATGGTAATTATGCCACCACGTGTGGTGATTCCATAGTCGTCTCTAGATTCTTTGATATTGACAATGGTAACCCACTCATCTAAGGATGAAACAACATGGTCATAAACATGGTTCACATTATTATACTTTTCCTTAAAATGTTTGTTTCCTTTGTTGTGATCAAGCATCGGGTTTGTGTATATTTTGAGATCTTGATTCCCTGTGATTTGTTCGATGGTTATAGTTCTATCATCAATAAGCTCTTGAATCATATTTTTATGTTGCATGTAGCTAGCTATCATGTTTCCCTTTATTTTATGAAAATTGAAGAGATGTTTCTCATTATACCATGGTGGTTTAACCTAAGGTCTTGATATTTTTCATAAATAGGAATTTTGATGAGATTTTCTTGTATTAGTTTTTGCATGACAAACTCAATTGGTTCCCCAAGTGGTGTGTATTTTCATTTAGGGGGATACTTTTTCCTTGGGAGTGGTCCCCCCTAATTATCCAAGTTTTTTACTACTTTATTATTGGGTTGTTGTGATGACATGTTGGCTAGTGTGTTGTATTTTTTATTGACTTGAGGTTGTTGATATGATTGTGTGATTTTCCTTGGGGAACTGATAATAACTTTGGCATCAATGACACCATCATTAGTGACATTTTTTTTCTTTTCCCATGTGCGAGGTTTTTCATTGCAACTAGTTGATGGATGATTATCATGATATGTAGGTGTTCTTCATTATGTAATAAGGGATCTTTTGATGTTGAGTACCTTGGGGATCAACTGGTCATATGTTGTTATGCATTGCATTTTGAAATGAAAGGATAAGGTCCCTTCAAGATTGGAGATGGTAATGCCAATTTTTTGTTCTTCTGGCATATCCCACTTGCTGGCCTTGGATTTCCATCATTGTAATAAGGATGCAAATGTTTCCCCCTTGGATTATTTTAGGGTAGATAATTCTACCAAGCTTACATCCATGCCTATGTTGAATGAATAGTTTTGTATGTATAAGTCTAGAATTTCTTAGAACTTTTTAATTTGGGGAGGAAGGAAGGAGAACCAATCCATTGATAGACCAACCAAAATTTCAAGTAATAGTCACATCAAATAAGACTGGTCATATGCAACTTCCATATAGTGGACATGAGATTCCCTGATGTGATCAATAGGGTTGCCACTCCCATCATATTTGTCAAATTTAGGTATCTTGAACCCTTGTGGGAATGGAACCATCACAATTCTTTTGTCAAATGGATAGGGGCACAAATTCCCTTTTGTATTTGTTACTTTTCCTAATTGGTCTAAAACTTGTTGTGAGAGAAATTTGATTTGTCTAGACACATCATTTTTATGGATTGGGTGGTTTGATTGCTTGAGTGTGTGGTTGGGTAGTTTCCATGTTCATGAGAGGCCAATGCAAGTCTTTTTGTGCCACCAATGCTTTTTGATATGCTTCCATTTGTTATGCCAACAACGCTTTTTGTTGGTCTTGCTACTTTTGTGCCAACAATGCTTGTTGTTGGGCTTGTAGCTAAGCTACTTATTGTTGTGCTTGGTATTGTTGCAAAGCTTGTTGATAAGCTTGTTGCACTTGATAGAAATATTTTTCTTAAGATTGGGCTTATTGGGTGGCTTGTGTAGCTTTGGCAACCTGTGTGGCTTGTACCATTTGCATAGCTTGTGTGTCTTGTTTTTGTAATAAATATTTTTCTTGGACTTGGGAAACCTATTGTT
Organism: Sequoia sempervirens; assembly: GCA_007258455.2. Classification (NCBI taxonomy): domain Eukaryota; kingdom Viridiplantae; phylum Streptophyta; class Pinopsida; order Cupressales; family Cupressaceae; genus Sequoia; species Sequoia sempervirens. The sequence goes on from VDFB02058242.1 coordinate 150,023,109, forward strand.
CAGCTTGTTGTGTAGCTTGTGTGGCTTGTTGAGATTGAAATTTATGGAGTTCTTTTTTATAGGCTTGTTGGCTAGCTTGCAGTGTGATGTATTGATTTTCCATGTTCAGATTTGTTGGTGGAGATGGAGGATTCAAAATAGTGTGGGATGGTGTAATGATATTTTTTTCAAGTGGTTGCTAATGTGCTTGGTGAGTGATGATAAGGGGTTGTGTGTTATATGGTTTGGTTGATATGTTAGGTCCTTGGGAGACCACATTTTGGGGTATTATAGATGGTGTAGTGATTGATTGTGTTGCGGTATCAATGGCATGCTCAGAGGATTTGGTATGTTGACATCATTCATGATTAGAGGATTATTTTGACTTGATTGATTTTGGATTGGTATGTTAGTCAAAGGGGATTTCCCTAAACTAAGGATTGGCATGGATGTTGATTTTAGAGGGGAAAATCGTGGGAAGATTGGTGGTGTGTTTCCTTGGAAAAGTGATGATAATGCATTAAAAGTTCCCATTTTTCCAAATGAATCTATTTGTCCTTGTGATACCATGGGGAGAGATACTTTTGTATCAAGAGAATAAGTCGGTGATGTAGCAAAGGTGGATGAATTGTTGGTGTCATGGAAAATAAGTGGAATGTATGGATGGTTTTGATCTTGAGGGATAGTATTTGGTAGACCCAAGATTTTGTTTGCATCCAAGTCTTTGTTATTTACAAGGGGATTTGTTTGAAGAGTGTGGAGCAATGAAATCCCCTTCGTAATCATGGGTTGACTTGGAGCATGGGATGATGTGGTTTGTATGATGGGTTGGATGATGTTTTGGAAGGATGGTATGAATGATAATAGTATCATATTGTCAAGAGGTTTTTCCACATAGTGCTCACATCATAATTAGAGGAGAGTTTAGCCCCTTCCTTTGCTAATGCTAAAATTTATTTTGTAGGATTGAGTCTCATCATTGTGTTGACAATCTTTTGGTTTTTACGATTTTGGACAAATTTAATTATCTCATCTTGGGGCATTCCTTGGTAACTATTGGTGACATCCTCTACTTGGAAACCTACCCCTTGAGGATTTTTAGGTATTTGAGGAGGATTAAGTGGAAGATTGATGGATATCCTAGGGTTGAATTATGTTTCAATTTGACTCAAATCACTTGAAGTGGATATTTCTTTGTTTTGTTCCATGTTTTTCTTATGTTGAGATCTATTTTGGACCATAAAATAAGAATCAACTTTCAAGAATATGGGAGGTAAACCTCTAACTCCTTAGATTGGTCTAAAATTTAGGTAGAAAAGAGAAAATATAGGATGTTAAGGATCAAATGGTTGGTGATGAGGTAAATGAGATATGAGTGATGTGGATGTTTGAATTTTTAAGACCCTTGGAGGAATACTAGACTTTAGGACTTTTGTATTTGGTTCTGAATTGGTTTGAGTTTTGATTTTGGATAATGAAATTATAAATCCCAAGATGTTAGATGTTATCTTGGAATAAACTTGCCCACAAGGATGATAATTTAACTAAGTATATGAGGAAGGATTCATCCACACACACTTAGTCAAACGAGGTGATTTTTATTTTGTTTTTGAAGGATTTACTAAATGTCTAGTATGAATGATTTTTACAAGGTTCTAAAAGTTGTTTGTGAGATGGTATTTGATTGATGTTTGAAATGGATGAAGGTGTTGATTTTGATCCTAGATGAACCTAGAGAGACTTTTTTTTACAAGACCTAGGTATTGAAGAACATGCTATAATTCTAAGAAATTTTCAACCCTACAAAGTGAGATACTCAAAAAATTTGAAGAGAGCTAGATTTTGATAATAATAGGATGAGTACAAGTTTGCGTTATCCTTTGACACACATTTTCAGAAGTTATAAAGCAACCTATCTCTCACTTGGTAAAGCATTGTCTAACTTTTCTTGAGATCTCGTAGACTAAGACACTTGTGACAATTGATAGACTTTGGTTTTCGGATTTTGATCTTGCGGGAAATCATTTGAAAAAACACATGTGTGTGGTTCAATTTTCGTTTATCTTTGCATAATGGATTCTTCTTATCACATCAACACTTTCTTGATAAATTTTTCAAACTTGAATGTCTATGTCTCAATTTATTTTCATTCCATAGGGTCCATTATGTGAAAATCAAGAGAATCAAGGAAATAGTTTCCCTAATCTTGTCTTTAGAGAGAGAAAATTGAGATATATGCATGAATATTTAGAGGCCTCTAAGGATAGAATCCATAGGGACAAGCAGTAATACATGGAATTTTCAAGGGTATTTGATCTTTCTAAAGGGTTTGAAATTTGATGAGCTTGTTGAATGTTTGTTTTCAAGTTTTGAGATTTCAAGAAATGTGTTTAATTGACTCACAAATTGCATAAGCCCTAGGATAGAAAAGACAATATTTATTGAGTCCCTACTTGGATTTCTCCAAACAGTGAGATAAAGAGAACAACTAGAGATTTGGCAACACTTGCTCCCCTCCACGACACACACTTCTCAAGACCACCGAATCTCAAAATCCTTAAAATCCATATATTAAAAGGGTTTATTATATTTATAATTTGAATAGTACAAATGTGTGGCAGCTTCAAAATAACCGTTCTTGCACCAAAAAATAGGAAGGATTTTGGCTTCTATACAAATTGGTTCTTAGTCAAGGTAATTGGGGACATGGGACCTTGTGAGCATCCAATAAGCCACTAAAGGCTTTAATCAATCCTACTAAGGGATCTTATACTTTTTACAGTAGTACAACCCATTCCAAAAGACACTATAAGACTAAGGCCTACATACCATGAGGACATGAAATTTTAGTCTTATCCATTTATGTGCTAGCCCAAGTGAAAATCTAGTTGGAGTTGCCTTTGAGTTGGTCTTAGGAAGGCCCCCTAAATGTAACAAAAGTGAGGAGTACACTTGTAGTTTGACCACGTAGTTCGCATAAAGCATAAGGAGGGAGCACACATAGTGTCTATTTCTCACACTAGCATGATTTTTTCAATTTTAAAACCAAAATTTTAAATGTATAGGTAATTTGTTAGACAACCAATGTCACTAAAATGTTTTTGATTCTCAACATCATCATGAAGCATGAGAAAAGTGCATATACGTTTAATAACACAAATTGCAAAAAAGATTATAAGACAAAGCAAACACAAGTTCTTTTTAAATCGTCAAACACAACAATGAGTTCTTTTTAGAGAACCAAAAGATAAGTATGAATTATTTTGCTCAATTTTAGCCTCAAAATCCAAATTCTAGTGAGTATCTAGGGTTCAATTTTAGCCAACTTTGAAAAAATCAATCACTGATTAATTTTAAGACCAAATTGATCTAGTTGGCCTAAAACATAAAAAAAAAGTAGGAAATAGATGTTTCAAGCTATTACAATAAGAATTTAGAAATTCTTTTGTAAGTTCAATACCCACTTTTTCAACTAAAATTTGCTTAATATTTTCTAGATTTTTTTTCCTTTCTACACCATAATATTGCACCTACAATAAGAATACAAAGAAATGTGTGGATTAAATGTTTAAGAAAAAAAATAGAGATACACAAGTCATTTATCAATATATTCCCAAGGCTTTGAAGTTTGAGCATAAACAAAGACTACATTAATGGGTGTTAGATTTTTTTTTAAAATAAAGTCTTTACTGTAGCTGTGACTAATGCCATTTAAGCCAAGAAAGTTAAAAAAACCCCACTTTACAAAAGATATTGCTTGAACAAACCTCAAACTTTGTGGTTTTCAATGCATTAAATCTACACTCGGTGATTTTTTTTACTATTGAAATCTGCCAACAATAAAATTGCCTCCTCCTAATTGCAATCAATCACTAGAAAATCCCCCCACACAACAATCCAACTATGATAATAAATGAAATCATTCCAACTACCGATGTTTTTAATCTTGATTGTATTTTAGCTTTTACAATAAATGAAGCATGGGCCAGTTCAATTGATATTAATGCATAGCTAGAGAGAAAAATAGATAGCACTAGGACTTATGGTATAGACTACAGTACAAATGTATAATCATGCTAAGATGGGATCATGCTGGCTTAAAATAAATAAGTTTAATAATTCATTGCCTCCTTAAACACATTAATCATATTATGACTTGTAAAGCTAAAAAATAATATGGAGCTTCGAATGCGCAGTTTAGTTCTTCATTAATACAAACTTAGCATGGATTGCAATATTGGCACTACTTCCCTATCAAAATGACATGGAAATATTAATGGAACATACAATATTAATGTTTTTGATGCTTGAGTTGCATTCCATATAAAAACAAGGTAGGAGAGTCTCTAATGTATCATTACCAGATCAATCAAAGAAGAAGAGACCTCTAGTGAATTTGTGGCCGTATGACAAATGAATGGAAGGAAACAGTGAAAGAGGTGTCATTTTTTTTCTTTTTTTCACTCATATGCAGCTTACTCCCTACGCGACTCTTTCTAAATCTAGCCCTCCACTCGGTATGTGCAAAATCATGATGGGCGAACAAGTGATGATATTATGGGTATGTGGCTAACAATTTTTTTACCCAAAATTGATGAAACAAAAAGGGTTTTTTAAAGGAGATTCTCAACTTTCCACCAATATAAATTATGCTTTAACAAATAATTATTATTCATTTTCTATTTGAATTATGACTAAAGTCCTGATTAATAGGTTCATTGAAAAACATACATAGATTTCAAATGGTATCACATTTTTTGAATCCTATAGGACTGAAAAAAAAAAATTCATGTAGTTTTCACCAAGTTAAGGTGGCCAAACATACAATTTTTTATATTTTTTAAAATTTGTAATAAAAAATTCACACTTAATTATTTACTTGGAAAAAAATTAAAAAATAATATGCATCACATTGGGACATGAGTCCTCTACTTATATCTAAAATATTATCATTTTATTGTGATAAGGGTGTTCATACAAACACTTACTTCTTATTTTTTCCCTGAAATTTAAGTACTACTAAATTGAAATTTCAAATTTTCACCAATTAGACTTTTTTTTTAAAAATAAACGTAGTAGTTTAGAAACTAAATTGAATTTTCTATAGATTCTATTCTTACATATTTTTGAAATAATATAGATAACTTATTCAAATTTCTATGATAAGTTGCCTAACTCTAATTTTTTTGAATGTTTTGCCACTTAAAGGCCTATTTTTTCCATGATGATCCTGCACAAACCCCAACTATTGATTATCTAAATATTAGACAAGAATTGTATATGGAAATGAAGAGAACCAAAAACAATTATCAATATTAGCGAACCTATTTCCCTTGGAAAGATTTCAGGACACTAGAAACTTGGAAAGTATCTCTACCAACATTTTTACTCCTTCCACCTACTTATCAGATAACAAAATTTTCTCAGAGATAGACATATATATTTGGAATAAAATATAGAGAATTTAATATAATGTTCAAATCAAGATACCATCAATCCACTGTTGGAGGAATAAATCCACATCTTAAGCAAGTATTGCATCATCACCACACAAGAAATATATGTCTGTAAGATAAATGCGCAGGCCTAGGCATGGGGAATGCACATGTTGTTTCCTTCTAGAATGGCATAGGGAATGCTTGAATTCTATGAATTGACTAAATGATGCATCTTTATTGCCTCATCTATATGCTTTTTTCAAATCGCTGGTTTTTTGAATGGTGAATAAATGGTTTGTTAAAAAATTTCAAGCTAATGCAAATTATAGTTGTAAAGCCAACAAAAAAATGGATTTTAAAAACTTTCAAGCTAATGAAATTGGAGATATAAAGCTAGTGAACACAACATTTTCCCATGACCCTTTTTCTTGTGCTAATATGGAAGCATAGAGAGGGCACAAAATTTTTTTTACATAATGCCTCAAAGACATGGTCTCAAGCAATGCAATGATTGCATGACCATATATGCAAAAGAGATTTGTTGAAAAGTCATAAGAAACTTTCAAGAAAATGAAATCTAATGCTAAAATTTCATATTAGCCATCAGGGAAACTCAATAAATTGTTAGGACATCCTAATAATTTCAACCAAAAGAAAAATCATTCATATTATCTATTAAAATCAGCAGCTAATAGATAATATGAAATGATTTTAACTTTCATGTAGTTAGAACATCCAAAGCCTTGAAATTTATCAAAAACATACTTTATATTCCTACAGAGACTTTCAATTCCCACGTAATCATACTAAAAATGTTAGTAGATGATTCTAAAAAGATATTGCGAGTTCAAGACTCTTTTAAACTAGCATATGCAATACAAATATGATAGAGTATCACCCTCCTTCTAGTGCCAAATGTAGATTCCTTTTCTACACTTGCTCAAAAACAAACAAACATTAGTATTGTTAGTAAAATTAAGCAAACCAAATAGAGAATCCCTAGGAAATACTTAATCATGCTAAATGAACCATAGACTTTTGGTTCCTATGTACTTCTCTAGCTCTTCTAGGGTTTTTCACCTAAAAGGAGAGAGATATGACCAAATATGCTAAGGGTTCATTCAAATTAGGATTTTTATGATGTTATTTAAGTTAAATGAAGTGAAAAAAATGATATTAAGTGATATAACAGACTGATTATGGATGCCAAATCTAAGAATTATGATATGTTGGAAAACAAATTATGTATTGCAAAATCACCTAGAAATGAATGCAAAACCAAATAGAATTGAATCAAAGTGAAAGTGTGTACCTGGAACTTTGATGAAGATTGGAAATTACATTTGAAATTCTGTTGATTTTATTTCATAGGACTAGAGGGACTCATTCACCATTCTAGGAAAATCAGTCCCAGTTTTGGTAACCTAAGCTGAAATTTGTTTTTGTCAAAAGGGTATCCAAAAATGTAAAAACCCAAAACCTAACCTTAGGGTGGCACTCATTCGCTACCCATGGAAAATGAGTCCACTTTTGAATTTCTAGATTATCAAAGGTGGATTCTGAAGCTTCCAATCTACACTTTGACTTCCTACAAGTGTTCACTTCCAAAATTATGATTTACGAGCCTGGAACTGAGTTTTTGTTGGTACTTTGACTTATTGAATGAAGAGGAGGCTTGAGAAAACTTGAAACTTGATCTTCAATGAATTTCATGCCTCTAAGGGATCTAAATCTACAAACACACAAGAAGAGAAGAAGAAATGTTGAATGTCACTTAGGGCATGGGGGTTTTCCTTGGTCAAACCTTGTTTAAGTAATTAAACAAAAATGATGAAATAATAGAATGAAACATGCAATAATGGAATAGATTACCTTTCCATGATGGTAGATCTTTAAAGTCTATAGCACAACATGAAGATTCATCCCTTGAATGTCTTTAGAAGCTTTCTTGATATCTTGAAATGATAAAACCCTAAGTTGCTTGACTTGAGATGGAAGATTTGTGGATGAATGAATGATGAGAGATAAGAGATGTCAAAATGAGTTAAGAGACTTGTATTTATAGGTAATTCATCCATTTTACTCGTTAATACATCATCATAGGCTGACATGAAGCAATATTAAACTCAAATTTTAGTTTTTTTCCACTCAAAGGTTAAAATTGAGCCAAATGGGACTGATTCGCTATGTATAGTGAATGGGTCCCATAGGGGCTATTTTGATAGCTCAGATGCCAAGAGATAAAGAAATAAGGTCTAAATTGCAACCTTGTCAGGTATTTGATCAATTTGAGCCTCAGGATGCACAATATGTGTTATTAGGGTCCTATTAGTGATGATGTAAATGTAAATTAGGGCTTGGGACACAAAATTCAATGTGAAAGTGTAAGTACACTTTACAACACTAAAATGAGGTCCACATAGCCTAGGAAGGTACAAGAACTAATGTGAATGTGCAAGACACATTACAACACTAGTTTAACATTAAGTTTAATTCAAAAGCTTCTTAAATTGATGTGATAATGTTATTAAACATATTTTATAATGTTGAATTAGGGAGAAATGGGTTGATTAAGTCTAGAAAAGCTTGAAAGTATCTTATGACACTTTACAACACCTTTACAAGACATTGTTAAAAGAATTTTATTCAATTTATAAGGGCCCGAGACCTAGTGTGGATGCATACAATGCCTCACAACACCTGAATCAAGGCCTCATTAATTCCAATTTATCATGAATTAATCCCAAGTCAAGCAAAGGGTACTTTTTTCTATGACACATTTAGCCCCCACTTTAGTGAGAGGATGAACTTGTTTCAAATTCATACTAAAGTAGACATTCAAGAGAGATCCAAATGTACAGATGCATATGATAAAGAATGAAATAGATCAAAGGAGGTTGTCAAGCCCCTAGGATTGAAGATCCTAAGTCAATCCCCCAAGATACAAAATCATATAATGGCAATAACTAATGAAAAGAAAGATAGGGTGAAAAATATGTACTCACTCTGGGGCCACAAAACTTTAGGTTGTCTATGGGGTGAGAAGGCCACAACATACTCACTCTAGGGCCACAAAACTTTTGGTTTTCCTCAGGGTGAGAAATCTCAAAAGGGTAAGATACATACGCTAGTTGGTAACAAACACAAAGCTGGCTATGGGGAAAATTCATGCCACTAGGGGAGCTTCCCACTCAACCATAACAAAGTTATAACTCCTAATAACTTTAATAAGGTGCCACAAAGGAAAATGATTTTTTGAGCTCCATGAGGTAAGAAAAACTTCATATGCTTGACATTCATAGAAATTGTTAATGTGAAATAATGTTCAAAGGTATTTTTCTTTGTTTGTGCAAGGTCTCATCTTTGGGGACATTGTGCTTAACATATCAAAGAGAGGATGTGTCAAAATAAGTATCACACTCTTGGAGGAAATCAAGTCCATTGACTCCATCTAGAAAAGAATGCATCACAAGAAGAAAGGAATCACACAATGAAATGTGAGTGGTGATGTAGGTCACCCACTTTAAAGCAGTTGCGGGCACTCGTATTATGAGAAATTTCTTTAAAGTAGAAGAAGAGGACACAAGATCTTACTCAGAAATCTTTATTCCAAGTCATATGGTTTCGATAAGCTACATCAAGAAAGAGTGAAGTATGTCATGTGCGAGCCAACTTAACACATGTCGTCTACATCCAAAGCTTGCTCTTATGTATTCATGAAAGGTTAATGACTAACCAAAGAGGGAAACAACATGTGGCATAAAAGGACAAGGCTATCAAACCCCTTTCCCCCACTTAGTGCAAGACAAAGGTGAGCTGAAATGAAATGCAAGCTAGAGTGAAAATCAATAGCAGTTAGAGGAATTAGGTGCCCCCACATAGGGAAGCATACCAAACTCTTGAAAATGTTGGATTTTATGACTCAAAGTAGTGAAATAATTAGTGGTGTGACCATGAACTCTATGATATACACAAAATGAAGTCTTGGAATAAAATTTATTTCAAGTTCTGGGATGGAGGGTGATCAAGTGATCTTGGAGGATTCTTGACAAGATATGCTCTTGGTAAAGAGGAGAAGGTAGTTTTGTGATTTTTTTCATAGATACATCTTGCTTATTATTGGATGTCATACTTACACAAGACTGTTTAGATTGTGAGATTTCTTTCTCTCCATTAGAGGAGGATACAAAATCTAAAAAATTCAAATCATGAGTGTTGTGCGAGATGACATTGACATTAAGCGAAGGTGTAATTATGTGTTGCATGTCTGACGAAGGATGATGTTCAAGACCATTAACTATTGAGGATGATTTAGAAGGGTGTTGTGTGATATTTTTGATGTTGGGTGAAGGGTTGACGATCTCTATTATAGGACAATAATCGAGACCATGATTTGTTTGTTGTGTGAGAGGGTTGATAGGGCTGTAGATACCTTGTTCTTGAGCACCACATCCTTTTCCACTATATCCCTATTGTTTCATAAGCTCATAAACTTTTCCATAAAGCATTTTCATGGCTTTTGGATTGGGTAGTTTTTTGTTATTTTTTTTGTCAAAGGTTGTGTAGTTTTCTTCTTTGTCTAAAGCGGTTGAGGTGGATGCTTTTGAAAGGTCTTTTGAAGTTGGTGTTGTCATGATAATTGTTTCTTTTCCATTTTTTGAATATTTGTGGATGATTTTGTATTCACCCATGAAGTCATGCTCAAAATCCAAGGAACCCTAATCGTCATCCAATAATGTAGTGTGATATTCAATGCGTTTATCATTTTTTTGTGTAGGTTTCACTTGTGTGATTGGTGTTAATGTATTCAAGGGGTTCCCTTTGGTATTAGTAAGTTATAAGACACTAGAAGGTTCAAGATCATTGTTAAGGGTGTATCCTTTTTTGTTGTAAATGTATTTCATTTTGCAATGGAGAGTGGAGGGCACACCATTCATGGAATGAATCCACTATCTTCCTATGATAAGATTACATGAAAGTTCATAAGGCATTACATGGATAGGTGTATTCAAGGTGACTAATCCAGTGGTAAGAGGCATAATGATTACACTGAGCAGTTTATTTTTGACATTGTTAAATCCCTTAATAGATATAGAGTCAGGTCAAATGGTGGATCTATGAATGCCAAGCTTATCCAAAAGACTCGCACTACTCAAATTAAGAGTAGAACCATCATCTACAAGAGTTCTCTTTATGCCTATTGTGTGGTATTGAGAGATGATCATTAAAGCTTCATTTTGGTTTCACAACTCTAAAGGAGTGAGCCTATGTTGATGAAAAGTAATGTCAAGATTAATGCTATGGATTAAAGCTTCCACATAATTTGGATTTTTACTAGGATGAACTACAATTTTTTGTAAGGATGTTTGGAGAATAGTATGGGGTATGTGTAGGATCATGATGGGCCAAAAAGTGGTGATATGATGGGTATGTGTAGGGTATGTGGTTGACACCTTTTTTTTACCCAAAATTGATGAAACAAAAAGGGTTTTTTCATAATATTCTCATCTTTCCACAAATATAAATTGTGTTTTACTTTGAATTTAATAAACAATTATTATTCATTTTCTATTTGAATTACAACTAAAGTTCTAATTGATAGGTTGATTGAAAAACATCTATATCTTTTAAATGGTATCACATTTTTTCAATTTGAAACATGCATCACATTCTATGTTTCATATAATATAGCATTAAAAAAATAAAATTGAATTTCATGAAGTTTTGACCAAGTTAAGGTGGTTAGACACATGATTTTTTATATTTTTTAAAATTTTAAATAAAAAATTCATAAATAATTATTTAATTGGAAAAAAATTACAAAAAAATATGCATCACATCGAGACATGAGTTCTCTACTTATATCTAAAATATTATAAAAAATATTATCATTTTATTGTGGTTAGGGTGGTTAGACAGACACCTACTTCTTATTTTTTCCCTCAAATTTAAGTGCTACTGCATTGTTCTTTCAAATTTTCACCAAATAAATATATATATATATTTTAAATAAACCTAGTAGTTTAGAAACTACATTCAATTTTCTATAGATTATATTCTTACATATTTTTCAAAATAATATAGATATCTTATTTAAATTTTTACGGCAAGTTTCCTAACTCCGATTTTTCTAAATTCTATTGCCACTTAAGGGCCTATTTTTTCCATGATGATCCTGCACATACCCCATGGTAATTTGGTGAGTTCTAAAGTAAATCCCAAATGGTAATTTTTGCAGGATTATTCTTTAATTGTTCAACAAGATCATACTCCTTTGTGTGCAGGATGTAACGAGGAGAACTAGGCGGATTGGGTAAAGCTAAAGGGGTTGGGGTTGGTTGTGGTGGTTGTGGATTATTGCAAGTGTTATATGTATGAGAAATGGTATTATAACTTGATTGCTTCAATACATTATTATTAGGAGGTTAGAGGATGAGTTAAGGTTTTTTCTGAGTTTTTTGCTTGTGTGATGGTGGGTAAAGAGTTAGGGGATTCTTTGGATGTCCAACGGGGTATGTATGCAAATCATTGATGGAGGGGGATCAAATGGAATATTGTGCATTCTTAACCTCAATGGTCTTTGTTTGATGTCTCTCTAAGGAAGGACAATCAAGAATCACCATTTTTTTTAAGGAAGAGATGATTATTGTTGTCATTTTCTAGCACCATGATATTCTCCCTAGAAGGAGAGTGTTTAGAAGAACAAAAAACCACATTTTTTTGACAAGTAAGGCTAGGTTCATCCAAAATGACTTCATCGCTAATAGGGGGATGATCAATGATGGGATTATGAAGAGGTGGATGGTTATGAGAAGGCGTTGGTTGAGTATCTAATGTTGTTAAGGTCTCATTCTTGTGTGCTATGTTATCTACCTAACTAGGAGAGCTTAGAATATGTTCATCCAAGTTTGAAGAGTGTAAAGTAGCTTCATCACAAGTGAAGGAGGCATCAAGAGAAGGATCGCTATCATTTTCAAATAGATTATCCCAAATGGAAAGAGCATTAGGGAAGGGAGGGTCAAGATTCTCATGACTCTTAATAGTGACTTCTTCTAATACCAACCTAGCCTCTGGATATCAAGGAGGGATATTAGGAGATGGAAAAGTTTTATTTTCATGGTTATGAAAATTAGGTAAGGTGGTATTCAGGATTTCATCTTCTAGTTTTTTAATGTCTTCCAAAGGATGAAGAGGAGAGGGACAATCAGGACTCATAGTGCTTGTAGCTCCTTTCACTTAAATACCTCCATCACTAATAGGAGAGGTATTGGGAGAAGAGAAAGTATGAGTGTCATGATTTTCTACAGTTGTATCCTCTTTTGTTATTATATTCTTACAAATCTGATAAGTACTAGGAGGGTATGAAAAACGCTTATCAAATGTTTTACTTTATTGTCCTAGATTAAATGTTCGTGAAAATAAGAATCATACAAGCCACTTGCTATTATAGAAACATGGAATGATTTAAGATAACACATACTAACATGGGAAAGTAAATTAAGTGCAATGAAATAGTTTAAAATGAAATTAATTTTTTAGATATGAAACAAGGTAATGTTCTAATTACACTATGCATCAATTGGAAAATGAAATGAAAAATGTAAAAGGAAAAGTGGAACAACGCATGAAATGAGTTATTTGAAGTGAGTTCTAGTGAAATGCATGCTACAGAAATACAACTAGCTTATATAGGTGGGTTAAGGCAACAAACATAAGCTTAAAAATAGAATTCTAAGTTCTGTAAAATGCAGTTTCAAGGGTCAAAAGGGATTGATTCACCAAGGGTGGCAAATGAGTCCCAATATGGAATTTTTTTCAGATTTTTCACAAGTTTTTGAGGGAATTTTACGATTTATGATGCTATGATGCAGACCTAATTGAAAAATGTAGAATTTTAGAGAATTGAAATGAATTTAGATGCTAAAAATGCAAGCAAAAATGCACTTTTTTATAAATGAAAAATTTGAGACCTAGTATGCTAATTAACTAATGTAAATCCTGATTCAAAGTTAATGCACAGATAGATCTATGATGAAATACTCCAAAATCAGATAAGATAGTGTTTGAAAAGTAGGTTCAACAAAATGATCCATAGATTTTTGGTTCCTATGTACTTCTCTAGATCTTCTAAGGTTTTTCGCCTAAAAGGAGAGAGATAGGACCAAAAATGCTAAGGGTTCATTCAAATTAGGACGTCTATGATGTTATTTAAGTTAAATAAAGCGAAAAAATGCTATTAAGTCATCTAAAAGACTGATTATGGATGCAAAATCTAAGAATTATGCTATGTTGGAAAACATATTGTGGATTGCAAAATCACCTAGAAATGAATGCAAAACTAAACATAATTGAATCAAATTGAAAGTGTGAATCTAGAACTTTGATGAAGACTGGAAATTACATTTGAAATGCTACTGATGTTTTTTTTCAATCCTAGAGGGACTCATTCACCATTCTGGGTGAATCACTCCTAGTTCTGGTAAACTAAGCCAGAATATGTTTCTGTCAAAAGGGTATCCAAAATGTAAAAATCCCAAAATTGACCTTGGGGTGGGACTCATTTTCCACCCATAATGAATGAGTCCACTTTTGAATTTTTGGATTTTCAAAGGTGGATTCTGAAGCTTTTGATCTGCACTTTGACTTCCTATAGGTGTTTGCTTCCAAAATTCTAATTTATGGGCCTGAAAATGAGTTTTTGTTAGTACTTTGACTTGTTGAATGAAGAGGAGACTTGAGAAACCTTGCAAATTTATCTTTAATGAATTTTAAACCTCTAAGGGATCTAAATTTGCAAACACACAAGAAAAGAAGAAATGTTGAATGTTAGGGCATGGGGGTTTTCCTTGGTCAAACCCCATTTAAGTAATTAAACCAAAATGACGAAAGAATGGAATGAAACATGCAAAAATGGAATATATTACCTTTCCATGATGATATATCTTGAGATTTTTCAGCACAACATAAAGATTCAACCCTTGAATGCATTTAGAAGCTTTCTTGATATCTTGCAATGATAAAGCTCTAAGTTTCCTGACTTCAGATGAAAGCTTTGTGGATGAAAAAATTATGAGAGATAAGATATGTGGAAATGAGAGAAAATACTTTTATTTATAGGAAATTCATCCATTTTACCTCTTAATACCTCATTATAGGCCGAGATGAAGCAATATTAAACTCAAATTTTAGTTTTTTCCCGCTCAAAGTTCAAAATCGAGCCAAATGGGACTCATTCGTCACACATGGTGAATAGGTCCCACCTTGGTGGGAATGATTTTCCATGTATGGTGAATTTGTCCCATGGTGGCTATTTTGACAGCTCGAATGCTAAGAGATAGAGGAAATAAGGTCTAAATTGCAACCCTTTTTGGGTATTTGATTAATTTAAGCCTGAGGATGCACAATATGGGTTATTAGCAGCCTATTAGTGATGATGTAAATGTCAATTAGGGTTTAGGACACAAAATTCATTTTGAAAGTGTGAGTAAGTAAACTTTACAACACTAAAATGAGGTCCACATAGCCTAGGAAGGCATAAGAACCAATGTTCAAATGTGCAAGACACATTACAACACTAGTTTAACATTAATTTTTATTCACAAGCCTGTTAAATTGATTTGATAATGTTATTAAACATATTTTATAATGTTGAATTAGGGAGAAATGGGTTTATTAAGTCTAGAAAATTGTGAAAGTATCTTACGACACTTTACAACACCTTTACAAGACGTCATTAAAAGCATGTTATTCAATTTATAAGGGCCTAAGACCTAGTGTGGATGCATAAAATTCCTTAGAACACCTAAATAAAGGCCTCATTAAGTCTAATTTATCATTAATTAATCCCATGTCAAGCAAAGGGTACTTTTTTCTATGATACACTAAAATATGTAAACAAGATAAATAGACCAAAAGAAACTAAATAAAAAGCATATGAAAACCAAATCAAACTCTATCCAATAGTGGGAGTGGTGCTCCTTTGATGTGAAAAGGATGCCCTTCCCACCCCCTTGATAAGCTAAATGATAATGATCAATCTTTCAAAATGTGATGAAATGGAAAGATGCATATGAAAAGTGCCTATAGTAGAAATGCTAAGATTGTGGAGTAGAAGTGGCTTCTATTTATAGGTTGAAGAGGTTAAGAATGGAGAGATGGGAGGAATGTGGGATTAAAGAAAAGCCAATGATATTGTGACACTTGTCACATGGCTAGTGGAGGAAGGATGCGAGAGAGATTTAATGCATTTGTAAGAGGCATTAAATGCGTATGGTTGAGATGTTTTGAAGGAAAATTGTTTGTGCAAGAAAGTAAAATAAGTGGAGTTAATGAAGGAATATTCCCTTAGAATATTCCTTGGTGATGGAAAATAAGGTACTTAGTTAATTAAAAGAATAGATTTTCATGTGCAAGTGGGTGGGTTAGTCAGGGGTTAAGGTTTGACATAGGTTGAGTCTAAAGCTAGAGGATGGGTAATGATGGTCAGGGGTTAATTAATTTGTATTAATTAACTTGGATGAATTTAGGGGATTTGGCACTTGATTTAAATGATTTAGTTTATTAAATCAAATGAGGGGACTTTATGGATTTGATAAAATAAATTTCTTTATTGGATTAACAAAAGAAATGATGTTAATTCGAGTTTCTATAGGTTTCCCTAGCAATAGAGCCACTAAGTGCAAAATGTCATTCCTCCAAAACTCGAGTTGAAACCATGGAAGAGACACCGAAATTGGAACATGATTTGGGATCTCCTTAGAGGGGTTAAAACCCATATGCCATAGTTTGAAAAAAAGACCAATCTAATTATTAAATAAGTCCCCCTTTTGAAAACCCTATTATGATCCACCATGTAATTAAAAACAACCATGAAGTAACCATTGGATAACACCATTAACTCCATCTCACCTTCTAGGTTCCAGGTCCATCTAGCTCACATCTCCAAAAATGGAAGTGAGACACACATTCCCATTAATTTTTTGAATAAAGAATGATTTGAAAAATATTTAACATCCTCAAAGATTGTATCTGGTTGGATCACAAGGAAAATCCTATTTTGTCTTCTTTCTAAGCATCGATTAATTTTCTGGATGTGAGGGTCTCTAGATGGAGTAAACCCTCCCACCCCTGAATCTTTTGACAAGAACTTACCCTCAAGATTCTACATTGATGGTGAAGAAGACTTAATGCCTAAAGATGCATGGTAATCCATAAATGGCATGGATTTTTTTGCTTATTTTGGATCCATATTGAATAGAAACAAATATAAAGTAGCCTTATCTCAAACTAGAAGAAAGTAGACCACAACAAAGCAGACAAAACATAAAAAAAATTACATTGCAAGAAACCCCTCCCCAATCAAAAAATAGCCCTCCCCTAGTAGAACAAACCCACACCACTCCAAACACACTCCCCCTCATCCATGCAAACAAACCTAGAAACATGTAGGTCATGACCTAGCAACCATGGAGCTGCACAATCCACCCAATTGCTCACAACAACATCGTTCTCCCGTCTTGTTTCATTATGAAAAATCTTAATTATTTCCACTTTCAACTATAATTAAATAATTATATTAATTGTTTAATTATTCAATATTCACTTTTCTATCAAAAAATAATTAAATCTTATTTAATTAATGGCTTGCCTTTTTGCTCACCTTTTTGAATTAAATTTCTATTTAATCAAAAAGATAACTTGGTTTTTCCTTTTGCATTTAAATAATATTTCCATTATTTGAAAATTCATTTTCCTCTTCGAACTAATCATATTTTTCAAAAAATCATTCAATTTCCTCATTCTCCTTCACTTTCAATCTTATCTTATCTTGTCTCATTCAATTTTGGTCATTGATCAAAACAAAAAATCAATTTATGGCATATGTCCATTTTCCACTTGGCTCTATATAAATAGTATTGTCATTGGAACCTATTAAAATTAAATATGGGAATGAATGATTGAATGATTGTTGTTCACACCAACTTTCAAAGGTTCTGTTCAAGGATAACCCTCAAGATCTCAATGCAAAGGATATTGAAATCTTGCAATAGGGTTATCCTATGGATTGAATATGATATAATGAGGGTTTCACTACCAAGTTTAGACTTGGAAAAGACAATGCAATGCAAGTGGTTAAACAAAACCCTAGTTGAATGTGAACTAATCTTAAATGACGTAGAAAGATGAAAAATATGTAACAAAAAGTTATAAAACTAAAAATGTGCACCTAGAAACTTGCTAGAGATGGAATGGAGCTCCAAAATCCTAAAAATGTTATTTTTTAAACCTAGTGGGACTCATTCACCATTATGGGTGAACCAGTCCTAGATCTAGATTTCTGCATAGGAGTAAGTTTTGGGTGAATGAGTATCCAAATCTACAAGATCTCTGAAAACACCTATAATGGGACTCATTCACCATTTGTGGAGAATGAGTCCAGTTTGGCTTTCCTGCTAATTCAAAGTTCTAATCTACACCTCTCTATATGCTCTTTCTAATCCTCTAGGTTCTCGAATCCAAAACCATCATTTTAGTGTCGTAGATGACCTTTTAGTGAATATTTTGACCTTGCAAATGGGAAAACAACTCCAACAAGCTTAATTCTTAATGATATTCAAGTCTTCAAAGCACCTAGATCTACAAACACACAAATAAGTAGAGAGAAAATGTTGATTATTAGGGAATGGGGTTTACCTTGGTCAAACCACTTTTAGGTAATCAAACCAAATGATGAAACAATGGAATGAACACATGAAACATGGAACAAATAATATGAATCATGGACAATGATACCTTGGATGATGCCTTGTGAATGATGTCTCAAGAATATGCAACTCAACATGAAATGGCCATGAATGATGTAGATCTTGATATTTGACAATAGGAATAGAACAATGCTTGATCTTGGATCTTCAATGCTACATCACAAAACTAGCTCACTAACATACTGTATTCTTCATAATCCTGACATGATGATCAACTTGAATTACTTGCAACAATTGATGAAGAATCTACCCTTGAAGACACTTGAATTCCCTTGTGAATGCTTCAATGCTCTTGTGAACTCAGTTTGCTATTATCAATGTTCTCACTAAAGTCTTAGTTGAAAATGAGTGAAAGAACCTTGTATTTATACTTAATTATGCAAAAATTCCTAAAATTACAACACTACAAGCTGACATCAAATCTAGGAGTACAAAATCCCACTTGAAATTGAAATAAAATTTATTTTTATTCCATGTGGGACTCATTCTACCAAGATAGCGAATAAGTCCCATCTTGCATAAAGTATGGGACAAAAATTGAAAAATTCTTAGAAAGGTGTAAAACAAATTTTGAGAGCCCAAAAAATACGTGGGACTCATTCACCCAAATTCATGAATGACTCCCAAATAACTAAATTTGGGCCACACAAGGTAGACACAATTTAACTATGATTGGTTACTGATTGGTGTCAGGATTATCCTTGAAAAGATGCAATAAATGAGGCTTTTGGATGAAAGATGGGGCCAATTAAAGCATAAGAAAGACTAATTATTAATGAAAAGTATAGAGAAATGTGAAAGTGTATTACAAGACTTTACAACACTCCAAATTAGGCAAGATTAAGGTTTATTATGATTAAAACTATGTTTATTATGGTTAATTAATTGATAAAACCTTAGAAAAGTGTGAAAGTGTGTTACAACACATCACAAAACTTTTTCAAGACACCATTAAAATTTTGTTAGTTCATAAGGGCCCAAGACCTAGTGTGAAAGTGTTATCCACATTGCAACATCAAATCAAGGCAACATTAAGCCAAAATCACAAGGATTGCCCGAACTTGAGTCAAAAAAAGTAGAAGGGTTACTTTTTCGGTGACTCCGTGTAGCCCCTACTTTAGTGAGTGGATGAACTTGCTTTAAAATCATAATAAAGTAGAAATTCAAGAGGGTTAAAAGTGTACCAATTTAGATGGTTTAGGATAACAAAAATAAAGGAAATGGTTAAGCCCCTAGGATCCAAGATCCTAAGTTAAACTGACAAAAGCACCAAAGGACACACACAATGTGGATGATTTGCAACAAACAAGATATGTGATCATGCAATGTAAATAACTAGAATAAGAACAAAAATAAAAAATAAAAATGTGGATCAAGCTTTGACCCTTTTTCTTAGACAATGTGGATTAGATCTAGGTTGTTTTTCTGAAAAAAAAGATGCATACTCACTCTAAGGTGATAGAACTTCAGGTTATCCATTGGTTGAGAAGTCCAAAAAGGTGAGATACATAGAATCATGTATGATATGTAATCACACACATGAAAGTGGCTATGGGTAAATTCATATCCCATATTGGGCTTCCCACTCAAACCATACCAAAGTTATACTTCCTGATAACTTTGATAAGGCAGCACACAAAAATGATATTTGAGCTCCATGAGGCAAGCAAGACTTTGTATGCTTCAAACTCATAGACATTGTAAATGAAAAATAGTACAAGGAATATTCAAAAGGATTTTGCTTAGTTCATGCAAGGTATCTTCTTAGGGAGTATTGTACCTAATATTTCCAAGAGAGGACAAGTTAGAGAAATATCATTCTCTTAGAGGGAATCAAGCCCAATGACACCACCAAGAAATGGACGTATCAGAAGAAGAACAAAAATTGCATAATGAAATATGAGTCTCAATGTAGGCCCCCACTTTAAAGTGGTTACTAACACCATTACTGTGATAAATTTCTTTAAAGTAGAAGAAGACATGAGAGATTATTTGGAAATCCCTATACCAAGTCATATGTTTCTTTGATAAGCTATGTAATGAAAAAGGTAGTATGTCACATGTGAGCCAACTTAAGGCATGTTTTCCACATCCGAAGCTTGCTCTTATATGTACATGAAAGGCAGTAAACTAGCCAAAAAGAGACAACGACAAGTGACATATGAGGAGGAAGCTAACTAACCCCTTGCCCCAACTTAGTGCAAGACAAGGATTAGTAGAATAGGATGAAAATAAGTATCAATTAGAGAAAATAGGTGCTTCAATACAAGAAAGAGCACGAAACTCCTTGAGATGTTGAATTTTATAACTTAAAGCTTTGTATTCATTAGTGGAATGACCATGAACCCTATGATATGCGCAAAATGAAGTCTTGTAGTAAAATTTATTTCATGTTCTTGGAGGGAGAGATATCAAATTATATTGGATTATTCTCACCAAGATACTCTCTTGATCAATAGAAAATTTTCCTTTGTTTTGCGAAAAAGATATATCTTTCTTATTACAAGATGGCATACCTATGCAAGACTCTTTAGATTTTGAGATTTTATTCTCTCCTTGAAAGAAGGATGTAAAATCTAATGAACTAAAATATTTAGTGTTTTACGAGATGATACTGACATTAAGTGAATATTTCTCTATCTATTGCATTTCTTTCAAAGATTTTTGTTTTAATAGTATTGATATTAAGTGAAGGCTTGTTTATTTCTATCAAAGGATAATAACCAAGACCATGAGTCATTTCTTGCATGCTAGGCTTTATGGGGACAAAAATACCTTGTTCTCTAGCACCACATCATTTTACACTATATCCAAGTTATTTCATAATCTCATAACCTCTTCTATAAAGCTTTTTCATTTCCTTAGGATTCGGTTGTTATTGATAGTTAGTGTCATCAAAGTTTGTTGTATAATTTTCTTCTTCATCTTTAGTTTTTCAGGTGGATGCTTTTGAAGGGTCTTCTAAATTTTGGTGTGAAATCTAAGGAACCAAAATCATCTTCTAATAGCTTAGTTACTTCCTCGATATGTTTTTCTTTGTATTTTTGTTGCATGAGGTCTACTTGTGTAGTTGGTGTTAATGTTTTCAAGGGGTTCTCTTTATTTTTCTCAAGTTGTAAGACACTATAAGGCTCAAGATCAACGTCAAGTGTACACTTTTTTGTTGTATATTTATTTCATGTTACAATGAAGAGTAGAAGGCACCACATTTGTTGCATGAATACATGGTCTACTTAAAAGGAGATTGTATCAAAGATAATGTGGCATAGTATGGATCGGTGTTTCCATTATGGTGCTCCCAACTATAATAGGAAAAGTGATTACACTAAGTAATTTTTTTCTGACTTTTTCAAATCCCTTGATAGATAGAGAGTTAGTTAAATTTTTTATTTATCCACACCAATCCTATCCAAAAGCTTTACAATACACATGCTAAGGTTTGAGCCATTATCACCAAGGGTTCTCTTTATCCATTTTTCTTTAAATTTAACTAATACCATGAAAGTGTCCTTTTTTTTTCACTTCCAAAGGTAGGAGTTCACTTTTGTGGAAAACAATGTCAACATTTATTCCTTTAATTATGGTTGCTATGTCATTTGGTTGCACATTAAAAGGGATAGGAACTTGTTGCAAGTCACTTTGAATCATGTTATGATAATGAGGGTATGCTTGAATAAGGTCCCAAAATGATATCTCAGTAGGAGTATTCTTTAGTTGTTTAACAAGATCATACTACTTCACACTATGCAAAGTCAAACATGGATCATTGGGAAAAATGGGATTAGGAAAAGGTAAGGGTGTCAAGGTTGGTTGTTGTGGTTGTAGATTATTTCTAGTGTTGTATGTTTGAGAAACAATATTATGACTTAGCTACTACAAAACATTTTTCTTAGGTGGGTAAAGCATGAGTTCAATATTTTTTTGAGTTTTAGGTTTTTGTTAAGGTTGGTAAAGAATTAGGGGATTCTTAGGATATCCCATGGGGTATATAAAAGTTCCATTAATCAAGGGGATATGATGGAAACTTGCACAATCAAAACCTCGGTGGTCTTGGTTTCATGTATCTCTAATAAAGGGAAATCTATAATTGCTTTTTTTTTCATCACCTAAAGAAGCCACCTTATTATTGTTGTCATTTTCTTGCACCATGATTTCCTCACTAGGAGGAGAATTTTTAGGAGAACTACAAACCAATTGTTCTTGAAATTCAAGGATTGGTTCTTCTAAAATGACTTCATTGCAAGTAAGGGAGTTATCAATGGTTGGATTTTCTTACTTATCAATAGTGGGGATATTAGGAAAATGATCTATTTTATTGTCCTTTTCTCTAATGTCTCATTCTCTTATGTTATATTATCTACCCTAGTAGGAGAGCTTGTAAGATGCTCATCACATTCCATGGTTAGATTTTGTAAGGTACTTTCATCACAAGCAGGGGAGGAATCAAGAGGAGGCCAACTATGATTTTCATGTTTACCAAATATATCTTCCCAAATGGTATGGCAAGGTGATCCCACAAAGCTGGTTTACAAATTTTGGGAGATTCTATTTTTGTTGAAATCACATATATTTAGAAAATATAATGATTTAAGCCTTAAAAATTTCCATTTAAATCATTCCAATTGAATATGGTTTGATCAAACTACCTTAGATCAAACCCCCTTGGATAGAACCCCACTAGTTTTAAACCATACATATAATAGAGTCTCCTTTACACCTATCAAAATGTTGATAAAAAAGCACTTTTGATTTACCTTTTGGGGGATCAAATGAATTCATTTAAGACTTATTTTTTGTAAGTATGTATTCCTTATTATAAGCTTCCCAAAAAGTACAATTGTAAATAAATTTAATTTTATTATTATATTTATTTTTTATTTCTTATGAATGTAGGTTTTTCACCGAAAATCAAGCTCTATGTTCTACACATGTGGAAAAATAGAAGATTATTTCTTTTTTTTTTTGAGAAATATGAGTGCACCAGATATTCAAGTCCTTGATACAACAATTTTTTTTTGAATTTAGATACATACAGAAAAGTTGTGTTATACAGTCCGCCTATGTCTAAATTGTAATTGGTTTGACTTTGAAAATTGATTAAGGAAAAAATATCCAGTAAAACACTATGAAGCCAATTGGAAGCACTAGATATCGTAGTTAGAAATATAAATTCAAAAAAAAAAAAATTATCCTTCATGGAAAAAAATTTGTGTTATAAAGTGAGTGTCACTCCTTGAAAATGGTGTTTACTGAAAAAAACTAGTTTTAAAAGGAGATGGAAAAAGAAGTATAATCTGATTCCAAAAAAAATGAAAAAAATATATTTAGAATTTATAGACAAAATTTCAAAAATTACTATTATGCATTATCTTCAAATTACTCATGCTTTAGCCACTATAGGTGCTTGAAAGTGAAGATTTAGTTAGAAAAAATAA
This sequence comes from Sequoia sempervirens, assembly GCA_007258455.2. Lineage (NCBI taxonomy): Eukaryota > Viridiplantae > Streptophyta > Pinopsida > Cupressales > Cupressaceae > Sequoia > Sequoia sempervirens. The sequence goes on from VDFB02058242.1 coordinate 150,046,725, forward strand.
GTTCAGTGTCTAGTTTGGCTAAAATTGTAAACTAGTATTATGGGATCACTCGACAGTAGGGAAGGGAGGAGCAATATTCTCATGAACCTCAATAGGTGCATCTTCTAACACTAACCTATCCTCTTCGAATTGAGGAGGAATAGTAGGACACTTTTTATTGTCATAGTCATCTATGATATCATCCTCTTTGGCTAAAACATTTTCACAAGCAAAGGATGAATGGAGATTAGGTAAGGAAACATTTAGAAATGTTTCTATGATCTCATTTTCTTTTTTCTAATATCTTCCAAATGGGAGGAGGAGAGGGAAAATCAAGAATCTCAATGCTTGTATTTTATTTCACCAAGATACCTTCATCACTAATAGGAGAGGTATTGGGAGAAGAACAAGTATGATTGTTATGATTGTGTACACTTCCACCATCTTGTATTATAACATTCTTACATATTTGGTAGATACTAGGAGGGTATCCAACATGCTTATCAAAGGTTTGAATTTGTTTTCCTAGATTATTCCCATGAGTGGAGAAAATAGAATCATACACGCCACTTGATATTCTAGAAACACTAAATGCTCAGAAAGAGTGCATGCTAACATGAGAAAGTAATCTATCTAAATTATGTAATGCTTCTAAAATGTAAAAAAAATTCCTATAGATCTAAAACTTTTAATGTCAAAATTATTTTTGAAATGCTTTAAAAATGAGCTCACTACATTGATGTTTTGACTTAGATGCATAAAATAGATGTTCTTGAAACTTTTCAAACTTATAGTATATATTACGTGGAGGCTTAGAAAGCACAAAAATGAGGGTTTTAATGATTTAAAAGGAAATTTAATATTTGAAATGGGACCAATTCACCCAGAGTGGCGAATGAGTCCCAATTAGGGTTTTTTACAAAATTTTCAAAACTTCTCATTTTTTTTTTATGATTTTTATGTTTTATGACCTAAAGACTAAATGAAAATTTAGATTCTAAATGATTTTCAATGAAATTAAATGCAAAAAATCAAGCTATATGAGCTTTCACTAATGCAAAATTTGAAACCCTAAAATGAAAATTAACCAATGCAAAACCTAATGCAATGTTAACGCAAGGAAGGTATTATAAGTGGAGGTTCACCAAGATGGAACCTATCAAAAATGAATATAGGAATGATTTATTGAATGATTGATGTATTCACACCCACTTTCGCAGGTTCTATTCAAGGATATCCCTCGAGATCTCAATGAAAGGGAGATTGAAATCTTGTAATAGGGTTGTCCTAGGGATTGAATATGATATAATGAGGTGTTCACCAAAAAAATTAGACATGGAAAATACAATACATTGCAAGTTGTAAAAAAAACCCTAGTTGAATGCAAACTAATCCTAAATGACATAGAAAGATGAACAAAATGTAACAGGAAGTTATAAAATTGAAAGTGTGCACCTAGAAACTTGTTGTAGATTGAACTGAGCTCTAAAATACTAAAAATGTTGACTTTTAAACCTAGTGGGACTCATTCACCATTTTGGGTGAATCAGTCCCAGATTTGGATTTCTACACAGGAGCAGGTTTTAGGAAAATGGGTATCCAAATCTGCAAAGATCTACTAAAACCACCTACAATGGGACTCATTCACCAGTTGTGGTGAATGAGTCTAGTTTGGCTTTCTTGGAAATTCAAAGTTTTGATCTACAGCTCTTAGTCTACTCTTTTTGTTCCTCTAGGTTCTTGGATCCAAAACCTTGATTTCAGGGCTGTAGGTGACCTTTTAGTGGAGATTTTGACCTTGAAAATGGGGAGAAAAATCCAACAAGCTTGTAACGTATTTTTCAATGATCTTGAATTCTTCAAAGCATCTAGATCTGCAATCACACAAAGAAAGAGAAATGTTTATTTTTAGGGAATGAGGGTTTTCCTTAGTCAAACCCCTTTTAGGTAATTAAACCAAATGATGAAACAATGAAATGAAGGCATGAAACATGGAACAAAGAACATAAATCATGGAAAATGATACCTTGGATGATGCCTTCTGAATGATGTCTTGAGAATCTACAACTCAACATGAAATGACCATGAAGGATGTAGATCTTGATCTTTGACAATAGGAATAGAACAATGCTTGATATTGGATCTTCAATGCTACATCACAACACTAGCTCACTAAAATTCTTGATGCTTGATAATCCTAACATGATGATGGATCTTTAATTTATTGCAACAATTGATGAATAATCTTCCCTTGAAGACACTTGAATGCCCTTGTGAATTCTTGAATGCTCTTGTGAACTCAAGTTGCTATTATAAATGCTCACTAAATTGTTAGGTAAAAATGAGTGAAAGAACCTTGTATTTATACTTAATTATGCAATAATTCCTGAAATTACAACACTACAAGCCAACATGAGATCTAGGAGGACAAAATCCAGCTAGAAATTTGAATTAATTTCAATTTTGCGCCACATGGGACTCATTTTCTGAAGATGGTGAATGAGTCCCATCTAGCATAATATATGGGACTAAGAATGAAAAGTTCTTGGAAAGGAGTAAAAACAGGTTTGGGACCAAAAAATATAGGTGGGACTCATTCATCCAAGGTGGTGAATGACTCCTAGATCACTAAATCTAGGCCACAAAAGCTAAAAACACCTAAATTATGATTGGTTATTGATTGGTGTTGGGATTATCCTTGAAAAGCTGAAATAAATGATGCTTGTGGATGTAGAATGGGGCCTATTAAAGCAAAATAAAACCCAATTATTAATGAAAATCCTAGAGAAATGTGAAAGTGTGTTACAACACTTCAAAACACTTTTGCAAGGCACCATTAAAATTCCATTAGTTCACAAGATCCCAAGACCTAATGTGAATGTGTTATCGACATTGCAACATCAAATCAAGGCAACGCAAGGAGGGACCAAAAAAGTTAGAAAAAGTAGAAGGGTTAATTTTTTGGTGACTCTAGTCACTATCATTTTGATCCATCGAGGATATATGCTACTATGCTGTTGAAAAAAATCTGATATTTTTCTAGGCATAGACATAGAATTTTAATTATAGTTATAATCTAAGGGCATTAGTTACTTAGAAGTGAAATGGAGGAGGATAGTAGAGGTGATTCAATGGAAGCATGAAGAGTTGGGTAACTAAATTTTAGTATTTTATGTTTTATGCTTTCTTTCTTTTTCTATTATTTGATTAGGGGTATGTGTAGGATCATGATGGGAAAAAAAGTGGTGATGTGATGGGTATGTATAGGGTATGTGGCTGACGACTTTTTTTTAACCCAAAATTGATGAAACAAAAAGGGTTTTTAAAGGAACTTCTCATCTTTCCACCAATATAAATTATGCTTTACTTTGAATTTAATAAATATTTTTTATTCATTTTCTATTTGAATTGCAACTAAAGTCCTTATTGATAGGCTAATTGAAAACCATCTATAGCTTTCAAACTATATCACATTTTTCAAATCTGAAACATGTGTCACATTCTATGCTTTGCATACTATAGGATTAAAAATAAATAAAACTGAATTTCATAAAGTTATGACCAAGTTAAGGTGGTCAAACATACAAGTTTTTATATTTTTTTAAGTTGTGATAAAAAATTCATAATTAATTATTTACTTGAAAATAATTTATTAAAAAATATGCATCACATCGGAACATGAGTCCTCTACTTATATCTAAAATATTATAAAAAATATTATCAATTTCTTGTGGTTAGGGTGGTCAAACAAACACCTACTTCTTATTTTTCCCTTGAAATTTAAGTACTACTGCATTGAAATTTCAAATTTTCACCAAATAGATTTTCTTTGTTTTAGATAAACCTAGTAGTTAGAAACTAAATTCAATTTGCTACAAATTCTATTCTTACATATTTTTAAAATAATATAGATAACTTAGTCAAATTTTTGTGTCAAGTTGCCTAACTCTGATTTTTCTGAAATTTTCTCCACTTAAGGGCCTATTTTTTCCATGATGATCCTGCACATACCCTTAGGATCTTTAGGATTTAAGTTTAATGATTTGCAATCTCTAATCCTAGTTTAATTTCCTAATCATAAAACAAAATTTGTAGAATGAGGCAAGACAAAAAGTTAGCAAAATCAAAAGAGAATTCCTCCTTTCCACCTATGCCACATGCTGCAAAGATAATATTAGAACCAAAAAACACCTAAGATACCAAATGCAAGAATTTTTTTTTGAAATATTTTTAGAAAATTGAAGATTCTAGACAACAAGAAGTTGCATCACTATCATAGGTAGAATTTTTGATAGATCTGACTCAAAATTTGTCAACTACAGTGTTTAGGTTGGTGAATGCAACTTTTGGGGTGGCGACTATGATGAATCCTTCTCAATTATGATGAACAACTTCACAGTTCTGTGAATGACCTGTAACTGCAAAATACAAGAAAAATGGCCGATTTTGACCAAACTAGAAGTCAAGCTAATATAATCTAGATGTTAACTGATAAAATCCAAAACCAAAAATTAGAAACCATGAGAAAAATTGAAAATGAATGCAAAATAATGATGTGATGATGTCTCAAGTAGTTGTGGTGATGCCCTAAGTAAATGCATCATAGAAATCTATAGCTGCAAAACACCACAAAAATAAATGAATTCAACCAAACTAGATAATAGTTATGATGCAAGCCTAATGTTAGGTAGTGAAAATAAACAATTGGGACTAAAATTAAACAAAAAATATAAAATAAAAGCAACACTAATGATATCCCTAGTTCTGAATCAGTTGTGTCATTCTAGGTGTCAATTGCATTGCTCGTCCTTTCGATAGTTGTGGTGTTTCATCTTTTGATTATGTCTCAAACTTGAAAAACCATTTTTTTTGGAAATTCCTACAAAATATTGTTATTTTCACGTCAGGTTCACTAATGTAATATAGGACCATAAAAATACAAGTTAATGTAAGAAAGCATAAAAACCAACCCTAAACCAACAATAGAGCACAAATAAGCATAAAAACATAATATATAAAACAATATTACAGGTATGTGCAGGATCATCATGGAAAAACTAGGCCCTTAAGTGGCAAAAAATTTAGAAAAACTAGAGTTAGGCAAGTTGACGTAAAAATTTGAATAAGTTATCTATATTATTTAAAAAATATGTAAGAATAGAATCTATAAAAAATTGAATGTAGTTTCTAAACTACTAGGTTTGTTTTAAAAAAAAAATCTATTTGGTGAAAATTTGAAATTTCAATGCAGTGGTACTTAAATTTCAGGGAAAAAATAAGTAGGCATATGTCTAGCCACCCTAACCATAATAAAATGATAAATTTTTTTATAATATTTTAGATATAAGTAGATGACTCATGCCCCAATGTGATGCATATTTTTTGTAATTAATTATGATTTTTTTATTATAAATTTTTTAAAAATATAAAAAACTTGTATGTCTAACCACCTTAACTTGCTCAAAAATTCATGAAATTCAATTTTTCTTTTTTTAATCCTATAGTATGCAAAGCATAGAATGTGACGTATGTTTTGGATTGAAAAGACGTGACACCGTTTGAAAGCTATAGATTTTTTTCAATCAACCTATTAATCAGAACTTTAGTCATAATTTGAATAGAAAATGAATAATAATTACTTATTAAATTCAAAATAAAACATAATTTATATCAGTGGAAAGTTGAGAATCTCCTTTAAAAACCCTTTTTGTTTCATCAAATTTGGGTAAAAAAATAGCCATCAACCACATACCCATCATATTGCAACTTTTTGGCTCATCATGATCCTGCACATACCCTCACCATAAAGTCTTCTTGCCATCATTGATTCATCTCCATTTCTCTTATCCATCTTGCTTGAATATACTTAATTCCCTTAGATTTGAGTGCAGTAATAAGCCTATGACAATGACTAGAAAAATATTGAAGGTTGTTGTCTTACACTAGCAACATGTATTTGCATATGAACTAGATATGATAAAAATGACAAGGATAGGGTCCTATATAGAAAAGAAAAAAATTAATGAAGGGATGAGATTGAATTTTAATAAGATGCGTCAATCAATAGCCAAGAATGAAAGTTGCAATATGAAATAGGGTTAGGAAAAAATTAGTTCAAATGATAAGAATGAATGGCTAGGATTGAATTATAAGATAACTCAATCAAGGGCTCGAATTAAATGAAATGTCAAGACATAATATTTGATGTGGAGGATAAGATTGACATAGAAAAATATGTTGTAAGATAAATTCAAATGAATAATTAAATTATAAAAATATTAAATTTAATTAGAGAGGACATGTGATAGGTTGACTTTTTCATTAAATAATAATTTAATTGAAAAGTAGGATATGGGTAATAAATAATAAAGATAGTATTTAATTAAAGAAGACATGTGACAAGCTAATTTTTGAATTAAATAATAATTTAATCCAAAAATAGGAAGAAGATGACAAATTAGTAGGCAATTGAATAAATAAAATTTATTTAATTAATCAAAGAAGAAATAAATCCAAAAATGAATTAATAAAAAAATTAAAATTATTTAATTAATAGAGGACTTATGACACTAGGAAATAATTAAATAATTTAATTATTTAATTATCAAGGGTGAAAATAGGAAATGATGGAAAATTAGAGTTCACAGGTCTAAGACATTTTTTAGTGTTTATAGAAATTACCTTTTTATCATTGTGTACATAAAGAATCCTCTCGTAACTATCCAAAAGTTGAAACAATAACAATAAGTTCTTAAATTGCATACTAATAAACCCCAAAAAAATTGTCAAAATCTGAAATATCATTTAGGAGCTTAGGACATGCAAATTTAGCTATAATGACTACTAATAGCCTTCCCCTATATTATAGATTTGTAATTTAAATAATTATGCATTTTTTTTAATAAAATTTGTGTTTATTTCAATTGAAACATTCTTTTTGTAATAATATATGTATGTTCATATTTTTTATTGAAACTTAAATTATATCTTGAGTTTTATTTTACCCATCAAAATTTATTTCTAATTATTAGTTCCAATTCTTAGCTTTTTTAATTTTCAACACCAATTTAGATTTACAATTTTCAAAATTAACTTATTTTAATTTTTTATTTTTTTTGTAGAAATGAATCTAGAGCAATATACTATGTTTGATGAGTATTCATTACACACATCAAGAAACATCAAAACATTTTTATGTGAGAATAGAATTGGATGAAATTTATATAGAAGAAAAATGTATGACTACTTCCCTTCAATCATTTAACAAAATTATTATATGAATTTCATAGGTGTTTGAAGGAAAAAAATAATTCCTATTCTAGCAAACCCATCTATCCATATCAACATTCTCATATATATTAAATAAATAAGACAAGAAAAGTTAAAGAAAAGAAAAAGAAAAGTTCATGTTTATAATTCTAGTTCAAATTTGTTTAAGAAAGTTAGATTTATATTATGTAGAATTTTAAAATATTTCTATAATAACAAAAACTATTTGTACATACAATTTTTATATTAATTTGTAAGTAACTATTTCACAAATCTATTTATTTTAATTTTAAAATGAATAAAATATAATTACATCAAAATTAATTAAAAATAATAATAATTATCAAAACAAAAATTAGGTAATTTTTTTTCACCATTTAAATTATAAATATTTATTTTACTACTATTATTCTCAACTCTTAGTTTTCTTTTTTATATTTTTTATTTATTAACATTAATTAAACTAATTTCTCTTTAACATTACTCTAAAGAAGCAAAAGTATAAATTAATCATAAAGTATTAAAATAGTTATAAAACATGTCACATCAATGATTTGGTAAATCTTAAAAATATAACCTTCATCTCTACATCTATTTAATATTAAAATTATGAATATTTTTAATATAATTATTTAAAAAGCGTTTCTAGAATGTTAGTAAGATGGTTTAATATATGGTTCAATTTTTGTAGATATTAAATTTATATATATTTATCTTTTATTATGTTGAGAGGCATTCCACTAAAAATACCATTTTTTTGTGAATTTTCATATACATAAAAACTTTCATCGATAAAAAATTCTATTGAAAAACATTTTTTACTGATTGACAACCAACTTGCATGTTCGACAAAATACTTAATTGTTGCACACAAACATAGCAGAAAAGCATCAATCATTTATTATCCTAAAAATGGCACCCAAAGCAAGAAAGACGTCCATGGAGAAGAAGCCTACTGAGAAATTTGTGACAGTGGAAAGAAAGGACGTCAACAAAATTGTTTAAGAAAAGGCTCCCTCTGGGACGAGGCCCAAGGTGAGAACCCCTTCTAAGGTAGGATTATGAGAAAGCTGATGACTAAAGTGAGCTAGAAATCCTACTTCTTTGCTAGAATGGAATTGCATAGTTGGTAGAATTTTTGAGCAAGATTGTAAGCTACAAAGAGTATGACAAAAACTCTAAGCAAAGTGAGAGTAGTTGAGTCAAATAAACAATGGAATCCTTCAAAGATATTGTGGTGTAAGTGGTAGATGAGAGGGAATGTTGTGAGTGCACTTATCACCAGAAATGTTGTTAGGGTTAGAAAGAAAATATCTAATAGTTAAATTCAAATTCAATAAAAAAAATAGAGAAATAAAACACACACAAAATTATAGTAGAAACAAGACAACATAGAGAATTTAGCGTGGTTCACCTAATCCGGACTACATCCACAAAACTGGAGCCATTCAATGATTTTATTATCGAGTTTAAAAAATATTAAAATCTTGCTAATAATGCCCTATTACAACCCCCATCCAAACCACTTATAACAAGCTTTTAGAAGCTTCCAGAATGAGGGCTTTACAAAGTCATTTTTTTTCCTTTTTCAGTGATGATGCAAAAATATCCCACTTGGAGACTAATCAGGCTCCACACCAAACAATATCCCACTTGGAGACTAATCTTGGGCGACACTACTGCACTTACAGCTCCCATTGAAAATAAGCACCTTGAACCCTGCTACCTTGTTATACTTGAATTCAACCTTGAAGGCCAACTGAAGCTGAAGTGGAGCTCAACTTCTCCCTTTTCACTACCTTCATAAGCATATATGTTGGATTGGCACCTATATATCTCTTTTCTAGCTTGACCTATCCATCCTCCAACACTGACTAAATGAAATGATATCTCAACTATATGTGTTTAGTTTTAGAATGCAAGGAAAAATTCTTTGCAAGATGTATAACACTTTGGCTATTTGTAAATAAGTAATTTTCAGCCTGTTGTTTTCCCAACTCTTCCATGAAAAGTTATAGCCATATCATCTCCTTTGTTGCCTCTATTGTAGCAACATACTTTTCCTTCATGGTCGATAAAGCAACAACCTTTTGTAACCAAGAAATCCAAGTCACTATTGTCCCACCAACTGTAAATACATAACCTATGGTACTTCACCTAGTATCTACATCTCCTGCCAAATTTGAGTCAACATAGCCTTTTAAATCTCTATTAGAGCCCCCCAAACATAAAAAAAATTATTGGATGTACCTCTAAAATACCTTATAATCCATTATACTTCAATCTAGTGCTCAACAACCAGATGAATCATATACCTGCTAACAACTCCTACAACATGTGCAATATTTGGTCTTGTGCATACGATGGCATACATTAAACTACCTATAGCTAAAGCATATGGTACCTTAGACATTTTTTATTCCTCCTCTTGTGTCTTTGGAAACATATCCTTAGTTAACTTAACATGATTGGGCAAAGGTCTGTTGACATTTTTTTCTTTTTCCATATGAAATTTTTGCAACACCTTCTAAACATAATCATCTTGAGATAAACAAAGTTTTCTATTTTCCTTTCTCATGTAATCATCAAACCAAGGACTTTCTTTTCTTTCCACAAATCCTTCATAGAAAATAAATTTTCTAACTATTGTTTTAACTCCCTTATGTGATCGATATTAGACCCCACTACAAGCATATCATCAATGTATAAACATAAGATAATGTAGCTATCATCATCTAACCTCTTAAAATAAACACAATGGTTTGAATTACACTGACCGTAGCCTTTCTCAACCATAAAACTATCAAATTTAATATACCATTTCCGAGGTGCTTGCTTCAAGCTATATAGACTTTTCTTCAATCTGCACACTAATTTCTCCCTACCTTTTTACCTCAAATCCTTGTGGTTGTTCCATATATATTTCCTCTTCCAAATCTCTATAGAGAAAGGTTGTTTTAACATCAAGTTATTCTAAATGCAAAGCTTTAGTAGCCACAATACTTAAAATAGTATGTATAGAAGTCATTTTAACAATTGGAGAAAATATTTCATAAAAGTCAGTACCCTTTTTCTGTGCAAATCCTTTTACAACTAATCTAGCTTTAAATGTTTTTTTACCTCCATCCTCCTCTTTTAGGCTATAAACCCATTTGTTTGGTAAATATTTTTACCTACTAGCAACTTGCATAATTCCCAAGTCTATTTTTTTAGCAAAGAGTCCATTTCTTATTCCATTCCAAGCTCCCACTAAACCTTGGCATCCACCTATATAGCTTCATCATAACATTCTGGTTCACCAACATTAATTAATATATAGAATACAAAGATGGAGATAATATTTTTGGAGGTCTTCCTATCCTTGAAGATCATCTAACATTCATTGGAGTTTGTGGTATTTTTTGTTGTTGTTGTGTATCATGAGAAACCATTGGAATATTGCTATTTGGTGTATCATCCAGCACTACATAATCATTTTCTTTCTTCTCATACTGCTGCAAGTTATCTTTGTACAATACTTTCTCATTGAATATGACAGCCCTGCTTCTCACATTTTTTTTATTTTCAAAATCCCAAAGCCTATAACTAAATTCATCAATGTCATATCCAACAAATATACATTTCTTTGATTTTGCATAAAGCCTGAATCTATTTTCAGAATCTACATGTGCAAATACTTCACAACCAAAGGTCTTGAGAAAAGAATAACTCACCTTCTTACATGTCCATGCTTCCTCTGGAATACCACGACCCAAAGGATTGGAGGGACCTCTATTAATTAAATAAATAGTAGTGTTTATAGCCTCTACTCACATGTTTAAAGGCAACCCAACATGGAATCTTATAGTCTGTGCATGCTCCATTATTGTTTTATTCATGAGATCAGCCACTCCATTTTCCTGTGGAGTCCTTGGAACTATTTTCTACCTATGATTACCATTAGAGGAACAATATTCTTCAAACTCTTTGCTGCAATACTCAACACCATTATTAGATCTGAGACATTTTAACTTTTTACCCATCTCATTCTCAACCAAGCTTCTCCACTTTTTAAAAGTTTCAAATATATCAGATTTTTTGGCTAAGGAAATAAATCCATACTTTCCTAATTGCATCATCAATGAATGTAACATAATATTGAGAGCCACTGAGAGAAGATACCTGAGTTGGTCCCCATACATCCATATGTACAAGCTCCAATTTCTCATATTTCTTTTGCTTCCCATCCTTGAGAAAACTCTCTGTTGTTTTCCATACACAAAACTTTCACAGAAATCCATATTAACACATTTTAGACCTGGTAAAGCATTCTTTGAATGAATTGATTTCATACCTTTTGCACTCATATGCCCAAGTCTATTATGCTATAGTGATAATTCAAAATCCATAGAAATTGTCTAATTTCTTACCTACTAAACTACAACAAGTGTTCCTGAACATTGATTTTTATCTGAAATAGCTAAAGTAGAAGAAAAAATATGACTTGTACAAAGATATAAGATGCCTACATTCACACCTTTTTCTACCCTTAAGGAATCATTTGTAAATTTCTAATTTTTATCACTAAATGTAACAACACAACCCTCATCATCTAGTTTCCCTACTGAAATTAAATTTCTTTTCAACTTTGGAACATGCCTTACCTCATGTAGTAGCCAATTATTCTCATTCAGCAATTTAATCTTGATTCTTCCCTTTCCAACAATCTGATAGGGTTTATTATCTACAAAATAAACCAACCCAAAATTCCCTTGGACATAATCAAGAAAATAACTTCTATGAGGCATAGTAGGAAATGAAACCCCTAAATTTAACACCCAAGAATCATTATCATTATCAAGGGAAAGAATCAAAGCATCCTCATGAGATTTATTACTTACCACATTTCCCTATTTATCGCCTTCCTTTTTGTCTCCTTTATTTTTTTGAGACCAACAATATTTTTTTAAATGACCTGTCTTATCACAAAACCATCAATCCATCTTGTCTCTAGATTGATACCTTTTGTCCTTTGATTTTCCTCGTGACTTCCCACAACTTCTAGAATTGTTTCCTCTTTCCTTTGTTCTTCCCCTGCTTTTTGCATTTGAAACACTATCTGATGTGGATGTTTCACCTAAGTTTTTCCTACAAATTTCCTCACTCAAAATAACACCAACATCATCATCAAATTTCAATGTATTCGAACCAGAAACAAAATTGCTAATTCAGCCATTACCAAGCCATTCCAACTTTTTGGCAAATAACACAAAATCAAAAGAGCCCTAATTTCATCAAAGTTTACATTTAGAGAAGTTAATTGACTAGTAACTATATTAAACTCATTTAAATGATCAACAACTGATCCACCTTCTACCATTTTCATATTAAATAAACGCTTCATAAGAAATACCTTAATCAAAGTGGAAGGCTTTTCATATAAATTTTCCAGGGTTTTCATCAACTCTTGAGTTGTCTTTGCTATTGTAGTATTGAATGCCAACGATTGTGCTAGACATAAACAAATGGCTCCCAGTTCCTTTTTATCCAGAAGATTCCATTTCTCATCACTCATTGTTGTTAGTTTTTTGGCTATTCCTTCCAACGGCCTCCATAAATCCTTCTGATAGAGATAATCCTCAATTTGCATCTTCCATAACTAATAGTTTTTCCCATTTAATTTATCTACCTTCAATTTACCCTCGTCTACCATTGCTCCCACTTAATCGCGAGACTCCCACTTAACTGTGAGACCTTCTTGTAGAGGATAACTAAAAATAACTAACTTTGATACCACTTGTTAGAGTTAGAAAGTAGATATCTAATAGTTAAATGCATATTTAATCAATAAAATAGAGAACTAAAAATACAACAAATTATAGCAGAAACAAGAACACAGAGAATTTAACGCGGTTCACCTAATCCAGGCTACATCCACAAAACCATAGTCATCCAATGATTTTATTATCTAGTGTAAAATATATTATAATCTCGCTAATAATTCCCTACTATAACCCCCATCCAAACCACTTATAACAAGCTTTTAGAAGCTTCCATAATTAGGGTTTTACAAAGTTAAATTTTTTTTTTTTTCGGTGATGACACAAAAAAATGGAAAAAGAAACGAAGAGTGTATAGTATAGCATGATCAATCGCCACATACCAACAAGTGTTAGTATGGCTAATGCCACACCTCTTATCTATGGGTAGGTGGTCTTATAATGGGTTTGCAAAAGGAAATAAACCAACCACATGTTGGAGGAAATGTTGCAGTGATTGTGGATTCCTCCTACACATTGAAGGAATGATGTTGTGGTTGTCTTGAGAGGGATTGGAACCCATGGCCTCCCCAATGACTTCATCACCAACCAAAACACATGTCTCAAAAAAGCCTCATTGTGGCACAACACCAACGCTAGGATATTCTCCGTTGAGAAGAGAGCATCTTCTTTGTTAGCATATGGAAATTTACCAATGGCATCCAAAATGAGTGTAGTAAAATTGAGTGTGAAGGAGAGCAAGAATAAATGATTACATACAATAAAGAGGCCTTGATCTAGCAATATCACCTCCAAACACCACTCCCATACCTTGGTAGCTTCCAACAGTTTCTTGGAAGCAACTTCCACAAAAGTGGGCTTAGGAATAACATTATCCTCTTCTACAATTTGAGGTAAACTAAAGTACCTTATTGAATGAAGTTCATCCTATTGCTCCAGGTTTTATATTCCTCCTCATCACGTTCAATGTCCAAATCATAGAAATGACTATTGGATCCATGATTCAGTGTTTTTTGGAACATTCCATAATCATCGCTAGGAAAAACCTTGTTGATGGATTCAAAACACTTCTTCCAAGCATTTAAAGTCATGGGTTTATAAATAAATGAAATGCTACAATAGGAGGATTACACATCTCGAATTACATGCCATGAAAGCTTGGGGACTTTCCCAACTCATCCATTTTCTAGTCACAAAAGAAATAATAGCAAATATGGAAGAGAAGGTAGTCTAATGTAAAGTAAATTAGCAGACAAGGTACTCAAAGACTCTCCAAATTATGGATTTGCCATTTTTATGGTGATATTGATTGTTAGATCTCAAAATGATATAATATTACATCTTAAAAACATAAATGTAATATATATTTAACTGTATGATACTCACAACAATCCATGTACTCAAGAAAGATATCTCAATAAAGATTATTTTAAGATAGATGAGCTAGTTTATTATAGTGCCGATAGTTACAAGAATAATTGTTTTATGTATATTTCGATGACAAATTTTCCAATTATCAGTTTCAAACCATATAAACTATTTTTTTTATCTGCCACTTTTAATCTGCTCTCTTTTCAAAATTGATTTTAAAACTTCTATTGATTAATTCGATAATCAAATAAAGCCAATATAAAAGTAAAATAAAAAGAGGAAACAACAAAATCATGTGATTAGAATTGTGACAAGAACATTTACCTTACACCATTATCAATTGGAATAGTCACAAGAACAACTTACATCATCATGATAACAATTTTTTTGTATTAGAGAATTTAACGTGGTTCACCGAATCCAGGCTACATCCACAAAACCACAGTCATCCAATGATTTTATTGTCCAGTGTAAAATATATTATAATCTCGCTAATAATTCCCTACTATAACCCCCGTCCAAACCACTTATAACAAGCTTTTAGAATCTTCCATAATTAGGGTTTTACAAAGTTTTTTTTTTTTTTTTCGGTGATGACACAAAAAAATGGAAAAAGAAACAAAGAGTGTATAGTATAGCATGATCAATCACCACATACCAAAAAGTGCTAGTATGGCCAATGCCACACCTCTTATATATGGGTAGGTGGTCTTATAATGGGTTTGCAAAAGGAAATAAACCAACCACATGTTGGAGGAAATGTTGCAGCGATTGTGGATTCCTCCTACACATTGAAGGAATGATGTTGTGGTTGTCTTGAGAGGGATTGGAACCCATGGCCTCCCCAATGACTTCACCACCAACCAAAACACATGTCTCAAAAAAGCCTCATTGTGGCACAACACCAATGCTAGGATATTCTCCGTTGAGAAGAGAGCATCTTCTTTGTTAGCATATGGAAATTTACCAATGGCATCCAAAATGAGTGTAGTCGAATTAAGTGTGAAGGAGAGCAAGAATAAATGCTTACATACAATAAAGAGGCCTTGATCTAGCAATATCACCTCCAAACACGACTCCCATACCTTGGCAGCTTCCAACAGTTTCTTGGAAGGAACTTCCACAAAAGTTGGCTTAGGAATAACATTATCCTCTTCTACAATTTGAGGTAAACTAGAGTACCTCATTGAATGAAGTTCATCCTATTGCTCCATGTTTTATATTCCTCCTCATCACGTTCAATGTCCAAATCATAGAAATGACTATAGGATCCATGATTCAGTGTTTTTTGGAACATTCCATAATCATGGCTAGGAAAAACCTTGTTGATGGATTCAAAACACTTCTTCCAAGAATTTAAAGTCATGGGTTTATAAAGAAATGACATGCTACAATAGGAGGATTACACATCTCAAATTACATGCCATGAAAGCTTGGGGACTTTCCCAACTCATCCATTTCCTAGTCACAAAAGAAATAATCGCAAATATGGAAGAGAAGGTAATCTAATGTAAAGAAAGTTAGCAGCAAGATACTCAAAGACTCTCCAAATTATGGATTTGCCATTTTTATGGTGATATTGATTGTTAGATCTCAAAATGATATAATATTACATCTTAAAAACATAAAAGTAATATATATTTAACTGTATGATACTCACAACAATCCATGTACTCAAGAAAGATATCTCAATAAAGATTATTTTAAGATAGATGAGCTAGTTTATTATAGTGCCGATAGTTACAAGAATAATTGTTTTATGTATATTTCGATGACAAAATTTCCAATTATCAGTTTCAAACCATATAAACTATTTTTTTTATCTGCCACTTTTAATCTGCTCTCTTTTCAAAATTGATTTTAAAACTTCTATTGATTAATTCGATAATCAAATAAAGCCAATATAAAAGTAAAATAAAAAGAGGAAACAACAAAATCATGTGATTAGAATTGTGACAAGAACATTTACCTTACACCATTATCAATTGGAATAGTCACAAGAACAACTTACATCATCATGATAACAATTTTTTTGTATTAGAGAATTTAACGTGGTTCACCGAATCCAGGCTACATCCACAAAACCACAGTCATCCAATGATTTTATTGTCCAGTGTAAAATATATTATAATCTCGCTAATAATTCCCTACTATAACCCCCGTCCAAACCACTTATAACAAGCTTTTAGAATCTTCCATAATTAGGGTTTTACAAAGTTTTTTTTTTTTTTCGGTGATGACACAAAAAAATGGAAAAAGAAACGAAGAGTGTATAGTATAGCATGATCAATCACCACATACCAAAAAGTGCTAGTATGGCCAATTCCACACCTCTTATCTATGGGTAGGTGGTCTTATAATGGGTTTGCAAAAGGAAATAAACCAACCACATGTTGGAGGAAATGTTGCAGCGATTGTGGATTCCTCCTACACATTGAAGGAATGATGTTGTGGTTGTCTTGAGAGGGATTGGAACCCATGGCCTCCCCAATGACTTCACCACCAACCAAAACACATGTCTCAAAAAAGCCTCATTGTGGCACAACACCAACGCTAGGATATTCTCCGTTGAGAAGAGAGCATCTTCTTTGTTAGCATATGGAAATTTACCAATGGCATCCAAAATGAGTGTAGTAAAATTGAGTGTGAAGGAGAGCAAGAATAAATGCTTACATACAATAAAGAGGCCTTGATCTAGCAATATCACCTCCAAACACCACTCCCATACCTTGGTAGCTTCCAACAGTTTCTTGGAAGGAACTTCCACAAAAGTGGGCTTAGGAATAACATTATCCTCTTCTACAATTTGAGGTAAACTAGAGTACCTTATTGAATGAAGTTCATCCTATTGCTCCAGGTTTTATATTCCTCCTCATCACGTTCAATGTCCAAATCATAGAAATGACTATTGGATCCACGATTCTGTGTTTTTTTGAACATTGCATAATCATGGCTAGGAAAAACCTTGTTGATGGATTCAAAACACTTCTTCCAAGAATTTAAAGTCATGGGTTTATAAAGAAATGACATGCTACAATAGGAGGATTACACATCTCGAATTACATGCCATGAAAGCTTGGGGACTTTCCCAACTCATCCATTTCCTAGTCACAAAAGAAATAATAGCAAATATGGAAGAGAAGGTAGTCTAATGTAAAGCAAATTAGCAGACAAGGTACGCAAAGACTCTCCAAATTATGGATTTTCCATTTTTATGGTGATATTGATTGTTAGATCTCAAAATGATATAATATTACATATTAAAAACATAAATGTAATATATATTTAACTGTATGATACTCACAACAATCCATGTACTCAAGAAAGATATCTCAATAAAGATTATTTTAAGATAGATGAGCTAGTTTATTATAGTGCCGATAGTTACAAGAATAATTGTTTTATGTATATTTCGATGACAAAATTTCCAATTATCAGTTTCAAACCATATAAACTATTTTTTTTATCTGCCACTTTTAATCTGCTCTCTTTTCAAAATTGATTTTAAAACTTCTATTGATTAATTCGATGATCAAATAAAGCCAATATAAAAGTAAAATAAACAGAGTAAACAACAAAATCATGTGATTAGAATTGTCACAAGAACATTTACCTTACACCATTATTGATTGGAATAGTCACGAGAACAACTTACATCATCATGATAACAATTTTTTGTATTATTCATTTCCAATTATACAAACATTTATTCTTACACATCATTTCTGACCTATTTTCTATTTCTCAAGTTTAAAATCTGATTTCAGTTCTTCCATTAATCAATTTAATGCTTAAGCACGACCAATATAAACATACAATAAAGAGCAAGTAAACCAATGGGCTACTGACAACAAACAACGAAATCCTACCCCTACCTTTTCTGATATTCTGCTCCCATATCAATATCCACCAACAGAGATATTTTGTTTTCATTTGTTAAATCAGGAAACCAGAATCTTCTACTATGGGACAAAAATACTACAGAAGTGAGAAGATCTAATGTGGACAAACCTCTTCATGTGCACACTTAAAACTCAACTTCAGCCCGTGGTTTCACGGAAAGAGTATCGCTTCTTATTGAATTCCCATCTATACGACACCACCTGTCTAATTACATTTTCCACAGTTTTTCACATGAGATGTATGTGAGAACTTCTGCCCCACTCAGTCGCAAAAGATACCTGTATTTTACAGGTGGTCATTCCAGTCTCTGTCTTTGTTGTTGAAGAAGGCGATATCCACCTGAGTATCATTTCATGGAGAGCATTGTAGCTTTACTTATCGATTATGTCATTGTGCTTATCAAATGTGATTTGTTTTGTTTCCATTAAACAAGTCGTAGTCTCCAAATACAATGTTGAGGAGACTTCTGACATATACAACAAGAAGAGCCGAAATGGTTTGGTTTTTCCCCAGAATTTAGTAAACCTATGAGATTGTGTTCCTTGCTTTTACGATTCCACCAAAAGTATTATAGTTTAATAATTTAGATTAGAGTGTCGTGTAGGAAATTAGGGTGATTAATCAATTAATTTAACAATCAATATTTTAATCAACATACATAAAGGGAGACGGCTAATTTGAAGACCAAACACACCTATGTACATATAAAAATGCATAAAAACGTGCATAACAACATACATAGAGTAAACCCACGAGATTCAGTTTCTGTTTTTACAATTCCACCAAAAGTATTATAGTTTAATAATTTGGATTAGAGTGTAATGTAGGAAATTAGTGTGATTAATCAATTAATTTAACAATCAATATTATAATCAACATACATAAAGCAAATGCATTTTTAAATGATATGATATTGTATACATCAAAGTAAATTTTAAATTAATAAAAGGATGAATATATTTAATTTTAGGAATAGTCATGATTTGAAATAATATTTTTGGTTAATTTTAATGATCGATAATTTATTTCACATTAATCAACAATGACATATTATTAGAAGAATGTTTTTGTGTTCTAGTTTCATATCATATTTTTGGATGAAATCTTTTTGAATTTTTTTTATGATTTAAATCCTAGAAAAGTAACTTTGAACATTATATTTTGCATCTTTAGATTTTTTTTTCTTTTAATATTTCAAATTGGTGACACTAAAGTGCACTAGTAGAACTTGTTCTATTGTAGTTAAGAATTTGACCACCTTCCTATATTATGACTTAGTCTACCATTTCAATCAATTCAATACTTTATACATGATCACAAACATTCCAAGTAGAATGCAAATGCTTAGATCTACTATAGTTAATGTAGATGATTATGCCAAGGTCTATAGGATTGAATTTTGAGGCCTACTATTTGACATACCTTGTTTGACTATATTTTTATTCAAGCATTTTGATACTCTATGTTCTGGAATATTATGGTTGATTTTAGTCATTTATGATATGGTGACTTTCTAGTTTATATTGTATGATGATTATAGATACATGTTAAATATTTCACTATTTACTATGCTCTTGTGAATCTCTTGTTAATCCACGTTAAACCAACTATAATCCATTTTGAGGGACTATAGTTTTGTATTTGTTGCATTTTATTTGTGATATGATTATTAAATATTTAATCATGAGATTACTGTTTAAAATTTAATTAGTTCCTAGATGAGGGTTTTTTCATATTTTGAATCACTTTTACATAGATATTAATATTGGCATCAATATTAGACTCTTGGGTTTAGATAATGATGGTGTTAATAATATTAACATCAAATATTAATACTACTAATTTCAATAATTATATTAATAATAGTAGTATTATTATTAATACAAGCATTAACATCATTCATTAATTCTATTACAAGAATATATATATATATATAACAATATATGAGAAACGATACTAATCTTAAATATCAATATTACAATTATACAATAGTGTTCATTCGAAACAACAATAAATATAATATTAATAATAAATATCAAAATTAAAACCAATATTAACATTATTAATAAGAGTAATGTTAATATTAATAATATTGGTGAGTAAAAGTTAAGATTAAGATTAAGAGGAATATTAATATTAATGTTAGTTATTATATGATTATATATAACACAAAAATTAACACTGATAGGAATAATTAATATTAACCCTACGATTAATGATATTAAATAATGAGATTTATGTGCAATATTAGAGTGGATTCTAAGATTAATGCTAAAAATAAAGGATAATTTTTTTATTAAAAAAATAAGGTTAATAGCCCCTGACCCATACAACAATATGAAATAGGTCTCATAGCGAGCAAAATAGACCACAAAAAGAAGCAGGCCCTACGATCAACTGATCTAGCACAAACAGAGCAACAAAGTTGAAATAAGCATCAAAACTAGTAGAACAGGCCAACAGGCCACCCTTTAGGTTGCAAAACATTAGCCAACAATAATAACCACCTAAAGGGTGTGAAGGACAATCCAAAATTCAAACCATTTACATGTAGGTTTTAATGGGACTTGAAACCCAAACCAATAGTAAGATAGGCCTTATGGTCAATAAAACAAGCCAATAAGCCATCCACGAAGGAGAAAAACAACCACCTTCCATAGAAACCACCCCAAGGGTGGATAAGACAACTCAAACTTCAAAAAAATACATGCAATTTTTAATTGGACTTGAAACCCAATTAACCATAACAAGCAAGTTTTAAAGGGACCTGAATCCCAGACTAGTTGCAAGAGAAAAAAAGCCTCATGGCTAACAAAATAGACCACACATAGAGTTACAAAGGAACATCCTTGAACAATAACTATGAAAAGGTTGGACAAATCAATCCATAATTCAAACCTATACCTACTCGTATTAAAGGGACATGAATCCCAAGCCACCAATACATAAAGATACTCTAAAAAGTAGAGCCCATCAACACTTCATGAAGTAGCCATTCACCAACCATCCTTTTGCTCATAGAACCAATATTTGAGTCAACAATAATAGTGATGTTGATGTAGTAGAAAATCCCCACCTACCAACTTACCTCTCAACTTATATATGAGAGCTCACCAAGAGAAACCTATCCACTACAACATAGACTCTCCAACAAATTGAAACTCCACCTCAATAAGAGTGGCCTCCACCTCAAAAGGAGCTACAAAGGAGAAAACTAGGTGAAGTAGCATGAACAACTCACCACACCATCATAACTGTTCTCCACCTCAATAGGATAGGTATCCATCTCAAAATGAGAGGTCTTCATCTCAATAGGATACACTATCTATAGAGCTAAGAAGATTTCACACACAAGAGTACAGAGAATACTCCTAGCAACCAGGAGCAATAGGAGCACTCGGGCCTTCAAAATGAACTTTAAGCTCAACCTGACCACAAGAAAAATGTGAAAAACTATGGAGACCGTTGAATCCTTGAAGATAAAAAATTAACCAAACACATGAGGGGTAAGCATACTATCAAAGTTTAGCTTATCCAAAAAAATCACCGCCTAAGACAAAGAGGCCCAAAATATCTCAAAACCCAAAAACCTTCAGGTCCAAAAAAGAAAAGAAATCACCATAAGAATTGCTAAGATAAAATCCTTTGAGCACACCAAGCTTGATGTTTCCATAGCACAAAGAAAACCACTTCAAAATTGGGTAGGGCCTTTTCCACCACTAGAGGAACTTGCACAAGAAACCCATTATCACCACATAGATTGTGCTAGTAACTACACCAACAAGGAATCACCAAAAAATTCTAAGCACCAAAGGGGAAAAAGTGAGATAGAGAGGCAAAGAAAATTCTAACAAAACAACCAAACTAGGACTTGCAAGCTAAAAAAAAAAAATTAGAGACAATAAAAGAGAAGTGTTGCTCCAAATAAATTCAATAGAAGACCAAGGAACCTAGGTCAAATAGAGAAGTACAAAAACTTAAAAATCCACAAACCACAACTTAACCAAAGTCCTCAACATAGATTTAGAGATTATGAAAGAAGGCTTGCAGATCTAAACAAGGGCTCAACCAACCAACACTAGAAAAGTGTAGCGATATGTCCACCACATAAGAGGCGAACCCAAGAGCTAAAATGAAGCCTAGGATGAGAAAATAAAATGGAACCAAAGTTGAAAAATTATCTAAGAAACAAGCAACACACGTAAGTGCCAAAGAAAATACTTGACCCAAATTCACAAGAAGAGACAACCACAAGAGGCCATCACAAAGCCAAGAACTAAAAACCAACACTACAACCATGACCTCACCTTGAAAAAATCCCATCTCAACATGACTAAAACTAGCTCCAAAAGTAGACTAGTAGTTACAAAACACAAAGGGGACAAGAGCAACAAGGTTCCCATCAGTCAATAAAGTTTGAACACAAGGAAAAAAAATGTAGAAGAAAGAGAGGACTTCAACACTGAATAAAAATCCAAGCTACCCTCCTCGCATCCCCCAAAAGGAACCCAAGGGAGGCCAAATTACAAGATACACCACATGACATCAAGCATACATGACACTAAGATAAGATACCAAGCATCTGGATGCCAAACCACAGTAGCATCACAGACCCCCACAACAAAAATGAATTTCCATAGGAAAGAAAAACATAAATCCACCATAATTGGATGAAGCAACTAGGTCTCCAATAGTTGGAATACATCATCATCATCCTATGAATCAAAACTCCCATCCCTAGATTCACTAGAGGAATTCAAAACCCCTTGTGACCTTCATTTCCCAAAGGTATTCATTTTTAAAATTGGAGAGCATAAATTGATTTCACTTTAAAGGATGATGTTAATATTAATAATAAAGGTAAATATCAAGTATAGTTTTATTAATTATAACAACATTATAAATTTTAAATAATTAGTGATATTAACATTTGAGAATGTGTTACAAATATGTTATTAGTGTGTTGTTATTGCTGTCAAATCTTGGTGCTATTGTAAATTCACTAGTCTTTAATGAAGAATTGTGATGATATTGATTAGTATCATATGTACATAGTTTTACCCTATCTTCTAAAGTTAATGCAACTTATCTTCTAAAATTCATGGATTGATGATTAATGTATTGCTAAAAATGTCTTCTATTGAAAGATTTGATATGTGATATGAAGAAAAATGTATACGCCCTCAAATTTTTAAAGGCAGAGAGAATTGCATCTCTGAACCTCATTCAAATGCTCTGTATTTCTCTATAAATGAACTAATGGCCCTACGGATTTCAAGATAGATAAGGATAGCTATGAGGTATTTATTATCCAAGTTTTAGTACATAAGTGTTACCATAAATTTTTTTCTAGTGTTAGCAGAATAAGAAAAAATTAGTTTATGTGAGAATGTCTTTCACTTCACCATATTATATTTTTTGGTTCTACAATTTCGTATTTATATTCATATAGATAGTCTACCCACTCAATTCATGTTTCATGTGATTTGTTTCTACATCATTTTTTTTAATGTGATAATATGTTGTCACTGATCTAACAATTAGGAAATTTGATTAGTTGGTGATCTAATGACTTGCATGAGTAATTAATTTCCTATAGCTAGATAAAGAGTTTATGAGCAGTATTTTTTAGTCTCTTTGTGTTCTCTAAAAGGTCTACAAGTTGATAATTGATCTTATCCTATACCATAGTCTATCCAAAGTTAATATTTTGGGTATTAGTGTTTGCACCAATGTCAAATAATCTAAATTGATAAAAATAGTGTACAATAATATTTGGAATGGCATATAGTTGAACCATATATTTTTGGGGCTAGGAATGCTAAGTCTCTTTTACTCAATTAGGGTCTTTAACCTAACGGAAAGAGATAGATCCCACACCTCAAAATCTTGGTGCTTCACTCAATATAAGATATGTAGGATGAAATTATGTCTAAATAAAATGATCTAGATGCAATTAAGTATTGAAATTGATTTATTAAGTATGCAAAACTTATGAAATATGCAATGTTTGAAAACACATTATGTAATGCAAAAACACCTCGAAATGAATGCAAAACTAAACAGAAATGAACTAAACCAAAAGTGTGCACCTATAATGTGGATAAAAACTAGAAATGGATTCTAGAATACTACTAATGTTGATTTTTAGGCCTGGTGGGACTCATTCACCATTCTGGGAAAATTAGTCCCAGTTCTACAAAACTATGTCAGAACCCGTTTATGAGAAAAGGGTGTCTAAAAATGCAAAAAACTCAAAATTGACCTAGAAATGGGACTCATTCTCCACTCATGGAAAATGAGTCCACTTTTTAATTTCTGAATATTGAAAGGTGGAATCTAGAGCTCTCGGTCTACACTTTGATTCTCTATAAGTTTCTACTTATGAAACTCTGATTTCTGAACCTGAAAGTGAGTTTTTGTTGATATTCTTACTTTTTGAATGAAGAGAATACTTGATCAACCTTGCAACTTGATTCTTAATGATTTCCAAGCTTCCAAAATTCCTAAATCTGCAAACACACAATATAAGAGAGAGAAATGGTGAATGTTAGGGCATGGGGGTTTGCCTTCATCAAACCCCTTTTAGGTAATTAAACCAAAATGATGAAATAAAGGAATGAAACATGAAATAATGGAGTTGATCACCTTTCTATTATGTTTTATCTTTAAAATATGTAGCAAAACATGAAGGATCTACCCTTGAAGGTCTAAAAATTGATCTTGAATGACTTGTAATGACAAAACCTTAAGTTGCCTAACTTGAGATGGAAGATTGGTGGATGAATGAATGATAAGAGGTGAGAGATATAAAATGAGGAGAAGAACACTTATTTATACACAATTGTTCCTTAGCAACATGATGATACCTCATCACAAGCCGACATGAAGTGAAATTAAACTTAAATTTCACTTTTTTCTCGCTCAAAGGTCAAAATGGGGCCAAATGGGACTGATTTTCCACACATGGTGAATGGGTCCCACCTAGATGGGACTGATTAGCCATGCATGGCAAATGGGTCCCATTGGGGCCATTTGGACAACTAGGAAGCCAAGAGATAAGGAAGTAAGGTTTAAATTACAACTTTGTTGGTTATTTGATCAATTTAAGCCTTGGGATGCACAATATGGGTTAATAGGGGCCTATTAATGGTGATGTGAATGTCAAATGGGGATTGGGACACAAAATTCAATGTGAAAGTTTGATTAAATACACTTTACAACACTAAAATGAGGTCCACATAGCCTAGGAAGGAACAAAAATCAATGTGAATGTGTAAGACACATTACAACACTATTTTAACATTAAGTTTAATTCATAAGCCTTCTAAATTGATGTGATAATGCTATTAAACACATTTTATAATGTTGAATTGGGAAGTAATGGGTTTATTAAGTCTTGAAAAGTGTGAAAGTAACTTAGAACACTTTACAACACCTTTACATGACATCGTTAAATGCATATTATTTAGTTTGCAAAGTTTCAAGACCTAGTTTGGATGCATAAAATGCCTCACAACACCTAGATCAAGGCCTCATTAAGTCCAATTTATCATGAATTAATCCCATGTCAAGAAAGAGGTCCATTTTTTCTATGGCACAATAGTGTTCATGAAATGGTCCACATGATTTTATTTTTTCCTCTTCAGTACCACTTTTGGTTTGAAGCCAATATAAATAAGGATGAATTTTTGTTGAGTCAACTTGGCATGTTGAGATGTTTGTGTCAACTGTTTAGAAGTGTGTAGAAGTAAAGAAGTGTAGGATGATGTAAAATTGGTCATGTTTATCTCTTAGTGTGTGTCACATTTTATTTCTACCTACTACAAAGTATTAGAGGCTAACATACATGGCTATTACACATATCATATCATATGTTTCATCTTCATCGAGAAAGGATACATTTTTTTAAACTTTCAAAGGCGATAAATAAAGGATCAAGAACATTAAATGTGCAAATGAATAGATAATTTAAAAAAGTTAATGTGCAAATAAGGAATCTAGAAAAACTATTTTGATAATGAAGTGTCGAGAAGATTAGTTCAACAATGATGTTGCTACTGAGATAATATTTTAATTGTGATGAAAGAGTAAAGTTATTTTGGTGTTGTGAAGATTGATGGAGTAATTGTGTAGAAATAAGATGATATTACAGATCTTGGAAAGGTCATTATAATGTTGAAGTAGTCTACTTTTGTGAGAAAAAGTATCAAAATCAATGGTTGTGTTCTTATGTGTTCTTATTCACATCATGCTTTAAATTTTTATGTTTGATTAATTTCTATTGGAAGTGAATAATTTATTTAAGTACTGATTCACCCCCCTCTCAGTAATACTGATTTCAACAATTGGTATCAAATCCAAGTACCTTGATACACCTTAACAGTTGGGATAGATCTTGGAGTGGAAGACATGGAATATGAAGCATTGACTAATGATAAAAATCCTTTGAAAGATGATAAACATGAAGACAAGAAATTATTTCCTAAAGAATATTGTGAAGTTAATTTTGAAGGAGAGCTTATTTTTCACTAGAATATATGGATGCAACAAGCAAAGAAAATGGAGATTTCAAGATCAAACTCAAAGAATTAAAAGAAAAAATAATCAATTTTAAAGTTCAAGTTGAAGGAGGAAAGAGGGTTACAAATTGTCTAAATGATAAGTTCAATGACAAATTAGTTCAATGTGTCAAGCTTGAAGAAAAAATTGTCTCTTTATGAAAATAATTGGAGAAATTTAAGAACCAGAGAGACAAAGGATTGAAGCTCAAGAAGAGAACCAACATCCTTGATGAAATAACCATAAATCAAAATCCTCTAAAGAATAAGGGTGGTCTTGTATTTGAAAAAGGTTAAAACTCATAGACAGATATCCTTGAAGGCTTTATTGAAATAAAAAAGGAAAAAAACCATGTTGAAGAATCTAAGAAAACTAATGATGAGAAGTAGAAATTGGATGATGATTTCATAAAGGTCAACAATCAAAATAAGATCTCAAAAGATATCCTTCTAGAAAATTTGCTACTCCTAGGTTCTCTTGATCCTTGTACATGGTTACTGTTACTCTTGCAACAAGTTTGGTCATAAGGATATCAATTGTAGATCTATGGAAATAAATTATTGCATGAGTAATAACTTATTTGTTCCTCTAAGACATAATGCTATGATCTTTCATTCCTTTTATGGTAACTACTATGCATGCAATAAATTTGGACAGAAGGCTCTTGATTGTAGAACTAAAGTAGGGAGAAATGGTTTGACTCCAAAATATAATGTTGTCTACTATAAATGTAATAAATTTTTGGCACAAAGCAATATGTTGCAAAAGTGGTTCTATGAGACCACATGTTCAATATAAGAAGTTAGAGGAAAAGAAGAAAGCTACAAAAGGTTAGAGAAAGAAACAAGGGTAAGATAATGAGATGAAGGATGACACTATGCTTTTGAATTATGCATAAGATCTCATCATGATTAATTGAGAAAGGGCATTGTCTTTGGTGGAGCTACCATCTATAAAGTCTTCCAGCCCCTAGATGTTGGGAAAAGAAGGAAAAACAACTGAGAGGGGGGGTAAATCAGTTGTCATAGAATAATTTAAACCTTTTCAAACTTTACCTAACTTAATCTAAGATCTGATGAATGAACAGTAAACCATGAACAAACAACACATGAAAAGCATAGAGAACACCAAGATTTTTAACATGGAAACCCTATTAGGGAAAAAACCATGGTGGATGTTAGTCCACAATATTATACCCTATTAAAAGTATAAAAAAAATAATGGGAATGCACATGCATTCAAGCACATTACCTAGAGCTCACTACCAAGCAATACACAAAAATACAGATTAGATCCGTAGGGTACGAACTAAGAAAATAGCTTCTTCACAAGCTTGATTACAATTCTAGTTAAGCACATAAAACCTTCTTCACACTTCGCTCAAGCTTCTTCGAGCACTCTGCTCTGAAATCAAATGATTGGGACACTATTCATACATCTACACTTTCTCTGGCATATATTTTCTCTTATGCACACACTAACTTCACTCAAAAAGTCACTCTTATATATCTGCAACTTGGAATTACATTAACAACCTTGTCAACCAAAATATAAAACATATTTTCAATGTCGACCCAAATTTACAAAAAAAAATCAATGTGGATCAAACGTCATTAGCTAATATCATGATGTGACCCAAAACAATATCCTCGAGCACACCAAACATTCAAAATTAAATCTTCAAGGATCCCCAAATGCCACAACCATCATGTTGGCCAAGAACATGAAAACTCAAACATACTGAGAAAAATATTTGACCATGAGAACACCCATCAATGCAAACATACAACAAGGATAGAGAATGATCTAGAGGCATCCACAAACAACAAGAAATAATAGAGAAATGTCCAGAACAACAGAAATTATTAGAAACACATAAACTTCAATCAGGAACACTGACAAAACCCTCAAAAATATTGTGAGAACACAACCATTCATAGCACAATCAAATCTTCACGCGAACCTCTGAAACTTCTAGTAGATGAACTAGATACTCTTAGCAATAAACCCTTTAACCCACAACAACAGATCCTCAATGTACATAGCAAGACACTTTCATGACCTTCACTATTCCACTAGCAACTTGGAACTTTTCCTTTAACAATTTTCTCAATATCCTTGACATATACAACCTTCAATACAATAATGCTAATAGTTTTGAAATCAATGACAACCATATATCAGCAAAAAAACCACAACATCCAACAATCTCCCCCTTTGGCATTGATGGCAACACATGATGTGAAAAACACCATCAATCCAACTTCTCGATTAGCACTTACTCCCCCTTAGATTCTGACTCTTCTTCCTTAACCTCTTTAGCATGAACTTCTCCCCACAAGACTCTTCACTCCAGATAAGCAATGGTTTTTCACATGACTCTTCTCCCCCTTTGACATTAATGGAAAATCTAAGCATTATCTTCTCACATAAATGCTCTAAACCACATATCTACACATCTGACTATTCCCCCTGAGTAGTAGCCACAAAAAAATCAATCTGGATTAGGAAATTTCTTTGAAGCACATGGATTGATGCAAGTAAATGCATCTTTAGTTCATATTAGGAGGAGTAATCATCCCTAGAATCCCTCTAAGATAATAAAAAGTATCCTTTAGCAATGACTTAATGAAAGCATTTGCA
This sequence comes from Sequoia sempervirens, assembly GCA_007258455.2. Classification (NCBI taxonomy): domain Eukaryota; kingdom Viridiplantae; phylum Streptophyta; class Pinopsida; order Cupressales; family Cupressaceae; genus Sequoia; species Sequoia sempervirens. The sequence continues at coordinate 150,076,211 of VDFB02058242.1, forward strand.
ACATGTTCTTTGGTAGGCACATACTCTAGTCTGACTTCTTTCTCACTCACTTTTCCCTTAAGAAGTGAAATTTGATTGATATATGCTTGGTTAATTGCACTTGAGTTGTCACAGTATATGGTAATAGGTTCATCATATACTACTCTGATATCTTTTAGCATTTGTTTCATCTACATCACTTGAGTACAGTTATTTGCAGCAACAATATACTCTGTCTCAGCAGTAGATAGAGAAATGGAGTTTTGCTTTTTTCTCAACCAAGACACTAGCTTCTTTCCTAGGAAGAAGGAACCACCAAGTTAGTACTCTTCATGTCATCTACATCTCCTGCCCAATTTGCATCAGTATATGCATTCAAAGTAAGATCATCATCTTTCAAATACCAAAGCCCAAAATTAGTTCTTTCTTTCAAATACCTGAAGATTCTCTTTACAGCAGTCACATGAAACTCTTTTGGATCAGCCTGAAATCTAGCAACCATACATACAATATTCATAATGTCTAGTTTGGTCTATGTTAAATAGAGCAATCCACCAATAATTGACCTATATCTTGTTTGATTTTCCTTAGGAGAATCATCATTCTATGTCAACTTACATTTGGTTATCATGGGAGTAACAATAGGTTTTGATTCATCCATGCCAAACGTCTTCAAGAGCTCTCTCACATATTTGGACTAAGATACGAAGATCCCCTTGTTTAACTAAGTAACTTGCAATCCCAAAAAGAACTTCATCTCTCCAATAATTCTCATCTCAAATTCACTCTTCATTTCACCAGAAAACCTCATACATAGATTTTCATCTCCTCCAAAAATAATGTCATCAAAAAGGACCTCAATAATTAACTCTTTGTCATGATCCAATTTGAAATACAAGTTTTTGTCAGTAGTACCTTTATTGAATCCAACCTTTAGTAAATATTTGTCCAGACTAGCATACTAGGCTCTGGGGGCTTGCTTGAGTCCATATAGAGCTTTGTTCAATCAAAAAACCATGCTTTTCTTATCAGTTAGTTGAAATCCATCTGGTTGTTGAATTTATACTTTTTCTTCTAGCTCACCATTCAAAAAAGTTGACTTCACATCCATTTGATAGACTATAATTTTTATATGCAACATAAGCAAGAAATAACCTTACAGCTTCAATTCTAGAAACAAGGGAAAGGTTTCTTCAAAATCAATACCTTCCATTTGTGAATACCCTTTAAATACTAGCCTTGCTTTATTTTGGACCACTTCACCTTGTTCAGTTAGCTTAGTCTGAAAGACCCATTTAGTACCAATCACATTTTTATCTTTAGGTTTGGGAACAAGTATCCATGTATTATTCTTTTCAATCTGCATTAGTTCTTCCTTCATAGCGTCCATCTAGTGTTCATCATTGCAAGCTTCATTGACATCTTTAGGCTCAATCTTGGAAATCAGGCAATACTCTTCTACAATATTTCTTCTAGTTTGCACACCTTTGTTCTTGTCTCCTATAATTTGATTTTCTGAGTGATTTAGCTTTACATACCTCATAATTTTAGGATTCTCTCGAACTTCTGATTCTTCTGTTCTTTCTTCTGCACTTGTGCCACACTTGTCTCTACTTCTTGACTGTATTGATTTACTGGAACAAATTGAAGTTGTCTTATCAGAACATATGGCATAGTTTGAAGTTGATTATGTGTATTAGAATTATTCCCTTTGTTTGTGTTGTCTTTCTATTCATCTGAATCATATCCATAATATCTAGATGATCTAGCAGAATCCTCATCAACTCTAACATTTGCACTCTCAACCATTTTTCTCGGTCTTCTGTTATAGCACTGGTAGGCCTTGCTTCTAGTAGAGTAACCTAGAAAGATTCCTTCATTGCTTCTTACATCAAACTTGCCTATATCATCATCACTCTTGATGTAACACTTGCTTCCAAATATTTTGAAGTATTTAACAGTAGTCTTATAACCAAACCATAGTTCAAAAGGAGTCTTACCAGAATTACCATTCACATTTACCTGGTTCAAAGTGTGCACAACAATGCTTATAGCTTCACTCTAGTAGATGTGAGGCACATTTCCTTCCATCATCATTTTTCTAACAACATCTAGATTTTTTTTGTTCTTCCTCTCTATAACTCCATTTTGTTGCGGGGTTTGGGGAGAAGATAACTGTCTTTTGATTTCATGCTCTTCATAGAAAGAATTAAACTCCCTAGAGGTGAACTCACCACCTCTATTTGACCTTAAGCATTTGATTTTCAAACCTTTTTCATTTTCTTCCATAGTCTTGAAACTTTTGAACTTCTCTAATGCTTCACATTTTTCTCTTAAGAAAGCAACCCATATCATTCTAGAATAATCATTAATAAGCAGCATAAAGTACCTTTCACCATGGAGACTTCTGACTCTGGAAGCACCACATTGATCAGTATGAACTAGCTCCTCTAATCCATTCGAATGATGTTGTTTCCTCTGAAAAGAGACTCTAGTCTATTTTCCCATTTGATACTCCTTGCAAATTGTGTTAGCAAGCTTCACTAGCTTAGGTAGATCTCTTACTGCTTAAGTGGAACTTACTTTGACAATGTTATCAAAATTCACATGACACGGCCTTCTATGCCATAACTATCTTTCATCTACTTGAGTAATTAAACAACTTTCATTGGCATCATTAAGGTGAAAAACATTACCTTTTGTTTGTTTATCTAAAGCAATTATATTTCAAAAACTTCTATATATCCTCCATCTTCCATGTTTGAACTAAAGATCATAACCCTTGTCCACCATTTGTCCAACACTCAATAGGTTGTGCTTCAAGCCTTCAACATAAAGAAAATCATCAGTGCTATGCTTACCACCAAGAAAAATAGATCCTCTACCATGAATCACACAAGCTTGTTATCTCCAAATCTTACAATCCCACTATCATACTTCTCTAGATTTACAAAAAAAAAAATTGTCACTAGTCATATGGTGTGACCATCCACTATCAATAACCCACTCATCCTTTTCTTCAATTAGGGTTGCAAGAGCTTTCTCAACTTTAGTGGATTAAGTAGCTATTAGACTATTTTCCTTGATAGCAATGAAAACACAATCATCTTCATTTCCATTTTCTTTATCAGATTCTTCATTAGTCACACCTTCTTCAACAAAGTAACATTTCTTTTGGAAACTAGATTTGTAAGGCTTAGATCTAGGAACTCTTTCAAGACACCTTGATGCAAAATGACCTATTTTACTGCAAGAAAAAAATTTGATAGGAAACTTTCCTTTATACTTAGCTTGTCCTCTACCTTGTTTCTTCACAATCAGTGCTTCCAACTCTTCTACCTCTCTTTCTTCATCTTCAAGTTGTTTCATTTCTTCCTCATACTTGAATTTCTTTCTAGAAATATCTCCTGGATCATATCTTTTCTTGTTTCTTCTGGATATAGTAGCCTTAAATGTAGTTTCAGTCTTGGGAATAGATTCACCAAATTCGTTCAACTCAAAGGCAGCAAGTTTACCAATCAATGTATCTCTTGTCACATTTGTCAATGATTTGGTTTCTTCAATAGCATGATCCTTTTCTTTGTAGGAGGGAGGCAATTATTTGAGCACTTTAGCCACAATTTCTCCCTCTTCCATGATACCATCGGCACATCTAATGCCCATCAACATTTCATTTACTCTTTGCATAAAAGAAGAAATATTTTCATCTTCACCCATCTTCAAATTTTCATACTTTCCTTTCAAACTTTGTAGCTTAGCCATCTTCACATGTACATCTCCTTCATACAAAGTTTCCAACTTTGTCCACATCTCATGAGTTGTCTTCAGACCTATCACATTTCTCATTTCCGAGTCTGTTAGAGCACTCAACAAAGCTTCCATATCCCTGACATTATTCCTAGCCTCTTTAATCTCATGAACAATGGGAGGACCATTCTGAGGAATAACATAGTTATTCTTTGTAATCTCCTAGAAGGGTTCACCAATACACCTCGAATGACACTCCATCCTAGTTTTCCACAATGAGTTGTTTGTTCCATCGAATCTATGACTGTCCTTCTTGTATGATGCCATCTCAAATCACCTCAAGCTTTTAAACTTCTTCAGAGGAACCTGCTCTAATACCAAATTTTGGAAAAACAAGGACAAACAACTGAGAGGGGGGGTGGATCAGTTGTCACAAAATATTTAAACATTTTCAAACTTTACTTAACTTAATCTCAAATTTGATGAATGAATAGTAAACCATGAACAAAAAACACATCAAAAGTATAGAGAAGACAAAGATTTTTTATGTGGAAACCCTGTTAAGGGAAAAACCATGGTGGATTTTAGTCGACAATATTATACCCTGTTAAAATAATAAGAAAAATAATGGGAATGCACATGCATTCAGGCACACTACCTAGAGCTCACTGCACAAATACAAGAGGGTTCAGTACCCAACAATACACAACAATATGGATGAGATCTGTAGCATATGAACTGAGAAAATAGCTTCTTCACAAGCCTAATTATAGTTCTAGTTAAGCACTAAAAACCTTCTTCACATTTCGCTCAAACTTCTTCTCACTCTGCTCTACAATTGAATGATTAGGACACTATTCACACATCTACACTTTCTCTGGCATACATTCATTCTTATGCACACACTAACTTCGCTCAAACAATCACTCTTATACATCCACAACATGGAATTACATCAACAACCTTGTTGGCCAAAATATAAAACATATTTTCAATGTTGGCCCAAATTTACAAACAAATTTTCAATGTGGATCAAATACCATTGCCTAATATCCTGACACAACCCAAAACAATATCCTCGAGTGCTCCAAACATTCAAAATTAAATCTTCAAGGATCTACAACACGCCACAACCATCATGTCATCCAAGAACATGAAAACCTGAACATACCGAGAAAAATATTTGACCATGAGCACACCGATTAGCACGAATGTACAAAAATGATAGTGAATGATCTAGAGACATCCACAAACAATAAGAACTAACAGAGAAATATCCACAACAATAGAAATTATTAGAAAAACATAAACTTCAATCGGGAACTCTAAACAAAACCCATAGAAATACTGTTAGAACAAAATTGTTCATAGCACAATCAAATCTTCATGCGGACCTTTGAAAATTTTGGTAGATGAACTAGATACTCTCATAAATAAACCCTTTAGTCTACAACAATTGATCTTCAAAAAATAGAACAAGACACTTTCATGACCTTCACTGTTCCATCGACAACCTAGAACTCTTCCTTTAACAATTTTCTCAATATGCTTGACATATAGAGCCTTCAATACAATAATGCTAATAGTGTTGATATCAATTACAACCACATATCAGCAACACAACCAAAAATCCAACACTAGAAAAGACTAAATTTTAAATATTGCATAATTCAAATTGATTTATAATAGCGCATCTGAGGTATATGATTCTAGATTAAATACATGATATGTGGAGGATTGAAAAAAGATTTCGATCTCTATGAAGACATATAGAACTTTGGTAGCTATACACCTATAGACATGTAAATTATGCTGATTGATCTCATGCACTCTATCCTTATTTACTAACACTAATTCTACCTAAATCATCTATCTGCTAACCATTTAATCGAATAATCTTTATTTGATTAAATTCATCATATTTCATCTTACAATTAAATAAATCCACTTTATTTCATTAAATCATTATCCTTTCTTAATTAAATAAATCATTTTGTCCTCTATTAGTTAAATAAAACAACTTTTTTAATTAATCCTAATGTTCTCCTTTAAATTAGATAAGCTAACCTTTATTTTATTTAAGTCTAGCATCATCCCTCTTTAATTACATAAATTAAACTGTGCGAGCCCTAATCCTAATACCTGCAAAACAATAAGAACAAACACATTAGATTAGAAATTGCAAGCAAGAACAAGGATTCCCCATGAAATCCATTCACAAAGTTCAAATTAGGAAATCAAATAATGGAAAACACAATGAAAACAACAAAATAGAGATTGAATCCTAATTAAACTATAAAACTCATGATCCCATGGGGGAATTGGTGCCAATTTGATGTGAAAAATGGCCCTTTCACAATTCCTATGATGCAAGATTGATGAATGTTAATGAATGTTGATAAGTGATCCACTTTGTTGATGTTTGATGAGTGCTCCAATGGAAAAACCTGCATAACCTAGTTATTATTCAATGATATTGGATGAAAATGGCTAAATATTTTAGCATAGTAATTTTGCATAATTTGTGGATGATCAAATGAGGAATGAAGCCTCTTATTTTTAGATGAGATTGAAGGATGAATGTCCAAATTTGAGCAATGTGGGACTAACATTCATCCAATGGCAAGATGCCACTTGTCAAACTATGAGTGGATGGAGGATGTGCATGTTTTGAGGATTGTGCCAATAAATGCCTATTTTTGAATTTTGAATTTGTTGAAATGACATGCAAGAGGGAAGGAAAAATGAATTAAATGCCACTTGGCTCAAGGAAAAGGACATGTAAAATGGAGTAAATGCCTTGTTGGATGTACATGTCAACCTAGATTTTTTAATTCAAAGTTGAAGAATATTCTAGAAAGATGCCTTGTTGAGGAAAATAGGGATTTAATAAATCAATTAAATCTATTTTCATGTGCAAGTGGTAAATGTTGGAGGATGGGACATGATAAGAGATTAAATTAATCAAAACTAATTAATTTAATGAGAGATTAGTTGATGTGACAAGTTTGACTTAGATTTGTGGATTTATTTAAATCAAATATGAGATGAATATGATAAGAGATTAATTAAATAAATATTTTGATTTATTTAATTAAAAGAGATGATGTTAGATTAAATGAAATAAGGTTTTAATTTATTTAATTTAATTGATAGAATTTAGAGATCTAATCAAATAAAATTAATTATTTAATTAAATAGCGATAATTAGATCAAAATGATTGATTTAATTAACAAAAGAGAAAGACTTAATTAGATAAAATGATTTATTTAATTAAGGGAAGGAAATTGATGAATTTAATCAAATAGGGGAACTTGATTAAATGGTTAGACTATAGGATGATTCAGGATGAAACATTGTTAGTGGTCGGGATCAGATGCAGAATGTCAATCGGTATATTTTACATGTCTACATTTTTCCCCTCTTTGAAGCAATGCACTTGTTGCATTGGTTCAAAGAATAAACGATCTCGATCAAAGCCAATTTTTTGTTTTCAAAATCTAGCCCCACTACTGTTTGGTGAGAGAAAACATGCCAATACATTTCCCCCTCGAGAGATTGGACAAAAATTTCAATTTTTAGGTGATCTCAAGAAAAAAGAGGACAAGGTGCCCGATAGGTCCGAAAAGGCTCCATGAGGCCAAAAACATGTCTAAATGCAATAAAATGATATAAAACAGGCCTCAACTGGACAAAAATAGGCTCAAGGGTCCAAAACCCTAGCATGATAGCCAATTAGGGTGAAAAAAACCCTCATTTTCAAGCTTAAAAAGGCTCTGAGGGGTGACTTTCAATTCATTTTCACACACAGCCATTTAGAAACCTTGAGATTTGAGCTTTGATCTCCTGATGATATGGCACAATGACAACTCCTGATGCACATTTCTGACCAAGTCTGGATGTACCAGCAGCCACCCGACATTGGGGCACCAGTAAGTGATCCTTACCTGAGCTTTGTTTTTCATTTTTAGCCTTCATTTAATGCTTTCAAAGTCAGTCCTTCTATAGTGGCGCTATATAGCACCACTTAGAAATAAAACTACGCCGCTAAGTGTCAAATTACACCGTGGTGGTGGAGTTTGGAGTTTGATAATAAACTGCAAACTCTGATGTTGAGCTTGTGGCAAGTAGGGTGATTTCTAAACTATGACGCAACGGTCCTATATCTTTGCAAACTACGCCACTGGGAAGGAAAGTACACCACGATGGTGCGCTTTCAGCCATTTGTGCCCTACCATCAGAGTTTGATTAAAAATAAAACTGCGACACCTTCACGGATTGTGATGCTGGAGTGGTTTCTTGGACACCCAGCGATTTTTTTTTCAATTTTTTTAACATGATGACCTTTCTTGATGTAGGATGCAGCAAGGGAGCTCTACTCCTGAGAGCATAGGTCACAAGATCTGTTCAGTTACTTGTGGGACCTGAGTGATAGAGATCAAGACCGACTTTGAGACATGGGGTTGTGGTATATTGCCTACATATCACCTGTTTGCACTCACTTGGGGATGATTTCAGCGGTTGTCGAGAGATGGAACAACGAGACCTCTTCGTTCCACCTTCCTACCGGTGAGGCCACCATCACCTTGGAGGACATTTAGCATATTTTATGATTCTCGATTCATGGTTGGCATGTCATTTTTGATATGGATGAGGGGCGTAATACCTGCCACAAATTCCTTTCCACAAAGGATATTGTCATTTGCGAGGGGAAGATCAAGCTTGAGTGACATAAGGCCCTGGTACCTCCCTTCCACTTGGTTGTTGCAGCGGTTATTTTGGGTCTCATTGCCCCAGACAGACAAGGCTGGTATTTCAGTCCTGGTTGGGGACTCTGCTGCGAGCACATGGTTCGCAACAGACCAGTCTATTTTGCTTGGGGGTTAGTTTTTCTTGCATCCTTGTACAAAGATCTCCACAAGTACATCTACCTTGACTGCAAAGTAGTCAAAGCAGGCATGACACTTCTCCACGTATGGGCGTGGGAGCATATTGTTGTCCTTCGGCCATAGATTGTTACAGTTCCCATGGGGGCTAGTGATCCCCTCATATGGCACTACAGAGGTGGTGTGTCCTTCACACGCACAAGTGAGCACGGGATCCCCTATTGGAGGAGGGTCTTATAAGCGATGTAGGTATTCATATGGCATTCATACCTTGGTTAGCTCAGATGGGTGGATGATGCTCATCATATTTTTTATGCCCACCAAAACCGCTTTATGCAGGAGCGAGAGCATACCATGATAGAGAGATATCTACCCAAGTGCCCACAGCGTCAGTTAGATGAGCCCAAGGATCGGCTAGATGATGATTATGTGGTTGTATTTTCCCAGACCATGTCACAGGTTTCATGGGGGTGATACATTCCTGCCTCAGAGGTCATGGAAAATTTTAGACAGTTGGTGGCTCGGCCATGGGCCTACAATCATTGGGCCTATAGATCTAGGCACGACACATGCATACAAGGATTAGTTCCAACCTCCCCTTTGTTTGGTAGTTCCAGGGGCAGTCCCAAATCGATGGAGAGTGAGAGGTAGAGGGGGAGGATGAGAACAGAGGGATGGTGCATGATAGGAGCAACCGGCTGTGCATCCAGTTCAGCCATCCCAGCCAAATCAGGTTGATGTATAGATGCTGGACCAACAACAGGTGTGAGTAAGTGCACCACCACAGGTTGGGGGCGAGGATCAACTTCAGGTACAACCTCCACAAGCATAGCCAACAGTGTAGCCAGTAGGGTAGGTGGATCCCCGGGATACTTTGATTGCATAGCTGCAGGCTCAGGTGCAGACTTTGACAGGGGAGAGAGATTAGGCACAGAATGAGAGAGATTAGATCAAGGCCGAGAGGGATCAGGCCATACTTCAAAGATAGGTTGTAGAGTTACAGGCAGCCATAGAGCTAGGCTGAAGACAACAAATGGAGAGCATGGCAACCTTCTCCTCTCAGGTTATAGTGTGCATTCGGTCCTCCAGGGATGTCATCCGAGAGGCCAAGTATTACTGGTTGCATTATCATGAGGCCGTACCGAGACCAACATGAGTCCTGGAGTACTCGCAGTGGACCAGCCATAGACTAGTAGAGGGTCACGGTGATAGAGGCGAGCGCAGCATACAAGGGGGTAGACCTTAATCGAGATGATATCATTTTTTGCCTTATGGACTCCTTTTTGATAGCCTGATGGGCCTTTCTGTACTGATTGACATAAATGTACAGTGATCTGATTATTTTGTACTATGATAGTTATCCAATTATATATATATATATATGAGCCAATGATTTTGAAATGATGTGATTTGTATCATTTATTTATGCATGAATGGATGATTCTATTTCTATATGCTGTGTAATGATGTTTATATGATGTTATATGATGTATTTATGGATGCATTTATTTCTAATGATATATGTGTTATGTAATGGTTATGACCTAACAGATCTATATTATGTTGTTGACTTATGATATGCAAATGCATTTATGTGATGTGTAATGATGTTACAATCTATATGTTGATTTGATATGATATGTTATATGGAATATGCAAAATGATATGGTGTATACGTGAAATGTTATGTGAACTATGCTTATAAATGAAATGATTATGGATGGATGTATGTTTTGCGTGCAATGGATTTTTATGTTCCTATTTATGCTTATAATGATGTGTAATTATTTATGCAATGAATGAGATGATATGGATGATTAATGGATGATATTATGAAATGTAAATGCAATGGTTGTGTTTTATAGGATGTGTATTGATGATGCAAATGAGATGATTTTAAGATGTTTAGAATAACAAATATATATTATCCTAAACATACTAAATGATATTGTAATCTATGTGATGTATTTAATGTGATGTGATGCAATGATATGAAATGATATGTTAATATAAAGTGGTATGATGATGTTAAATGTAAAATGAATGTAATGTGTATGAGTATGTATGAAATGGATTATCTATAATGCTTATGTACTTATTATGTATGATTATGTAGTAGGTGGTAATGTGAAATGGTTATGAAATGTTTATGCAAATGAATGTTATGGAATGATTTACGTGATAAATGCAATGTGATAAAATTTAATGAGAGAGGGATGTGCAAATGCTTATAATACCATTTTATATGATGATGAAAATGCAATGCATGGGTTCCCTATATGATATGTTGATGTAATATGAAAATGTTTTGTGGATGCAAGATCAATGATGATGATGATGGTGATGATGATCAACTGTCATAGTACCTTGTTAGTGCGATGAGCAAGAAGAGAAGAATTCATTTCAACAAGACACAAGATGATGAAAATGAAAAATGATGATTTCTTGCCGAGGAATTAGGATTTTCAAAGGGCCAATTTCCTTATGTTTGATAACACACATGGTACGATGCATCAAGGTATAGAAAACCAAGATGGCATTGTACCTAGTGTGATGGACTTTGACTTGACAAACAAATAGGAGTATCCTTGTTCACACCTAACATACAAAAACTTTGCTAGGATGCACTTTAGAAGTTTCAAACACCTTAGACCAAAACACAAAAAGGTATAACCTATCAATGCAATAGTCAACAAGTTGCCCAAAACCTCCTCCATTCATACCTAAAAAAGCAAGTATTCACCAAGGTTATATTACAAGAACGTCCAACAAGCACAATGGACAAAAGATAATGATCGTTGCCCAATTCCTATTTCTCTAAATCCTCTTGTTCGGATATCATCGAGAAGTCCTTGGAATGAGTGAAATAAGATAAATAAAAAGGATAAAGACAAAGTAAACAAACAAGTTGATGTTCTTCAATAATGCTAACCAAAAGGGGATGTGTTTTTTTAAGGATAAGAACCAAAAGTATTGCCAAAAGATAATGCCCATTGTAAGAAGGATTCATCCTAGGACATGTTAGTGGATGGTGGCACGTCATTTCATTTTTCCAAAGCATTAATTCAAATGATTGATATGGGACCAATTAGATGATGAGATATCGACACAAAGAGTTGACCAACTTTTTTATGCACTGACTTAGACCTAAGACTTGATGTTTTGAGTTTTCACTTTTAACCTGCTAGAGTTGTTTCTGATTATCTTACCAAAGATTGAGGATGACAATCATTTATTATGGATGATGTTATTGTGGGTGCAAGTGAGATGAGATGGATGGATTTTTTCAAATATTGGGATGTTTTTGATTTTTTTTTGAGATGTTTTGAGGCTATTTTTGGTATTTTTTGAGATTTTGCAACTGTTTTGATTTTTCAATTTTTGAATGTTTTGGGGTTTTCTGAGATTTTGACCAAGAGACTAACCTAAGGACTTATCCTAGGGGCCTCAAGGGCTGATCAAACTATTAGCCTTACCTACGTTATACACGTAGAGACCACATAGAGACCACGTAGTTCAACTGACGACTTGACCAATTTATAGATGCAAATATACATGATGAGATGTCAGTTTATTATGACAGACTCCTAAATGAATAACCTAAATGTCTCGGGGGATGATCAAGGATCAACCTTGCCTACGTTTGAAGCTTAGAGATGACATAGTTCAACAAGACGACTTTGTTTTTTACTTTTTGACTGACTTTTTGACATGTTTTGGGATTTTTGATATGTTTTGATGTTTTTGGATTTTTTTGGTTTTTTGATGTTTTTGGATTTTTTGAGATTTTGATGTTTTTGGATTTTCTAATGTTTTGATGTTTTTGGATTTTTGGATTATTTTTTTATGTTTTTGGATTTTCTGATTTGAGGATTTTAAGAACATACACAAACCTGATCCGATGAGAAAATGCCCCCAGTGTGATGCAATAGACTACTCCGATAAAGGAAGGACAAACTAACCTTGAGGATGGGCTGAGTAGTACTAGGAGGGATCATGATATGAAAATAGGACCAAGCTATGATGTGGATGCGGGTGGATGAGTGATGGATGGAGACCCGAATACGATGGATGATGGAAGCGTGATGGATGGATAATGAAGAACAAGCCATAAAGATCCTGTGGATGGAAAGTGCTTATTTACACAAGGTGCCTGTTTACCAAGTTTTCACCAAGGTACTTGCCCAAAGTGCCACCGAAGTGGTTTTCACTAGAGGACAATTTTTTTCTTTACTATTTTTATCCTTTTTCTGATTTTTTTGGACTTTTTGCTTTTTTAATCTTTTTGTTGTCACCAAGATGCCTATTTACTAGGTTTTCACCGAAGTAACCATTTTTTCAAGACATTTTTTTGATTTTTTTGATTTTTTTATTCTATACCTTGAAAGATTTAAGCATAAAACTTTTTGAGATGAGAGCTATTCATAGGCTCTTGTAGAGGTTCCCCTTCGGTTGTTGATAACTGATATGCCCCTGACTTGTAACTTGTTGTGATAATGAATGGTCCCAACCAATTAGATTCAAATTTTCCTTTGCTGCTTGGGTTTGGGACATTCTTCTAATTCTCTTTTAATACCAGTTCTCCAACTTGGAAGGTCCTACTTTTGATTTTCTTATTGTAGATCCTTTTGAGTCTATTCTAATAGACTTACAAATGATTCAAAGTATCTATGCATTGCTCATCCAGTAGCTCCAGGTCATTTAATCATGATACTTGATACTCTTCATCTATGATGAGGTTTTGCAATGATATTTTGAGTGATGGGAGCTCAATCTCAATGGGTAGTACTGCTTCTGATCTGTAGACCAAGGAGAAAGGGGTGGCACCAGTGGGTGTGTGGATGTTGGTTCGGTAGGCCCAAAAAGCTGGATTAAGCTGCAAATGCCAGTCATGACCTACGTCATTGACTATTTTCTTGAGGATTTTCAGAATGGTTTTGTTTGTAGCTTCTACTTTGCCATTGCCTTGGGGATAGTATGGGGTGGAGAAGCGATGTTGGATTTTTATTTTTTTCCATAAGTTACAGACCTCCTGATTCTTAAATGGTGTCCCATTATCCGAGATAATGGCTTGTGGAACACCATATAGGAAAATGAGATAGTTTAGGATGAACTTTGAAATCTTCTTCCCAATTATATACGTCATGGGTATGGCTTCCACTAACTTAGTAAAGTACTCTACTGTGGTTATGATGAATTTGTGGCTATTAGATGAAGTGGGCATGATTTTTCCAATGAGATCAAGTCCCCACTACGAAAAGGGCCATGGTGTGACGATAGGATGAAGCTCTTGAGTTGGAGCATGGATGAGGTCCCTGTTTTGCTGACATTGTAGACACCTTCTAGCATAATCATGTGCCTCTCTTTCTATTGTGGGCCAGTAATACCCCATCCTCAACAGTTTCTTAGCTATGGTCATTCCACTCGAGTGTGAACCATAGATACTGTTATGTACTTCAGTTAGAGCGATTAATGCCTCCTTAGTGTTTAAGCAGAGTAGTAGGGTTCCTTCTATGCTCCTAGAATATAGAGTATCTCCTAGGATGACGAATCTGGATTCATTTTTTTACAAAGGTTCATTTTAGGTTTGAGGGTAAATCAATAGGTATGACTCTTATTCGAAGGTATGTGTAAATGTTGTTGTACCAAGGATCACCGTGACCAATGATTTCACACACAAATTCTATTTTGGTACCTCAAATGTAGGCACGAGAAGCTGCTCTATCAGGAATTTGTATTTTGGAATGTTGTGAGGAATATCTAGTAAGGATCCAATTGTTGCCATGGTGTTTGCTACTCTATTGTTGGTTATGTGAATCTGCTCAAATGTAATTTTGATGAAGGATTCTTTGAGGGTCTCCATCAATTTCTTGTATGGAGTGAGCTTGTCGTCCTTGGTCTGGTATTCATCATTCACTTGATTTATTATCAATTGAGAGTCTCTATATACTTTGAGAGCTATAATGTTCCACTGCACTGCTATTCTGAGACCTATGGTTAAAGCCTCATATTCTGTAATGTTATTGGTGTAGGGAAATGCCAGTTTGTAGGACCTTGGTATGCAATCCTCTTGCAGGGTGATAAAGAAGACACTGACTCCTGATCCTTGTTCTATGTATGAGCCATCAAAGTACAGTTTCTAGTGGTCAACTACATTGAGATTAAAAATAGACTCATTTGGAAACTCTGAGATGAGAGGATTTTCTGAATAGATTGGTGCTTCTACAAGTTGATCTATGATGACTTGGCCTTTGATTGCTTTCCACTCCACATATTCGATGTCATATTCTGACAATATCATCACCCATTTTTCCATTCTTCTCGTGAGCATTGCTTTTGACAATAAGTACTTGAGAGGGTCGATTTTGGAAATGAGTTTTATTTTGTGTGCCAACATGTAATGTCTGAATTTTTGTGATGCAAACACTACTACAAGGCATGCTTTCTTAATGAATGAATAATTTACCTCATGCCCAACCATTTTTCTACTGATGTAATAGATAGCCCTTTATGTTCCATTTTTGTCATGCTGAGCTAGGAGAGCTCCAAGGATTGCTATTGTTGCTAATACATATAGAATCAATGGTTTTCTTGGGATTAGTAGCATTAAGACTAGTGGTGTCAGTAGATATTCTTTGATTTTATTGAATGCCTCTTCACACTTGGTATACCATTTGTATGTTACTCCCTTTTGGAGTAGGTGAGAATATTGGTTTTTTTTGTCCGCCAACTATGCTATGAATCTTCAAATGGATTGGAGCCTACATTGGAGACCTCTTAATAGCTTTAATGTTTTTGGTACCTCCATCTTGAGGATTGCTTTTACCTTTGTTGGATCTACCTCGATACCTCTCATTGACACTATATATCCCATCAATTTTCCTGATTGTATGCTGAAGACACACTTCTTTGGACTTAATCTGACCTTGTACTCCTCCAGCATGTCAAAGAAGGCACTTAGGGTTGCTATGTGATCTTTTCTCTTTTTGGACTTGGCTAGAATGTCATCAACATAATCTTTGACCTTCTTATGGATCATGTCGTGGAATATCAATGTGATGGCCCTTTGATATGTTGCTCCTGTGTTCTTTAAGCTGAATGGCATCATATTCCAGTAGTAGGTCCCCAATGGACAAGTGAAAGTTGTCTTATGTTGGTCCTCTTTAGCTATCATGATTTGATTGTACCTTGAGAATCCGTCCATTAGTGACAACATTTCATGTCAGGCTGTCATGTCTACTGTCATTTCAATGTTTGGAAGTGGGAAGTCATCTTTCAGACATGCTTTATTCAAGTCACTAAATTCTATGCATATTATGATGCCCCCATTGGGTTTTGAAATAGGTACCAAGTTTGAAACCCATTCTAGATAATCTATCAGTTGGATGAATCCTACATCTAATAGCTTTTTTAGCTCCATTTTGACTAATAAGGCAATCTAAGGGTACATTTTTCAAAGTTTTTGTTTAACAGGCTTTGCTTCTAGATATACTGCTAAGTGGTGAACCACGATCTCTGGATCAAGCCCTGGCATGTCAGCATAGCTCCATGCAAAGTTTATCTATCTTTTTCTTAGGAAGGCTGCTAGGAGCTCTTGTTCCTATGACTAGATTGCATTTTTCTGCTAGGACTGCTAATTTTTCTTGATGAAGAGCTCTGAGAGGAAGATTGAATCCCCCATCCTCGGGTGCCTTGGAGAGGTTTCCACCATTGGATGTGTCCTTTCATTTTACTTTTTTCTGCTCAGAGAGTGCCACAGTGTGGTTTTCACTCAAGGACTTAGATGTTATTCTTAATTTTTCACTTTTGCGAATGAGGGATTCAATCATTTCCCCATAATAGGCATGTGTATCTAGCTCAATTATGAACTGTGCTTTGTGATCCCTAGACAAAATGTTATCCTGTAGTCCCATGAATTCTGAGAGTGCCTCATCGTTTTCGAATGTATCAAGAATTGCTGCTCCTCGTTAGTCCTAGTTGATAAGTTGGGGATATACTAGGTGGATTTCATGATTTTGGTGGTTTGGTTTAGAAGATAGTGTACTAATCATGCAAAGAGTGGTATCCTCAAATAGCCTAGCTAAGTTGGTCATGGGATCCTTGTCATCGCTACTACTACAGACGTCGGTTATATCAAATGTAAATTTATCTATGAATCTACCTGTAGATACTAGTAAGCATAGTTTTGTTGCAGTTGGATGAGGAGGATTATTAACCCTTCTAACTGGAGGACTTTCGGCCACGTATGGTTGTACTCAGAGGGGTACATCCAAGGCCAATATTTTTTATTGCTCGCATCTCTGGAATGATAGGTATTATAAGCCCATTTTCGTTTCTCCAAATTCTTTGATTTCTGTTATAGCCCATTGCGAGCATCATTTGTAAACCCTTGCTTCTGTCATCCATTGGTAAATCAGCTACTAGTCTTTCATCTTGATATAGCATATGAGATGGATCTACCTCAATAACTTTTCAGCCAAGATCCCCCCAACTTGTAAATTTGGGATAGTCTTTAGGAGATGTTTGGGATGTGGAGACTTCATTTATTTGCGGATGTCCCCATGATCTAGGAGATTGTGGTAACTCTCCTACCACAAAAGCATTATTAGGGAGCTTGTAGTTTCCAAAACCATTATCTTGGATGATGACCTTAATGTCAGAGATGGTGGGAATGGTGGGAGTGGTGGGTGTCTCTGTCGTAGAAGTGGATGCAAGAGTGGCAAGATCGATGTATGGTGTAGATGGGCCCTCATCATTTTTTGGTACTTGGGGTTTTTTATAGTACTTTTCTTCAAGGATTTTTCAATATGAGAAGGGTTCAGGATCTCCATGGATGGTAACTTCTTGTCCCTCATGTGTGAATTTCACACATTTATGGAAAGTTGATGCTACTACTTTCATTGCATGAATCCATGGGCATCCTAGGAGGATGTTATATGAAAAGTCGAGGTCCAAGACCTAACAAGTGGTTTTGTAAATGTAAAAAAATATTCTATCAGAGCGAGAGACTAAGGGTTCTAAAGGAATTCTAAGTTTTAGATTTCTACAAAATTTCTAAGACATATTTGTAAATTCCATATTTTATATTTCTTGAATGTGCTGAATGCAGAACATTGATCGATTTCTATATTCTGCAAGAAGGGAAAGAAGTACCTTATATATGATGAAGGCACACCTCAAGGAGAGACGTGTCTCCACAAAGTGAAGACACATCCACTCATGGGATGTGTCCCTTGCGTGTGTAGGCTTCTTAACCAACAGAAGCCATTCGGATTTAAACAAACTATAATGAGTGTTATCCAATAATCATTTATATAAGAATTTGATTTATCCAATTTCAAATTTTGATCATCTTCAGAAATTTGAATATTTAAATTTGAAGGATTTATATTTTAAGAACAATTTAGGTTAAATATAAATGATGATGATGCATTAATGCAATCATCATTTATATCTGACCGAAGCTATCTTAAATCAACACTCCCTCTTAGCTAGGGAAGATATTTCAAATTAAATAAGAGGAGATATCACCTACACACGTGATATCAAGATATGATATGTTTTCATAAGATTGTCAAGTCACATGACATTCTTCATAATCACATCTTCATTATGGTATGTGCACTGACATCAAGTCACATGATGTCTACCATAATTCATGGCATATCCACCAATATAAATATCCACCATGATTATCTCTTAAAGGTCACAATGATCTTAAGATGATATCAAGTCTCATGATATCCATCAAAGTGTCCAAGAGATACTATCATGACATGTCCATAGATATCAAGTCACATGATATCTATCATGATAATTTATCATTGTAGAGTCGTCACTTGACAATGTCAAATACAAGTGTTCATTATTAGAAAGATCGTCACCTTTCAATAATGTACACAGGGGGAGTAGGCCCATAAATTCATGGAGTCACACACATGACAAAATATTTTACACATTAAACATCTTTATATATTAGTACAATTTTATAAACAATTTGTATTTCAAACATAAATAACAAATTACATTTCAACCATACCAAGTTTCTTCCTAAAGTGCTCTACCTTGATTCGGGAGAGAGGCTTGGTGAGAATGTCTGTAGTTTGATCATTTGTACTAATATACTCCAACTGAATCACTTTCCTTTCCACCATATCTCTTACATAATGATAGGGGATCTCAATGTGCTTAGATCTATCATGAAAGATAGGATTTACAAAGAGTTTGATCCAACTCTAATTATCATAATGAATAATTGTAGGATTCAAGGGCTCACCAAAGAGTCCCACAAGAAATTTATGAAGCCAAACTACTTCTCTTGCTCCCATTGAGGCTGCAATTTATTCAGCTTCTATTGAACTCTGTGAAATTGAAGATTATTTTTTTGCAAATCCAGGAGATCATAGCTGATCCTTAACTAAAGCAACATCCTGATGTGCTTTTCTAATTGGTTATACTTCCAACCCAATCTAAATCAGAGTACCCATGTAGATCTAGTTGATCATTCTTGTAGAGAAGACCATATCCAATAGTGCCTTGAAGATATCTCAAAATATGTTTCACAACCATTAAGTGAATTTCCTTTGGCTCACACATGAATTGGATGAGAATATTCACTGCATAGCAAATATCAGGTTTGGTGTTGACTAGATACATCAAGGATCCAATCATCTAAATGTAAAGGGTTGGATCTATACACTTGGATTTTGTTGCTCCTTCTTTCAATTTGTGAAGGTTGGTTTCCATAGGTGTAGAAATTGGTCTATAATCCAACATTCCAAATCTCTTTAGAATATCAATAGTGTACTTCCCTTGGTTTAGTATAATTCCCTCTAGTTTCTGCCATACTTCTAAACCTAGGAAGTAGTGTAGAATGCCCAAGTCTTTCATGTCAAATTCAAAAATTAGATCCTGCTTCCCTTGAGCAATGAGGTTATCTTCTCCTATTATTAGCAAGTCATCAACATATAAAATAATTATTAGCATATCACCTTTAATTACCTTGAAGTAGAGATTGGAGTTAGCATCATTCTTGGAAAATCCTAATCCCAAGAGATAGCTATCAATTCTTTCATACCAAACCCCGGGAGCCTGTTTAAGTCCATAGAGGGCTTTCTTTAGTCTGCATACATGTGAGTCAGGTTTATGTATCACAAAACCTTTAGGCTGTTCCAAATAGACTTCTTCTTCAATGGTTCCATTCAGGAAGGTAGTTTTCACATCCATTTGATGGATCTTCCAACCTTTAGCTATTGCAATGGCTAACATTGCTCTCACTGATGTGTAACGGGCAATAGGTGCAAATGTTTCTTTGTAATCAATGCCTTCCTTTTGAGAAAAACATCTTGCCACAAAACATTCTTTATGTTTTTTCTATATTGCCATCAACAACATGCTTGATTTTGAAGAGCCATTTGGAAGAGACAACAAATTTCTCTTTTGGTCCAGGCACTATATCCCATACATCATTCTTTAGAATAAACTGATATTCTTCTGTCATTGCA
Source organism: Sequoia sempervirens (assembly GCA_007258455.2). Lineage (NCBI taxonomy): Eukaryota > Viridiplantae > Streptophyta > Pinopsida > Cupressales > Cupressaceae > Sequoia > Sequoia sempervirens. The sequence continues at coordinate 150,096,328 of VDFB02058242.1, forward strand.
TCCTTCCATGCTTGATGTCAGAAAGCTTCTGTAACACTGACAGGTTCAGAGTTTATGATGATGTTCATTAGAGCAACATAGCTAGTGAAACGTTTGGGTCTTTTACACTCCTTGAACAGTCCTTTGCATGCTACATGATCCTCTGCTTCTTTGATCATCTTCTTGGCCCAAAGTGGTCTATTTCTTCCATTGTCATTTGTATTCTCATTTGAATTAGAAGGAAGTTCATGTGGCATTTCCTCAGGATGCTCCCTCTAAATCTCAGGAGCAGGTTCCATTTTAGGTACTCTAGGGGAATAAGTTTCAGTCTCACTAGAACTTCTTTCCCTCTTGAATGCAACGTCTTCATCAAAGATGACATCTCTGCTCAATTCAATTTGATTCTGCCCGAGCATGAATATCCTGAAGGCCTTGGAGGTTTCACTATATCCCATTAATATCCCTTTCTTTCTGGAAGGTTCAAGTTTGAATCTCTTCTCCTTGGGCACATGAATATAGATGGGGCAACCAAAAATCCTAAAGTGACTAATGTCAGGTTTGATGCCAGTGAAGGCTTCTTCAGGAGTTTTGTTATCAAGATGAGAATGAGGACATCTATTTTGGATGTAGACAGCAGTCCTAGAGGCTTCTACCCAAAAAGAGGTTTCAATGTTTTGGTCAAGCAACATTGCTTTGGCAGCTTCTACAATAGTTCTATTTTTTCTTTCAACAACCCCATTTTGTTAAGGGTTGTAGGCCACTATGAACTCCCTCTTAATTCTAGCACTCATGCAGAATTCCTTAAAAATTTCTGAGGTGTATTCTTTCCCATTGTCTGTCCTTAAGGTTTTTATTTTCTTTCCAGAGAAGTTTTCCGTAAGTGCTTTGAACTCTTTGAACCTTTTGAGGATTTCTATTCACTCTTTACACTTAAGGAAATAGATCCAAGTTTTCCTAGAGAAGTCATCTATAAATATGACATAGTATATAAATCCTACTTTAGAAGGTACATACATATGTCCACATAAGTCAGAGTGAACCGGATCTAACACATTTAAGGTTTTTCTCATATTAATGGGAAAGGATCCCTTTGCATTCTTTCCTAAGGCACAACCTTTACAAGTTCCTTCATGAGATGGTTTTAACTTAGGTAAGCCAGTTACAAGTTTTTCCATAGAAGGTAGGGTACGGAAATGAAGGTGTCCTAATCTTCTTTGCCAAATCTCATTTTACTCAAAGGTGTCAAGGGTAAGGGCTTGTTTAACTTCAGTACAAAGTTTGTAAAGGTACCCTTGTCTTACACCTATGGTTTGGGCTTTCTTGATAGTTTAGTTTTTAGGCCATGCTAGAACTTTTCCATCCATAAATGTAACCCTATATCCATTGTCTTCAAGGGAAGAGATGGATATTAGATTCCTCTTTATTCTAGGTACAAATAAGACTCCAATGAGATGAAGGGAGATACCATATTTCAATGTGATGGAACAACTTCCAACCCCTTTTACTTGATGTGTAGAGTCATCTCCAATTGTTACATCTTCATCAGAATCTTCAGTCATAGTGTCTAAATGTTCTCTAAACCCTATGATGTGCCTTGAAGAACCACTATCAATAACCCAGTTGTTGATATTGTTAGATACTTGACTAGAAAAGGTAGAATAGAACACAAAGTTCTCAGATTCATGATCTGAATTTGTCTTTCCTACTTTGGCAAAGGATGCTTGTTGCTTTGATCTATCAGGGCACTTCATTGCATAGTGGCCATATTAATCACATCTAAAGCATTGTACTTGAGAGATTTCTTTCTTTTTAGAGGATCCCTTTACATTGGAATTTCTCTTTCTTTTAAAATATCCTTTCTTGTAGGAGTTTTTCTTATTCCTTTTATTAGATGATGTGTTGAGTACATGAAGGTCTTCATCTATGTTTTTCTGTTTTTTTTCTTTTGAGGAGAGTCTTGTTTCTTCTTGAAGGTAGTTAGTTCTTAGCCTGTCAAACTTAGGGAGTTTAGATCTTGCACTTATTCCTTGAACAAATGGCTCCCATGAGTTTGATAGGCCTCCTAGTGCAATTAGAGTTAACTCTTTGCTATCAATCTGATATCCAATTGTGGATAATTAATCTCTCAGTTCAATAATCCTCATGAAGTATCCGTTAATGGACTCTCCTTTGTTTATTTGAGCATTGTTGATTTGCCTTTTTAAAGCAAGAGTCCTGCAGGTGTTGTTGATCTCATAAGTTTTCTCAAGAGATTTGGTATGCAGTTTCATGTTTTGCTAGTTTTCTCAAGAGATTTGGGCAGTTTCATGTTTTGCTAGGATGGGCACTATATGATCCCTAACTACATCTACTAGGATTTTCATGGCATTTTCATTGTTTTCTATCCATTGAGATTTCTCAGATTCAGACTTTGATTCCTTCATATTTTCTCTCACAAGTGAGTCTAGCTTATTCTCTCTAAGGATCGTCATGATTCTAAATTTCCATGATGTGAAGTTGTCTGCTCCTGCAAGGAGATCTTCAAATCTGATCACACTTGACATTATGAAGAATGTGATGTGAATTCAAATTTTAGAAAATTTGAATCTTCTAGAGAAAACTGATTTTAAATTTGTTTAGGATTCACACAACCTTGCTCTTATACCATGTAAATGTAAACAAGTCTTCTATCAGAGTGAGATACTAAGGGTTCTAAAGGAATTCTAAGTTTCAGATTTCTACAAAATTTCTAAGATAGATTTGCGAATTCCATATTTTATATTTCTTGAATGTGCTGAATGCAGAACATTGATCGATTTCTATATTCTGCAATAAGGGAAAGAAGTCCCTTCTATATGATGAAGAAGCACCTCAAGGAGAGACATGTCTCATGAGAGGATGTGTCTCCACATAGTGAAGACACATCCACTCATGGGACATGTCCCTTGAGTGTGCGGGCTTCTTAACCAATAGAAGCCATTCTGATTTAAACAAACTATAATGAGTGTTATCTAATAATCATTTATATAAGAATTCGATTTATCCAGTTTCAAATTTTGATCATCTTCAGAAATTTGAATATTTAAATTTGAAGGATTTACATTTTAAGAACAATTTAGGTTAAATATAAATGATGATGATGCATTAATGCAATCATCATTTATATCTTACCAAAGCTATCTTAAATCAACAGGTTTCCATGATGGCAGACCCTACTTTAATAGGGAGTTTGATTGTGCCCTGAGACACTCTTTCTTGATCATCATATGCTCTTATTGTGATACCCTTTCCTTTGTTGATAGAATCCTCTCAGATTTTCAATTGTTTGATGAGATTGAGAGAACAAATATTCAAGCCCGCACCTCCATCCACCAAGACCATTTTGAATATTCTCTTATGTACTATTGCTTCTAAGTGAAGTGCATGGTTGTGAGATGGTTGAAATAGAAAATCTTGGTTAGAGAATGTGAGGAGATTTGGCTTGATGATATTTCTAACCATAGCTTGGAATTGTTCCGCATCAAAATCTGCGGGGACAGTGGATGAAGCCAACGCTTCCTCAAGAATTTTCTTATGGGTAGATGATATTTTTAGTAACTCCATGATGGAGATTTGCACTGGCATTCTTTTGAGCTGATCAAGGACGTTATATACATTAGGGACAGATCTAGATGTAGGGGCTATGCTTGGTTGGCATGATCTTGTGATGGTAACTTTTTTGCCTCTTGTGGTGACTCCACAATTGGCATGGGCACCTTTGATGGTGATGATTGTTCAGTATTCATCTAGGGAGGCAAAAACGGTTTCATATACATGATTTACATTTGTGTGGGTTCCTTTCCCCTTATTAGTGTTATTATTATTCCCTTTCTTGCCATGATTAGGCATTAGATTCGTGTATATCTTAAGGTCTTGGTTTTCTGTTGGCTGTTCAACGTTTATAATTCTCTGATCGATGAGATCTTGAATTATGTTTTTTAGTCTTATACAACTGTTTGTGGTATGCCCTTTGATTTTATGGAAGTCATAAAGTTGATTCTCATTATACCAAGGAGGTTTCACATCTTGTTCTTGGTAATTCCTATATGTGGGTGATTTGATGAGTTTTTCATTTATCAACTTTTTCATAATGACTTCTAATGGTTCCCCAAGAGTAGTGTACTTTTTCTTGGGGTAGCTCTTATTCCATTGGGGTGGTCCCCTTTGATCATTGAGATTGTTGATTGTCGGTTGGTGTGTTGTCTGATGATTGTTTTGGTGTTGGATTTGGATTTGTGGTGCGGGTGTATTTTGGTGTGGGGCACTAATGACCACTTTGGCATCGACAACACCATCATTAGTAACATTTTTGTTGCTTTCCCACGTGCAAGGTTTATCATTGTATTTGTTGGGTGGGTGGTTGTTTTGTTGTTCAGGGTATGAAGTTGATCCTGTGGGTTGAGTCATAAGGGCTCGTTTGATGTTGAGTGCCTTGGAGATCAACTGGTCATATGTGGTGATCCCTTTTACCTTGAGATGAAATACCAAGAGGCCTTCAAGGTTGGATATAATGGTGCAAAATTTTTGTTACTTAGGCATGGTCCACTTGCTCTAATTGGCCTTTGATCACCATCATTGTAGGAATGAAGTGAATGATTCACCCTTTCCTTGTTTGAGAGCTGAGAGTTCTTCTAGACTGACATCCATTGTAATATTGCATCTGTAGTTTTTAATGAATACATATATAATTTCTTAGAATGTTTTGATGCCTATAGGTAGGTGAGAGAACCATTCCATAGCATGGCCATCCAAACTCCTAGGGAATAGCCACATCAGATAAGTATCATCGTATGCGACTTCCATGGAATGAACCTAGAAATCCCTTATGTGATCTTCAGGGTTTTCCATCCCACGATATTTTTCAAACTTGGGGATTTCAAATCCTTTGGGGAATGGTTTCATCAGAAGGCTCCTATCAAATGGATAGGGACACAAGTTGCTTGGTGTCTTTATGGTTCACCCTGACTGAAGATCAAGCACTTGTTGCGAGAGCAACCTGATTTGTGCCATTACGTCATTTTCCGGATCAGGGGGTGGGATGAAGGTGTTTTGGGGTGTTTCAATTGTGGGTTGGATGGGTGATTTGTTTGGTGTGTTTTTTGATGGTGTTTGCATATTCTTTTGTGCTAGGTATGCTTGCACTTGCTACTATATAAATAATGCTTGTTTTTGTTCTTATTGTTGTTGTGTTAGGATTTCTTATTATTGTGCTTCTTGTTGTTGTTGTTGTTGTGCTAGGATTTCTTGTTGTTGTGCTTGTTTTTGTGCTTGTCATTGTTCCAACAATGCTTGTTGTTGGGCTACTTCTTACTACTCTTGATAATATTTTATTTCTTATTGATATGCATGTAGTTGCACTGCTTGTTTTTGTGCAAGAAGTTGTGCTTCTGCTTGTGCTTGCTATGCTTGATATTGGGCTTGTGCTTATGCTGCTTGTGCTTGGGCTTGTGCTTGTGTTGCTTGTTGTTGCAATAGAATTTGGGCTTGAGCAGTCTTTTGTGCTTGTAATGAAGCTTGGGTATGTTATTTAAGCAGCTTGTGCAGCTTCCATAGCTTGAGCAGCTTGTTGTTGTTGTTTTTGCAATAAGTCTTGGGCTTGTGCATCCTATTGCACTTGTAATGCGACTTGGGCTGCTTGGGCAACTTGCACAACTTGAGCGGCTTGCTGAGCAGCTAATTGCGTGGCTTTTTGTTTTTGCACTTGTATGAATCCCCTTTGAAAAGTAGCTTGTTGAGCTGCTTGCAATGCCATGTTGTATTGACTTGATATGCTAGAAGTTGGTGGTGGTGGGGGTGGTGGTGGATTTGGAATGGTGTTTGTGGAGGTGGTGAGTGGATTCATAATGGCGTCTGTGGAGGTGTTTTGAGTGGTAAATGGTGCTACGTGTTGGTTTTTTGAGTGGTGAATGGTGTTGTTGATGTGATTGGCCCTTGGGAGACCATGCTTTGACATGTTACGAGATGGTTGATGGTGTCGTGATTGCTTGTGTAGTTGTCATTTTTTGTTGCGATATTAATGACAAGTTTTGAGAGTTTCACATAATGCTTTGATTGGTGTTTGGGATGTTGTTTTGATTGATACTTGGTAAAGGGGGGAGCGCTAAACTAAGTAGAGGTGAGGATAATGGTGGTAATGATGGAAGAGGTGAAAATGTGAGGGGTGTGAGTTCTTGAGAAAATGACGTGGTGTCAAAAATGCCCCCAAGTCTAAGCATGTCTCCTTCCTCTTGTGAAATTGTGAGGAGAGGTGTTTGCGGTGTTGCGCAGAAGGATGATGATGATGGATCATGATGGAAAGTGAGAGGAACATACTTATGTAATGGATTTTGGGGTATGTTTTGTTCCAAAATGTTATTTGCATCCAAGTATTGATTGTTAACAAGGGGGTGTATTTGAATAGCATTAAGAAATGCATTTCCCTTATTAACATTGGGTTGGGTTGGAGCAAAAGATGTTGTGATTTGCGAAATGTTTTTGGTGATGATTTGGGATGGGGGTGTGGATGAGATGGGAAGTGTGGATGAAATTAGAGGCATGACCTCCAAAGATGGTTCTACTATAGAGCTTGTGTCAAAATTAGAAGGTAATTTGGCCCCTTGTTTTGCTAGTTAAAGCATGTATAGTGAAGGGTTAAGCCTCATCATGATGTTGACGATCTTATGATTTTCTGGATTTTGGAGCATTTTGGTTATTTCTTCATGTGACATCCCAAAGGTAAGGTCTTCTTGATTTTCTTCTTGTGGTTTTTGTGATGATGAGATAGTCAAAGCATTGCTTGATTCGACGTGATTCATTTCGACATTCGTTTGGCTTAGATCACTTGAAGCGGGTGTTTCTTTGTCAGTTTACATGCTCTTCTTGTATTGAGATCTAGTTTGAACCATAAAGCAAGGATCAATTTTCAAGAATATGGGAGATGAATGTCTTAATTCTTTGGATTTATCTTTACTTTATGCACAAAATAGATAATTTTTAGGATATCTTGAGGATCAAAAGGTGATAAGATGATGATGCAAGAGATGGAAGATGTGGATGTTTTTCGTCTTTTGTTAAATCTTGAGGGGGATGCTAGACTTTTAGGAATTTTGGATATGTTTCAGATTTTGATTTTGATTTTCTCTTGGGATTTTCCTTGATTTGATTGATTTTGGTTTGCTTTGATTGAACAAATAGACCCTAAAATGTTGGATGATTATCTAAGGGGTAGATTTTCTCAAAGGATGATAATTTGAATATGTGTAGTGAGAAGGATGCATCTACCCACACCTATTCAAATAAGATGATAATTTAACCAAGCATATGAAGAAGAATGCATCCACATTTACCTAGCTAAACAAGATGGTTTGATAACTTTTACTTAGTATATGCAAAAGGATGTATCTAAACATACCCAGCCAAAGATGATTTGAAAAATATTTCAAGGATTTTGTTTCAAGGTTTTGATGATTGTGATTTTTTCCAAAAAGCCTAGCATGAAGGATAATTTCAAGATTTCTCAAAAGGTGATGATGAGATGATTTTTTGGTTTGATGTTTGAAGGATGGGTGAAAAAAGATTTTTATTTCTTTTGATCCTAAGGTGAACCTAAAAAAGACACTTTGTTTACCTAAAACCTCGGTATTCAAGAACATGCAATGCTTCTATAGACCTTTATAACCAAGAAGTGATTCAATTTGAGCATACATTTCCAAATTTTGAACCAAGGACTTTTGTTTTGGGATTTGACTTCTTGAAAATCATGAGGCTTCAACACATGTGAGATTTCATTTTGTATATCTTTGCTTAGTGGGTTGGGTATGTGCAGGATCATTATGGGCCAAAAACTGGCAATATGATGGGTATTTGTAGGGTATGTGGCTGACGACTTTTCTTTTACCCAAAATTAATGAAACAAAAAGAGTTTTTAAAGGATATTCTCAGCTTTCCACCAATATAAATTATTCTTTACTTTGATTTTAATAAATAATTATTATTCATTTTCTATTTGAATTATGACTAAAGTCCTAATTGATAGGCTGATTGAAAAAAATCTATAGCTTTCAAAAAATATCATATTTATTGAATCCAAAACATGTGTCACATTTTATGCTTCATACGCTATAGGATAAAAACAAAATATTGAATTTCATGAAGTTTTGACCAAGTTAAGGTGGTTAGACGCACAAGTTTTTATATTTTTTAAAATTTGTAATAAAAAAATTATAATTAATTATTTACTTAGAAAAAAATTACAAAAAATATGCATCACATCGGGACATGATTCCTCTACTTATATCTAAAATATTATAAGAAAATATTATCATTTTATTGTGGTTAGGGTGGTCAGACAGACACCTTTCTTATTTTTTCCCTAAAATTTAAGTACTACTGCATTGAAATTTCAAATTTTGACCAAATAGATTTTGTTTTTTCAAAAATAAACCTAGTAGTTTAGAAACTAAATTCAATTTTCTACAAATTATATTCTTACATATTTTAGAAATAATATAGATAACTTATTCAAATTTTTACGTCAAGTTTCCTAACTCTGATTTTTCTGATTTTTTTGCCACATAAGGGCATGTTTTTTCCATGATGATCCTGCACATACCCGGTTTATTTTACCAAAAACACTTTTTTGATTAAGTTTCCAAACTAGATGTCCAATGTCTTAATTTCTTCAAATCCCACAAAGTATGTTATGTGGAAATTTGGTGAATTCAAGGCAAGGGTTACCTATTGTTTAACTTTAGTACAAATTGAGATGCAATCCAAATGTTTAGAAACCTCTAAGGATAGAATCCCAAGGGAAAGCAATAACATATGGATTGAGTCAATTGTATTTGTCTCCTAAAGGATCTGAAATTTTGATGATGATGTTTAAGTGTTTGTTTCCAAGATGTTTATGAACAAGCAAAACATTTTGTAACCAAGAATAAGTACAACCATATGGATATGGAAGATAATATTTGTTGGATTCCCACTTGGACAAGTCTAGCTACGCTTATTTTTAGCGAATGGTTAGATTCTTGACCCCACTGCCTCCCCTCCATGACTCATTAACGTCATTCAGGGCAGCCAAGCATCAACACCCATGAAACTCCCATGGCATGCTTTCCATTTCTACTAAAAGACCATAAAAGTGTGGGGTGGCTTCAGAATGACCGTTCTTGCACCAACAAATAGATCAAGGGTTTTGGAAATTCTAAAACATGGGTTTTAATTAGGACTTTCCATTCGTGGAGATTGACCCATACGGCGAGAGTCCCCTTTCGGATCTGTTGTGCCCTTAGCACACACACCCCATTCTAAACGGGGACCCTCTTTTTCTTTTTCCTTGCCGGGTCTTTTTTTTTGTCACCGCCTCATTTTACGTGCCCCATTTTTGTGCCCCGGGTGGTCAATGTTCTTCCAAAAATTTCATCATAGGTTGACCATGCTTCCCCTTGGCTCATTTTGTCAAGTTTTTGTGCCTTGCGGGCTCCCTCTGGCAGTTTTCATCTGCCGGCGGCCTTGGACCCGACTAGGCCCACCCCTTCGGGTTTCCTTGGCCGGTTTTCCCTATTGTCTCCATCGTTCCTGATGGTGGATGAGTTGCGTCTTCCTGGACCCTGGGTCTTGGTTCTATCATCACCGTTCGAAAGCTTACGGGGAAATCACGGTTGCTTTCGAACATTCCAGGCCTGAACTTTCAGACTTCCGTGTCAGGAATTTCGTGAAGGTTTCACTGTTCTTGACGGTAGAGCTCTAGCGGAACTCCACCCTTCGGGCCCCGGCTCCATTTTTGTTACTGCCAACCCCTCTGAGTTGAAATTTCCAAACGACCGCTGCCTTGTGCCCTCCCGGCCTCTGAACCCTAGGTCTCCCACCGCCATTAGTAAATTTAAATACACCAACCCAAGTGTCTACTGTACTTGCATTTATTGCGGCCATTCATGGTGGTTGGGGTATAAATTGCTTGCCCAAGCCTTTCATTCTCACTAGTCGGTGTCACAGTAAGAGATTAGAGCTTTCTAGAGAGGAGCCCACCATCTTCGAGACCTTCACGCTCACGCCCATTTCCTTCACTTAGCGACCGCTTGTGGGTTGCACGCCTCCCCACATTCAGTGTTTGAGGTAGGTTTTCCATTCACCTTCTCGAACATTGTTTTCATGATTTTCAAAGGCCTAAAATGAACAATAGCAATCAAAAGACATGTAGATGATGAAATATGATATAACAAACAAAAACCATGTCTTAAAAACTTGAGAAAGCCATCAAAGGTACCCTCATGATCAATTCGGGGCTACACCTCGCCACAGCTATTCTTCACGTAGGGGTGTTCGTCCCCTCCGGCCCCGGGTCCTCTCTTCACTGAAGAAGCTAAAACGATGAACATCTTCAAAACAGAAATTTGACCCTCCGGGCCCGGATCTTTGGACCTCTGTCTTTCCCTAGCCATCGAGTGTAACTTAAATATAAATTTGGTTGGCGCTTTGCATCTTTGGGCCCGAGTCGTCGGACTTCCGTGACCGGAAGTCCGTGAAGATGCCGCCGAACTCAAATGAAGATCTTTCCTAGACTACCCGAGCCCTGAGGCATGCCTTCCTCATCGCCATCTGCTGGTGAAAACTTCACTACCACGCTTCAATCCACCGAATCTCAGTTCTTGGACATCCATCCCTTGGATTCTATGTGATCTTCACCATCGTGAATGGTGAATGCCTAGCATCCTTTTGCTCCCCTGGTCTCATACCTCCTTTCGCCGTTGGGAGGCTCGTGTAAACACTGAACGTCCTCAACCACACTGGACTCCACCATCCGAGACTCTGTCCCTCCTCCGCTATTCCAAAAAGGAAAATCCTCCTCAGTCTTCCAAGCTTCTAGCTTGAGCTTCCCATTGCCATAAAGACTCAGTCAGAAAATCCAGCAGCAAACACTAACGCCGGGCCCGGTACTCCTCTTGGCGGTCGGCAAGACATTCAGATGTTGCCAAGACCTCACACCGAGGATCAACCCTTTTTCAATATGCTTGTTCGGTGAGACATGAGGGAGTCAGCGAGACCTCTCACCGAAGATGCATATCTCTCACTGGTAGGCATTCTCCTTGATTAGTCAGCAGGACTTTTGAATCTCGCCAGGATGTCTCTCCACCGAAAGGTTTTCCCGTCGACATGCTCAATCAGCAAGACATTCGGATGTCGCTGAGACCTTTCTCCGAGGCATATTTTCACATTGACTAGAAAACTTTGGTCACCGGGACAATGGGTGATGTCTCGTCACTGGGCTATTAGCGAAATGAGCTTTGTCCGTCTAATTAAAAACTGAAAAACTCCTGACGGCTTCCTCCCATCTCGGGCCCAAAGCTCTGGACTTCTGTCCAATGATTGCTATCACAAACAGCGATGGCTTTACAGCATCCCAACACCTTCAACCTAGGTCACTTGAAAATTATAAGTTGACAGCTACCCTTTGATCCACAAGGCCCCAAACCCCAGAGTTCCATCTTCGGGACTCCGTTTCTACTCGGCCATCCTGAACAACCATCTCTAGACAGCTTTCTGGCCTTGGACATCCAGATGCTCCTAGATTGATCCAAGTGAGCCCAAATTTGAAATCTAGTCCTAACCCACGTGCTTAATTTTGGTCCTCTCCATTGCAAACCTTTTAAATTATCAAAAAATCAATTGGAAAGAATCTTCAAGATCGTTCCACCCCATTCGCCTTTCCAAATAGCATTCCTGCCAGGGAAGTCCTGCCCTTTAGGCCCAGACTATCCCAAAGCCCTCAATCAAAAGACCAATGACATCGAGGGGTAAAAGTATCATGTTATGCTTGATAGATTATTTAAAATGGATTTCATCTTTTGGATTTCGACTAACATGAATGCTTTCATGATCAATTGCACTTACTACACTTTTTCTTGCAAAATATATGGAATCGGGTGCGGGACCTTCAGGGGTAGCCATCGAAAGGAACAAAGAAAAGAAGTTAGGCAAAAATCCTCAGGGGAAAGAGGACAAGGACCAAATGAAATACCAATTCTAGGGTGAGCCTCTGCACTCAAAGGTTACCACGAATTGGAAGGAGATCACCAACACCAACATAGGCCATGTCAATATTGACGAATTGACACAAAGGGTAAGGGTCAATCCAGCAACAAAAAATCCAAGATTGATAAGACAAAGTGGAATTGCAAAAGCTATGGGCTTTCCCCCATCCCTCGTGGCCCTTGAATTGGTCATGGCTTGTCGACAGGCATATCAGCCCAACACTAGGACAATTGTTGATAGGGATGGTAACATTCTCACCGACATGTCAGCTAGAGAAATCACAAGAACCTTTCATATTCCCACATTTCAAGAAATGGAAACGCCTACCATTGAGGAGTGCTAGGTGGCATGGGATGGTAACCCTGCAAGCCGCAGGAAATTAATAAATCAGCATTTGCTTAAGGAAAAGTGGGGCAACACTATAAAGGTTCCTCATGAACTCTTCCACAGTGATTTCCACGAGGATTACCACGACCAATTTTTGTAGGTTGAAGTGATCAAGGGGAAAAGGAGGAAGCAAGAAGAACATTTCTTATGACATTCTCTTTCTATTGTAACAATTTTTTTTGAACACTTTGGAAGCACTTATAATTCCACCCTAAGGATTTTTCTACTTTCAGTTTTAGGACTAAATACATTTCATTTGGGTTTTAAAAAGAACAATCAAAGGGATTAAAAATAACTTTAAGAACTTACTAGAGTTGGTTTTGGAATCTAAAAATTGAACAAGAAAACTTCACACTTCATCTTGGTGCTTAAAAAGAATCCATTATTGCTTTTGAAGTTAAAATGAACATGTTTTTTTTGTGTTTTTTAATGTCTTTTACAAAGTAATATCATTTAGAAGGTGTATGCACTTCTCTCGCGCTGCATGGTGATCTTGAGAATTAAAATTCTTTTGGTGATATTATGTTGTATAAAATATTTCCTCCACACTTCAATTAGGGCTTCTTAAAATAAATAAAATCTTGCTAGTGTGAGTTAGGTATATGGCATGTGTTCTCTCTTTGTTCATGCAAACAAAGATTGATCGAACTACAGATGTGCTTGCTCACTTTTGTTTACCTTTAGAGGGGCCTTCCTAAGACCAATTCGAAGGTGACTCTAACTGGTTTTTCACTCGGGCTAGTATACAAATGGATAAGACTAAACTATCAATTCCTCATGATATGTAGGTCGCAGCCATACAGTGTCTTTCAGAATGGGGTACTACCTTAAAAAGTATAAGCGCCCCTAGTAGGATCGATTAAAGCCTTTAGTAGCTTACTAGATCCACGCAAGGTGGGCCATGTCCCCGATTACCCTGACTAAGAACCAATTTTTTAGAGGTCAAAATATTTACTATTTGTTGGTGCAAGAATGGTCATTTTGAGGTCATCCCACATTTTTGCAGTTTTTGGTAGAGATGAAAAGTTCGTCATGGGAGATTCATGAGAAATGAAGCTTGGCTAACACATAAAAATGAGTGATGTGGAGGGGAGCCAATGTGTTCAAGCTTCTAATCATCTTCCAAGAGTAGGCATAGTTGGATTTATCCAAGTAGGAATTCAACAAATATTGTCTCTTTCTATCCTAGAGTTATGCATCATTTTGGAATCAAAACACTTTGCTTGGATCTAAAACATTGGAAAAAAAACATTCAACCATGATCATCAAATATCAAACCCTTTAGAGGAATCAAATACCTTTGAATAAATCCAAGTGCTATTGCTTTCCCTAGGGATTTCATCCTTAGAGGCTTCTAAGCATTTGAATTTATATCTCAATTTTCTCTCACTAAAATCAACATTAGGAAACTATTGTCTTGATTTCCTTGATTTCCACATAATGGACCTTGTGGGATGAGAAGAAATTGGGACATTAGACATTTAGTTTGAAAAGATAAGGAAAGAAATTGTTTGTGCTAAAAGGAACTCATTAAGAAAAGAAAAGAAACAATTGAACCCCACACATGTGTTATTCCAAATTGCTACGCCCTTAATATTGGTGTACATCGGGTTATGAATAGTCTGCTTGTGGCTATCTTAACTCTTAATTAAGTCATGTTATCATTATTATATTATTATTTAGTTGGTTGGGTGCCTAGGTCTTATATAGGGGTGTCTAAGTCAGCTTAGGTGATATCCTAAGCATAAATAGGTATATATAGGAGGTTGTGAGTCTTATTTCATCATCATATTGTGAAGTGTGTTCTCATTAGAGATATTTAGAGGTTTTCCCCCTCAAAGTGGCTTGTTATTCTCATTTATTATTATGTATTTTCAGCATATTTCATATCATATTCTTCTATTGTGCAATTTATTTCATAACAAGTGATATCAGAGCATGATCTTGGCATTGTAGAGGCAAGGTATTTTCTCAATATTGGAGGCAATTTTGGAAAGAGCATATATTTCATATTTTGGTGATTTTTTTTCTTATTTTTTAAGGCATTTTGAAGAAAATATTAAATAAGATACAGTCCATATTTTAGAAGAATTAGAGTAGAATTGAGCAAATTATTTTAGAATTAGGGTTTCTACACAATTTATTTGGAATCTTAATATCTCTCACATATTGTTGAGTTGGAGCTTTATTTTTATTGGGTTTTTGTAGACATAGATAAGGAGATTATAGTAAAACTTTTGGAGTAATTGAAGCATAAATAAGCAAGTTACTAAAAAATTAAGGTTTTCACAAATATCATTCTCGAGGCTGCAAATCCACTTATTTCTTGGAAATTTTTCTAGGTGAGAGTTAGTTTCGCCCTAGTAAGCTACAATAAGTTTTCTAGGGAATTTAAGTTTCATTTGTGTAATTTATTTTAAAATCATTGGTTCCCATCATGACAGGTTCTACAAGGGGCATAAAGAATGTTGTCACTTCGGGGAAGACTCCTGATAAGGATGGGGTAATAATAGAGGATATTACTCCTAATGAGGAAATAATTAAGGTCAAGGAAGAAATTTCATCAATGAAGATGGATATGTGTGACCTAAGAGGAGATATATCAGATATATGAAACATGTTAAGTGCCTATATTACTGAAACAAGAAAGGATTTCTCAAGCAACCAAGGTGAAAATTCTAGGTCAGCTAACATTGACACAAGTTTTAATACTCATATGGGATCTATGAATTTATTTCCAAAGGTGGATATGTGCAAGTTTGATTGCAAGGATCCTCTAACATGGATAAACCAAATGGAGAATTTTTTTGAAGTACACAAAATCCCAAATGGAAAAAAGGTCACGATGGCTTCCCTATATCTAGAACTAGATCAATTCATTTTGTATCATTGGCTTTGTACTCATTGAAGGAAAAAGGGTCTCACCATCTCATGGTCAATTTTTAAATAGGAACTCCAAGGACAATATAACAATAGTGCGATAGACAACTTCTTCACCTAGCTTGCTAAACTTCAACAAACAAGATCAATTAATGATTATATTCAATAATTCCAAAATATACTCTTAAGAGTGGATAAAATTATAGAGGAGAACTTGAATGATTTACTCTTGTGGGTTCTCAAGGATCACATTCAACATGAGGTGTGCATGTTTAGCCCTAGCTCTATAAATGAGGCTTTTATCTTAGCACGCAAGGTAGAGGAGAAGTGTTTGATTCCTAAGAAGCAAGGGGATAATGTGACAAGAGAGAAAGAATATTCAACACAACCTACTACGTTGAATCCACACCAAATTGAGGAGAAAATAGAAAAAGGGTTGTGTTTCAATTGTGATAGAAAATATAGTTGGGGACATAAATGTCGTAAAAAGAAATTGTTCTATATTGAAGGTCCAAATGAGGAAGAAGAGGAGGAACCCATAATAGAGGATGAAAGGGATTCAAATGAGGAATCACATGATTCTCAACCAATCATTTATTTTCATGAACTCTCAGGTTTCAATGCCCCAAAAACTCTCAAGGTGGTGGGGTTCTTAAACAAGCAAAATGTAACAGTGTTGATCGACTCAGGTAGTACTCATAATTTTATCAACAAAAAGTTAGCTACTCGTCTAAATTGTTTTATATATCTAGCTCCATAGTTTTAGGTTTTGATTGCAGATGGTGGTATAATTAGTTATTTAGGGAAGTGTCATAGCATTAAATTATCCATGGGAGATTATCAACTTGATTCACCAATGTATGTGATATCTATGGGTGCAACAGATATTGTTTTGGGAGTACAATGGCTTACTACATTGGGAATGATTGAGATGAAATTCCAAGAACTATTCATGAGATTTCAATCAGAAGGAAGGGTAGTAGAGCTAAGGGGGTTGAAGGAAAAATCCCCACAAATGGTAAGCTCTCATGAAATTCCCAAAAGTTGCTTAAGAAAGGAGTGGATGGATTTGTGGCTCAGCTATGTTCATTAGAAGTCTCTCAATCTAATGCTCCTACTCATCTAGATTTGCAAGCTATAATTGATTGTCACTCCTTTTTTCTTGGAGATATGCCTAAAGGACTTCCTCCTAAGAGGGATCATGATCATGCCATACAATTAGTTTCAGGGAGCCACCCACTGACCATCATGCCTTACATGTATCCACATACAAAAGAGTGAGATAGAAAAAATTGTTGAGGAGATGGTAGAGGTAGGAATTATCAGGCATAGCCAAAGTGCTTACTCTTCACCTATGGTGATGGTACATAAGAATTATGACACTTGGTGCATATGTCTAGATTATACAGTGCTCAACATGTACACCATTAAAGATAAGTTTCCTATTCTAGTCATTGATGATTTGCTAGATGAATTGAATGGAGCTATCTATTTTACCAAGCTAGATCTTAGATCTGGTTATCACCAAATTCATATTAAGTAGGAAGATATTTGTAAGATAGCATTTCAGACTCAAGAGGTTCATTATGAATTTTTGGTGATGCCATTCAATCTTACCAATGCACCATCTACATTCCAAAGTCTGATGAATTCCATTTTTAAGAAGTTCTTCAGAAATTTTGTGTTAGTATTCTTTTATGATATTTGGATTTATAGCAAGACTTGGGAAGAACATTTGCAACATGTGGATCAAGCATTACAAATACTTGAATATCATCAACTCTATTCTAAGCCATCCAAGTGTGGTTTTGGTCTTAAAGAGGTGGAGTATTTGGGACACATAGTTTCACATGAAGGATTAAAGGTGGACCCTAACAAAATTAGGGCTATCATGGAATGGCCTATTCCAAAAACCATTAAGAAATTGAGGGGTTTCTTGGGATTGACATGGTAATATAGAAGATTTCTGAATAATTATGGTTGTATAACAGCACCCCTCACCACTCTATTGAAGAAGGATTATTTTCATTATAACGAGTCCACTAATACATCATTTGAGAGATTGAAGGAGGCTATGTGTACAAATACAGTGCTTTCCATGCCTAACTTCACCAAGGAATTCATTGTGGAATGTGATGCTTCTGGAAATGGGATAAGAGTAGTTCTCATGCAAGAAGTTTGACCAATTACTTTTGAGAGTCATCAATTAAAGGGTAATAATCAACTAAAACCTATTTATGAGAAGGAAATGCTAGAAATACCTCATGTAGTTAAACAATGGAGGCCTTACCTTATGGGTAGACACTTCAAGGTTAAGATAGATCATGATAGCCTAAAATATTTTTTGGAAAAAAGACTATGTTCTGAAGAGAAATGGGTCACTTAGATGTTAGGATATGAATTTGAGATTGTATATAAGAAAGGGAAGGAAAATATTGTAGCAGATGCACTTTCAAGGAAGGATGAGAAAGATGAAGCCTTATTGTGTTCCCTTTCAATATTACAAGCAAATTGGATGGAGGAATTCAAAGCAGAGTGGCAAAATGATGTTGCGACAAGTAATCTCATCCAACAATTAAAAAGTGATCATAGTAGTTCAGATAAGTTTTGTTGGAAGGGAGATACTCTTTGGTATAAAGAGTGTTTGTATCTTTACAATAATTCCACTCTTAAACACATGATTCTCATAGAGCTATATGAGTCTCTAGTTGGTGGTCATTCGGTATTTTTGAAGACATATCATCGAGTCAAGCAAAATTTTGTTTGGGAAGGGCTAAAAGGTGATCAAAAATTTGTGGTTGAATGTTTGGTTTGTCAAAGGAATAAAGGGGATACAATTAAGACACTAGGTCTCTGCAACCTTTATCTATTCCTATCGAGTATTGGGAAGAGGTATCCATGGACTTCATCACAGGGCTTCCCAGATCTAAAGGTCATAATTTCATTATGGTAGTAGTTGATCACCTCACTAAATATGGACATTTTATTGCATTATCACATCCTTTTACAACAAGTGTAGTGGAAAAATATTTTTTGGAGAATATCCAAAAGCTACATGGTATACCTAAGGTTATTGTTAGTGATCATGATCCTATCTTCACTAGTCACTTTTGGAAAGATTTATTCTTATGTTTTGGTACTAAATTGGCTCATAGCTCTTCATACCATCCTCAATCAGATGGGGAAAATGATGTTGTTAATAAGTGTTTGGAAGGATATCTACACTGTTTCACTTCATAGAAACAATCTCAATGGGTAGATTAGCTACCACTTGCACAATGGTGGTATAACACTTCTTTTCATAGCTTGTAAAAAATGTCTCCATTTTTTGCACTTTATGGATATCATCCTCCTTCCATAACTTCATCAATAAAGTTGTCACCAAGAGTTCAGGCAATAGAGGACCACTTGCTTCATCAACAACAGGTACTTTCAGGACTCAATGATAATTTAGCCATGGCACAAAATCAAATGAAACAACAGGCATACCAACATCATAGTGAAAGAAGTTTTGAAGTTGGGGATTGGGTCTTCTTGAGATTGTAGCCTTATAAGAAAATCTCACTAAAGCAACAAAAAAGAATAATAAGTTATCTCCAAGGTATTATGGGCCATACCAAATCATGCAAAAGATTGGTAGTGTTTCCTACAAGCTAGAGTTGCCACCAACAACAAAGATACATCCAGTTTTTCATGTTTCTTGTTTGAAGAAGGTAATTGGGCATAATATTCCAACTCAAACAACACTACCAAAGCTCGATGAAGAAGGAAGAATCATTTTGGAACTAGAGTGCATTCGTCAAACACATACAAAGAAGCTGGGGAATAGAAATATCATTGAGTATCTCATCCAATGGAATAATTTAGTAGTTGAAGATGCTACTTGGGAGGATGAGGATTTCATTTAAAAGAATCCAAACTTGATTAGCATTAAGGAAAATGCTTCTTTTAAGAAGGGGGGAATGCTATGCCCTTAATATTGGTGTACATTGGGTTATGAATAGTTGTCTTGTGGCTATCTTAACTCTTAATTAAGTCATGTTATCATTATTATATTGTTATTTAGTTGGTTGGGTTGGCCTATAGGTTTTATATATGGGTGTCTAAGTTGGCCTAGGTGATATCCTAGGTATAAATAGGTATATATAGGAGGTTGTGAGCCTTATTTCACCATCATATTATGAAGTGTGTTCTCATTAGATATATTTGGAGGTTTCCCCCCTCAAATTGGCTTGTTATTCTCAATTATTATCAAGTATTTGCAGCATATTTCATATCATATTCTTCTATTGTGCAAATTATTTCATAACAAAAGTGATTTCTTGAAAGATCAAAATCTGAAAACCAAAGTCTAAAAGTCTTAGTCCAAGAGCTCTCAAGAAACGTTTGTCTATGCTTTACAAATTTAGAGAGAGATTAGTCTTCAAATTTTACAAATGTGCATCAAAGAACAATCCCAATTTATATTCATTTTACTATTGTCATAATCCAAGGCATTTTCAAAGGTTTGAGTATCTCACATTGGAAGTATAGCATGTTCTTCAAGGCGAATGTCTTGTAAACAAAAGTCTTTCTAGGTTCACTTCGGATCAAAATCAACACCAACACTCTCATCCATCCTCAAACATCAATAAAAATCCATCTCACAAAAAACTCTTGGAAATCTTCAAAAAATTCTTCATACTAGACTTTGGGAAAATCCTCTTCAAACAAATCAAAATCATCTTGTTTGACTAGGTGTGTGTAGATGAATCCTTCTTTACACACTTAGTTAAATTATCATCTTATGGACACGTTTACTCGAGAACAACATCCAACCTCTTGGAGTTTATGAGTTCACTATCAAAATCCAAATCAAATCAAACCAAATCAAAATCGAAATCCAAAATCACACCCAACATAAAAAATCCAAAAGTTCTAAATTCTAGTATCTCCTTCAAGATTTCTTAAAGAGTTCAATCTTTCACAATCTCCCATCTTTCACTATCTCATCACCATCCTTTTGATCCTTAAAATATTATACTTTATTTTTTGTTCCTAAAAGTTTAGATCAATCCAAGGATTTAGAGGTTTACCTCCCACATTCCTGAAAATTGATCCCTATTTTATGGTCCAAACTAGATATATCAACACAAGAAGAACATGGAAATGAAAAGAGAAACATCCACTTCAAGTGGCTTGAGTCAAACTGCACTTGAAATCAATCCATTGGGTCTAGTAATCCCACACTCAATCTTCCTCCACTTCCACAAGATCCTCAAGAAGAAGGTGGCCAAGTGGAGGACATCACCAACAATGTCCTAGGGATGACTCGAGATGAAATCATAGAAATGGTCTGAAATTGTGAGACTCACAAAATTGTTAATGCCATGAAGAAATTTAATCCCTCCCAATACATGTTGGAATTGGAAAAAGAAGGGGCTAAACTCCCTTTCAACTTTGATGTAAGCACTATTGTGGATAAACCTCTTGGGATTATACCACCGGTCTCATTCGCGCCCTCCTTTCAAAGCATCACTCAAACCATCCTACAAATCACATCATCCATTGCTCCAACTCAACCAATTGTCAAAAAGGGGAGCTCATTCCTTCATTCTCTTCAAACACACCCCCTTGTAAACAACCAAGACTTGGATGTAAACACCATCTTGGCTCAATCCATTCCCCAAAATCTGAAACACCCATACATTCTACTCATCTTTCATGATCCCAATGACCCATCCTCTTTTCACGCAACACCGGAATATACTCTTAACAAAAAAGTCTCTCTCCCCATGACTTCACAAGGAGAGGGTAGATTATTTGGACAAGGGGGGATTTTTTACCCCTCATCATCATCATTTCCTCAAGAGAACACACCACCCATATTTCCACCATTTCCACCTCTACCACTAACATCCACACCACTCCTCGGTTTAGGGAAACCCCCTTTACCAAACCTCAATCAAAAAAATCAAAACAATCCCCCAATTGTAAATAAAACCATCATACTAAATCCTCTGATCATGTCATCGATATCGCAACAACAGGTGGCAAAAATCTAAACAACACAAGCAATCAACACATCATCTATGATACCCCAAAATGTGGTCTCCTAAAGACCTATCATAACAACCACACCATCCACCACACAAATCAATCCAACAACAACTCTCAGCACAACATCTCACACAATTCTGAATCCTCCACCACCACCACCAAAACCAAACATGGCAAACCAATATAGCATCACATTATAAACAACTCAACAAGCCTATCAAAAGGTACTTTAGTAGTTCCAAGCTCAACAAGAAAAAAACATGCAAGCTACACAACAACCTCCTCAATAAGTGTAAGATCATCAAGCCACACAACAGGAACAACAAGCACATGATATCCATGCTCAAGCTTTGTTGCAACAACAACAAACCACCTAAGTTGCCCAAGCTATGCAAGCAGCTCAAACAACTCAAGCTGCATAAGCCACACAAGGTGCACAGATTTTCTAGGCTGCACAAGCTGCCCAATAGGCCCAAGATCAGACACAAGCACACTATCAAGCTCATCAGGTGCAAGTGCAAGCATAATACCAAGCTACTCAACAACAAGAATATTAGAAATCCCTACAATAGTACCAAGTGCAACAAGAAGCAGTCCAATTACTATCCCAAAAACAAGCATTGTTGGCACAATAGCAACAAGACCAACAACAATCATTGTTGACACAATAGCGACAAGAGCAACAATAAGCATTTTTTGCACAAAAACAATTGCAGGCATATTGACAAGCACTGATCACATAACAAAGATTACACCAAACTCCCCCAAACATGCAAAGAACCCAACCCATCACTCAAATGATCAAACCATCTCAAAACACATTCACTCCACCTCCCAATCTACAAAATGATGTGACAACACAGATCAAATTTCCCTCACAGCAAGTGTTGGTTCTCCAATTTGGGAAAAAAATGAAAACACCAATCAATTTGTGCCCCTATCCATTCAATAAGATCCTTGTGATGGTACCTGATGAGAGATTCAAATATTTTCATTTAAGGATTTTTATGTTTAAAAAGACTTATTTTTATTGTTAATTGACATAATTGGCAGTAGACAATAGATTAACATATTTGCTTATTTTACTCTATGTTTAACTAAATTAGCGGATGTTTTGGAAGTAATAGCTTATGTTAAATGTGTTGCTTTATGATGACTTTGCATGAGATGATTATGCTGCATTAATCTTTATTGCCATGATTATTGTCCTTTTCATAAGGGTTTTTAACAGGGTATCTTAAAGATTGATGAGATGGTTAAAATCTCTATCTAATCATGAGGAATGACTATGCCATAGATAGACCCTACTAAATGATGAGTCACTCAAAGTCAGAAATTGACTTCTAATGCGAATCTGGCATAGTTCTAGCATAGTCCTCCATAGTCAACTTCAGTTCTATTTTTAGTTTCATTTTATAATCTGTAGATGGTCGCCTTAAGTTTTGGAAGTTAACGCCATGTTAGAAACTAATAAGGATGTTTTATAAATATCCATATTTCGGTCTTAGTTAGGAGTTAGATAATTTGCAATTAAAATTTTATGTAATCACAAGCAATACTTTGTTCTACATTCTACTTTTGATCACTGAGAAGGGAAGCAATAAGTTAATTAATTCCCTATGTTGAACGATCTTACCTGGGGAAGAGAAGGGCCTGCTCAACCTTTGGAATGATCTTATGGTATTTTTTTAAGTTTTGTTATTATCTGATATTAAAATATGTAGTAGAAACTAAGTTTGAATTGTTTAATCATTAAAATCATCTTTTATCTTGGTAAATGTTAAGATCAGATAATCTATTTGTAATTGCATTTCGAAGTTTTAGTTATTATGGTTAAGATCAAATTGTTTGAATGTTTAGATTTGTTTATGAGAAATGATAAATTAAACCATTAGAATTGTTGAACAAGTTTCTTTCATAATTTAGGTTTAGATATTGTCCAAATCAATTAGAATTAATGTTTGTTTATTAGGTTTCATTAAAGTAATGTTAGGAATTTATGGAAAGATGGAGTTGAAGTCTGTTCAGAATCTATTCATGGAGATTAGTCTTTATGATTTTTAGAATAATCATCATTTTCCTGCAATTCATTTCTGCTTTAAAATTAGCATTTACTTTCCAGCAATTAAATTATGGATTTATTTTAAAGAAAAATAGAATTAATTTGGAATTCCACATTTTAGATTAAGGATTAAAGTAATCATTAATTTTCCCCATGAATTGGTCTAAATCGAAGTCAATAAAGTCAGAATTAAGTTAGTAGAATTTTAAATTAGAAGTTAAAGTAGATTTAATCTTAAGAATTAGTTACTATAGTTTAGCTGCTGAAAGCTCCTGAAGAGCCCCCAAGACCTCCTAAAAGCTCCTAAAGTAGGAAAAATGATACTTGAAGTCACCATTTACAGTGCAAACCCCCCAAAAAGAATCTGTGACAACTATCCTTATAGAATATTGCTCTGAGACACACCCAATTCGATAAAAGAATTAATTAAATGATGCAAGTTGTGACATCAAGGACCTTGCCCATCATTTTTGGTGCCGTTGTTAGGGATAATTAAACAGTTTGGCTATTTAGTTTGAAGCCTTAGTGTTGATAGGGAACAAAGATCTGAAATAGTGGATGAGACGAAACAGAGACCAACTAGGAAGGTTTCTTCCATGAAACATTAACATTAGAAGAAATCTTGATTTTAATGAAGAGGATATCCAACAATACCAGATTGAAAATCAAGAAATTAGTCAGCAAAACCCCATGCAAAATCAAGAAGAGAACAAAAATTCAATTCCAAAGGATGAAATGGGTGATCAACTAGTACATCCACCAACAAATAGAACCTTTTCAAATCCTATCAATCTTGAAAGACAACTTGATGAACCCCCTATGAAAAATATTTCGACCTCAATTCTTCCAACATTTAGGGGAAAAATTGTAGAAGACCCTGATCAATTCATGTTTGAATTCAAAATCTTATGCCAAACCTATCATTATTCAATTGATAATCAGAAGTTGAAGTTGTTTCCTTCAACTCTGAAAGAACCAGCTTTAAGATGGTTTATGGGTTTAGGGTTAGGAACGATTAGGACTTGGCAGCAGATGGAGACCGAATTCTTGGACAAATACCAGGATTACTATCGAGTGAGAGATAGAAAGGAAGAACTCTTTCTCATAAAGTAATTAGAAGATGAAAGTCTAGAAGACTATGATGATAGATTTCAATTTGTACATCAAAGGTGCACTAATGGGCTGGATGACGAAATTAGCAAAACAATTTTCCTGAGAGGGATTGAAGATGAGTCTAGAGAATCCTTGAACTTGATGGGAAAGGGAGACATTAACAAGCTTTCCTTGGACGGCATTGTGGAGATTTTTAGAAACTACTCTAGAACTAGAGTGGGGACTCAAAACTCCAGGAGGAACAAGACTCACGCCATTGATGTATCTAAAGTAATGGAAGAATTGGCCAACTTGAAGAATGATCTGCTACTACATCTTAACATACAAGGAGAAAAGAGGACCATTGAAACATTATCAATTTATTGTTCCAAATGTAGGGGAAAACACCTTTTGAGGGAATGCCCATTAAATCAGGTTGAAATTTGTGAGATTCGTGAAAAACCACACCCGACCAGCTCTTGCAATATTTTGGTAGGAATAAAGAACAATATCAAGAAACCACCAGTAATTGAGGAAGAGCTCAATTACATCGAACAAAGACCTCAGAACCAAGGGTATAACACAACTCCAAGACAATATGGTTCACAATCAAACTGGAATCAAAATCCATGGAAGAACCAAAACTAGTGGACCCCACAATATTAGCCACAACCCCAACCTAAATATTGGGGGAAACTAGAGTGGATGAATCTCCAATAGAACCAATCCTAGTGGCAGTCTAACCAACAACCATAATGGAAAGAAAATAAATCCTCATGGTAGTAGAATCAAAACCAATTCCAACCATGGCAGAATCAAGGAAAAAAATGACTAAGAGTACAAACACCTCTGACCCTTAATGCCCCTAATGCTTCCAATGATCAAGTGAATCAACCAAAAATTCCAGCTCAACCGGTTTCCAATCCAAAAAAATGCATGAATTGATACAAACAACCCAAATGTAAATGTGGTAGATGTTAGTGACATTCAACTGCGAAGTCGAAATGTACAAACTACACCAGCCAAGACAATTCTAGAAAGAGAGGAAAAAAGCATAGAAAAAATGTTGGAAGAAGAACAAACTATCGAACAAGCTCCCTATCCTAAGAGATTGCATGAAGAGAGAACTATTCCTCAAACCTCTTCCCCTCCCTACATGAATGTAATCGATTCACAACTTCTTAGAGAGTTGAAAAAGATTAACATTGAGATACCTCTATTACAAGAAATTGAGGATATACCAGAGATAAACCAGTTAGTAAAATCCCTTTGCATGAAGACACCAGGAAGGAAAAAAGAAAATGCCTTCAACAATTCAAGTAGGGACTAAACTTACTAATGTGTTATTGGGAAGAATGCTTCCATAGAAATATAATGATCCTAGTAGCCCTGTCATAGCACTGAGTATAAATGGAATTGAAATACCAAATTTCCTTATTGACTTAGGAGCTACCATAAATGTCATTACATTTGATACAGTCAAAAGGCTAGGAATGACAACAATTTAGCCAACAACAACTGTTCTGCAGTTGGTTGATCAATCAACTATAAAACTAGAAGGTATTATTGAAGAAATCATGGTGACAATTGATACATGGGATTACCCAATTGACTTTTTGGTTCTCAAAGCCACTTCTAGATACCCAATCATATTAGGCAGACCATGGTTGGCTACCGCTGCAGCCTTAATAGACTATTGATCAAGAAGCATGATAATCACTAATGGACAAAAACAAAAATAATTGTCACTTTATCCACCTGCACAACCATCACTTCAAACAAAAATTCAACTTTGGGTGGATGAGGATTTAGATTCAGAAGGTGATGGTATTGTGGAATTAGCAATGGTAACCATAAGCGAACATATCCAGGAATGTGAAGAACAAGAGATAACTTTAGAAAGTGAACAAGATAATTGTCAAACAACATTACATGAGCAACATTGTTGTCCTCTGAATACTCTTGTTGAAGAATTAGTAAATTCTAAAATAGACATGAAGGAGATTACAGTAGCAGGAGATAAACCCCTTAATATCAATTCAACCTTATCCCAAACATAAGAGGAAAAATTGGAAGAAATTTTAGAAAAACACATCGTATCATTTGCTTGGGAATATAATTATATGAGAGTTATCCATCCTTCAATCTGTAGTCATCAAATCTACATAGAAGATGTTAGACCAATAAGACAAGGACAAAGGCGAATTAATCCTCTTCTTCGTGACATTTTATAAAAACAAATTGAGAAGTTGCTAAATGTGGGATTCATATACCCAATATCTAATAGTTAGTGGGTCTCTCCACTGTTTATAGTTCCAAAGAAAAATGGTAAATGGCGAGTCTTCATAGACTATAGAGAATTGAATAATTCCACAAAAAAGGACCATTTCCCATTGCCATTTATTGACCAAGTACTAGACAATCTAGCAGGTAGCAACTACTTCTCATTTCTTGATGGCTTTAGTGGATATAACCAAATCGAAGTAGCCCCTGAAGATCAAGACAAAACTACCTTTACCTATCCTTGGGGTATGTATGCATATACAGTATTACCATTTGGACTATGCAATGCACCTGTGACATTTTAAAGAGTAGTAATTGCAATATTTGGAGATTTCACCACTTCATGTGTAGAAATCTATATGGATGACTTTACAGTCCATGCTAAAACATATGATGAAGTATCACAAAACCTAGAAAAAAATTTACAATGCTGCAAAGATCATAGGTTATCACTCAATCATGAGAAAATTTCCATTATGATGATCGAGGAAATTGTTCTGGGATATCACATCTCAAAAGAGGGGATAAAGGTTGATCCCAAGAAAGTTGAGATCATATAGAACATTAAAATCACAAAGAACCTAAATGGAGTAAGAAATTTTCTTGGACATGTAGGGTATTACAGAAGATTTATAGAAGGATTTAGTAAAATAGCATCGCCGCTATTCACCCTGCTCAAAAAAGAAGAATTTATATGGACAAAGGATTGTCAGATATCCTTTGAAACAATTAAGATAGCTCTAACAACTTCACCCATTATCAAAGGCCCAGTTTGGGGAGAGCCTTTTCACATACATGCAAATGCAGCTAATTTGACCATTGGTGCTGTTTTAGGAAAAAGAGATGAAAATGATGCCATGCATGTGATTAACTATGTTAGAAAAAAATTAAATCCTACTAAAAGAAACTACACAACAACAGAGAAGGGATTTTTAGCTGTGGTATATGCAATAAATAAATTGAAACATTATATTAGAGGCTATAAAATCTATGTACATACAGACCATGCTGCAATCAGATATCTAATTAATAAGGAAGTGGTAGGTGGATGCATTATAAGATGGTTACTTTTATTGCAAGAATTTGATGTAACTATTGTTGATAAGCCTAGAAAGGACAATGTTGTTGTTGACTTTCTTTCCAGAATTGTTTTACAGGATAATCAAGAACCAGTGGATGATGCATTTCCATATGAACACTTATTTGCTATATCAGTTCATCCACCATGGTTTGTTGATTTGGAAAATTACCTTGTTATAGGAAAATTTCTGAGTCAATTTAGTAGTAAGCAAAAAAAGAGGTTAATCTGTGAAAGCTCTATATTTCAATGGATTAATGGTATTCTATTTAAATTATGTCCTAACCATGTTTTACACAGATGTGTAATAGAATTGGAAGTTTATGATGTAGTGCATGCTTTCCATCATGAACCTAAAGGAGGACACTTTTCAATTGCAAGAACGGTTCACAAAATCTTCGGGGCTGGCTACTTTTGGCCAACAATGAAAAAAGATGCAACATTCTTTGTCAAACATTATGATGAGTGCCAAAGAATGGGGAAGCCTACAACAGCCATGGAGATGCTGATGTAGCCAAAAATAGCCCTTGAACCATTTGAAAAGTGGGGCATCAAATTTTTGGGACCAATAGATCCACCTTCTAGGGGTCAGAGATACATCCTTGTTTGTACCGATTATGCAATAAAATGGGCTGAGGTGAAGGCACTACCAGCAGCAAAAGAAGATAAAGTTGTAGACTTTTTGTACAAGAAAATTCTCCAACGGTTTGGTACACCCAGAGAAATTTTTTCAGATCAGGGACTACAATTTGTGTCAGCAATGATGGGAACATTTTTACAGAGGTAGGAAATAACTCACATAAAATATTTCCCTTATCACCCATAGGCAGATGGACAAGTATAGGTCACAAATAGAGAATTAGAGAATATTTTGATAAAAATAGTTTCTTTGAAGAAAATAGATTGGGTAGATGGGCTAGATGAAGCAGTCTGGGCCTATAACACCACGTGGAAAACAACGACTAGGTTCTCTCCATATGAACTTTTGTATGGAAATAAACTAGTCATGCTAATTGAATTTAAGTTGAAAACATTGAAGAAAATAGTAGGAGTTGGAATGGACTTGCCAGAACCAGAGAAAAGCAGAATTTTGCAACTTAATAAACTTGATGAAATGAGAATGGAGGCACTTTAGCATACAAAAGTGATTCAAAAGAACAAGAAGGAATGACACGACAAACATATTGTGTCCAGACAGTTCAGAGAGGGAGATTTGGCTCTATTATTTGACTCCAAATTTGAAGAGTTTAAAGGAAAGTTCCATACTAGATGGTTGGGGCCTTATGAGATACAACAAGTGTTTGAGAATGTAGTTGTCCAGTTAGTTCTGATTGATGGGGAGAAAAGAGTCATGTTAGTTAATGGTCATCGACTAAAAACTTATCATAAGCCAGCAACAAAGGAGGAATTTTTGGATGAAGTGCAACACATAATTGAATATTTTCTCATGGAAGATATCTCTTCCATGAGAGAAGATCTTTGAACCTTTGAAGAATGAAAAAATAAACAAGGAAAATTTAAAACTAGCAATTGGCAGTTTACCTTGACAAAAATGGAAGTAAATTGAAAACCAGCAAATGGCAGTTTACTTTCAAGAGAGAAAAAGAAAAAATAAAATAAAATTTTATGACTGAAAACCAGAAATGGCAGTCTATCTATGTTAAATTCTGTAAGCTCCTGAAGGCTCTTGAAGAACCCCTCAAAAGCTCCTGAAGATCTTGAAGACTAAAGACTCTGAAGACTCTTTCTTTGCTAGAAAGCTCCTGAAGACTCCTAAAATTCCAACCTCTTGAGAGCTCTTGAAGACTCCTAAAAAACTCAAAGGCTCGAAATAAATTAAGGTGTGCATTTAATGTGAATATTGTTTTCAAAATCATTTTCTAAAGTAGTTAAACTAATTTAAAATAGGTAAATATTTATGAATCTAGAGGGTATGTGTAGGATCATGATGGGCCAAAAAGTGGCGATATGATGGGTATGTGTAGAGTATGTGGTTGACGACTTTTTTTTAACCCAAAATTGATGAAACAAAAAAGGTTTTTAAAGGATATTCTCAACTTTCCACCAATATAAATTATGCTTTACTTTGAATTGAATAAATAATTATTATTCATTTTCTATTTGAATTACGATTAAAGCCCTCATTGATAGGCTGAATGAAAAAAATCTATAACTTTCAAACAATATCATATTTTTGAATCCAAAACATGTGTGACATTCTATGCTTCATATACTATAGGATAAAAAAATAAATTGAATTTCATGAATTTTTGACCAAGTTAAGGTGGTTAGACATATGAGTTTCTATATTTTTTAAAATTTGTAATAAAAAATTCATAATTAATTATTTACTTGGAAAAAAATTGAAAAAAAATATGCATCACATTGGGACATGAGTTTGATACTTATATCTAAAATATTATAAAAAAATATTATCATTTTATTGTGGTTAGGATGGTCAGACAGACACCTACTTCTTATTTTTCCCTAAAATTTAAGTACCACTGCATTGAAATTTCAAATTTTCACCAAATAGATTTTTTATTTTTTTTAAACCCTAGTAGTTTAAAAACTACATTCAATTTTCTATAGATTATATTCTTATATATTTTTTAAATAATATAGATAAATTATTCAAATTTTTATGTCAAGTTACCTAATTCTGATTTTTCTGAAGTTTTTGCCACTTAAGGGCCTATTTTTTCCATGATGATCCTGCACATACCCGAGACATCTCCACCACAATGTTAATTAAATGATAATAATAAGTCCACTTTTAATCATTTCAAAAAGTGGTGGATTGTCAAAATAAGGAAACATGTGACATGGATGATGTCATTCAAGGACAATGAATCTCTTCATGATTCGGTTGTCTTTTCAAAAATCCTCCCAAGTACATGATGACATGTGTAATGAATGTTGCCAACCTTGCGAATTGAATTGCAATTTTCAAGTTGTGGCATGTGAATCGTCCAGAGTAGTAAGGAATTAAATGCAGGCTATTAATGGCATGTTATGTCATTTTCAAAATTGGCTACTCCCAAATAAAGAAACAAATTATTCCACACCTTTTTGGTAAGTAATTCAGACTGCTAGTTGAAGTTTTCCATTTTTGACAGAGAGATGGGGAATAATAGAAATTCTAAACTAGAGAACTTCAATCTTGATTCAGAGACCAGAAGATTGTTTGAAGAAGCTGGGTGGCTAAATTTTGTGATGCAGTATGAAGGCTTCCAACCAGAAATGGTTAGAGAATTTGTGACAAATTTCAACATAAAATGTCACCAAGGTAAGGGGAGAAATAATAGAAGTCACACCAGAAATTATAATTGAATTTTTTGGAATTTTGAATGAAGAAAAATTAGTTAACAAAGGCTGAGTTAAGTTTGAGCAATTGGTGGCTGCATTTCACCAAGAGACGGAAAGAAAGGTAGAGATACAAATGCACAAAGGAGACCAGTGTGGCATAGCTCCTAATAGTTTGGACAATCCATGGAGGACTACTATGACTTGGCTTATGAAGTTCTTCACCTGCGATGGACATATGGTACAATACTGGGTACAGGAATGCAACTTTTAATACATTTAAGGTATGGTTAGACAAAATCTTTAGTTAGGATAAATTTTCTAGCATTCCTATTTCAACAAGTTTCTTCCATGATTTTGAGAGTAAAATCTAGAGGGGAATCTTCTATGAAATACTAGGGGTTGATACATTTGATAATTAAATACCATTTCTTAAAGAAAGAAACTGGGAAGTAGGGAAGGTTAGAATTTTTGTCCGTGCCTATAGGAAAGCAAAAATGGAGACCCACAAGGATACCCTCAGCCAAAAAGAAAAAAATGGAGGAAGGAGAATCTTCCAAGAAAAGGGAAAAAAGAAAATTTCCATAGATATCTAGGGTAACCCTCACTAGGTCAAAAAGAAGGAGACAAGAAGTCCAAGAGGAAAACCCTAGACCTATTGAAACTGTAGTGTCTACTCCTGAAGAGGCACCTATAAGTCAAACCCCTATTTTTGAAAGCCCTGTTAAATCCCCTGAACATGAAGACACCTATACCTTTGTACAATCTCTTGAAAGACCTCAAAGTCCCCCTGAAAACCCAATGTCGAATCCTGAAGATAACCTTGTTTTTGAAGTTTACGACTCTACTGAAGAGTTCAACGCACAATTTGAAGAGCAAGAGGCCTCTGAAGAATTTGAACAAGAAGAGACTATGAAATTCCCTATACCTTCCCCACAACATGAGAAGAGGAAAGGGAAAGAGCCTTTAATTGAAGAAGAGGGACCCCAAGAAGAATTAGAAATTGAGGAATTGCTAAGAACAATGAAAATGTGCCACTTAGAGGCTGAATTAGAACATGAAAGAAGAAATGTGCAATTCTTTGAAGAAAAATTAAGAAGAAAAGAAGAAGAATTGCAACAATTAGTCTAGAAGAATCAAGCAATAGAAAGGCAAGTTGAGTGGAATGAGGCAAGGATTAGAGAACAGTTAAGTAAAACAGAGGATGCCCTGCAACAAGCCAGTGTGCAAGCATTAGTAAGTGCTAAAGAAATTTCAAAACTAAAGGGGGAGTCACAATGGAAAGAAGAGGAATTAAAACAACAATCCATGTAGTTCTATGCACAAGAAGCCTCTACTTCCTCCACTCCTCCACACAGGCTTGAATTACCTTCCATAATTCCTCATATTCCTTCCACTCCTCCTATGTAACCAACTCTAGTTCAGCCTCGATACCATTCTTTGGAATTCTTCAAATATAAGGAGGAAAAATAAGTATTACAAGAGCAGATACATAATTTAGAAAAAGAAAAGAATGAGATTGAGAGAAGACTTGAATGGGTGGTAGAAATTAGTTTCGCCATGCTTTCCATGAGAAGACCAGTTATAACATATTCTTTGTTTCTTAGAGAATTTTTTTTAGAATGGAAAATAAATCAGTTAATTTTGGGAAGGAGTATGTATTACAATGAAGATCATGATTTCCTTAAAGATTACTTTAACAATCACCCTAACATTCAGAATCTAATGTGTGAATTCTACGAACATGGGTTTTTAATGGGGGATAATGATGACACAATGTTGAATATATATGCTAGTGAGCTTTAGATTAGATCATTTGTTTCTTTAATGCAAAACCAGGTGGATTGGTCAAATAGAATGAATAAGTACAAAGAAGCTCAAAGAAAATATGGATTGCCAATGAGACCTGAAAAGCCACATGCTGAATTATATATCAAGGCTATAAAATCAATTGTCATGTTAAATGATGTTAATCCCCTCTATGTCTCAAATTTATTTGATAGCATTGCATCGTTCCAAAATGTGGAAGCGACACTCTCACCATTAGCCCTATAGTCCTACGAAGAAAGGTACCAGTTTATTCCAGAATCATTCAGGAGAAGGGAACCAATTAGTCAGAATAATATCATTTGGAGTTTAGTCAGAGTTAGGAATGTCATCACTCTAATCCAACAACATAAATAATTCTCGATAGGCATGAGATTCATAATGTCAATTATTATAATTCCAGCACCAAAGGTAAAGCAAATAGAAAATGTACTAGCTCTCTAGTAATGAGTATGTGGTTTGAGAAATTAAGAGGAAACTATGGCTATGCAATTAATATCAGATTACTGGAATAGTACAGAGAGGGTGTTTTTGACTATTGCATCTGGATGGATGCACTAAACAGAGAAAGAGAGAACACCATAATTTTGGATGATGAACCATGAGGACATGGTCTAAAGCAAGTTGGAGAAAATGATGGGAGATTAAAATACTTTCATTTAAGGCTTTTTATGTTTAAACTTTTTTTTTATTATTATTAATTCACATAAGTGGTGGTAGACAATAGATTAACATATTTGCTTATTTTACTCTATGTTTAACTAAATTAGCGGATATTTTGGAAGTAATAGCTTATGTTAAATGCATTGCTTTATAATGACTTTGGATGAAATGATTATGCTACATTAATCTTTATTGCCATGATTATTGTCCTTTTCATAAGGGTTTTTAATAGGGTATCTTAAAGATTGATGAGACGGTTAAACTCTCTATCTAATCATGAGGAATGACTATGCCATAGATAGGCCTTGCTGGATGATGAGTCACTCAAAGTCTAAAATTGACTTCTTCATAGTCAGTTGACGAAATTTTACTATAGGATTTGAGAAATACAAATCCACATAACCCAAAGAACACCTGCATGCAAGAAACTTGTCACAGAGAAAGAGAGAGAACAAAACAAGGGTTTTGGCTCTGACAATGTGCAAAATGTATTATCAGAGAAAAATGAATCAAGAGAGTTTTAGAATACAAGAGATCAATCCTTATAAAGGAGATCAAAAATGAAAGGAGAAACCTAACCCTAAGGTGAGTGCATTTAATAATTAATATTAATTATTAAATGACTAATATATGTGCATAAAGTGAAGTCTTAAGAGGAGAGTAAAGTTAATTAATTACTTTACTCTAACACCCCCCTTAAGATGAGCTACAATGCAGCTACAAACAATGTAGAAGAAAGCAAAGGAACTACAATGCAAATGTGGGTCCCGACAACATGGCCTTATATGGTACCCGAATACAACAAAATCTCTATAAAGTAGAGTAAAGGAGAAAACCCAGTGGGAAAAATTCCTCTCCAAAAAGAGATGAACAAGAGTGAAAGAAGAAAAGAGATAGAAGGAGGACTCAACATGACCCCCCAAGAACTACTTCTATCACGCAAGTACAAAATATGTTCCCCCATAGGAGAGAGAAGAGGCTCCAAAACCCCCCTAGAATGAGAGAACCCTTGTGCCAATGATCAAAACAATGTGTCTCCTTGGAGGAAGAAACAAATCCAACGGTCGAGGAAGAGGAAATCCCTGGATGTGAGGTGAAAATGGAAGTCCTAGATGATGCTCACTAAAGAATGGAACTACAATATGAGTGTCTAAATAACAGGGTGGTGAATCAAACAACTCAAGATGATCCTGAAATGGAATCTTCAATGAAGATGGGATAACAAGTGTGCTGAAAATGTCATCTGTGAGGAAAAGAATATCCTCTGATATGGCCTCAACAACTGCACTTGATGGCTCTATGACAGGAGCAACAATGTCAGTCATAGCTGAAGAGGAATCCTGCTGAACAGATGTGATCTCTACAGGAGGTAGAGGTGTAGAAGTCTCAACACTAGTCTCATGAATAGATGGAAGAACACATAAGTTCAAGTGACCAAACTTCACCTCAGATACTACATGCTCTCTTGTAGAAAGAGAGGAAAACTCAGACAATGGAGATGGTGGACCAAAGTGTGTGAATGCATACAACTGGGAAGAATTATCAACTGTCCCTGTTGCAACAATGTTGCCAGTCTGAATGTCTCTTATGTGCACTGAATCAGGTGTAAACTCAATAGTCTTCCCTATCCCACTGTGAGCAATCTGATAGATGGAGAGAAGGTTAGTGGAAAAAGATGGAACACATAGTACATCATTGAATGTACCATCATCAATGTCGATAGAACCTTTCCCACATACACTCATATAAGTGTTATTACCCATCAATATGTGTGATGAGGACGCAACCTCGAAAGATGAGAACATGTCTTGAGAAGATGCCATATGGTGTGAAGCACCTGAATCTAGTAGCCATCTGGATGAATGTGAACTAGAGGTTGCACATAATGCATGACCCTTATGTGGGGCCTATCCATCTGTCTAGAATGATGGTGAAGAAGAAGAAGACCCACCTGATGTAGATGAAGAAGAGTGATGAATATTGTTCGTCAAGAAGAGCTGTCAAATCTAAAACCTATTTGGCATATCCATCTATCTTCTTCTCATAACACTTGGACTCATCATGTCCTGGATTATTACAATAAGCACACTTATGTTAATCTTTCTTCGATGATTCCCCCTTAGGAGAAGGTGAATCAGAGGTGTGCTATGAACTGGAATCCTTCCAATGCTCTATGGTCTTTGGTTTATGTTTCTACTTCTGCTTCCCCTATGATGACTGGGCTACCAACGCTTGGTTCTATGAACCTGAAAGTGAATCCATCTACTCAAGCTTGGCTTGCTCATGAGTCAAACGATCACAAAACACCTCAAAAGTAGGCATGACATGTCGAGTATGCAAGGCATCCATGGTGGAATAGAAGGTCGAAGAGAAGATCTAAAATGGACCCTAAAGCTTGGAGAGGATTAGGAAGATGCACTTTGTATCAGTCTTAGTCTTGCCACAACCCTGCAAGATAGATCTTTGTTGTTTGAACTTCATTAGAAAGTCCTCAATGGAGGGAAACGAATCAGGTACCAAGGAAGTCAACTCGGCCTCAAGCTGCAATGCTCTAAACTTGTTGACAGTGCCAAAAAGTCCATCAAACTTGGTCCAAATGGCTCAAGGAGTGAAACACCCATCAAGATGAAATGTGTAAAGCCATCAATCCCATAGCCTGATCCATATGGTTCCTATGCTGCATAACCTCAAGGGGGTGAGTCAACGGAGGCTGAACCTCATCCAAATAGGACCATAACCCTCGAGACTGGAGAAGAGTCATCATGTGACCCGTCCAAGTGTGATAATTATGCAGTGTGAGAGGTTCAATAGATCTATCAGCCATCCTGTGAACTGTGTCTCAACTGCTCTGAATTTTTTTATTATTATTTAGTGGTCTTTCAGAACTAGACAGAAGATGTAGAAGGGGATTGCTTGTTTCATTTTTGGTGTTTATATATTCTGGTTTTCTGATGTAAATGATAGAAAGCAAGAAAAAACACCCCCCCACAATGCAAAAATCCAATCCCCAGTACAAACTGAAAGCTAGAAAACAATAGAAAATAGTAATTGTTTGAGACAAATATCTGTGTACCTGAAAATTTTTCTTATGAAATAGAGTGCAGATCTGGAAAGGGCATATAACCACCTTTTTGACACCTATTCGCTTTCAAAAAATGGAGCAAAATTGAGCAAGTTATGCCCCTCAGAGTGCAAAAAAATCATCGGACTTTGACTGCAAAAAAATGCAATCAAACTAGAAAATTATGAAAAATTTCTTACACCATTAGAACGGGCTCAGAGCCAGCTTTCCGATGCCTATTCTCATTTGAAAAACAGAG
Source organism: Sequoia sempervirens (assembly GCA_007258455.2). Classification (NCBI taxonomy): domain Eukaryota; kingdom Viridiplantae; phylum Streptophyta; class Pinopsida; order Cupressales; family Cupressaceae; genus Sequoia; species Sequoia sempervirens. The sequence goes on from VDFB02058242.1 coordinate 150,133,274, forward strand.
TTAAAACGCCCGACATATGCCCATTTGCGTGATAGGAGGTAAAAAAATGTATAAAGGGCCCTAGTGGCTCTCTAGTGGCACTCCAGATGCAGGTGGTGCGTGGACAGGGCGCAGGCGGCGCGTGGGTGGTGCGTGGGATATGCTCGGGTGGCACATGGGCCGGTGGCACGGTGGTGGCTGCCTGGCCGCGACCGGCAGATGCCGCCGCCGGCAGTGGCCGTCGGCCGGCGCACCAATGGCGTGGCCGGTGTGAACGGGCAGCGGCCGAATTTAATAAAAAACTTCTTTTTTTTTTAATTTTTTTAAATTTTTTTACAATTTTTCACCTCGTTCTGTGTGCCTGGGGGTTGTACGACCTTGGGGCAATTTTTTTTTCCTTCTGGTGCAACTATGTCTAAATCAAACGTCTTTTATATGAAAATAGGGGTTTTTGGATGTTGCGAGCTCAACGGTGAGGTCTGTTTGAGCTCAAAGTGCACCAAAATAAAGTACCCGTATATTCCAAATTAAAATAGAAGACAAACATAGATCTGATGCAACCAAAACCTAGATCTCTAAATCTTTCAAAAACTGAACAAGCTGCAGGAGATCTGGCTCTGATACTATGTAGGATTTGAGAAATACAAATCCACATAACCCAAAGAACACCTACATGCAAGAAACTTGTCATAGAGAAAGAGAGAGAACAAAATAAGGGTTTTGGCTCTGACAATGTGAAAAATGTATTATCAGAGAAAAATGAATCAAGAGAGTTTTAGAATACAAGAGATCAATCCTTATAAAGGAGATCAAAAATGAAAGGAAAAACCTAACCCTAAGGTGAGTGCATTTAATAATTAATATTAATTATTAAATAACTAATATATGTGCATAAAGTGAAGTCTTAAGAGGAGAGTAAAGTTAATTAATTACTTTACTCTAACATTTACTTCCAGCACCAATCTAGCGTAGTTCTGGCATAGTCCTCCATAGTCAACTCCAGTTGTATTTTTAGTTTCATTTTGTAATATGTAGATGGTTTCCTTAAGTTTTGGTAGTTAAGACCATGTTAGAAGCTAATAAGGATATTTTATAAATATCCACATTTCGGTCTTAGTTAGGAGTTAGATAATTTGCAATTAGAATTTTTTGTAATCACAAGCAATACTTTGTTTTATGTTCTACTTTTGATCAATGAGAAAGGAGACAAGAAGTTAATTAATTTACTGTGTTGAATGATCTTACTTGAGGAAGAGCAAGGCCCACTTAACCTTTGGAATGATCTCATGTTATTTTGTTAAGTGATGTTATTTTCTGATATTAAAATTTGTAGTAGAAATTGATTTTTAATTGTCCAGTCATTAAAATCATCTTCTATCTTGGTAAATGTTAAGATCAGATAATATGTTTGCAATTGCATTTCAAAGTTTCAGTTATTATGGTTAAGATCGAATCGTTTGAGTGTTTATATTTTTTTATGAGAAATGATGAATTGAACCATTAGAATTTTTGAACAAGTTTCTTTCATAAATTAGGTTTAGATACCATCTGAATCAATTAGAATTAATGTTTGTTTATTAGGTTTCATTAAAGTAATGTTAGGAATTTATGGAAAGATGGAGTTGAAGTCTGTTCATAATCTGTTCATGGAGATTAGTCTTTATGCTTTTTAGAATAATTGTCATTTACTTGCAATTCATTTCTACTTTTAAATTAGCATTTACTTTCCAGTGATTAAATTATGGATTTCTTTTAAAGAAAAATAGAATTAATTTGGAATTCTGCATTTTAGATTAAGGATTAAAGTAATCACTAATTATCCCCATGAATTGGGCTAAATCGATGTCAATAAAGTCAGAATTAAGTCAGTATAATTTTAAATTAGAAGTTAAAGTAGATTTAATCTTAGGAATTAGTTGCTATAGTTTAGCTCCTAAAAGCTCTTGAAGAGCCCCCAAGAGCTCCTGAAAGCTCCTGAAATAGGAAAAATGATACCTGAAGTTACTATTTATAGTACAAACCCCCCAAAAAGAATATGTGACAACCATCCTTATCACATATTGCTCCGGGATAGACTTGGTTCGATAAAAGAACTAATTAAATGATGCAAGTTGTGACATCAACAACCTTTCCCATCAGTACCATTTCCAAAAGTGTTTTAAATCTCTAAATTTGGCAAATATCATGGGATGGGAAACCCTTAAGATCACATTAGAGAATTCCAGGTACATTGCATGGAGGTTGCATATGATGATACATATCTAATGCAGCTCTTTCCTCAAAGTTTTCCTTGGCCTACCATGGAATGGTTGTCTTTCCTTCCTCCTAGAATAAAAAAGTTTCAAGAGATCATGGATGCACTCATAAAAAACTATGCATTCAACATTAGCATGGATGTGAGTCTAGAGGAACTATCTACACTCAAACAAGCTAAGGGGGAAACATTTGCATCCTTCTTGCAACAATGGAAATCCAAGGCCAACATGAGCACTTGGACAATGCCAAAGGAACAACAAATCTACACCATCATTGCCAATTTCAAGAAAACCTTGTCTTTCCATCTAAAAATGCAATTCATCACCACATACGACCAGTTGATCCCCAAGGTGCTCAACATCGAAACAACCCTTATTGCATAAGGAGAGACACCTACATATCAAGAGTATCAAGACAACCACCCTTCCACCAGTTATAACAAAAAACCTCACACATGGGCGAAAAAAAAAAAGATACTAATGATGGTGTGGTTGATACGAAGGTCATAATTAGTGCTCCAAAACAAAACCACCATGGTACAATGAAAACCAACTTTGCAATTTTCATAAAATCAAGGAAGACATGATAGTCAGTTGCATGAGATTGAAAAATCTAATCCAGGACCTTATCGATGAAAAAATCATAAACATTGAGTAACCATCCAGAAAATCAAGACCCTAAAATATACACGAATCCAATGCCAGATCATAACAAAGGGAACAACCATGGAAAGACAAAGTATGGAAATTTAAACCATCTACATGATCATTTTGTCGCATCCCTAGATGAATGGGTCATTGTTATTAACTTCAAGGTAGCCTAAGCTGATTGTGGAGTCGCGACACATGGCAAAAAAGTTACCATTATTGGATCATCATAGCCACCTAGGGCATCCACATCAAATCAATAATCTGTTCCCAATGGCTATAATGTCTTGGACCAGCTGAAAAGAAACCCCGCTCAAATATCCACCATGGAGTTGCTGAAGATCTCACCCGCACATAGAAAAATCCTAGAGGAAGCATTGGCTTCATCCACTATCTTTTCAGATCTTGATGCTGACCAGTTCCAAGCTATGGTCGAGCACATTACCACCCCAAATATCCTAACATTTTCTGATCAATAATTTCCCACTCAACAATCTCATAACTATTTACTCCATCTCAAAGTCCTAGTCCATAAAAACAAATTCAAAAGGGTCTTAGTGGATGGGCGTACAGGTCTAAATATTTGTTCACTCATGCTAATAAATAATCTAGGATTATTTGAGGATGCCATTAAAAATGGTATGGGTATCACAATTAGAGCATATGATGATTAGGAAAGAGTGTCTCAAGGCACTATTAAACTACCTATTCAAGTAGTGCCAACCATTATGGAAACCACATGTCAAGTCCTTGACCTTGACTTACCTTATAACATCCTCCTGGGGCATTCGTGGATCCATGGGATGCAAGCAGTTGCATCTACTTTCCACCAATGAGTGAAGTTTCCCTATCAAAACCAATAGGTCACGGTCCATGGTGACCCCGAGCCCTTTTATTAATGTAAGAACTTGGAAGAAAATTACTATAAAATCCCTCAAGTACCAAAGAATGATGAAGTCCCTACAACTCCATATGTAGACCCAACTAGTTTAGCATCCACTTTTGAGACAAAGACACCCGCCATTATTGATATCTATGAAATCAAAGTCATTATCCAAGACAATAGGTGTGGGGGTTACAAAATCAAGGAGAGGTCTTTCGAAATAGGAGAGTTACCTAAATCTCTCGGGTCTCATGGGGAGCCCTAACCAATTGAAACATCATCCCAAACCTTCAAAGAAAACCCCTCCAGGTTCAGATGTTGGGGAGATCTAAGTCAGGAAGTGGTAGATGAAAAAGAAATATCAAGCTTGTTTTACCAAATTGAAACACCCATGCCTAATCTTACCATGGACAAAAGCAACAAAGTACTACAAATGATGCTTGCTGTGGGCTATAATAAGAACAAGAAATTTGGATATAATGGCAATGGTCTTCTAGTAGCTCTCACTTCAGAGAAGCGTATGAGAAATCTTGGCCTCAGATGTACCCCTCAAAATGTAACCATACTTGGAAAAGGTGCCTCGGTTAGAAAAGTCAAAGCTCCACCTCAGTTATTAGTGTCCATAGGTTTACCCTTAGATAACTATACCTTTGACGTAACCAATGCATGTAGTGATGAGGATCCCATAACTGAATAACCCATGCTATTCGAGGATTCCTCCCTTCTAATGATTATTACCCTATCTTTTGAGTCAAACAACCAAACCCATGAGATAAACTTAGTCTATCCCCAACTCATTGATTATGACCAATGAGGACCACCAATTTTGGACACATTCAAAAATGATGATTATCTCTTGAAATTCATGGGATTGCAGGATACTGTACCATGTGGAGATCATAAGGTTGGGTTCGACATTGTGCTAGACATGCATTCCTATTATGGGGAAATGATTGAATCCATCAGTCATAAAAGTGAAAATTTGAGAATAATCTCTAGGTCTTTGAGGGAAAACCACACTATGGCACTTTCTGAACCTAAAACACTAAAAATAAAGGATGCATCCAATGGTGAAAATCTCTCTTAGGCACTGGAGGATGAGGTATTCAATATTCCTCTTAGTGCTATTCATTAGGAGAAATCAATGGTCTTAGTAGAGAAGTGCAATCCAGTCTACCTAGGAACATAATAAATGCCCCATATCACCTTTTATGCAGAATCACTCTTGACAGAAGAACAAGAACTCCTAGTTGCATTTCTAAGTGAAAGAAATATTAACTTTGCATGGACCTATGCCTACATTCCTAGGCTTGATCCAAAATTTTTGGTTCACCATCTAGCTGTATATCCCGAAGCAAAGCCAGTAAGGGAAAATTTGAAAAAGATGCACACACAAATAACATTGTTGGTCAAGATGGAATTACAGAAGCTCCTAGATGCTAGTTTTAGATGGCTAGTTGATTATCTAGATTGGATTTCAAATATTGTACCTATTCAAAGTCCACTTGGGGCATTTGCATCTGTAATGAATTCCAAGATTTGAACAAAGCATGTCCCAAGGATGATTTCACTCTCCCAAAAATTGACATGATTGTGGATATGATGACAGGACATGAAATGCTATTACTTATGGATGGATTCTTAGGTTACAATTAGATCATGATAGGTAAGGATGACCAACACAAAACAACTTTCACTTGTCCATGGGGGACATATTGCTGGAATATGATGCCATTTGGGTTGAAAAATGTAGGAGCTACCTATCAAAGGGATATGACAATAATCTTCCATGATATGATTAAAAAAATTGTGGAGGACTATTTGGACGACATATTGGCCAAATCAAAGAATCATTAAGATCATATAGTGGCATTGAGCTCCATCTTCGACAAGCTAGAGGAATACAAGGTCAGAATCAATCCAAAGAAGTGTGTCTTTGGGGTACAATCAAGCAAGTTACTAGGATACATTGTATCTATGAGAGGAATTGAGATAGACCCACCAAGGTTAAGGTGATTCTTGAAATGGAGGCACCAAAAAAATTGAAACAACTAAGAGGCTTACAAGGAAGACTCCAGTCAATCCGCTGATTCATGGCGCAACTAGCAAACAAGGCTATCCTATATTCTCATCTACTCCAGAAGGGGGTAGCATACAAATGGGATGAGAAATATGACCAAGCTTTCAACAAAATCAAAGAGTACTTGCTCATGCCACCAGTTCTCATGCCACCAATTCTAGGCAAACCCTTGATCCTATATATATCAGAAATAACAACAACCCTTGGCACTCTCTTGGAAGAACATGATGAAAATGGGAAAGAGAGATCTATTTACTACAAGAATAGAACCATGGTGAGATATGAGATGAATTACACATCCATTGAAAAGTATTTCTTAGAAATTGTTTTTACAGCGTAGAAATTCAGGCACTATATACTAGCACATTAGATAAAACTCATTGGAAAGATAGACCTTCTCAAGTATTTACTTTCTAAATCAACGCTCATAGGGTGAACAACTGAATGGGTTATGATCTTGATGGAACACAACATTGAGTATGTAGAATGGAAGGCCATTAAAGGACAAGCAATTGCACATTAGCTTGCAGAAGCATCAATATATTCTGAGAATCCGCTTATATCAGAGTTCCCTGATGATTCCATCTTTAACATAAGTGTAGCAGATCACTAGAAAATGCACTTTGATGGATCCTACACACAAGAAAGGTCAGAAGCAAGGTTCTTCTTTATTACACCACGAGGGGATTGCATACCTAAATAATATAAGTTGTCATTTCCTTGCACAAATAACATTGTAGATAATGACACTCAAGGTCTATGGAGATTGTCACCTTTTCATCAACTAGGTAAATGTTGAGTATCAAATGAAGGATGAAAAGTTGACTCCATACAAGAAACTGGTAGAAAGCCTCAAAGAGTCCTTCATTGATATCACATTTGAGCAGCTACCAAAATAAAATAACAGAGAAGCGGATACTATGGAAATAATTGGATCACTATTGGATGTCCCACACAACATCCCAAAGAAATAATTCCTTGTAGAGTAGCTTCTCGTACCAACATTTGAGGTACCAGAGCTTGAATTTGTGTGTGAAATCATTGGTCTAGGTGATCCCTAGTATCATGATATATATACCTACTTGAGAATAGTTGTCCTCCCCATTAATATAACCTTGAACCTCAAAAGAACATTTGTCAAAAATTCATCCCTTTTTTTCATCTTAGGAGTCACCATATACCATAGGAGCATTGAAGGAACTCTGTTACAATGCATAAATGATAAGGAAGCTTTGAATTCTTTAACCAAGGTACACAAGGGAGTTTGTGGGTCACATTCGAGTGGTATGACCTTGGCTAAGAAACTACTGAGGACTAGGTACTATTGGCCTACAATGAAAAGGGAAGCTCATGACTATGTTTGAAGGTGTTTTTAGTGCTAGCAGCATGGGGATCTCATCCATGCACCAGCTCAGGAGCTCCACCTGATCATAACACCATGTCCCTTTTCATAATGGGGGCTTGATCTCATTGGAAAAATTACCCCCACCTCATCGAATGGATATAAGTTCATCATAACCTCCACAGAGTACTTCACAAAGTGGGTGGAGGCAATTCCCATGACCTATATCACATGAAAGAATATTTCCATGTTCATCGTAAATTACCTAATTTTTTGCTACCTATGCCAAATCTAGCATGTTCAATACCTAAGCCAAAATTTCAATACCCAACATCGCTTTTCCATTCCATACTACCCCTAAGGAAACAACCAAGCTGAGGCTACAAATAAAACCATCCTAAAAATCCTCAAGAAAACAATCAATGACGTTGGTCATGATTGGCACCTATAGTTGAACCTCGCTTTATAGGCCTACCGAACAAGTATCCACACACCAACAGGTGCAAACCCTTTTTTCCTAGTCTACAAATCAGAAGCCATCCTCCCCATGAGATCGAGCTCCCATCCATGAGAATATCATTGTAAAATCTCATCACAGATGAAGAATATTAGGTATCATGACTAAATGAGCTAGAATTACTGGATGAGTGGCACATGGATGGATTAAACCATTTGTAAGTTTACCAGAACTATCTCAAGAGAAGCTACAATAAGAAGATCAGGAGTTAGAACTTTCAAGTCAGAGAGCTTGTGTTGAAGGAGAACCAAAAAAATATAGTAAATATAGATAGCAAGGGCAAGTTTCAACCCAATTAGTTGGGACCCTTCAACATCACAACAAGCTATAAGTCAGGAGCATATCAACTATCAATGCCTGAAGGAGAACCTCTGCAGGAGCCCATGAATAGGTCACATCTCAAAAAGTCTCATGCCTAATCTTACAAGGAATAAATCCAAAATTACAAAAAAATATAACAATATAAAAATCAAAAAAATTACGAATAAAAAAAAAATCCAAAAAAATTAGAAAAAGTATTGAAAACAATAAAGAGAAAAAATCATCCTCTAGTGAAAACCACTTTCATGGTGCTTTGGGAAAGTACATTGGTGAAAACCTAGCAAATAGGCACCTTGTGTAAATAAGAACTTTTCATCCACCAGGATCTCTACGGATTTTTCTACATCATCCATCCATCACACTTCCATCTCATTCATCCATCACCCATCTGCATCTGCATCATAGCTTGATCATGTGTTTGTATCATGATCCCTCCTAGTACTGATCAACCCATACTTAAGGTTAGTTTTTCTTTCCTATATCGGAGTAGTCTATCGCATCATGCTGGGGGAATTTTCTTATACTTACATTGGATCAGATTCACGTATATTCTTGAAGTCTTCCCAAAATCAAAAAATTCAAAAAACATTTAGAAAATCAGAAAAATCCAAAAACATTTAAAACATGTCAAAATAAAAAAACGGGTGAAAAAGTTAGTTAGAAAAGGTTAAAAACAAACTTTTCTTGTTGAACTACGGGTCTCTAAGCTCTAAAAATAGGAAAGATTGATCTTTGATCATCCCCCAAGATACTTAGGTTAGTCCTTTAGGAGTTCGTCATAATAAACTGGCAATCCATCTGTGCTTATCTCATCAATGATTCAGTCTATGTCAGTCAAACTACATGGTCTCTACATGTATAATGTAGGCAAGGCTAATATTTTATCAGCTCTTGAGGCCTGTAGGATAGGTATTTAGGTTAGGTTCTTGGTCAAAATCTCAGAAAACACTAAAACATTAGAAAATTTGAAAATCAAAACATCTGTAAAACATCTTGAAAATACCAAAAAATAGCCTCAAAACATTTCAAAACCTCCAAAACATCCAAATATTTCAAAAATCCATCCTTCCCCATCTCACTTTCACCCACAATAAAAATTTGATCATAATAAATCAATCATCACCCTCAACCTTTGGTGAAACAGTCAGAAACAAGTCTAGTAGGTTAAAAGTGAAAACTCAATCATCAAGGCCTCAAGCATAGGTCAATAGGTAAACAAGTTGGTCAACTCTTCGTATTAATTGTCTATCATCCAATCAATCCAAAAATCATCTGATAACATCATTTCCTAGGATGCATCCTTCCTACAATGGACATCAACATCAAGCATCACCATAATTTAGTCTTGGCTAGTGGTATGAAGAACATTACCTTGCTTGTTTACTTGATCTTTTTCTTGTTGATTTATCTTATTGTGCTCATTCCAATGACCTCTCGATGATGTCCAAACAAAGGGATTTACTAGAGAGAAAGGAATGGGGTAACAATTATTATATTTTTATTTATTATACTTGTTGGATGTTCTTGTAATATAACTTTTTTCATCTGTGCTTTGTTTGGGTGTAGGGAGGGTGTTTTAGGTGTCTTGTTGACCACATAGGAAGGCTTACCTTTCTATTTTTTTGGTCTGAGATGTTTGGAATATCTGAAGTAAATTTTCAATAAGGCTTTGTATGTCAGGTGTGAACAAGAGTACTATCTGATTCTCGAGTCAAAGTCCATCACACTAGGTGCAATGCCATCCTGGTTCTTTATACCTTGATGCATCGTGCCTATGTGTGTTATCAAACATTAGGTAAATAGTCCTTTTAAAATCCCAATTCCTGATAATCAAATAATCATCGTCATCATCATCATCATCATTATTATCATATTTAATAAAGTCTCGTAGATCATGGACTTGTTGGATACTTTGGTCTCCATCTCATTTTTTTTCTTCGTGTTGGGTATGTACAGGATCATCATGGAAAAAAAAGGCCCTTAAGTGGGAAAAAATTTAGAAAAATCAGAGTTAGGAAAAATGACGTAAAAATTTGAATAAGTTATCTATATTATTTCAAAAATATGTAAGAATAGAATCTGTAGCAAATTGAATGTAGTTTCTAAACTACTAGGTTTATTTATTTTTAAAAAAATCTATTTGGTGAAAATTTGAAATTTTAATGCAACAATAATTAAATTTCAGGGAAAAAATAAGAAGTAGGTGTTTGTCTAACCACCCTAACCACAATAAAATGATAATATTTTTTTATAATATTTTAGACATATGTAGAGGACTCATGTCTGGATGTGATGCATATTTTTTTGTAATTTTTGAAGTAAATAATTAATTATGAAATTTTTATTACAAATTTTTAAAAATATAAAAATTCATATGTATGACCACCTTAACTTGGTCAAAACTTCATGAAATTCATTTTTTCTCTTTTTAATCCTATAGTATGCGAAGCATAGAATGTGATGCATATTTTAGATTCCAAAATTGTGATACCATTTGAAAGCTATAGATGTTTTTCAATTAGCCTATCAATTAGGAATTTAGTCATAATTCAAATAGAAAATGAATAATAATTATTTATTAAATTCAAAGTAAAGAATAATTTATATTGGTGGAAAGCTAAGAATCTCCTTTAAAAACCCTTTTCATTTCATCAATTTTGGGTAAAAAAAAGTTGTCAGCCACATACGCTACAAATACCTATCACATGGCCACTTTTTGGCCCATCATGATCTTGCACATACCTTGATAACATGGTACCATGACAGTTAATCAAAAAAATCACCAATGCATCCATCCTACATCCACAAACCATCAACATTCTGTACATCATATCATATTATAATAGAAAATATTGATCATCTCACATGCATTGCATCTCATCATCATCATAATATAGATTTGTTATTCTAAGCATCTCATAAACGATACATTTGCATCCATTGAATAATCATATAAAAATCATCATATCATCCATTGCATAATCATATAGGGATCATCATGCCATCTATACATCATCATATCATACATGAAAAAGATACTAAAAAAAGAAAAGAATATGTCATAACATCTCATACATCTCATGATAAAAACATACATCATCATCCATTGGGTGAATAATATAGATCTGCAAGTCTAAGAATTTTTAAATCATTTTCATTTCATAACATTTACATCCATACATCCATATCATTCGTACATCATCATCATAAAATAGTGCATAGAAAAGATATTGAAAAAGAAATGCATTCATCCATCCATAAGAATTTGGATTGTCATACATCACATCACATGATGTAGAGTCACATAACATATAGAACATCACATATACATCCATCCATATTGCATAAATAAAATAGGACACATCATATAATGTATCAATCACATCATTTCATATATATCAAAATAATGTAATTGTCATGTGGTATAAAATCAAGATCAAATGTCATGTTTATCAATCAATGTATACAATGCCCATGGGGCTATAAAAAATGGAGCTCATGGATCTCAAAAAGAATCAAGTGTCGCTGATCAAAAATTTGTGAGCTAATTCTGGTGGCTTCTCCCCTCACCAGCTTGCCTCTCGACCTAGTCTTGCCTTTACCATGTATATTGAGAAAAATATGGTACCCAAGCTGTTGGAGGCATTGCTTATCTATAATGGACCCTGTAGAACTTAGCCTCCTGTACTGCCTTGTGGTACATCTATGCAGGGACTTTCCTATATTGGAACTCTACTACCATGCTCTCTAATTGGTGACACCTTCAAACCCCCTATGCTAGCTGCAGCTCTATCTTTTGTCACTGCTATCTCTCGTGGTCTCACTCAGTAGTGAGGGAATGGACCTACTACCTGGCCTAGTCCCTCTCTCTTGTTAGTGTCTATACCTAGGTCTGGTGCCCCTGTATCTATCCTTGCAACTGTTATATCAAGAAATCTCTCTGATCAAGCTGAGGTGGCATAGGTGGTAGTGGTTGTTGATCTCTCTGTGGTGGTTGTTGGTCCCTTTGAGCCAACTGCTAATCTTTAGGAGCATCCCTCTACTGGTCTTCTAGTCCCCTATGATCCTAATGCTTGTTTGGCTAGTGTGCAGGTAGTCCTCCTCCTCCTCCTCCTCCTCCTCCTCCTCCTCCTCCTCTTCCTATGAGAACCTATCCCCTCCTCATTGCCCTACCTCGAGGTATCCTCCTTGGTAGTGCTACCCTTGGAACTATCAATCAAATTAGGCACCTGAACCAGTTGTCATAGGCACATGTAGTGCCTGGATTTTCTTGTCCCTAATCATAAGCCCATGCCCTAGCTACTAGTTGTATGAAAGAATCCACCACATCTAATGTTGGGATCGTCTTACCCCATGTGGTCTCTCTGGTAGTCCTCACAAAAATGGCCATATGTTGTTCCTTTGTCTTCTCTTGGATGTCACCAAACTATCTTTCTACCCTTTCAAATAGGTAGCGCTCGATAATCATATGCTCGCGTCCCTACATGAGTCGATCGTGTCGGGAATAAAATAACTATTGTACATCATCGTACCAAGACGACATCTGCACCCAAGGTCACTAGGTAAATGTTGTCATCTCATCTAAAATCCTCTGCTAGTGAGGTAGACATGTCTTCCCTGTGTGTCTAAATGTGAGGCTGCCTCTATACCTCCAAACTGTTGGGTCATCAGGCTTGATGCCAACCACTATAACTCTTGGTCAAAGTACGACTATGTGCTCCTATGCCCAGATATGTAATAATGTGACCCTGACACAAATTGTTCTACCATCACAATACGCGAACTCACGTAAATCATGGTATAATGAGGCCAACATCACTAGTCCCCAAGAAAAAAAACACCTCCTGAACAAGATCCACTCCCAAGCTAGACCCCATCCTAGATTGAAATATCGGCCTCGCCAATCTCGAGCTAGATCTCCTAATATAATGCCAGCCACAATCAGTCAAAAAGTCGACACTCAACCTCTATAGTAGTCAAGATCAATCTGACCATTAGTGAAAAAAATTTCATTTGTCCACATAATCTTGTACCATGCATTAGTGCTAGTGTCCATGTCATATATCACTCTCTTGCCATGGATGGGAAATCACAAAATCTTCTAGACATCCTCCAATGTCACAGTCGCCTCGTTAGTGGGAAGATGAAAGGATGATGTCTCATTATGCCATCTCTCTACTAGTGCGGTCATTATCTCCAAATGGGTCCAAATGGCAAGCACATAAGCAACGTACCAATGACTTATCACACCAAGGTGTTCTTGTAGCAACTCATGTAGTCCCCTCAATCTACTCAGCATCGAGGGTTGATGCTCACATGAATTCATAGGCTCTCTATCCTCCTGCACCCATAAAGTCATAATGTCAAGTTTCAGAAAAGGATTGGATCCCATTTGAGGTTTTTGACACCAAAATAGCAAAGGCGTCACTACCAAAAAAGGCGCCACTATTTGAAAACCCCAAACTGCAACACTAGAACCCCCCAAACTACAAACCAAGCCATGACATTTCTATTTGACCATGGGCCTGTTTGACAAAAAAACTCTAATGACCTAACTGGAGTGTAGCATCTCCCTTTGGAGTTTGAACCCTAAAAGCTAAACTACGATGCAGTGTCACAAGTCATAATAGCAATGCTCTTTAAAGCCTAGCATCTCTGATTATTCACAAATAGTGTCGCTATATAGTGATGTTGTACTTTGTGACTCTTGAAAATGTAATAAATGAGCACAAAAAATGAAATTACAAGCTGGGTTAGAGTCACATACTGGTGGTCCTACGCTTCAAAGCCTATGGTAGAATTGAACTCGTTCGGAAATGTGTCAGGGAAGCACTCATTGCACCATCTTGCAAGAAGATCAGAGCTCAAAATGATGAAAATTTTAAAGGCTAAGTGTGAAAATGAATTGAAAGTGACCCCTCAAAGGCTATTTAAGCATGAAAATTAGGGTTTTCTGACCCATTTTAGCTGTCAACCAAGGGTTTTGTGCCCTTGGCTCCATTTTTTCACAACCTGTTGGAACTATAAAAATATGATTATTTTTACATATCTTTCATCCCCCTGGGTCTCCATTTGAATCCTACCTTAGGCACATTTTCCTCATTTCATGACTTTTTCACCCTTGTTTGGTCATGTTCCCCCATTGAATCCATCGGGTCATGCATTTTTCATGTTGTGGTTCGTATCGGCATAAGTCTATCTTGGTCTCCCCAACCCACAATGCATTTTCCTAACATATGTTTGTTGCAAGCTTATCGGCATGAGTTCTTAATTGTCATAGCGATTGACATTTACCTATGGGTATATATCGGCATGAGACGGCTAGGGTCTCCCCAATCCATTTTTTTGATAAACGTCTATGTTTCCTATTAGCAAGAAGTTTCTGATGCCATGGCAATTGGTTTTCATCTACTGGTACCTATCAGTGAGACATTCACGTGGTTTTGGTGACAAGGAAAAGGATACACATTTCAGTAGGAGTTTGGTCGTCGGGGTAATGTCTTATGGAATTTAAAATGTCTCCCCGACTAATGCATATGGAATTTCATCGGCAAGAGTTAAGTGGTATCGGAATAGGATCTTAGCGAAGTGGTTATGTCTTGTCGACATGGGCTTTTCATCAGTGGGTTCTCGGGGAGGGTCTTACCGAACAACACATGGGTGATTTCTTCGGCCAAACATATTGCTTCCGGTGTGAGGTCATAGCAAATATACATTGTCACATCGACTGATATATGGAGATTCATCGGCAAAATATTTTCTTCAAGGTAGCGTCTTGGCGAGTGACCTTCGATATCACTGATATTACACAAGAAGCTCATCTGTGAGAGACTTTTTCTTCAGAGTAAGTGATAGTGACTTCACATTGTCTCACTGATCGGTGGCAGAAAGATGCATGTATCAGTAAGAGTTGGAGCTATCGAGATGAGGTCTCAGCGAGTGACCTTCAGTCTCACCAACATCACATATGGGGTTTCATTTCAGGCAAACATAAGGTTCTTCGGTGAGTGGTCACAGTGAAGTGTATATGTCTTACCGACAGAGCATAAAAGGTTTCTCTCAAATGGCTTTCGATGAGAGGTTAGTTGTGTCTCACCGACCGACAACATAAGGGGATTTTATATAGTTATGAGTTAAGGTTCTCGATAAGAGGTCTCAGCGAGTGACCTTTGGTCTCACCAATGGAAAACAATGAAGGACCTTGTCGGCAAGAGTATGATCTTGTCTCAGCGACTTAGAATGGATAAATATTTTTGGTGAAACACAATATGCTCTGTGAGACGTCTCCCCGATATCATAAAGTTACAGTGACATGCAAAAGGTAAAACAACTCTCAGGGAAACATAAAGTGATCTACAAGATATCTCCCTGACTCAGATAAGTCACGGAAAAAGTGAAGAAAGCACAGGGCGACTGTAGCAATTGAATTATCTTCGGCATGACTGCGATTTGTCTTGCCGACTATTCCTATGTCGATTAATAAAATTCAAATACTATGGCTGACATGTGGATGTTCAATTATTGTTGCAGGCCGACATGAAAGGAGCCCGAATTCTATGGAAAGCCGACATGGGATCTCAATATGATATATTTTTCTAATGCTAGTGTATAAATAGGAATTTTGGTAATTGTAAAATCATCAACTGTTGGTTATTTGATATACAGTAGGCAAATTAGATGGATTCAGTACAATAGATTTATCAGATCAGAGACTATGATGCATGTTTTCAAAATGGAGGTATTTATGAAAGTAAATTGATGTTGCTGCACATTTCCGGTGTCAATTATCTATTGAATTTAATGAAAGTATTGCTAAGATATCTCCAAGATGGATTCTTTCTGATTGTTTAAATTGATATAACAAGTTTATATTCAATTCATCAGTGCACATTTGTTGTTTCTGTGTGGTTAATCGATTGGTTCTTTCAAGCAAAGATTAAGTCCTTTTAATTGATCACAGTAATCAGAGAGATTCATTTGGATTGTTAAAGTAGAGCTTAGTAGTTATAGTATTGCATGTTTATACAAGTTGTAAATAGAATATATGCCAGATAATTTGAGTTTTCTCTAGATAAGTGTTGCCCATCTTGATTTCATTTGACTCTACATACCCAATAAGGCAATGGTCTCTACAGTTTCATCATTAAGATTCATTTATTCTCTTTATATCTATTAAATGAGAATTTAGGATTTAGATTAAGTAGATTTCTATTGCGCTTGAATTCAATTGTTCACTTGCATCTACCATTGGGGACAAATCATTGCAAGAAGGATAACCATAAGTCAAGTCTGCTTCATTCAGAAAGGTACACTCACCTAGGTTTAGCAGCACCTGAAGAGTAGAAGGTTGAGTTCTCTTCACCTTGTTTGTTACCCTAAAGCGTATCAAGAGATTGGCAGCCTCTTGAGGCATTCTTCCTACGTTTTTGAGAGCTAACAAATTGGTGACTCTGCTGGGGAATACATTCATAATCAAGGCCTTAATGATAGATTCAGGAACTTTATACAGACTCCACTAGGAATTAGAAACATCAAGTTTTTTCTCATCTTTGACAAAAGTGAGTGGCAACTCTGACAGAAATTTTGCAGCTATTCAAACATGAATGGAAGAAGATCTCAATACAGGGGAGGTCATACTGGAGCTCCTGTTGGCATCAGTAAGTGAACACACAAAGATGACAAGGTTGATAAGTGAAAAAGGATAAGTGAGGATATGTGCCTAACAGATAAGGAAAAAGTATCAAGAGCACATTGTGAGACATATGATCACTATGATACATGGAGAAACAATTCAAGTGTAGAGCCTTGTACTCTAGAAGATCAAAGAAATCCTTTCTTTTTTCTTGATCCTCATAAACAGGCTGAGTTTAGAGCTGAACTAGAGGCTGAACGAATAAGAATTCAGCATGAATATGATCAGAAGATGGAAGGTAACCAAAATGACTCTATTGATCATGAGCTTCCTGAGGAAGTAAAAGCACAGTTTGAATCACAGAGGAAGGAGATAGAGGAGCTAAGGGCTGCATTGGTGAAAGCCCAAATTACTTCTCAAATAGCTGATTGCCCCCCAAAGTATGTACCACCTCATAAGTGGGGTAATCATAGTGTAGGGCCTTCTGATCCACTTGTTTCCCCTCATCATCAGACAGGAAATCACTATAATCATCCAAATCATCCACCTCATATTCCCACACAGCATACAAATATGCAGCCACCTCATGGTCAACCTTTTGTCCCACAACATAATACATAGTATAATAATCCTATGTATCAATATCAGTACCCACCTATCCCTCCCCCTCACCAGTATGCAACAATGATTAGATAGTTTGATTTGATAGGGTTTCATCTATACCCTTACCCTATGGATGGCAGCTGGAGAGGTCTAGTACCTAAGTTTACAGGGAGTAATGCAATTACTGCTGAAGAACATTTAAAGAATTTCAATGTGTTCATCCAAGACATAGGTGTTCCATATGAAGATTTACATATGAGGCTATTTATGATGTCACTTCTTGAAGATGCAAGGGATTGATTCAATAGCTTGCCAACACTCTCAATTAATTCTCTCCAAATATTCCAGGTCTGATTCCTAGAGCAATATGGGAATTTAAATGCACCAGATGTAGCTCTTCATGAATTGATGTGAATCCAAAAAAATTAGAATGATTCAGTTTATGATTTCAATTGAAGATTCAACAAGTTCCAAACTAAAGTACCTCCTGGATCAAGGTTGCCAAATTCTGTAGCATTGATTGTTTATTTAAATGCATTTGATCCTAAAACAGGGTATGAATTAAGAAATAGGGTCCCAAGAGATCTTGCTAAAGCTCAGAAGATAGCACTAATAATTGAAAACAATAGGAAGGCTGCAGGTATAATCAATAAAAGAGATAACCCAAGGGCTCCTCAGCAAAGCAATAAGTATCAGTATAGACAGGAAATCACATACAAAAATGAAAGGTTGAGGTTGCATGACATGCCATTTAATACAGATTGGAAGGATGGAAAACCTATACCAGCTAGGCCAAGAAACAAAGAGACTCCTTATCCATTGAGCAAGAAGGGAACCAATATGGTGAGTAGCAATTACTTTTGTGAAGCTTGTGATAAGCCACATTCCCTAGACTATTGTGTTGTAGCTCAAAGGATGCAAGAGGAGGGAATGTTGATGGAAAATAATGGAGAAGATCACGAAGTGTATTTGGCTTCAAATACTTTTCACCATGTGGAGGAAAGGTACTCATCTTCAAAGGATGAAGGTTATGAGTATGATGTTTCTGATCAGAGATGCAATGTCCATATGGCTGAACAGTAGGTCCTTTTTTATTCTGAAGAAGATTATACAGGGCCACATTCTATTGAGGCACCTACTTAATGTAGCATGAGGAGATTCAATGAAGAGAAGATAGAGAGACTACCTGTTGCTATAGTTGAAGAAGCAAGGAGTAAATACTGGTTGAGAAATAGAACAGTAAATGAGGATGGTGTCCCTAGGGGATTTTTTATGAAGGATCAGAAGGCAACACAAGGAACTGTGAAGAAATCAGAAAATAAACAACATGATAAAAGTGAACAGAAGCTTGTCCAAACGTAGGAAGTGAAGGAATTACACCAAGAGATGCAAAAGCCTGATTAGCCTAATAAAAGAGAGAAGGAAGAAAAAAAAGGAGAAACATTAGAGCAGAAGAAGATTGTTAAGGTGGAGGGCTCTTCTTTTGACTTCACTCAGGCGCTATCCCAGGTAAAAATGTATGTCCCACTACTGGAAATAATGCAAATTAAGGAGTACAGAGATAGTGTTGTTCAATTGATAACAAATGGAAATGAAAAACATGTGAATTCTAAAAATAGAGTAGCTATTAAAGTAGTCAATAGGCAAGAGAAAGTAAATATCCCAAAAGTCTACTTGAGTGATGTGTTAGCAACTCCCCCACAAGTGGATCATTTTTTCACTACATTACTCATAAATAACAAACTACTGAGGAATTGCATGATAGACTCTGGTGCTGCTATAAATATCATGCCAGTTGGAGTTATGAAGCAACTTGGCATGTGGGTTGATACATGTGAAGGGAAGTACTATGCACTGGATAACAGACCTGTACCTATGGTAGGCATTATGAGAGGTGTTGAAGTCAAACTGGCTACTTATCCACAGGTGCCATATAATATAGATATAATAGTAATTGATACTCCTCAGTAGTTTGGTATGCTTCTATCAAGACAATGGACAAAATGAGTTGGAGGAAATGTTCAATTTGATCTGTCTTATGCTACAATTCTAGTCAATGGTCAGGAAGTCAAATTGTATAGAGAGCCAAGAATGAACCAACTTGTTGACTGTGTACCACAAGATCAGATCAATTGTTTTTGTGATTTTGATCTTCAAAGTTTTAAGATTGAATCAACCTAGCCAAAATTAACCAATAGTGATCCAATTGAAAAGCATGTGGCACAAAGTTGCAGTGAAGTGTGGAAGATGTATTTCGATGGAGCATGCAACCAAGAAGGTAATGGCGCTAGGATTGTTTTTGTTTCATTTGAAGGTATTACATTTAAATATTCTTTTTTGTTAGCATTTGAATGTACAAACAATATGGCAGAGTATGAAGCCTTGTTAACAGGCTTGAACATAGCTGTGAAACATAAAATCAAGATGCTGACTGTTCTAGGCAATTTGAGTTGGTTGTTTCACAAATTAGGTCGAAGTATGCAGCAAAGCACAAAAGATTGAAACAATATAGGAATGTTGTATGGGACACAATTGAGTTGTTTGATGCATTTTCAATTGAGTGGATTGATAGATCAAAGAACATAATGGCTGATTTTTTAGCAAATGTGGCGTTGAAAAGAGATGATATCACATTGGCTGGGGTGTCGCAGATTGAGATCAATACAAGGCCTATTGTTCCTAATAACATTTACAATTGGTACATTTTCAATGATGATATTGACCTTTTGAAATTCCTCAATTGTATAGATTAAAAAAAGCCCAGGAAATTGACTTCAATGTTTTTGTTGAGGAAGTGGATGGGAAGCAAACAGTGTTTGGCAAGGAGATCTTACAGCTCAAAAAAAATAAGCTTCCTAAGGTCTTGGTGGCATTGGAGAGGCTATATGATGGAAATGATCAGTCCATAATGAAGAAAACACCAGTCAGAAGAGAAGATATTGAAGAAGTTAACTTGGGGATTGAGATAGCACAAAGAAAGGTGTATATAGGAAAGAAGATAAGCCCTACAATTAGAAGAATGTTGATAGAGTTGTTGAGAAGGTATAAACACATCTTTGTTTGGTCTTATGAAGATCTAAAAGCATACATGGAAGATTTGTTTCAGCATGAAATACCATTGAATCCAGATGCTAATCCATTCAAACAAAAATAAAGACCCATAAATCCAACATTGGAGCCTAAAATGCAAGAAGAATTGGCAAAGCTCTGAGATGGGGGAATCATCAAACCAATCAGGCACTCAATGTGGGTCTCAAATTTGGTCCCTGTGAGGAAGAAAAATGGAGACATCAAATTATGTGTGGACTTCAGGAATTTGAATATGGCATCTCTCAAGGACAATTATCCTCTACCCAATATGGAGGCTATATTGCACAAGGTGACATGGTGTGAACTGCTGTCCATGATGGATGGGTTTTCTGGATAAAACCAGGTCAAGGTCAAAGAATCTAAGCAATATAAGACAACATTCACAACTCCTTGGGGAACGTATGTATACATAAGAATGCCATTTGGTCTCACTAATGGAGAAGCAACCTTCCAAAGAGCTATGGATGTGGCATTTGCATATTTGATCAATGCTATCATGGTGGTGTACCAGGATGACCTGACTGCTTATTCAAAGAAGGTTGAAGATCATGTACAACATCTGGAGAAGGTATTTATTAAAGCCCTTGACTATGGTATCAGCTTAAATCCTAAGAAGTGTCATTTTGCAGTCACAGAAGGTAAGCTCTTAGAACATATTGTTTCAAGGGAAGGGATTAGGATAGATCCTGAGAGGGTTGAAGCTATTGATAGAATTCATGTTCCCAAAACTGTTAAGGCTATACAATCATTCTTTAGACAGATTAATTTTGTTAGGATATTTGTTTCTAACTTTGCTGAGATCATTAAGCCCATATCAAAAATGTTGAAGAAAGGACATAAAATGGAATGGACTGCAGAAGCCTTGGAAGCTTTCATATTTATCAAAAGGGCCATCAAGGAGGCTCCTGTCCTTAAATCTCCAGATTTTGCAAAGCCTTTTCAGATTTTTTCATTTACTTCAATGCACACAATTGTTGTTGTTATGTTACAGAAGAATGAGGATGGTTATGAAAAGCCTATGTCCTTCTTCAGTAAGTCACTACAAGGGTCTAAATTAAAATATGACATAATGGAAAAATAGGTGTTTGCATTAGTAAAGGCTACAAAAGCTTTCAGGCCATATCTTGTTGGAGCAAAGGTGATTGCTTATGTCCCTCATGCTACTATCAAAGATATTCTGACATAGTTTGAAGTAACAGGAAAAAGATGCAAATGGATTAACAAGATCCAAAAATTTGATATGGAGATACAAATTACCAAATTAGTAAGAGGTCAAGGCTTGGCTAGGTTGATGGCATAATCAAATATTGAAGCAAATCAAGTTTGTAATGTAGAAGAAGGGACTGTAATTGCAAGCATTGAGCACACTCCTTGGTATATTGATATCATGCAGTACCTTAAGTACACAAAGTGTCTAGAAGGATTGAGTGACAACCAAAAAATAACTTTGAAGTTGTAGGAATCTAAATATGTTTTCATGGATAGAGATCTATTTTGGAAGAATAGGGATGGTATACTATTGTTATGTCTTGATGAATCTCAGGCCAAACATGTCCTAAGTGAAATGCATGAAGAATTTTGTGGAGGACATTATTCAGCAAAAAAAACTGCAAACAAAATTCTTAGGGCAGGTTACTACTGGCCTAAGGTTTTTAATGATTCTTTCACACATGTAAGAAAATGTGAAGCCTGCCAGAAGTTCTCTAGAAAGCTAAAGTATCAAGGAGCCTTGCCACTTCGACCCTTGTAGGCTGATGCCCCTTTTCATCAATGGGGAATTTATTTCATTGGAGAGATATAGGAAAAAACAAGTGGATACTGGTTGCCACTGATTATTTTACTAAATGGGTAGAAGTAATCCCAACTAAACAGGCTACAAGCAAAGTGGTGAAAAATTTCTTGATGGACAACATTATCACCAAATAATGGGATGTGTTTCAGGTCAGATGAATTCAAAGGTTTATGTGACACATATGGCATTTCCATTTCTTATGCAACTCCTTACCATCCACAATCTAATGGTCAAGCATAATCTAGCAATAAGAGTCTTTTGAATATTATAAGGAGGATGTTGAGTCAGAACAAGAAAGGTTGGGATTCAAAATTAAAACTAGCTGTGTGGGCTAATAGGATTATTGTTAAGAAGGCAATTGGAAAATCCCCTTTTGAATTGGTATATGGAGTACAAGCCAAGATGCCTTTGCAGAATTTGTTGCCAGTCTATAGGTTTTTCCTTTAGGAGGATCTGGGTATTCTTGAACCTATGGAAGAAAGAATGGAGCAACTAGCTGAACTTGATCAAATAAGGAGAGTTGCTCAAAACCAAAACATGAAGTTATAGACATAGATGAAGTAAATGTTTGAAAAGAAGGAAAATGATAGAAAATTTGAAGAAAATGACTTGGTGTTGATGTGGAACGCAAGATGTCAAGAGAAGGGCAAGCATGGTAAATTTGAAGCTTTGTGGTTGGGACCTTATGTTGTTGTTGGAAAGAAAGGTGAAGATTCATACTATCTACATAATATGGCTGGTGAAGATTAGGAGTTTCCTGTTCATGGGAAATTCCTGAAGCATTTTTTCTCTTGAGTAACATAGAGGATTGAGGGTTTCTAGTGCATGGACAACTCTTGATGGTCCTCTTTAAAATTATTTTCCATGCACAGTAGTTTAGGATTCTAATTCATCTCCATTTTTCTTTCACTTTCCTTTCATTCCATCATGTTGCATGTCCATTACATTCTGCTCACTGGTTCATCTTTCTGTGTCTGGTCTGCTCACCCAAAGATCTAGATCCTTGCAATCATCTCACTATCATTCATCCCTAGATGGAGCCACTGTTGGAACTATAAAAATTTGATGATTTTTACATATCTTTCATCCCCCTAGGTCTCCATTTGAATAATACCTTATGCACATTTTCCTCATTTCATGACTTTTTCACCCTTGTTTGGTTGTGTCCCCATTGAATCCATCGGGTCACAGATTTTTCACGTTGTGGTCCGTATCGACATAAGTCTATCTTGGTCTCCCCAACCCACAATGCATTTTGCTAACATATGTTTGTTGCAGGCTTATCAACATGAGTTCTTAATTGTCATAGTGATCGGCATTCACCTATGGGTATATATCGACATGAGATGGCCAAGGTCTCCTTGATCCATTTTTCTGATAAATGTCTGTGTTTCCTATCGGAAAGAAGTTTCCGATGCCATGGCAATTGGTTTTCTTCTACTAGCACCTATTGGTGAGACATTCATGTGGTTTTGGCAACAAGGAAAAGGATACACATTTCGACTAGAGTTTGGTCGTCAGGGTAATTTCTTATCAAATTTAAAAAGTCTCCCCGACTAATGCATATGGAATTTCATCGGCAAGAGTTAAGTGGTATCGAAATAGGATCTCACTGAAGCCGTTATGTCTTGTCGACATGGGCTTCTCATCAGTGGGTTCTCGGGGAGGGTCTTACCGAACAATACATGGGTGATTTCATCGGCCAAACATATTGCTTCCGATGTGAGGTCATAGCGAGTATACATTGTCACACCGACTCGTATATGGAGATGCATTAGCAAAATATTTTCTTCGGGGTAGCGTCTTGGTGAGTGACCTTCGGTCTCACCGATATTACACAAGAAGCTCATTGGTGAGAGACTTTTTCTTCAGAGTAAGTCATAGTGACTTCACATTGTCTCACCGATCGGTAAGAGTTGGAGCTATCGAGATGAGGTCTCAGTGAGTGACCTTCGGTCTCGCTGACATCACATATGGTGTTTCGCTTTGGCCAAACATAAGGGTCTTTGGTGAGTGGTCACAGCAAAGTATATATGTCTCACCGACAAAGCGTAAAAGGTTTCTCTCAAATGGCTTTCCGTGAGAGGTTATTTGTGTCTCGCCGACCAACAACATAAGGGGATGTTATATCGTTATGAGTTAAGGTTCTCGATAAGAGGTCTCAACGAGTGACCTTCAGTCTCCCCGATGGAAAACAATGAAGGACCTTGTCGGCGAGAGTATGATCTTGTCTCAGCGACTCAGAATGGATAAAGATTTTTGGTGAAACACAATATGCTCTGTGAGATGTCTCCCTGATATCATAAAGTTATAGCGACACACGAAAGGTAAAATAACTCTCAGGGAAACATAAAGTGATCTACAGGATATCTCCCCAACTCGGATAAGTCATGACGAAAGCGAATAAAGCACGGGGCAACTATAGCAATTGAATCGCCTTTGACATGACTGCGATTTGTCTCGCTGACTGTTCCTATGTTAATTATAAAATTCAAATACTATGGCTGACATGTGGATGTTCAATTACCGTTGCAGGCCGACATGAAAGGAGCCTGAATTTTGTGGAAGGCCAACATGGGATCTCAATATGATATTTTTTTTCTGATGCTGGTGTATAAATAGGCATTTTCGTAATTGTAAAATCATCAGCTGCTGGTTATTTGATATATAGTAGGAAAATTAGATGGATACATTATAATAGATTTATCAAATCAGGGACTATGATGCATGTTTTCAAAATGGAGGTATTTATGAAAGTCAATTGATGTTGTTGCAGATTTCTGGTGTCAATTATCTATTGAATTTAATGAAAGTATTGCTAAGTTGTCTCCAAGATGGATTATTTTTTATTGTTTAAATTGATATAACAAGTTTATATTCAATTCATCAATGCACATTTTTTGTTTCTGTGTGGTTAATCGATTGGTTCTTTCAAGCAAAGATTAAGTCATTTTAATTGATCACAGTAATCAGAGAGATTCATTTGGATTGTTAAAGTAGAGCTTAGTAGTTATAGTATTGCATGTTTATACAAGTTGTAAACATAATATATGCCAGATAATTTGTTTTTTCTCCAGAAAAGTGTTGCCCATCTTGATTTCATTTGACTCTGCATACCAAATAAGGCACTGGTCTTTGCAGTTTCATCATTAAGATTCATTTATTCTCTTTATATCTGTTAATTGAGCATTTAGGATTTAGATTAAGAAGATTTATATTGCACTTGAATTCAATTGTTCACTTACATCTACCATTGGGGACAAATCATTGCAAGAAGGATAACCACAAGTTAAGTTTGCTTCATTCAGAAAAGTACACCCACCTAGGTTTAGCAGCACCTAAAGAGTAGAAGGTTGAGTTCTCCTGACCTTGTCTGTTACCCTAAAGCGTATCAAGAGATTGGCAGCCTCTTGAGGCATTCTTCCTACTTTTTTGAGAGCTAACACAACTGAAGCTCATTTCAGGTCTTTTTCTCACATTTCGGCATGTTTTTGGCATCTTGGAGCCTTTCTTGACCCATTGGGCAACTTGTCCTCTTTTTTTGAGAAATTACCCAAAAATCCAAAATTTCATCCAATCTCTCTAGGGGGCAATATACCAATGTATTTCTTCCACTAAGGCAGAAGTGGGGCATTCAAATTATTATTATTATTTTTTAATTTTGATCTCGACAACTTTGTTCTTTGAACCAATGCAGCAGGTGCATTGCTTCAAAGAGGGTAAAAATGTAGAGATGTGAATTATACTGATTGATCTCATGCACTTGATCTTGACTTACTAACACCAATTCTACCTAAATCATCTCTCTACTAACCATTGAATTGAATAATCTTTATTTGATTAAATTCATCATATTTCATCTTTTAATTGAATAAATCCACTTTATTTGATTAAATCATTATCCTCTATTATTTAATTAAATCATTTTGTTTAATTAATCCTAATGCTCTCCTTTAAATTAAATAAACTAACCTTTATTTTATTTAATTCTAACATCCTCCCTCTTTAATTAAATAAATCAAACTTTATTTAATTAAATCTAATATTCATATTCCTCTCATTTTGATTTAGAAAAATATAAAAAATCTAAGTCAAAGTGTCAAATCAGCTAATTTCCATCTAAGTTAATCAAATCCTAATTAACTCTAACACTAATCCATGAAATCCTCTAGATTTTGCAACTTGCACAAGTAAATCAATTTAATTGATTTATAAATTCTTCTATTTGCATTCAAAAGGGCATCAAGTTGGAATATTCCCTCCTTTTGAAATCTCCCCCCCAAAAGGTCTTGTCCTCCAACATGGAATTTATATCTCTTACAAGTCCTTTTTTCTTGAGCCAAATGACATTCACTCTTCCACATCTTCCTCCACAAGTGAACTTTCAAATTTCAAATTTCCAACTAACTACATTTATTTGCACATTGATCAAAATGTACTCCACCTCTCTCCACTAGCATTTTGAAAAGTGGGTCAATGCCATTGGCTTATGTTTAATCCCACATTCTTCATATCTTTCATTGTTGCATCCTTCTTTCCTATAAATGCAGAGCTCTCATATTGATTTTGGATACACAAATTTATATAGTCATTTTCTATAGGTTTTAAGCAAATTCATCAACATATCATTCAATTTTTTATATCTTTTCATCACCATAGATAGGTTATTGAAAATTTTATCAAGAAGCACCATTGATCATCATTAAAGCTTGCAAGGAATTGGTAAAGGGATATTTTCCACATCAAAATAGTACCAATTCCCCCATGGGATTGAGGGTTTGAGCATTGGAATAGGATTTAGATTGCTTTTACTTGATTTCTTTACTTGATTTCTTGTTCGGTATGCTTCAAATGAATCTCATGGTGAATACTAGTTTAGATTTGTATAATTGACTAACATTGTGTTGTTTTTTCATGCTTGTGCAAGTCTAGAGCTACCATTCACAACACCTAATAAGGAAAAGTTGAATTATTTGTAAAAGTATAGGGAGATTCAGACTTACATTTGCTTCATTTTCACAATCTAAGCTCATTAAAAATAAAAGAATTTATATCTATAGCTAAGAAGAGAAGAAGGTACTCAAAATATCTTATGAATTCGAGAGAAATCATGTTGATGGTGAAACCCTAACAATGGAACACAAAGGTATTATTCAAATTTTCTCATAAAACCCTAGTTTCTACAGTTTAAAGGAAATTATATGGTGACTCCTTGATTCCTTGATGTTATTAAGAAAGGCCAAAGTACAAAAAATATTCATTCAAAGAAATGTAGATGGAAAATTATGTTGATTTCTCTAGGTTACCCATAGATGTGGTATACATAGAAGATGTGATGATCTACATTCATGCCACCATCAATGAAATCGATCATATGAAGTTTGAATAATTGACGCAAACCCTATTGGATGATATTTGATACAAACATTTTTTTTTTAAATGTGGCTAAAAAGTGTTAGATGTGTGGAAGGATTTCCCAAACTTATACAACAATCTTGAATGGGTAAGAATTATTTTGAGTCAACAATCCATGATGAGTTCATTTACTTGAAAAAACCCTATAGGATCACTAAGGAATCAATTAGGGATATCATTGGTTTATATTCTACTAGACGAATTTCAATGAAGGAAGCCATAAAAATGAGAGAACAACTAACAAAAAACCTGAATAAAACCAAGCAAACTAGATACAATTTACTTATGGGTCTCTAATCATTTGTCTAACATTCTAATTCTTGAATTAATTACCTGGTTTTCAGGGTAAGGTCTAGCAACAATACATTATTGTTGCCACACAAATTAGAAACCAAGTGAGAGTTTTTAATGATATACAAGCTTGCAACACAATATACTCAGGACTATTCAAGAATCTAC
This sequence comes from Sequoia sempervirens, assembly GCA_007258455.2. Lineage (NCBI taxonomy): Eukaryota > Viridiplantae > Streptophyta > Pinopsida > Cupressales > Cupressaceae > Sequoia > Sequoia sempervirens. The sequence goes on from VDFB02058242.1 coordinate 150,161,290, forward strand.
AAGGAGGAATTAAAGATGAGAGAATTTCCGATGACATGGTAAGGAAGTATAAGGATGAAATTTCCTTTCTATTTGATAAGGAATATTGCAAGATAGAAGTTGTGGAACGAAGAACTTCTTGGATTCCAAAGTTACAATATGAGGTCTTTGTTGGAATCAAGGAACACTGAGAGGGGGAGTGTGAATCAGTGTTCTAAAAAAAATAACTTTATTAATCTGATCTTTAAACCACTTAAAACATTGAACCAAAATAAAGATGCAAGTACATAAAGAAATCATCCACAACACTATAACACAAGGATTTTTATGTGGAAACCCTATTAGGGGAAAAACCACAATGGAGGTCAATCCACAATTTGAGTACTCAAATATAAGTGTTATACAAATGAGGACTGCACATCCATTCATGCACTCTACCTAGAGCTCACTACTCAAATACAAAAATAAGACTCATTGTCTTACAAAAGATTTGAATTGAGAGAATAGCATCTACTAATGCATGAATATAGTTTCGGTTAAGCTCATCATTCACATTCTTGATTAGCTTGTTTGATTCTACTCTTCTGCCCTGTATGCTTTCATTCTCATTACAAATCCTTTTATTCACAAGAGAAACTATGCATGATCACTCTACTATCCTTCTGAATTTTGCAACATACTTCGTACAATCAATTTGCACACCAAAATGATATTTATATATATTCAGAACAAAAGTTTTAATCACTAAAAGTTGGCTCCAATAAAATATAAAATATTTTCCAACTATCGGCCCAAATCTCAAATAATTTACAATGCACATGATCCAAAGTTGGCCACAACATAGTGAGGACCCAAAAAAAAATCCTCAAACTGAAAAATACTTCAAACAATTTCAGCTCGAACATCCACAATATGCCACATTCACTTAGTCAGCCTTCTAGCACTGTTAAAAAAAAAATCAATCAGCTGGATCTCCTAACTCTTACACAAATTGATGTGATGACTCAAAACTCAAGAATATTATATTCGAGATACCCAATGACCTTCCCTAAGATACCTTGTTCTTCATTCTATCTTCCGAAATGGACAAATACTGAAGTGTGGACCAGATCAATGAGTTGGGTTTCCATCAATGACAACACTAGAAGCCATATGCCAACAATCTCCCCCTTTGGCATTGATGGAAATACTTAGTGAAAAATGACTAAGTGTCAGAACCAACATACTGCAATCCTTCAAGACTTCAAAAATTCAGAGTTGATGCAACTCCCCTTGAAATTTGATAAGGCATTTTTTACTGCTCTCTCTCCCCCTTTGACATCAATGACAAATAACCAAAAACTTACCTATTCAAAAACTCATTGAAATTTTTGAAGAAATACAACCACTACTTGTGTTAGAAGATTATTTTATATTTGTTCTTCATCTCCAGAAGAAACTTCTTCCATGCTTCTACTGCAATCCAAAATATTATGATCATGTTGTTGGTTTTAGATGTTCGGTTGATAATCTTGATGAGGGATTCTGGAATGGTGATAGATTCTTCTAATATCTCTCCTTTCCTCAGTATCTTAGTCAACTATTCTAGTATACATTTTGTTATGTACTTCACTTTCCAAAAGGTGTCAACAATCCTATTTATGGTGTTTTGAACATTTGTATGCTCTTTCTATAATTCTTGAATCCTTTTCTTAATTGCACCATCTTGATCTTGAAACATGTTAAAATATTTTCCAATACTGTTCAACTCTGTTTCAATTTTTTCCAATTTTTTTTTGTACTTGTTGATTGCATGAGGCCATCAAAGATAGAAGTTATAGATGTTGTTTGTTGTGTTGATGCATTTCCTTAGCTGATTCATGTGCCTCTTTAGCTTGGTGAGTGATAATTTGTACTGCTTCTTTAGGTGTAGAATTACCTTTTCTTCCTTGTTCTAAGACTCAGAGTCCATGATTTCCTTAATGCATTTAGTCATATCTTCTGGAAACATATTCTATAAACTTTCTAATTTAATATGGTTGTGCACAAGAACCAAAATTTCTAAATTCTAGTATCCCCTTCAAGATTTATTCAAGATTTAAATCATTCACAATCACCCATCTTTCACTATCTCATCACCATCATTTTGATCCTTAAAATCTTAGACTTTCTTTTTTGTGCCTAAAAGTTTAGATCAATCCAAGGAGTTAGAGGTTCACCTCCCACATTCCTAAAAATTGATCCCTGTTTTATGGTCCAAACTAGATCTCAACACAAAAAGAATATGGAAACAAACAAAGAAACATCCACTTCAAGTAACTTAAGTCAAACTGCACCTAAAATCAATCCCACACAATCTTCCTCCACATCCACAGGATCCTCAAGAAGGTTTCCAAGTGGACGAAATCACCAACAATGTCCTAGGGATGACTCAAGATGAAATCATAAAAATGGTCCAATATCCCAAGACTCACAAAATTGTCAATGCCATGATGAAATTTAATCCCTCCCAATACATGCTAGAATTGGCAAAAGAAGGGGCTAAACTCCCTTCCAAATTTGATGTAAGAACTATTGTGGAGAAACCTCTTGGGATTATTCCACCGATCTCATTTGCACCCTCCTTTCAAAGCATCACTCACACCATTCTACAAATCACATCATCCATTGATCCAACTCAAAAAATTGTTAACAAGGGGAGCTCATTACTTCATGCTCTTGAAACACACCCCCTTGTAAACAACCAAGACTTGGATGCAAACACAATATTGGGTCAATCCTTTCCCCAAAATCTAAAACACCCATAAATTTTTCTCATCTTTCGTGACCCTAATTACCCACCCTCTTTTCATGCAACATCGGCATATCCTCTTAACACACAAGTCTCTCCCCCCATGACTCCACAAGGAGAGGGTGATTATTTGGACAAGGGGGAATTTTTGACCCCTCATCATCATCATTTCCTCAAGGGAACACACCACCCATCTTCCCACCATTTCCACCTCTACCACTAACATCCACACCACTCCTTGGTCTAGGGAAGCCCCCTTTACAAAACCTAAATCAACAAAAAAAAAAACCCTCCAGTCATAAATCGAACCATCATACCAAATCCTCTGATCATGTCATCATTATCGCAACAATAGGCAGAAACAATCTAAACAATACATGCAATTAACACATCATCTATGATACCCCAAAATGTGGTCTCCCAAAGAAATATCATATCAACCACACCATCCACCACAAAAATCAATCCAATAGCACCTCTCATCACAACATCTCACACAATATGAATCCTCGACCACCACCACCAAAACCAAACATGGAAAACTAATACAGCATCACATTACAAGCAACTCAACATGCAAAAAACATGCAAGATGGATAGTATGCTGCTCAAAAAGTGTAAGCACCACAAGCCTCACAAAAAACACAACAAGCACAATAGGCTGCCCAAGCTCAAGCTTTGTTGAAACAACAAATCACCCAAGCTACCCAAGTCGTATAAGCAACTAAATCAGCTCAGGTTGCACAGGTTGTCCAGGCTGCACGAGCCACCCAATAGGCTCAAGCTCAGGAACATGCACAATATGAAGCTCAACAAGCACAATCGCAAGAACAATACCAAGCAACTCAACAACAAGCATATTAGCAAACCCTACAATAGTACCAAGTGCAACAAGAAGCAGCCTAATTACTAGCCCAACAACAAGCATTGCTGGCACAACAACAGCAAGACCAACAACAAGCGTTGTTTGTACAATAGCGACAAGACCAATAGCAAGAATTTTTAAAAACAACAACAATTGTAGGCATATTAACAAACATTGATTGGACAACAAATCTTGCAACAAACTCCCCCAAACATCGGTAAAAGCACAAAAGTTGTGTCACACTTTCAGCCAACTTATCAGCACAACTAAATTTAAGTATTTCTAACTAAAAATCAATTTTGGTCAAACATGTGATCTAGTAAGATTCATTATAGCGAAGTTAGATACTTCCACAACTTTTTCAACTAAAATTTTTGGCTAAAAATATATGGAGCACCACTTTGAGTCCAATTTACCAAAAAAATAAAATTATTAAAAAAACTTGAAGTTTCAATAACTCTTGCTAATGTAAATAACATTTTTTTTAGACTATAAAAATGCCCTTTTGTAGATCCATAAGTGTAGTTTTCAAAAATATATTTATTTTGATAGTTTAATTAATTTTTATATTTTATATTTATTTTTACTAAAAGTAGGTTATCAACACAAAATATTAGGTTGATTGCTATTCCAAGGAAAAATACTAAAACTTGTTAAAAAAAATTAAAAAAAATATGATGCACTAGATAAAAGAATCTATTTCAAGATGGTATAAATTTTTTTTTCCATTTTAGATAAATATTTAATATGAAAGTTGACATCCAATGAAAACAACTATTTTCTGATTCACACACATTTTAATATTTATTTAAATATATATATTTATCAAAATTTGAAAAAAAAAAATCCATGCACTAAAATTTCAAGTTATAAATACACAAAAAAATTGAAAGAAAAAAAATAAAATTTACTATTAAAAGTTCGACGTCCCATGCAACTTCATTTTTCAGCATTTTATCAGCAACTGAATTGTAGTGTTAATCTATTAAAAAATAGTTTAATATAATTTTTTAATTTTTTTAAAATAATACAAACATAAAATATACTAAAAAATACATATTTTACTAGTTTACATCATTTCAAAATTTAAAACATATATGTCACTTATTTTAGTGATTCAAGTTTAATAGTTAGATCGACGTTGGTCATTTCCTTTATAAAGTGTGACACAACTTTATGATTTTACGCACATGCAAAGCACCCCACCCATCACTTAAATGATCAAACCATCTTAAAACACGTTCACCCCACCTCTCGATCCACAAAATGACATGAAATCACAAATCAAATTTCTTTCACAACAAGTGTTGGATCTCCAATCTGGGAAAAAAACAAAAAACACCAAGCAATTTGTGCCGCTATCCATTTGACAGGAGCCTTGCAATGGTAGCATTCCCAAAAGGGTTTGAAATCCCTAAATTCAACAAATATCGTGGGATGGGAAACCCTGAAGATCACATGAGAGAATTGTAGGTACATTTCATGGAGGTTTCATACGATGATACATATCTAATGCAACTATTCCCTATAAGTTGTCTTGGGCCTGCCATGGAATGGTTCTCTTGCCTTCCTCTTGGAATCAAAAAGTTCAAATAGATCATGGATGCATTCATAAAAACCTATGCATTCAACATTGGCATGGATGTGAGTCTAGAGGAGCTATTTGCACTCAAACAAGCTAAGGGGGCAACATTCCCATCCTTCTTGAAACTATGGAAATCCAAGGCCAATAGGAGCAAGTGGACAATGCAAGAGGAACAACAAATATACACCATCATTTCCAATCTCTATAAAACCTTATCTTTCCATCTACAACTGTAATGTGTAACCACATACGATCAGTTAATCCCCAAGGAACTCAACAGCAAAAGAGCCCTTATTGTACAAGGGGGGTCACCCATGTATCAAGAGTATCAAGACAACCACCCTTCCACTAGTTATAATGAAAAACCTCACATGGGAGAAAAACAAAAATGTCACTAATGATGGTGTGGTTGATACCAAAGTCATAATCAGTGCTCCAAAAAAAAACACCCAATCATACCAACAACTACAAGGCAACAATCAAAACAACATGCAAGCAAACACAGTATCACATCAACCACCCAATAATCAAGTCAATAATCTGAATAATCAAGGGGGACCACCCCCATGAAACAAATATCCCCCTAAGAAAAAATAGATAGCTCTTGGGGAATCAATCAAATCCATCATGAAGAAGGTGGTAAATGAGAATCTCATCAAAATTCCCATTTATGAGAATTATCCATAGCCCCATGTGAAACCACCATGGTACAATGAAAACCACCTTTCTAATTTTCATAAAATCAAGGGACACATGACACTCAATTGCATGAGATTGAAAAATCTAATCCAAAACCTTATTGATGACAAAATCATAAACGTTGAGCAACCATCCAAAAATCAAGACCTTAAAATATACACGAATTTGATGCCAAATCATAACAAAGGGAACAACCATGGAAAGACAAAGTATGGCAATGTAAACCATGTGTATGATCATTTTGTCACATCCCTAGATGAGTGGGTCACTATTATTAAATTCAAGGGAGCCTAAGTTGATTGTGGAGTCACCACACTTGGCAGAGAATTTACCATTGTTGGATCATCACAACCACCTAGGGCCTCTACCTCAAAGCCAAAGTCCATTCCCAATGGCTACAATGTCTTGGAGTAGCTGAAAAGAACCCCTACTCAGATCTCCATCATGGAGTTGTTGAAGATCTCACCCGCACATAGAAAAATCCTAGAGGAAGCATTGGCTTCATCTACAATCTTTGTAGATATTGATGCTGACCAGTTCCAAGCTATGGTCCAACACATCACCACCTCAAATATCCTAAAAAAATTTTTATCAAGACTTTCCCACTCAACCATCTCATAACTGTGCACTCCATCTCAAAGTCCTAGTCCATAAAAGCAAATTCAAACGGTTCTTGGTGGATGAGATGTAGGTCTAAATATTTGTTTAGTCAAGCTAATAACGAATTTGGGATTCTCTGAAGATGCCATGGAAAAGGACAAGGGTATCAAAATTAGAGCATATGATGATATCAAAAGAGTGTCTCAAGGCACTATCCAACTCCCTATTCAAGTAGGTCCAACCATTATGAAAACCACATGCCAGGTCCTTGACCTTGATTTACCTTATAACATCCTCCGGAGGTGTCTTTGGATCCATGGGATGCAAGCAGTTGCATCTACTTTCCATCAATGTGTGAAGTTTCCCTATCAAAACCAAGAGGTCACGATCCATGGTGACCCTGAGCCATTTTATTAATGTAAGAACTTGGAATAAAAGTACTATAAAATCCCTCAAGTCCCAAAGAATGATGAAGGCCCTACAACTCCATATGTAGACTGAGCTAGTTTAGCCTCCACCTCTGAGACAAAGACACCTGCCATTCTTGAGATCTTTGAAATGAAAGTCATTATCCAAGACAATGGGTGTGGGGATTACAAAATGAAGAAGAGTGCTTTCATCATAGGATAATTACCTCAATCTCCTAGGTCTCATGGGAAGCCCCAACCGATTGAAACATCATCCCAAACCTTCAAAGAAGACCCCTCCATATTCAGATGTTGGGGAGACCTAAGTCGGTAAGTGGTAGATGAAAAAGACATATCAAGCTTGTTGTACCAAGATGAAAGGCATGTGCCTGATCTTCCTATGGATGAAATTAGTGAAGGAATAAAAATGATGCTTGGTGTGGGCTATAATAATAATAAAAAAATTGAATAGAATGAAAATTGTCTTCTAGTACATCTCATTATGGAGAAGCGTATGAGAAATCATGGCCTTAGATGTACCCCTTTGAAGGTAACCATACTTGGAAAAATGTATGCAGTGCTGAGGATTGCATAACTAACTTACCCATGTTATTAGAGGATTCCTCCCTTCTCATGATTAGTACCTTGTCTTTTGAGTCAAACAACCAAACCCATGAGATAAACTTAGTCTTTGCCCAACTCATCGATTATGACCAACGAGGATCACCAATTTTGGACACATTAAAAAATGATGAGGCTCTCTCAAAATTCATGGGATTTTGGGATATTGTACCATGTGAAGATCACAAGGCTAGGTTCAACATTGTGCTAGACACACATGCCTATTATGGGGAAATGATTGAATCCCTCATTTGCAAAAGTGAAAATTTGAGAATAATCTCTAGGTCTTTGAGTGAAAACCACACTATGGCACTCTCTAAACCAAAAACACTAAAAATAAAGGACACATCTAATGGTAAAAACCTATCTAAGGCACTAGAGGATGATGGATTAAATCTTCCTCTTACTACTATTCAGTATGAGAATTCAGCAGTCTTAGCAAAGAAGTGCAATCCATTGAACTTGGGAACATAATAAATGCCCCATATCACCTTTTATGTAGAATCATTCTTGACAAAATAACAAGAACTCCAAGTTGAGTTCCTAAGAGAAAGAAAGGTAAAATTTGCACGGACCTATGCTAACATACCTGGGCTTGATCCAAATGTTTTGGTTCAGCATCTAGTTGTATATCTCGAAACATAACCAGTAAGGTAAAAGTTGAGAAAGATGCACCCACAAATAGCATTGTTGGTCAATATGGAATTAAAAAAGATCCTAGATGCTAGTTTCATATTGCCAATTGATTATCTAGATTGGATTTCAAATATTGTATCTATTTCAAACTTGACTGGGGGCATCCGCATCTACACTAACTTCAGATATTTGAACAAAGCATGTTGCAAGGATGATCTCCCTCTCCCAAGCATTGACATGATTATGGATATGATGATAGGACATGAAATGCTATCACTTATGGATGGATTCTTAGGTTACTATCAGATCATGATAGCTAAGGATGACCAACACAAAATGGCTTTCACTTGTCCATGGGGGACATATTGCTGGAATATGATGCCATTTGGGTTAAAAAATGTAGGAGCTACTTTTCAAAGGGCCATGAAACTAATATCCCATGATACGATTCAAAAAATTGTGGAAGACTATGTGGATGACTTATTAGCCAAATCAAAGAAACATTGAGATCACATATCGGCGTTGAGCTCCATCTTCGACAAACTAGAGGAATACAAGGTCAGAATCAATCCAAAGAAGTGTGTCTTCAAGGTACAATCACACAAGTTACTAGGATACATTGTATCTATGAGAGGAATTGAGATAGAACCTACCAAGGTCAAGGAAATTCTTGAAATGGAGGCATCAAAAACACTGAAATAACTAAGAGGCTTACAAGGAAGACTCCAATCCATCCGCCGATTCATAGCGCAACTAGTAGACAAGAATATCCCATATTCTCATCTACTCAAGAAGGGGGTAGCATACAAATGGGATGAGAAATGTGACCAGGCTTTCAACAAAATCAAAGAGTACTTGCTCATGCCACCAGTTCTCATGTCACCAATTCCAGGAAAACCCTTGATCCTATATATATCAGAAATAGCAACAACCCTTGGCGCTCTCTTGGAACAACATGATGAAAAAGGGAAAGAGAGCTATATACTACATCAATAGAACCATGGTGGGACATGATCTGAATTATAGATCCATTGAAAAGGCTTTTAACTAGCATTCATGTCCGTAGCACAAAAATTCAGGCACTATATGCTAGAACATCAGATAAAACTCATTGCAAAGATAGACATTCTCAAGTATATTCTTTCTAAAGTAATGCTCATAGGGTGAACAACTAAATGGGTTATGATCCTAATGGAACATGACATTGAGTATGTAGAATGGAAGGACATTAAAGGACGAGTAATTGCATATCAGATAGAAGAAGCACTGATATATTGCGAGAATCAATTCATATCAGAGTTCCCTAATCAGTCCATCTTTAATGTAAGTGCAGTAGATCACTAGAAAATGTACTTTGATGGATCCTACACACAATACAGGTCAGGAGAAGGGGTATTTATTACACCACGAGGGTATTTTATACCTAAATCATATAAGTTGTCATTTCCTTGGACAAATAACACTGTAGAATATGAGGCTCTTGTCATAAGGCTAAGAATTGTAGTACAATGGAAGATCATGACACTCAAGGTCTATGGAGATTCTCAACTTATCATCAAATAGGAAAATGATGAGTATCAAACAAAGGAAGACAAGTTGACTCCATACAAGAAACTGGTAGAAAGCCTTAAAGAGTCCTTCATTGATATCACATTTGAGCAACTACCAAAAGAAAATAATAGAGTAGTGGATGTTATGGAAATAATGAGATCACTACTAGATGTCCCACGCAACATCCCAAAGCAAGAATTCCTTGTAGAGAAACTTCTCATACCAGCATTTGAGGTACCAAAGCCTAAATTTGTGTGTGAAATTGTTGGTTTTGGTGATCCCTGGTATCATGATATATATACCTACTTGAGAATAGGAGTCCTCCCTGCTGATATAAAATCGAAGCTCAAAATAATTTTTTTCAAAAAATTCATTATGTTTTATCATCTTAGGAGACACCCTATACTGTAGGAGCATTGAAGGAACCCTGTTACAATGCCTAAATGATTAGGAAGCTTTGATTGCTTCAATTGAGGTACACAATGGTATTTGTGGGTCACATCTGAGTGGTCATATGACCTTGGCTAAGAAATTACTGAGGATTGGGTACTATTGGAACACAATGGAAAGGGAAGCTTATAACTATTTTCAAAGGTGTTTATAGTGTCAATAGCCTAGGGATCTCATCCATGCACTAGATCAAGAGCTCCACCTAATCATAACACCTTGGCCTTTTTCACAATGGGGGCTTGATTTCATTGGAAAAGTTACCCCCACCTCATCCAGTGGACATAAGTTCATCATCACCACCACATAGTACTTCACAAAGTGGGCGGAGGCCATTCCCATGATCTATATCACAGGAAAGTAGATTTCCATGTTCATCCTAAATTAGCTAATTTTTCCTTACAGTGTTCCTCAAGCCATTATCTTAGATAATGGGACACCTTTCAAAAACTAGGATGTTCGAGACCTATTCCAAAAGTTCAATATCTAACATCATTTTTCCACTCCATACTACCCCTAAGGAAATAGCCAAGCTGAGGCTACGAATAAAACCATCCTAAAAATCCTCAAGAAAATAGTCAATGATGCTGGTCATGATTGGCACCTATAGCTAAACCTCGCCTTATGGGTCTACTGAACCAGTATCCACACACCAATAGGTGCAACCCATTTCTCCCTAATCTATGGATTAGAAGCCATCCTCCCCATTGAGATCAAGCTCGCATCCTTGAGAATATCATTGCAAAATCTCATCACAGATGAAGAATGGATAAACGAGCTGAAATTACTGGATGAGCGGTGCATGAATTCCTTAAACCATTTGCAAGTTTACCAGAACTATCTCAAGTGAAGCTACAATGAGAAAATCAGGAGTCAAACATTTCAAGTCGAAGAGCCTGTGTCCAAGGAGAACTAGGAAAATGTACCAAATCTAGATAGCAAGGGAAAGTTTGAACCCAATTGGTTGGGACCCTTCATCATCACAAAAAGTTATAAGTCAGGGGCATATCAACTATCAACACCCAAAGGAGAACCTCTGTAGGAGCCCATGAATAGCTCCCATATCAAAAAAATTTATGCCTAATCTTACAAGGAATAAATCCAAAAATACAAAAATATTAAAAAATAAAAATATCCAAAAGAATCAGAAAAAGGATTGAAAACAGTAAAGAGAAAAAAACATCCTCTAGTGAAAACCACTTTTGTGGCGCTTTTGGCAAGTACCATGGCAAAAACCTAGCAAATAGGTGTCTTGTGTAAATAAGCACTTTCCATCCACTAGGATCTCTATATCTTGATCTGCATCATCCATCCATCACACTTCCATCACATTCATCAATCACCCATTCGCATCCACATCATAGCTTGATCTTGTGTTTGTATCATGATCCCTCCTTGTACTACTCGACCCATTCTTAAGGTCATTTTTTTCCAACCTATATTGGATCAGTCTATCATATCACGTTGGGGGAATGTTCTTATACTTACATTGGATCGGATTCATCTATATTCTTGAAGTCTTCCCAAAATAAGAAAATCAAAAAAACATTCATAAAATTAGAAAAATCCAAAAACATTCAAAACATGTCAAAAAGTCAATCAGAAATGGTTGAAAACAGGGTCGTCTTGTCGGCCTATGGGTCTCTAAGCTTTGAATATAGGAAAGGTTGATCTTTGATTATCCCCTGAGACACTTAGGTCATTCCTTTAGGAGTTTTTCATAATAAACTAGAAATCCATCTATTCATATCTCATCAATGATCGAGTATGTGTCACTTGAACTGCGTGGTCTCTACTTGTATAATGTAGGAAAGGATAATATTTGATCAACCCTCGAGGCCCATAGGATAGGTTTTTAGGCTAGGTTCTTGGTCAAAATCTCAGAAAACACCAAAACATTAGAAAATTTTAAAATCAAAACATATGTAAAACATCTTGAAAATACAAAAAAATAGCCTAAAAACATTTCAAAACCTCAAAAACATCCAAATATTTCAAAAATCCATCCATCCTCATCTTGCTTTCACCCAAAATAAACATTTGAACACTCATAATAAATCAATCATAACCCTCAACCTTTAGTGAAATAGTGAGAAACAAGTCTAGCAAGTTAAAAGTGAAAACTCAATTGTCAAGGTCTCAAGTATGGGTCAGTAGATAAACAAGTTGGTCAACTCTGGGTATTAATAGTCTATCATCCAATGAATCCAAAAATCATCTGACAACATCTTGTACTAGGATGCATCCTTCCTACAATGGACATCAACATTAGGCATCACCGTAGTTTAGTCTTTGCTAGTGGTATGAAGAACATTAGCTTGTTTGTTTACTTGATCTTTTTCTTATTTATTTATCTTATTGTGCTCATTCCAATGACCTCTTGATGATGTCCAAACAAAGGGATATAGAGAGAAAGGATGGGGCAATTATTATTATCTTTTTATCTATTGTGCTTTTTGGATGTTCTTGTAATATAACTTTGTTCATGTGTGCTTTGTTTGGGTGTAGGGAGGGTGTTTTAGGTGTCTTGTTGACCACATAGGAAGCCTTACCTTTCTATGTTCTATTCCAAGATGTTTGGAATATCTGAACTACATTTTGAATAAGGTTTTGTATGTTAGGTGTGAACAGGAGTAGTATTATCCAATTGTTGATTCAAAGTCCATCACACTAGGTGCAATGCCATTCTAGTTCTTTATACCTCAATGCATTGTGCCTATGTGTGTTTCAAACATAAGGTAAGTAGCCATTTTAAAATCCAAATTCCTAATAAACAAATCATCAACATCATCATTATTATCATCTCTAATAAAGTCTCATAGATCATGGGCTTGTTGGATCCTCTTGTCCCCATCTCATTTCTTCTTTCTTTTCTTCACGCTAAGATGGTACCATGACAGTTAATCAAAAGCATCACCAATGCATCCATACTACATCCACAAACCATCAAAATGCTTCATATCATATCATATCATAATAGGAAACACTGATCATCTCACATGCATTGCATCTCACCATCATCATAATATAGATTGGTTATTCTAAGCATCTCATAAACCAAACATTTGCATCCATTTTATAATCATATAAACATCATCATATCATCCATTGCACAATCATATAGGGATCATCAATTCATCTATACATCATCATATCATTCATGGAAAAGATACTAAAAAAAGAAAGGAATATGTCATAACATCTCATACATCTCATGATCAAAAAATATACCATCATCCATTAGGAGCATAATATAGATCTATTAGTCTAAGAATTTTAAAATCATTTGCATATCATAACATTTGCATCCATACATCTATATCATGTATACATCATCATCATAAAAAAGTGCATAGAAAAGATATTGAAAAAAAAATGCATTCATCCATCCATAAGCATCTGCATTATCATACATCACATCACATGATATAGAATCACATAGCATTTAGAACATTGCATATACATCCATCTATAATGCATTAATAAAATAGGACACGTCATATAACGAATCAATCACATCATATCATATATATCAAAATAATGTAACTATCATGGTATAAAATTAGGATCAAATGTCATGTGTATCAATCAATGTATACAATGCCCATAGGGCTATCAAAAATAGAGCCCATGGATCTCAGAAAGAATCAAGTGTTGTCGATCAAATATGTGTAAGCTAGCCCTGGTGGTTGCTCCCCTCACCTACCTGCCTCTCAAGCTAGTCCTGCCTGTACCCTATCTGTTGAGGAAACTCTAGCACTCAAGCTGCCAGAGGAACTACCTATCGATAATGGACCCTGTAGTACTCACCCTCCTGCACTACCTCACAGTACATTTGTGTGGGGACTTTCTTTCCCTGAGACATTGTTGCCATGCTCTCTAACTAGTGCACCTACCAACCTCCTGCACCAGCTGCAGCTCTATCATCTATTGCTACTATCTCTCATTGTCTCACTCAGTAGTGAGGGCCTGGAACCATTTCCTGGCCTAGTCCCTCTCTGTTGTTAGTGTCTGTAACTGGGCCTAGATCCCCTATATATGTCCATGTAACTATTGTATCAATACATCTCTTTGATCGGGGTGAGGTGGCAGTGGTTGTTGATCTCTCTACAATGGTTGTTGGTCCCTCTAAGGTGGATGATGGTCTTTGGGAGCATCCCTCTGCTGCTCTCCCAGTCCCCTCAAATCCTAATGCTAGTTTGGCTGGTGTGGAGGTGGTCCTCCTCCTCCTCCTCCTACGAGAAATTGTCCCATCCTCACTACCCTACCTTGGGGTCTCCTCCTAGGTAGTGTTTCCCTTGGAACTATCAATCGATGGGGGTTGAAAACCAGTCATCATAGGCATGTGTAGTGCTTGGATCTTCCTGTCCCTGATCATAGGCCCATGGCCTAGCTACCAGTTGTCTGAAAGAATCCACTGCAACTGATGTTGGGATAGTCTAACCCCATGTGGTCTCTTTGGTAGTCCTCGCAAAAATGGCCATATACTGATCATCTGGCCTATCGTGGACAACCGTAAACTGTCTTGCTACCCTATCAGGCAGGTAGCGCTCTATCATCGTATGCTCATGTCCTTGCATGAGACAATCCTACCAAGCATAAAATAACTTTTGTACATCATCATACCAAGTTGACATCTATAGCTAAGATCTCCATGTAAATGTTGTCATCTCATCTAAAACCCTCCGCCAGTGAGGTAGAATTGAATTCCCTGTGTCTATATGTGAGACTGCCTCTGTACCTCAAAACCACTAGGTCATTAGGCTCGACATCAACTACTGTAACTCTTGGTCGAAGCATGACTATGTGCTCCTATGCCCAAATGTGTAATAATGTGACCCCGACACTAATCACTCTGCTATCACAATACGTGAAGTTATGTAAATCACGGTATAATGAGGCCAGCATCACTGGTCCCCAAGAAAAACAACACCTCCTAAACAACATCTTCTCCCAAGCTAGATCCCATTCTAGATTGAAATATCAGCCCCACTGATCTGGAGCTACAAGTCCTAAAATAATGGCGGCCATAACTAGTCGAAAAGTTGACACCTGACCTCTGTAGTACTCAAGATTTATCTCACCCTTAGTGAAAAAAATGTCATCTATCCTCATAATCTCATAGCATGCATCAGTGTGAGCGTCCATGTCATATACCACTCTCTCACCATAGATGGGAAATCATTAAATCTGCTAGACATCCTCCAATGTGATCGTCACCTCACCAGTGGAAGATGAAAGGATGATGTCTCGTTGTACCATCTCTTTGCCAATGTGGTCATCATCACAAAATGGGTCCTAATGGTAGGTGCATAAGCAATGTACCATAGACCGATCACGCCAAGGTGCTCCTTTAGAAACTCATGTATTCCCCTCAATCTGCTCAACATTGAGCATTGATGCTCATATGAATGCATAGGCTCTCTATCCTCTTGCACCCATAAAGCAACAACGTCAAGTTTCATAAAAGGAATGGATCTCATTTTAGGTTTTCATCACTGAAACAACAAAGGAATCACTATCAGCAAAGGCATCATTATTTGAAAACCCCAAACTTTGATGCTAGAACCTGCCAAATACCAAACCAAGCCGCAGGGTCGCTATTTGACTGTGGGCCTGTTTGAGCAAAAAATACAAATGACCTAACTAGAGTTTGGTGTCGCCATTTGCAATGGCATCACCCTTTGGAGTTTGAACCCTAAAAGCTAAACTACAATGCAACATCACAAGTCATAATAGCAATGCTCTTTGAAGCCTAGCATCAATGATTATTCACTTTTAGTGTCACTATATAGCGACGCTGGACTTTGTGACTCTTCAAAATGTAATAAATGCGTACAAAAATTGAAATTACAAGTTGGGTTATGGTCACACACCGGTGGTCCTATGCCTCGAAGCCTCTGGTAGACTCGAACTCACTCAGAAATGTGTCGGGGAAGCACTCATTGTGCCATCTTCCAAGAAGATTAGAGCTCAAAACGATGAAAATTCTAAAGGTTGAGTGTGTAAATGAATTGAAAGTGACCTGTCGAAGGCTATTTAAGCATGAAAATTAGGGTTTTTTGACCCATTTTAGCTGTCAACCTAGGGTTTTGTGCCTCAACCTTATTTTTCCCAACTGAAGCTTGTTTCAGGTCTTTTTCTCATGTTTCAACATGTTTTTGGCATCTTGGAGCCTTTTTGGACCTATTAGGCAGATTGTCCTCTTTTTTCAAGAAATTACCAAAAAATCCAAATTTTCATCTGATCTCTCAAGGGTGGAGTATACTAGCATATTTCTTCCACTGGGGCAGTAATGGGGCATTCAAAATAATTGAATTTTTTTAAACTTTGATCTTGACAAGTTTATTCTTTCAACCAACGCAATAGGTGCATTGCTTCAAAGAGGGGAAAAATGTAGACATGTAAATTATACTGATTGACCTCATGCACTTCATCCTAATTTACTAACATCAATTCTGCCTAAATAATCTCCCTGGTAACCATTTAATCGAATAATCTTTATTTGATTAAATTCACCATATTTCATCTTTTAATTGAATAAATCTACTCTATTTGATTAAATCATTATCCTTTATTAATTAAATAAATCATTTTGTCCTCTGTTAATGAAATAAATCATTTTGTTTAATTAATCCCAATGCTCTCCTTTAAATTAAATAAACTAACCTTTATTTTATTTAAGTCTAACATCATCCTTCTTTAATTAAATAAATCAAACTTTATTTAATTAAATCTAATATTCATATTCTTTTCATTTTGATTTAAATAAATATAAAAAATCTAAGTCAAAGTGTCAAATCACCTAATTTCCATCTAAGTTAATCAAATCCCAATTAACTCTAACACTAATCCATGAAATCCTCTAGATTTTGCAACTTGCACAAGTAAATAAATTTAGTTGATTTATAAA
This sequence comes from Sequoia sempervirens, assembly GCA_007258455.2. Classification (NCBI taxonomy): domain Eukaryota; kingdom Viridiplantae; phylum Streptophyta; class Pinopsida; order Cupressales; family Cupressaceae; genus Sequoia; species Sequoia sempervirens. The sequence goes on from VDFB02058242.1 coordinate 150,178,363, forward strand.
TTCTTCTATTTTCATTTAAAAGGGCATCAAGTTGGAATATTCCCTCCTTTTGAAATCTCCCTCCCAAAAGGTCTTGTCCTCTAACATGGCATTTATATCTCTTACAAGTCCTTTTTTCTTGAGTCAAGTTGCATTAACTCCTCTTCCACATCTTCCTCCACAAGCCAACTTTCAAATTTTAAATTTCTACCTAATTGCATTTATTTGCACATTGATCAAAATGTACTCCACCTCTCTCCACTAGCATTTTGACAAGTGGCACAATGCCATTGGCTTATGTTTAGTCCAACATTCTTCATATCTTTCATTCCTCCATCCTTCTTTCCTATAAATGGAGATCTCTCATATTGATTTTGGATACACAAATTTATGTAGAGTCATTATCTACAAGTTTTGAGAAAATTCATCAAAATATCATTCAAGTTTTTATAGATTCTCATTATCATAGCTAGGTTATTGAAAATTTTATCAAGAAGCACCATTGATCATTCTCAAAGCTTGCGATGAATTGGGAAAGGGCTATTTTCCACATCAAGATAACACCAATTCCCCCATGGGATTGAGGGTTTGAGCATTGGAATAGGATTTAGATTTCTTTTACTTGATTTCTTTACTTTATTTCTTATTCACTATGCTTCAAATGAATCTCATGGTGAATGCTAGTTTAGATTTGTATAATTGACTAGCATTGTGTTGTTTGTTCATGCTTGTGTAGGTCTAGAGCTACCATTCACAACACCTAATAAGGAAAAGTTGTATTATTTGTAAAAATATAGGGAGATTGAGACTTACATATGCTTCATTTTCATAATCTAAACTCATTAAAAATAAAAGAATTTGTATCTACAACTAAGAAGAGAAGAAGGAACTCAAAACATCTTATGAATTTGAGAGAAAACATGCTAATGGTGAAACCCTAACAATGGAACACAAAGGTATTCTTCAAATTTTCTCATAAAACCCTAGTTTCTAAAGTTTAAAGGAAATTGTAATGGTGACTCCTCAATTGGTTGATGTTATTGAGAAACCAAGTCTAAAGTACAAAAAATATTCATTCAAAGAAATGGAGGTGGAAAAGTATGTTGATTTCTCTAGGTTACCCATAGATGTGGTATACATAGAAGATGTGAGGATCTAAATTCATACCACGATCAATGAAATCGATCATATGAAGTTTGAATAATTGAGGCAAACCCTATTGGATGATACTCGATACAAACAAAAATTTGTAAATGTGGAAAAAAAAGGTTAGATGTGTGGAAGGATTTCCCAATGTTTTGGAACAATCTTGAATGGGTAAGAATTATTTTGAGTCAAGAGTCCATGATGAGTTCATTTACCTTGAAAAACCCTATAGGATCACTAAGGAATCAATTTGCAATATATCATTGGTTTATATTCTACTAGACCAATTTAGTGAAGGAAGCCATAAAAATGAGAGAACAACTAACAAAAAACCTGAATAGAACCAAGGAAACTGGATTCAATTTACTTATGGGTCTCTAATAATTTGTCTAACACTCTAATTCTTGAATTAATTACCTATTTTTCAAGGTAAGGTCTAGCAACAATACATTATTGTTGCCACAAAAATTAGAAACCACGTGAGAGTTTTTAATGATATACAAGCTTGCAACACAATATACTTAGGATTAATCAAGAATGTAGAAGGATGAATGCAAGATAGGGAGATAATTTCCTTTGACATGGTAAATATAAGGATAAATTTTCCTTTCTATTTGATAAGGAATATTGCTAGATAGAAGTTGTGGAACCAAGAACTTCCTAGATTCCAAAGTTACAATATGAGGTCTTTGTTGGAATCAAGGAACACTAAGAGGGAGGGGGTGAATCAGTGTTCTACAAAATTTAACTTTATCAGTAAGATCTTTAACAACATTGAACCATAAGAAAGATGTAAGCAGATAAATCAATCATCCACAACACCATAATAAAAGGATTTTTACATGGAAACCCTGTTAGGGGAAAAACCACGGTGGAGGTCAATCCATAATTTGAGTACTCAAATATAAGTGTTATAAAAATGGGGAATGTACATGCATTCATGCACACTGCCTAGAGTTCACTGCTCAAATACAAAAAGAAGACTCACAGTATTAAAAAAGATTTGAATTACATCCAAAATATTTGAACTAAGAGAATAGCACCTGCTAATGCCTGATTATAGTTCTGATTAAGCTCATTAGTCATATTTTTTATATGCTTGTCTAATTCTGCTCTTCTACTCTGTATTTTTTCATTCACATTACAAATCCTTTTATGCACAAGAGAAACTATGCATGGTGTACGAGCTGCGACTACATTCCATTTATATACAAGGTGTTGGAAACAAGTAACACTAAGAAGGGGGGTGAACTAGTGTTCTACAAAAAATAACTTTATTATTCTGATCATTAACTAGGTTCTTAAAATATTCAACCAAGAGAAATATGCAGAAACATAAAGCAAATAACCACAACACCATAACACAAGGATTTTTACGTGGAACCCTTGTTAGGGGAAAAACCATGGTGGATGGCCAATCCAAAATATAATCTGAGTATACTCAAAAAGAGGTTTACAATATGGGAATGCACTTGCATTTAGGCTCACTGCCTAGAGCTCATTGCTCAAAATAGGAAGGCACACTGCCCTACAAAGATTTGGATTATATCCAAGAGAATGAAATGAAAGAATAGAATCTAAAAATTCTTTATTACAGTTCCGGTTAGGCTTAGTTGTCAATCTTTTGTCCTTTTGACTAATACTGAACTTATGCTCTGCTCTGCTCTGACTCGCACAACAAAATCTTTATTCGCAAGTGAAACTGTGCATAAAATCACTCTAACACTCTTCTGATATTCACAATACACATTGACACACCACACATACACATATATTCACGACTATCAATTTAATCGCAATAAGTCGACTTCAATAAAACTTAAAAAATATTAGCAACTGTCGGCTCAAATCTTAAGAATTATCTAATGTGCATCCATAATGGTCATCCAAAACATAGCTCGGACCCAAATGATAATGAAAAAACACAAAAATATTTGAAGAAACAATTCTTGAATATCCACACCTCATTATATCAACTAAGTTGGCCCCAAAATACTAATAAACAAAAAAGTATCACTTCGATCTCCAAATTTTCACATGACTTGGTACGAGGCACTAAGATTTTTAAATAACATAAGAAATACACTTATGAACCTTTTGTGAGATCCACAACTCAAAATAACAACTAGAAATCTGCACGTGAATTGTTGAACACCAAACTGTTGGATGCTCCATTCTTCTTGACCATCCTCAACTTTCCTGCCAGTGTGAGAAAATGGTTTCATGTAGATCCTATTACTGAATAGGGTTGCCATCAATAAAAATGCCAAAGCATCATTGCAATGTATCTTACCAACAATCTCCCCCTTTGGCATTGATGGCAACACTTAGTGAAAAATGACTAAGTGACAGATCAAAACCAACATTAGTTACACTACTACTTCAAAAATTCAAAAAGAAACTTCAATCTCGGCTCAAAAAAGAAACTTCCCCTATGATGAATACAAATTTTTCACTATACACTTCTCCCCCTTTGACATTAATGGCTAAAACTAGGGAAACCGAAACAAAATTCCAAAATTGTACAAGCATGAACTTGTAACTTACAAAAGTTTGAAAATATCTGCAAAATTGTGCTTTAGCACTCTTAAATTTTCATCACAAACCTTTTTGAGACTTTCCAAAACTGTTATGTGACCACACATTAAATAAGATTGAGCTTCTGTAGATTCAAGATTTTATGGGTCACTAACTACCACACCAGCTTTCGCTTCCTTCAAAGCACTCACCATTATCCCAATCTTTAGACTAATTAGTCCTCTGAACTCACTTACTCTCCCAACAATCCTAAAATTTTCATTCTTCAAGCATCTTATTTTGTCAAGTAGAGATGTTACTTGATCTTCTTACTGAGCAACATCACTAGCTAATGGATCAAAAGTATCAGAAATGATAACCAATTGATTTTCAAGATCCTTCACCTTTTTCTCATTACCTTCAGTAAACATGGAAAAAATAAAGCAAGACCTATAGGCCTTTCTAGCTTCAAATATAGAAACTTGAATGTTCTTCATTCAGGTGGCTAACAGATTCTTATCCTTTGAAATCACTTCCTTCAACCAACTAAGTCTTTTATAATTAAACTCTTTTTGCACTTTATCCTCAACAGATTTCTCAAGAGACTCGAATTGAGTACTTACAACATTTATGAGCTTCTTTAGCTCACTGGAAGAGGAACCAGATGGATCCATGACATGAGTAGGTATTAATTTTTGTAGAAATCCAGATGCAAGGCTTAGCAATTCACTATCCTCTATGTGGGACTTTAGAATCTTCTCACTAGCCTTAGCTTGAGCAATTGATGCGACCTTCATCATTTAAGTTGGGGATAAAGTGGATAGATTGATTGATATTTAATCCAATTTAGGATCAAAATATTTCTAGTGCTCCATTAATGATCTCTTCACTACCTTGGTAGTGTCTCTTTCCTCCACTCTAATTTCCTTAACTTGAGCTTTTTCTTCTTCAACCTTGGGTTCTTCAGAGACTGTTTCCGGATTACTTTTAGGCACTTCAACCTCTTCATTTTGAACCTCCTTCTCCTCAGTTAATACCACCTTAGGAACTTCAATTTCCATAGGTGTCTCTATATTTTCCACATTAGGAGGAATCTGAAAATCCTTAGCATATACATTTACTTCCTCATTTTCTAGAACATTTTCACTAATCATTTCCTCAACATTAATCTTATTCTTTGATAGAAACTCTTCTAGAATCTTCTTGGTTTCACCAACAATAGCCTTAGTTTCACCAATCATGAGTTTATTCACTCTTGTATTGCTCTTAAATTCCTTTTTAGCCTTTTCAAGGAGTGAATTCATCTCCTCGATTGACATTTCTAGACATAAATATGCAAGAATTCTCTTCCTCAAATTCTCTTTTTTGTTCTAGCACTTAATCTTCTCAACTCCAAAATATCATATAGACTCTTTGGTAAGATAGACATAATCTCAACAAGAACTTTATTGAAAATATTCACATGTTTTATTGTGGCTTCTTCAAGAATTCTTTGACTTGATTTATCAAAAGTTTCATACAATTCATAGAGGGGCTTAAGATTACCATCCTTGATAACTACATTCTCAACGTCCTCAACTAACATACAGGGTTTATCAACTTTTACCTTCTTTTATTTTTTCTTCTTTGTCAGAATTTTTTCTCTTGTTTAACTTGACAGTCTGAGTTCCGGTAGCTTTCATTTCTCTCAAGACTTCTTCTAATTCTCTTTCCTCATCTTTTGAAACTAGTTCATATGTTCTTGTGCTTTTATTCTTCTTCCTTTTACTGAAAGGCTTGTCTTGAGCTGGCTTGGCTTTGGGAGGAGATAAGGATGGGGAACTCCTGGTAGATCTAGTGCGGGAAAAAGATGCTCTCAGACTAGCAGACTATTTTTTCTTTCTTTTCTTTAGCCTCTTCTCTCTTCCTTCTCACTTCTTTCAATTTCTCTATAGGTATGCCCATACTTTCTACAAAAATTTCTACCTCTTTCCTTACTCTCCTGGCTATCACTGGTTTTTTCAGTTCCACATGAACTTGCATAATTTTCTGTACATAATTTCCAAACCTCTCTTCACCCTAATCCAAAGGTGAACTCATCAAATGTTCTGCATACATCTTCAAGATCTTCTCCTCTACTTCGTATCCCATAGGCATGATACGTATTGTTCTGGGATCAACAACTTCCATATGACATTGATCAAAGTCCACCATGAAGCAGATAGTATCTTTTTACTATTCCATAATTGAAGTGGGAATAATTTCCCCGGCATGCATCATATTCTAGAAAATTTTGAAGTACCCCCAAAGGGTAGTATTTATGACCTAACGATCACCAATATCAAACAACATATTCCTTATTTGAACAGCTACAGGCTTATCATTTTTCCAATGTACTTTTCCAACACCCAAAATCTCATCCATGAAATAGAAAAATAAACACAATAGCATATTACCATATTTGAAGGTATTTTTCTTATCTTTCTTAATTTTACTCAGATTCTCTATGAATTGACTTCTAAGAAGCTCACATAAGTCATATTTTGCATTTTTCTTTACTATTCCATAAGCTACATAGATGGTCATACAGAATACAGAATTATCCCGGCTACAATGGTATATCTTGTAGCCAATGACCATTGATGCAAATTTTACATCCACTTCAGCAATAACTTCTATTGTCATTGCCCTTCTATCCCATTGTGCACATGTTGCCTCTATAACCTTCTCATTCTTCACAGATTTCAAGATTGGAAGTCTACCGGTGGAATTCAGACCCGTGACGACACATATAGCCTCTTTTGTGATCTTGAAGGGTATATTTAACCACATGAACTTAGCTTGAACACGGCTCAAAATGTATCTAACCCATTCATTTTCCTCAAATATTGGAAATTTCACAAATTGCATGAACTTCTCCTCTAGGGTTTGGTATTTTGGTTTGACAGTGAAGTCTCCTCCAAGTATATGGCTTGAATAAAAAATTCATTATTTGAGAGGTGCTTGACTCTTCAATGTTAGCATGAATACAAGCCCTAATATCCTCATTGTGCAAAACTCCATACGACATAGATGAAAACGTACTGAGGGGCTTGGTCTCAACAAACTTATAGGGATGCCATTTTAATTTAGGGTGGGGTTTGTCCTTCACTTTGACTACCAAAGGAGTGGCCATTCTTGTAAATTCACTAATTTACTAGTTTTCCAATAAATACTTTTTCGTCGGGTTGGTGTTTGATCGCAGATTCTTCTTCACACTTTGAATCTCTCCACAATTTAGCAAAGTTCACTCCATGGCTCTCCAAACTTCTTCTCTTCAAAATGTAAAGTGACAAATTGAGGATAAAAATGTTATTTTATCATCCAAACACCTAATCCTTTTTTCACAATAAATGCTTTTACCCTAGTTCATCCAGTTACTATGTTTTCATGCACTAAGAAAAATAATTCTTCTGCGGATCTCCAAAACTCTACAATACTGCCTCCAATTGAGTTAAACAACATATGAAAAGCATTGATCCACCTACTAGACTAGTCCACATTCCAGTATCAATTTCCTGCAAGGGGCTTAAAGGTTTTTTCTAATAGCTCCCCATAGGCCAAAGGCCTAAAACTAATTCCCAGAAGAATTACCAAAAGCAAATTGTAGCGCTGGCACATTTCCTTTGACAGAGGGATTATTTTTCACCCATTTTTTCTGCATTTTCCTCATGATCATATATGTAGTGACTTTCCCTTTTCCTTTCACATCCTCCTATGTATTTTTTTCTAGACCTCTTATGTTGCAACATAATCTAGCAATATGGTTGAATTTGTTGCAGTTGTAACACACTACTGTAGAAACACAAAATATGCAAGAATTTCAATTCTCCATTCTAATTGAATAACCTTCATTTAATTAAGTATAATAGTTCATGCTCTAATTAAATAAATTCAATTTATTTAATTAAATCATTACCACATTTGATTAAATAGATCAATTTTTAGTCAAAATTCTAACATTTCCATCTTTTGATTAAATTCAATCTCCTAAGGTCATTTATTTAAATTAAATAAATTAACTCTATTTAATTGAATCCTATCATCATCCTTTTAATTAAATAAATCAAACCTTTATTTAATTAAATTTGAAATCACCTTTCATCTCCCTTTGATTTAATTTAAATCCCTAAATCTAAGTCAAATGGCTCAAAATCACCTAACATCATCTTAATTAATCTAATCTATGATTAATCTAATCTAATCACCCATAACATCCTCTAGCTTTTCCCACTTGCACAAATAAAGCATTTTTATTCATTTATAAATTCTTCATTATTTCCCTCAAGAAGGCATCTTTGGAGAATATTCCTCAAGTTTGAATTTGAAAACAAGTTGACTTGTCCCTTCCAACATGGCAATAACTCCCCTCTTGCATGTCCCCCACTTGGCATTTAAGTCTCTTTTTCTCCCTCCAACAAGCCAAATTTGAATTTGAAAGGCCAACCAATCTTATTTATTGGCACATTGACCTAAACTTGCACATCCTCCATCCACTCACAAGGTGACAAGTGGCTCCTTATTGGCTAAATCTTTATCCCACATTTCTCTCTTTTGAACACTCTTTCAACTTGAGAGTCTATAAGTATAAGGCTCATTCTTCATCTTAGCAACCACAATCTTCATGCAAAGTTACTCTCTTCAATTGAGAACTGATTTTTCCCACTTCATAACATCTTCAACAATCTTCATCATTTTCTTTTTAAGGATTGGGAAAGGGTCACTTTGCACAAGCGACACCAATCCACTATGGAATAGGAAAGCGAGGAAGGAAACAAAGGAAGGCGAAAGGAAAACGAAGGAAAGGCAAGAAGGAGGGATTTTCATTTGCACAAGGAGCTTGCTAGAAGTGATCTTTGAAGAATCTTGGAGGGAATTTAAGCATTTAAAATTGAGATTGATAAAGCATTTTTTAATTCTTGGAGATTCTGTTGTATGCTTTAATTTTCTTTTTTAGACTAACTCACTTGTTTTTGGACTTTAAAACAAACATTACCAAGGCTTTCAATTTTCATTACAAATGGGTTAAAATGAAATTTAGAAAAATTGACTAGATTTCGTTTGAACTTAACAATTGAACAAAAAAACTCTCATTTATCATTTTGTGCTTTAAAATGAATAAAAATCATTGCTTTGTGAGCTTAAAAATGAACATGTACTACTTTATTTTTGTGATAGCTTACTTAAACTAACATCATCGAAAAGGACATATGCGCTTCTCTCACGCTTCATAGCGATCTTGACAATCAAAAGGTCTTTTTTGTGATCTTAGGTTGAGATAAAGTAATCACCTCAACACTTCATTTTTGGGTTTAAAATTCAACAAAACACTTTGTGAGTGTGAGTAAAATTATTGCATGTGTTCTCCTTTTGTTTCTAAATGAAGGTTGATCGAACTATGAATACATTTTCTTGATTTTGTTTATCTTAGAGGGAATGTGTTGGGGAAAAAGTACTCACCCAAGGGAACAACTCAACCAGTAACACTCTAAAGCTAAGAGTATTTCTAGCCGGGATATAAATGTGGGTACTAGAGTTAATGCCAGTATCACGTGGTTGAATTTGACGAGAAGGGAAACAATAGTCTCAAACCATAATGGGTCAACTCCTACGAATGGAAAGTATGAACTAAAACCCTTGTTGTAGAAAGGCCAAAATCCTTACCTATTTGTTGGTGGAAGAACGGTCATTCTGAAGCTGCCCCACACTTTTATGGTCTTTAGTAGAAATGGAAAGCATGCCATGGGAGTTTCACTGGTGTTGATGCTTGGCTGCCCCATATAAGTGAGTGTCGTGGAGGGGAGCCAGTGGGTTCAAGCATCTAACCATTCACTAAAGATAAGCATAGTTGGACTTGTCCAAGTGGAGACTCAACAAATATAGTCTTTCATATCCATAAGGTTATGCTTGTTCTTGGTTACAAAATGCTTTTTCTTGTTCGAAAACATTTGGAAACAAACATTCAACATTATCATCACACTTCAAACCCTTTAGGAGGAAAATATCTTTGAATGAATTCACGTGCTATTGTTTTCCCTTGGGATTCTCATCCTTAGAGGCTTCTAAGCACTTGGATTTCATCTCAATTTTCTTTTCCTAAAGTCAACATTAGGGAACTATGCTCTTGAAACCTTGATTTTCACATAATGGACCTTGTGGAATGGAAAGGAATTGAGACATAGACATTCAGTTTGAAAACTAAGCAAGAAGTGTGTTTGTGGTAAAAGCAAGTCATGAAGCAAGATCAACTCAAATTAAACCCCACACATGTGCTTTTTTATCTTTTTATCATCTTTCGAGAAAACATTGGTCTTTTTGTTTGAAATACTCTTAGAGAAAAGTGTTTTCTTCAATATCTTGGTCTAGTAAACAAAGTCTCTCTAAGTCTCTTAGGATCAAAATCAAAACTTTCATCCATCCCCTGAACGTCAAATCAAAATCACCTCATAAGCAATTCTTGGAAATCTTGAAAAAAATCCCTCATCCTAAACTTTGGGCAAATCATTTGAACCAAATGAAAGTCATTTTGTTTGATTAGATGTGTGTAGATGAACCCTTCTCCACATATTTAGTAAAATTATTAGTCTTTGTGAACAAGTCTATCCCTTGATAACATCCAACATCTTATGGTTTATGAGTTCACTATCCAAAATACAAAATCAAATCAAATCAAAATCATCTTGTGTGGTTAGGTGTGTCTAGATGAATCTTTCTTTACACATTTAGTCAAATTAGCATCTTGTGGATAAATTTACTCTAGGACAACATCCAACCTCTTAGAGTTTATGAGTTTACTAAACAAATCAAATCAAACCAATCCCAAATCAAATCAAAACATCAATCCAAGTCCTAAAGTTTAGTATACTCTTAATGTTTTCCTAATAGTTCCAATCATCCATCTTTCATATCTCATCACCATCCTTTTGATCCTTAAAAATATTAGACTTTAATTTTTGTACCTAGAGTTTGGATCAGCCCAAAGAATTAGAGGTTCACCTCCCACATTCTTGAAAAATGATCCTTATTTTACGGTCCAAACTAGACCTCAACACAAGAGGAACATGGAATATAAACTTTCTCCATACATCATGAGTAATCCAAATCAATTAAACTTTCAAAGCCTTACAATGTCGATTGCTTATCAAAACTCACATTTATACAATCCATACATGGGATTGTTGTCTCCTACAAACATCAATAGTACAACAAATGTGAGTATGCCTAGTCAAAAGTTTGGAACACCTTTCTCGATGGTAGATTTAAATCCAAGTCCAAACCTACAAGTCTATCAACTGAACAATCAATGCATGAACCTTCAAATGAACAACATCATCCCATCAAATTCCTACATGCCAAAAGAGAATGAACCAAGTACAACTTTACCAAACACGAACATTTTAAGTCTAAAATTGGTAAAATTTGGAATGGATATGTTTGCAAATCATATGAATATTGTTCAAAATCCAAACAAGTTGTTAATGACTCCGTGTATTAATCCAAGTGAAGGTAACACCATACAAAATCAAAGTTACCTAAATCAAGACAATGCGATTCCCAACATCAACAATGTTCAATTTCAACCTATCATGCCAAATCTAAACATCGTCCCAAATCAGAACATTTTCCAAAATCAATCAAACCAAGGCAATCCATCAAGCACCACTCAAATCATTGCATCAAATCCTCCAAATATACCATTGATATTGCAACAACAGATGGTATCCAATCCAACAACAACATCAATCTTGACAAACCAAAACACAGTCTCCCAAGGACCCATCACCTCGATCATTTCAACCACCACTATCACACACATCACATCTCAACCCCTCACTACCACAATCACTCACAACACATCTCAACCACTTGTCACTGCATCCAACACAATTATGAATCCACCACCACTACCACCTAAACCAAATACAAAAAGCCAATACAGTAATGCGCTAAAAGCTTACCAAGCCTGTCAAAAAGCACTCCAGCAGTACCAAGCTGCTCAACAAACTGTTCAAGCTACCCAAGCCTCCCAAGCTACTCAAGCTTCCCAACAAACACAAGTGCAAACACGAAAAATGATACCTATTGGGGACAATGATCAGGATTCGACCAAAGACCATGTTGAAAATGTCTCTACATCACCTAATGAGTTAGAGGGCATATCTCAAGAATTCATTCCAAAGCATGATCAACATATTTCACCAAAGTCTAGCAATGGTCATTTCAAAGAAATATTAACATCCTTCGACCTCATGGTTGCAGATATTGAAGAAATATTCAACTCAACATTTGATCCAGGTCCACTAAAAAATGAAGAGGATATTGAGCCAATTCCCATGCCTAATGATGACATCCAAGAACATTTTATAAGAAATCCATCCTTTGAAACTGACCCATGTCAAGAACTTGATCCAAAGCATGTCGAAAGCAATTATGAAATTATTCAAAATCAAGATTTTGTATCTCCAAGATACTATAATGACTTAATGGACACTCTCCTATCTATACAGGATGTCACAAATAATGATCATATCCATATAACACATACTCCTCCATCTACCCATGAGATGCTCTCTTTGGATGGACACGTAGATGGTCTTCATTCAGAACAGGATTCCTTTACTCTTGACATTATTACACAAAGGGAGCAGGTTATTGATTCCCTCTGATCAAATTAGGAGTTTGTCCAGCATGGAGTTAGATATCCCCAAATTGAGGTTAGGGACATCATGAATAAAGATATCAACATTATCACTCAAAGGAAACAAGTTAAAATGAGGAACAAGGTGATACAGAGTCAGCATAGAACAAATTGGAAATCCACATCATCCTAGTAGTTTGCCTTATCCGAAGCATGCTTACACAGAAAAGACATCTCAAGAAACATGCGAATCAAGGAACAGCGATGCTACTACCACCATCTTTACGGGAGCCTTCTTTCTTCTCTGAAATATATCAACATAAGGGCATAAATAATCCTTTATGATGAAACCGATGCAATACTACAACCGGCCGCGTCATGAGATCTTCATCACCCCATCACCCATCACGAATTTGGGACCAACATCAAAGAAAGATTTGAATCAAAACAAAAGAACATTACTAAAGAAAAAGAAGCTAAGAAGCATATTGGACACATCAAATACGCATGGATACCAAAAAATACAAAGAAAAATTATCCCTATCAAACTCCATCAGTCAAAGAAACTATGGGGCAAAATAAAAAGGGAAAAGGATCCATCAAAGATGTCCACAAAGAAAATGAAGCACTTTCAAGCAGTAGCTACAAGTCTTATCAAATGTTTTGAGTCACCTGATACATGCACACTCATATCACCGTAGCCGCTCATCTTCCCAAGTTTTGGGAGAGTCAGGGAATTCAAATTATCCTTCGTCATCTTTTCCATTCCTAAACGAGCTCCCCGTCTTATCACGCATGATAATCAAGGTATACGCCAGCGATGAACAGCCTTCATCATAAGGATTGAAGGCACTCTATCATGATGTAGCACAGGATAAAGCTAACTCTAGGCATGGAGACATAATAGGAATCTCAAAGTTGTATTCAAAATTGCGTATCTTGGAAAAACTTTAACTAGCGGGATATCAATGACACATTGAGGAGAAGCATCTACATTGGCTTCCACGAATTGGTTCAACATCGCTTAAAATCTTTCAAAATTAAAAATCAAATAAAATGCCATGAAAAAAGAAATGCGATAAAATTAGAAAAGGATTGAAAGCGGTAAAGAAAAAAATTGTCCTCTAGTGAAAACTACATGGGTGACACTTTGGACAGGTACCATGATGAAAACCTAGTAAATGGGCATCATGTGTAGAATCGAGCATCTGCATGCGATATTTCAAGTGAAAGCATCTCATCCCATCCATAATAAATCTAACATTCCATCCATCTTAGCCATAATAAATCCATTCATCCCTGGACCATTTATCTAATCCATTTTCATCCATCTGCATCCATAATCCAAATTATCTTGATCTTGAAAAAGATTGGTGCACACTTTACGCTAGAATACTGTAAAAATCTTGACATGATCCTATCCTATCCCAACATTATTTGAACCATGAAGCATTGTCCAATAAAGAATTCCTCCATTCAAACACCTTATCTTATCGCAAGATAATCCTTGCAATCCTTTGCATGCTTACCATACCCATCCATCGATACACCAATCCAAGTATCCATCCATGGCATTCCATACATTGCTAGACACTGGGGGTAGATATTTAGATCTCACTTCAGGAATAAATCTTGATCTATATCCTCCAACTTATGTGGTGATATGAACATTGGAAAATGTGAAATAAAATTGGTCAAACCACTTATGAGAAAAACATCCAAATCACTTGCCCATGGCACATTTTGATGAGCTGACATTCCTTATCAAGCTGCATCTTTCATCGAGCATCAATCCAAATAATCACTATTAGTTGCATCTAATTTGCATGTCAAACATCACATCAAATCATTTAAACAAATTTTGTTCCAAATCAAGCTTCAAAGTCCTAATTAATCAATTCCAATCAATCCATCATCATCTTAGGATATCCATCCTAATCCTTGTGTTGCTTAACACTATCCTTGCATTATTGAGTATCCTCGACAATGTTATCATCATCCAATCCATCATCATCTTGGGATATCCATCCTAATCCTTGTGTTACGTAACACTATCCTTGCATTGTTGTGCATCCTCAACAATGTGTTAGAACTGTAAAAATTTGATGTTTTTACATTTGATTTCACTCATAAATTTCCTGATTTGGTCCTACCGTATGCATATTTCATCTATAGTTTTCCATATTTCCCCATTGAATCCATTGAATCATGCATTTTGTACATTCTGGTGCCTATCGACATAGGTTCTTTATTATCTCCCAGAGCCATGTTGCTTGTGCATTAAGCATCCTATCGTCATAGAGATTAACTTGTTAAGCGGTCTCTTGTTCTGCCTGACTACGGTAATTGGGATTCATTCATAGTTGGCTTCTCCGGCGGACATGGCTTTTGTTTCATGACAAAAAGACACATATATGCTCGGCATAGGATTCATATTGAATTAAAGGTCATTTGCGAAATATGAAGATGTCTTGTCAAAGGTGTATCAAAGGTTCTATCGACAAAGTTGAGGCATTGATATAATGTCAGGTAGATTTCCATATCCTTTCAACTATACAAAAGTATTCATTTATTAGAAACTACGGCCCAGTATCGGTACGTAAGGTCATAGCGAAAAAATTTGTCTCGACTAAGCATGTGGAAATATTTCATCAAGCTAAAAGGTTTTTGGTAGGTGGTCTTGGTGATTGATCATTGTCTTACCGACCGACAATGAGCAATGTACATTGGTGAGACTAAAGTATATCGGAGTAGTGTCTTGTTGAAGGCAACTAGTCTTGCCGATAGGATGTGAAGGGGGTCATCAGCGACAGGTGGACTCAGTCGGTAAGAAAACCAAAATTTCTTGGTGATCTATGGAGAGGTGGTCTTCGGCGAGAGCTTCAATGAAATCAGGGTGTTTCACCGATAGAGCACATCGGGATAAGTCCGAGCAAATGAGATGAAGGAATGAGTTCGGTATAACTTTTGGCATCGGTATGAGTCTCTTTGAAGGCTCATTGTCTTGCCGATGAATTGATTCATCGGTAAGACTTATTTTAGTCGGTAGGAAAACTAAAATTTCTTAGTGAGGTGCCTGGTCTCACCGATGGAGCACAGGGGGACTTTGTCGGCAAGAGTTTACTGTTGTCTCAGCGAATCGGGAGATAAAGGAACTTTCAGCAGAACAAGGAGGATTCTTTATAAGGTCTTCCCAACACCATTAAGTTATAGTGACAGTGAGTTATAGCAAGGTGCATTTCTGTGAGAGGATCCTTGGGTCTCGGCAAATGGAAGGCACATGAAATACATATCGGCAAAACATGATGAAATCTCTGTGATATCTCACCGACCCATATGATCTACAATGAATGCGAAGATGAAAAAGAAAGGGAATAATAGAATAATACATGTCTTCACTGTGACAAACAGAATGCTACGGCGATGCTTGGGATGGATGGTAACTCTTGGTGTAACATGGAGTACTCTATATGATATCTCTCTGAGAGTGCTAGGTCACAGTGAATGGGAAAACACTAGGGTTTTTAGTGAAACATAATTTAGTCTATAGGAGGTCTATCCAACATCACAGTGTTTGGGCAAAATAGAAGACTAAAGGGATGATCAGTGATATAGTTTCCTTCAGCATACCTCTAGAGATGTTTTGGCAATTGCCTCAGCAGATGATTAACAAAGACTTGAATGTTGTGGGCCGACATGTGAGAAAAGCCCAAATACAAATAGTTGCTTGCCAATATTGGAATATGAAATGATGTGCCTATTAGAATACTAATATATAAATAATCATTCTCAAATGAGAAGAGGGATTAGAAGAGAAGTAGAAAATAGTAGGATAGAATAGATACAGTTCAAAGGAACACAATGTTCCACAGATCTGAGACACTGGTATATGTTTTGAAATCATGGAGATATCAAAGAGAATTATCTGATTTGTTGATGTATTTCTGGTGCTAATTGTTTTGTTGTGCTTATTGAAAGAGTTTTTTATGTTGTCTCTAAAATTGATATTGTCTAGTTATTTAAATAAACATAACAAGTTTATGTTAGGTTTATCAGTCCACATTTGTTGTGTGTGTGTGATTGGTTGATAGGTTCTTTTAAGGAAGGATTAAATCCTTTCAATTAATCACAGTAATTAGGGAATTCATTTACATCAATAAGAAGAACTTAATAATCACAATCTTGCATGTTTATACCAGTTATAAATAAAAAATATGCCAAACAATTTGAATATCCTCTAGAAAGAAGTTATTCATTTAAGATTTCATTTGACTCCATATACCTTATAAGGCACTGGTCTCACCATTTACATTGTTCAGTCTCATTCATATTTTTTACATTTGCATATCAGGATTTAGTCTTCATTTTAGTATACAATTTATACCAAGCTTGATCCATTTTTTCCACATCCACATGCCATTATGGATAATTTGTTGTAGGAAAGAAGATCATAGGTTAAGTCTACTTCATCTGTTATAGGTACACCTTCCTAGGTCTGGCAGCACCTGAAGAGTAGAAGGTTTAATTATTTCAAACCTTGTTCTGTTACCATAAAATGTTGTGAAAGCTTGGTAACCTTTCGTGGTTCAAATCTGCATTTTTTAGAGCTAACAAATTGGTGACTCTGCTGGGGATAACAAAGAATCTATGCCTTAATCATAAAGTCATAAGTCCTATGTACAGACTCCACTGGGAATAATAAGTAACAATCTTTTTCTCACTTTGAAGAAAGTGAGTGGCGACTCTGATAAAACATTGCAATATGAATGGAAGAAGATCTCAATTTAGGGGATGTCATTCTGGAGCTCTTGTTGGAAGTAGTAAATGGACTAAGGCTGACAAGGGTAAAGGGAAAAGTGAGGACATGTGCATGATGAACAAAGAAAAATCATGAATACCTCATGGTGAAACATATAACTGTTATGAGACATGGAAAGATAATTCAAGTGAAGAGCCTTGCACCTTGGAAGATCAAAGGAATCCTTTTCACGACCCTCAGAAACAGGTAGAGTGGCATGCTAATTTTGAAG